>PVNU02002307.1:0-1220986 GCA_003013855.2 Liriodendron chinense
CTTTTTTTTTTTGATGTGATGAGATGAAGATGTTTCTTTTTCTTCTTTTCTTTTCTTCTGAACCTAACACCCTACTAAAACCTAAAACTCCCTAACTCCCTACTAACTTTACTCCTCCTCTCCGGAGGAAAATATCGGAATACTCCTCGAAGGTTCGGAGGAGGGTTAGGATCCACCGTGTGGTTTTCAAAGAAATCCAAACCCTTACCTCAATCCAAACCTCACGGGTTTCGTTTGAAACGAAAATCCAAACCCGAACCTCAATCCGAACCTACCTGTACACCGTTCTTTTCATGAGGTTCGGATCCACAGTGAGGTTCGGATTTCGTTGAAAAGAAAATCCAAACCCGAACCTCACTCCGAACCTACTACTCCACCGTAAGGTACGGAATGTGTACACACCTCCTCTCTCTCTCTCTCTCTCTCTCTCTCTCTCTCTCTCTCGAGGAGAGAATGTCGGTACCACCTCTTTCCACTTCTACTAGAAACTTCACCTCAACTTAGAGGAAGTCGGCATGCGACCACCCTGGGTGTCACGACTTGCACCTCGACCAACGACCAACACTTGCTACTGGTGAACGACCGACCACCTGCCAACACTACCTGTCAAAACCTCGACCGTGTCGACCTCACCTGACGTTGACGACCTGCAACTCGACGACGACCATACAACCTCACCCCGGGTAAAGCTACACACGACCTCAATCTAGTCGACCTCCTCTGCAGGGTATAGAACCTGCAACCTCTACACTACGTGAACACTTCCTGCAGGTCTAACGACCTACATTCTACCCGACCTGCCTACTCTAAAACTTCGTCGACCTGCCAACCACCTGTTGACGACGACTACATGTGCTCGTTACCCGTTACCACTCGACGTGTACAAACCTTCTAAAGACCGGCAACCTACCTTCACTGTGTAGACTACTTACCTACCGACTCCTGCAGCTAGTAATTGACGTCGACTACTACCTGCGACAACGAACCTGCCGACGACAACTCACCTCTAGACGACCTAGGTACCGGCCACCTGTCCTCTACCTGCCAGGAGGTAGACCTGTCTACCTGCTCGACCCTACTTCGACCAACCTACACCTGCCACCACTACTACACTTGCCGACCCTAGACGACCAGCAACTACTTCCACCCCCGGAACCTGCGACCTCTAAACTTATGGTCGTGCACACCCTCGTCGACCTGCAGATCGACAACTACCTCGACCTTTACTTCGACTGGTGTGCACGACCTCTTACACCAGGTGGTAGACCTGTCTACCTGCCGACTTAACCTACCTGCCAACCTAGTCAGGTCATGTAACCACACCAGGGGGATCGTCCTTCAACTTACTCACCGACTCTAGTGACGGAGTCGACCGTGTACACGTCGACGAGCACGCTGACTTCCACCAGGTAACTACCTGCCACCGAGACAAGCAGTCTACTTCCACCCCAGGTAGTTTCGACGACCAACCTGCAGGTGACGACCTGCAACTAGACCACACGACCAAGTCGACGTGCACGTTCCACCTCTAGACGACCTCTACCAGGTGAACTACGACCAGGGAACTACGTCTACCTGCCACCGACTACTTCCACTCAACAAGTCGTCGACCTGAGTAATCTACGTCACCTGTAACCCCACGTGCAACTACGTCGACGTCGACGTTGACCTGACGACACACCGGGTGGAACGACTTAACCTACCACTTTACCCCAGGTGACTTAACTCTGCTAGGTTACCGACCTCATCGAACCTAACGACCTGCCGACTCGAACCTCTAGTCGATACCCCAGGTGAACTACTTGCCGACCTTTGTCAGGTCACAGAAACCCGTTACCTACTCCTAACTTCCCCCCAGGTAGTTTCGACGACTAGAATCCGTGGGTTGGTAGACCTCGAAACCTGACGACGTGCACACCGTAGACACCCTGTAGGAGTGTGTACACTACCTGTTGAGAACCGACGTGTAGTCGATGAGGAATGATCGACCACTTCACCACTTGCCACCTCTAACTAGAGGTAGACTTGTACAACCGACTAAAGGTGACAACTAACCTGTTACCGACCTACCGATGTGTGCAGATTACCTACCTGCCAACGATCGATAACCACCGGGTGAACGACCTGAACCACTTCTACTTCACCTGCCACCTACACAGGAACCGACGTGTGCAAACTTATCACCAGTAGGTGGAATGGCCTCTCGTACACACTATTGAGGTGGAACTGCCCGTGCCCACTACCTACTTCTAGGTGGAAAAGAGAACCGTACTAACCAGGGTATACACCTGTAAGTTAGAACTAGCAAGTTGAGCACACAAGAGGTATAGTGATAGTAGTTTGTACGTGTAGGACCTGAAGGTTACTCGTCAACACCACGCCAGGTGGTATCTTATACCAGGTATTAAACTAGAAATACCAAATCAAAGGAAGTTCTGATGGCGTGTGAACCAAAACTAGTGAAAATCCAGGATTTTGCGGGACTAACCGAGCCTAGAACAGGTTAGAGAAAACTTGTGGACTCTGTCTTTTAATTGGATTACTCCCTATTAATTGGTCTTTTTGTTACTATAACGAGAATTGTTGGTTCCAATTAATATGTTATAATCCATGAGTAGTCAGTAAGTATCTAGTACCAGACTTTAGAAACGAACGGAAACGTAGACGCAGTCAACTAGCAGACCTTTAACTAGTGAGTGTGTATGGTGCTTTCAAACCTCTTTTGCAACGCTAACAGCCTGCATGCGCTGCAGACCTGGGTACCCAATCGCAACCCTTCCATTCCCGATCGGTACTAACATCGAAAAGGTACAGCAAAACCTCTGCGTCATAGTCTTACGAGGTTACTGACCTGAGATTGATTGTTTGATGTTATCCCAGATCACTCCAGGAGTACTTGTTTCTCTTGACTGTCAAAGTAGTTAGCTGCCCTGTGCCCATGTAGTCTTACGGGAGATTACTATACTGACTTGGAATCAGTCAAGGTACTTCAGGCATCCATGCTTAGGTATGTGCGGGTGAACTCTTTCCTACCTGATCTGCTGGTTTTGATGCTTGGTTTGCAATTCATCGTTTCCACCTGTTCAAATGGTCTCTTTGACCGAGCCTTTTGGCTTTCATCTTTTCATATCTTGGCATGTGGTACGACCGCACTGACACTGGAGTTCAATTCGACCGTACTTTGAGTGCATTGGATCCGATGGTCTCCGAAAAAATCGCGAGACATCGGATCTTATTTTATTTTTGCGTCGGCTTCTATCCAGAGATATTGAAGATCTCTTGATGTTTTGGAGGCCAACGCTCTACTAGAAAAATGTTTTGGATTTTGAAAAGGTACCCACTCTGGGAAGTGATACTCCGTGGGTTTTTATTTGTAAATAGGAAAATATATTTTTTTTGTCTTTTCGAAAAAGAAAATCTGGCTTACACGTGCCTCCACCAGGGATGCCTGTGGGGTCTTTGGCTAACCGACTTTATTTTGAAAGTAGATAAACATGACGATTGATGCGATGCGTGGGGATGCATGGAGATGCATATTTGATGATGGATGCATGGTTTGGCTCATTCTCTTTCCGTTCGATGATTTAGCTTTTGCTGGGGATGCGGAGAACTTTGAGCTTATTGCTTGCGGGATTGTGCTCCTCTGGGGATTTTTTCGATGCGGGTATTTGGTCAATGGGTTGGTGAAGATCCCGACCCGTCGTCGATCAGGTCCATCATCCCAAGATGTTGTTTCTTTGCTAATGGGAATGGATGAAGGATGTCGTCAGACTTCAAGATTTCTTTTGTGAATGGATGCGATTGAGACGGTGCTTGGTCGCCAGTTTTGGTCAAGATTCCAATTTGCGGGTGATCGGATCCGTCATCCCTAACTACGAATTGAGTGAGCGGAGTTCGAGACTCCTGAAGTGCAGTGCTGGATATAGTGACAATTTTTGTGACTTTTGTAAATCTTTGGGTCCGAATCTTTACCTGAGTAGTCAGGATGGAGATCGGTTATTGAAAACAAGAGAAATATTTTTGTGATTTTGAAAGTATTTGGTCCGAGTAAAGATCGGTGTTATTGATGTTAGTGCACTTTTCTGTGGCATACTAGTGCACCTTGTTTGTCAATCACTTACGTCAGTGAGTCTAGTGTCGATTAAGCCTAATGAAGACAAAGACCGAAGACTCAGATGGCCCCGCTGCATCAATGAAGAAGATCCAGGTAAAAGTGATGCCTTGATGTGCCTCAACCTTGACCAAAACCCAACCCTGTAACCTCTTTGATGACCTTGACCATGATTAGGAAACCTTTAGTCATCATAGATTGGCCCTAGGTGTCCTAGAAGAACACCCAAACCTTGGCCAAAGTGAGGGGGTTGGTGTATTTATGGGTCAGCAAACAGCCAAGCTGATCCCAAGCCTAACCGACCGGTCACGACCGGTCGACTGGAATGGTCCGACCGGTCAAGACCGGTCAGACAGACCTCCAGATCCAACAGTAAGCTCGCTGTGTTGATCAGGCTAAAGATCGACCAGTCTTGACCGGTCGCCTGGGATGGTCCAACCGGTCTTAAACCGGTCGTGCAGACCATTCCACTTAGACAGCAACCTCTGTCCACCCAAATGGCCTGTGGCCGACCGATCTCGACCGGTTGGCACTAGCCGTTATTTGCCCGTTTTGTATCCATTGTGCATCCTTTTATAAAAGGGCTTGGCTTGTTTTGAGGGGTAAGAAAAGGGATTTCGAGAGGAGTGAAGCCACCATTGTTGGAGACCATTTGAGGCTCATTCCCAACCTATGCAAGGCATCTTTCTTGTGCTTTAACACAAGATTGGAGCATTCCAAGCTCATGAAGAAGATGACCTTCATCCCCTCTTGATCTCTAGAGTTTGGAACCTTCTTGATTGGTAAATCCTTGTCCAAAACTTTAAGATGAGATCGTTGTAGGAGAGAACCTCTAGGCAACCCATTCCCATCAGTTGTAGAGTTCTCAGACCTATTCTCCTATCATCTTGGGCATCTCAAAGGCATCACATGCAAGGTGTTTGATCGAGTGTAGCTGAGGCATTGGCGACGCAACGGCAACACGATCGAGGGAGCAAGGAAAGCTGATTGAAGCACGGGAGAGCGGAGATCAAGCAACCCGAACCGGCGCTAAACAAGGGGCTCATTCAACAAGTAAGGTTGTCTTTATTGAGAGTCCATCCACTCAATTCTCTTTGGGAGTTGAGTGTAGAGTTTGTTAGTCAAACTTGATCTAGGGACGTTAGCCGTTCCTTGGCCCGTTAGCCGGGCCTAAACTAAGCCTCCAAGGGGGAGCCTCCGATATGGGAGTGAACGTGCTTCGGGTTGAGACTTAGCCTATGTCCAAAACTCCGTTTGGGTTTAGAGTTAGCCCTTTGTCCAAAACTCCGGTTATGGTTGAGAGGTGAACCGATAAAACCTCCGTGTAAAGGTTGAGAGGTGAACCTCATTTAAAGCCTTCGATAGTGAATGCCGGTGTGCTCAAAGGAGTTGAGTACCTGAACCGAGAGTGGAGTAGACCCAAAGTCGACCCACTATACATGCTTGTGTTTGTGATTGTATTGAGCACATTGTTATCATAGCATTGGATGTTTAATTGTTTAATTATGAATGCTTGATAGGAATGTATGCTAGGCACTAGATTGGCACATCCACACACAAGATGTACTTTCACTAAGTGTGTGGACTTGAGCCCATTGATCCATTCTCATAAGTCTACTTAGGATGCATAGGTTAGGAGCTTGATTAGTTAAATCATTTATTTACCTATGTATGCTTAGACTGGGATTGTTTATTGCTTAACCATTTGCTAGTCTTGTGATTGGACCCACTTAGGCTTAGAAGCCGAAGTGTTCTTGCTTACTTAGTTTAAATTGTTGAATTGTGTAAATAGGCGAAAAGAATATCAAAAAGGTCCTAATCACCCCCCTCCTATAGGTTTAGCCATAATTCTAGTTGCTCTATAAGCTTCCGCACATACGTAGGTGTCGTGTTAGACTACCGACATAATTTCAATTGGTATCAGAGCAGGTTGCTCTTCAAGGACGTAACCATCTAGAGTAAGATCCGGTACCGGAGCACTAGCATGATGTCTAACCAAGATGGGAGTACCACCAACCGTCCACCATTCTTTGACGGGTCCAACTATGCCTATTGGAAGGCTAGAATGAGAATTTTTCTCCAATCCATGGACCGTTCGGTGTGGCTAAGCACACAAAATGGATACACCTTGCCCACCGTACAAGTGGAGGTTGATGGGAAATGCATGTCATTCCCAAAGATGATTCCAAATGGGATGACACAAAGAGAGCACAATACATGGCGAATGCCAAAGCTCTCAATGCGATTTGCTGTGCAGTTTTCCCGGACGAATTTCAGCACATTCTCACATACGCAACTGCAAAAGAAGTGTGGGATATACTTGAGGTTACCCACGAGGGAACTAGCACAGTGAGACGCTCGAAGCTTCAGCTCTTAACCACCAAATTTGAAAACATTAAGATGGAAGAGTCTGAAACTTTCATGAAGTTTTATACTAAATTGTCAGATATTTGCAACTCCATGTTTGTCTTAGGTGATCGGGTTCCGGATGGTAGGATTTGTAGAAAAATACTTAGGTCCCTCCCGGATAGATTTGCTCCAAGATAGTTGCCTAAGAGGAGTGTAGAGACATAGATAACATGAAAGTAGAAGAACTCATAGGTTCCCTACAAACTCATGAACTACACTTTAAGGCCCCCTCTAGGAAGAAAAGCATCGCTCTCAAGTCCTCTCACAAACATAAGAAAATTAAGAGTGAGTCGGAGGAAGATAGTGATGATGAGGATGATGAGAAAGAGAAATTGAACAAAAAATTCAAGAGATTCCTCAAATTTGATAGAAAGAATAGCCGTGACAAGAAGGACAAGAAGGGTGATAAACATAAAGGAAAATCATCCATGCCTTCATCCGTCCGTTGTTACGGTTGCGGTCGTCGTGGCCATATTGCCCCGGAATGTCCAGATGGGCCTAAACCGAAAGGCAAAAAGGCAATGGCTGCCACTTGGGATGATACAGAGGAGTCCGAATCTGGTGATCCACCTGTGATGAGAGCCGACATAAAGATATAGCTCTCTCGGCCTCCACCATAACCCCCTTCCTGCTTATCTAAGAGGGGATCCCAACCGCTATCCCTTCTAGGAGAAGAAGGTGTTCCTAACACCTCACCTCATGCTACATTTTATGAGGGTCTTGAGGAAATTAGTTACCCTTAGGCTTTTCAAACTAAACATAGAATAGTAAGGGTAGCTAGAAATGCTTTAATAGAAAAATCTGAGGATTTCAGCCTCATTTTGATGGTGAATTTTTTTTTATGGTGAATTTTTTTTGTTTTGAAAAAGTTCCAAACTTCAACTCAAGTAGTCGAGGTTGATACTGGCTTTTATAGAAAGCTTAGAATCTTTTTGGTATTTTTGAAATGATCCGGGTTATCGAACCTTGATCCGAGCGGTCGAGGCCGATGCCGGTTTTTGGTTGAAAGCAAGAAAAGTCCCCCGAAAAATTAATCCCAGTGTAGTTTAAGGTCTTCGGACTAAAAATATGTACATGTTGAAAATATATTCTTTTTGCAATTTTTTGAAAAGATCCGGATTATCGAACCTTAAGCCAAGCGGTCGAGGTCGATGCCGATTTTTATTAAAAAGTCTCTTGGGATGTTGATTCCGACATAGTTTAAGGTCTTCAGACCAAAACTTCGTACAGAACAGGGCAACACCTTTTTTTATGTTTTTGGAAAATGTCCGGAGTCGTCGGATCTTGATGCGAGCAAACAAGACCGACACCGATTTTTATTAAAAATCACTCAGGATCATGATCCCGACGTAGTTTAAGGTCTTCGGACTAAAACTTTGTACAAGATAGGGTAACCCATTTTTTTTTATTTTTGAAATGATCCAGGTCATCAGATCTTGGCCCAAACGGCTGGGATCGATGCCGGTTTTTATTGAAAGGTCCCTCGGGATCTTGATCCCGACGTAGTTTAAGGTCTTCGGATCCAAAATTTGTGAAGTAGGCAGCAATCAAGGTTGGAAATTTCGGGAACTCTTCTTAGAACGGTTCAGATCATCACGCTATGACTTTGGATGGTTGCGATCATTGTTTGACCAAGTCAATTCCTTTTCTTTTTCTTGAAAATTCCATGAAGCTTTTTCCACATCATCAAGCCAATTTCTCACAAGATGAGATTTTGGTGAGATTCCTTACTTTTTCTCATCATTCTCTTCCATCACTTCATTCTTACATGGAGGTACAAGATTCACTTGCAACCACCCTTGCCAAGGAGGAGTTCTTCCCAAGGAGAGAGGGTGAGGGGTCAGTTTCAACCAGGTGGGAGGACGGACGGCCCCCTGGGTACCGCCCAAGCCGTCTCTGCCCACTGGTCTTTCCAGTGGGTCGGGTAAAGGGGTGCCCACCCATTTTCTATATAACATGGGGCACCCTTGGCTCCTTCAACGTGCAATCTCTCTCTTCTCTTTCTCATACTCTCTCTTTCTTCAAGTTTTTCTCTTTCTTTTGGTGGTCTCTTGCCCTTTTCAAGTGGTGGGCCTTAGTGAAGCTTTGGGACAGCAAGGTGGTCCCCCTTTGGTGAGTGGTGAAGGTATGGACCACTCCTTTTTCTTTCTTATCCTTTTTCTTCTTCATTGTCTCTTCTGATGTTTCCTTTCTTTTTTCCATGTAGATATTCCAAGGGAGCCAAGGTGGGCCCAAGTCTTTTTGGCCTTTTCTACACCTCCAATCTCTTCTCAAGGTGGTGCATGGAGAATGACATTACAAGCTTCCATTTCATTTTTCTTTTCTTCCTTCACACTCCCTTTATGTGTATGTAAAGGGTAATTTTGCCATGTCCATCAAGTGTGCATGGCAAAATATCCTATCTTTTCTCATGAAATTGGGCCACTTTTTCATGTGTATCAAATGGGCTCAAAGTGAAGTCATGGCCCTTGGTGTATTTGATGGGCCCAATGCTTCATTTTGGGCTCCCTCATGCTCTCTTCTCCTTGTCATTTCCTTTAGAGCTTTCTTTTCTTTTCCCTCTTCTTTTCAGGGTTTGGGCCCATGGGAATGGTAGGGCCCACCTCAAGTTTTGGGCTCATACGGCTCACTTTGGGTGGCCCTATCTTTCTTCACATGTGTATGGACAAAGGTGACTAGCCCATTCTTCACTTGGATCTCAAGTGGGCTAGATTTCTTGGTTGGGCCTTTATGGACAAGTAGCCTAAATCTTCTACCATCTCTTGATTATAATGTACGTCCTTATGCACAAAGTGTGGTGGGTTCCTTAGAATTCCTCCATATAGATGGGCTTGAAACTTGTGTACTTCTTTTAGTCATGTGTGCACCACTACACTTTGTGCATGTGGGGCTCTTTCCCTTCATGCTTTTCCTTTGGATGGATGGAGGACTTGAGTTACTTGATCATCTACAAGTCCCATGAGTGAGTTGTTTCAACAACCTCACTAAGTTCAAATGGTTTTCTCATGTTTGTAGGAAAGTGGTTCTCAAGAGCTTAATGTTCCCAAACTCAAATGGATGTCTCTTCTTCAAGTGAGCTATCCATGCACCCATAGCTCCTTGAACTTCTTTTGGGTTGCTTGGTGGGTCATCCACCATCATTCTCAAGGATAAGTGATTTTTCTTTTCAATTTGTGGGAAAGAATGATACCCATAAGTTGCCCAATTTTGTCCCATGTTTTGGGGCATTTTGGATTTTGATCTTCAAGTGGGCTATGTATACCATTCTTAGCCATTTTCAAGATGGTTGTGTGGCTCATCAAGCCATGCCCTCTTGTGCTCAAATGGTCCCCTTTTTTGTAAAGCAATTGGTGCACATAAGTTGCCCAAACTTGTCCTTGCATGGACATTTTCAACTTTGGTTCTTCATGTGGGCTATGTGCATCAATTTTTGTTTTTATTTTTTACCATTGGCTTCTTTGATTCATATGTTTGTGGGTAGACCACCATGTTGTACTCTCATGGTTAAAACATTTATCAAGATGATGCACATAGGGTTGCCCATGGTTAACCCATGAATGGGTCCTCACGTTCTTCAAGTGGGCTATGTGCTCCTTTCAATCCATTGAGGTGGGGTACTTGAGTTGCTCTTGGGGACCCATTTCCTTCCTATTCCCCACTTGTCCATGTACATGTGTAAGAAGATGGGAACATCTTAGATGAGGATCATGACCTTGGTAGGGAAAGTGAACCAAACTTTGGTCACACATGAACTTTAAAAAGGGATTTCTCATGTGAAGTTGGATCCCTTTGATCTCATGGCGCTTGAGTGCATTTGTTGTCCAAAATCTGTCCTTGGATGATGGAATTTCCTTACCTAAGGTATGGCATGCAACCTTCTTTAAGATCGGCCTTACTTTCTTCGATGGGGCCAACACATATCCTAGGCAACACATGGACTTGGACATAGGATTTTTGCATTTGAATGTAGATCCTAATCCATGGGTTTCCCGGATAATGATTTGCTTTGGATTTCGACGAGTAATGAATAGGGACTTACCTTGCTAAGCTTGTAGGATTCGATGGCGGATGGTACAAGAGGGCGGATGCCGGTCGATGAGGATGATCCAGCTCCATTGTTCGCCGAGGGGCTCATATGTGTTCCTTAGCTAAGGAGCACTAACCTCTTCCCTCCATAAAGGGTCGAGGTGCCAGAGATCTCTGGGATGATTGGGTGAAACACCCACAGCCTTTGCTTAAACGAGTTCTGGCTGATACCCCTTTTGCCGGCCTCCTTACTTTGTGCTTCCACAAAAACAACGCCAACCGCATGCCGCTTGCGGCTCTCTATGAGAGGTGACGGTATGAGACCCACACCTTTCAACTCCCTTGTGGTGAGTGAGGAATAACTCCCCTGGACATATATATGTAGATCGGGTTTCCATTCCACGGGGCAATTGTTCCCCATGTCGGCTCTCTTGCTCCCATTACTTCCACTAACTGGCTACGGCTTGTGGGTGTTATCCCACCTGAGGATGAATTCCAGGGCCACCAAGTGAAATTGCGGTGGTTTTACAACACCGTCGCTACTGTCACCCCTACTACCAAGCTGGAGGCCCTTCATAAAGCACGGGCCATGATTGCTTACGCCTTTGGGTCATTTCTTTTCTGTCATGCGAACGAGAGGATCAACCCTAAATTTCTTCGTTTGGTTGAGGATCTTCACCATTCGTATAATTGGAACGGGGCTATCTTGACTCACATCTTCTTAGGTTTAGATAAGACCCCTCGGAATAGCCGGTCCTACACAGGTTTCTGGCCTGTCGTAGAGGTATTCTTTTTAACCTTCCCTGGAGACATTTGTCTTCTTTCTTTCTCTGATCGTTATATCTGCCCTCGCCCAGACCTGCTTTTATGATCATTTTGCCCATCTCTTGCCGAGGAGACGAGATGACGTTGAGCCGTCTTTGTACCGCTTTATGCACTGGCATCAGCAAAACCGTCAATGGAACTCTCGAGTATCTGGGGACAATTGGCGCGCTGACATAGACGGACTGACCGTCGAGGATGTAAGTATCTTGCTTTCCTTATCCATCATGCTGCTTTGTGACTGATTGTGATGAACTTCTTCGTTGTAGTTTGATCGGATGCCGTACGCCAACTTTCCTCTCTACTACACCCCTCACCGTGTTGAAGCGTATGATTCTTCATGCCTTTGGATCATGCTTTCCGACGCTGAATCATTTCAGTGGTATTTGGGTGAGAGGCTGCTTTGATAAATCACTGGTGTAGCTCGAGTCCCTTGTTCCGCACCTCCTCCGGCTGCTCAGATCCCAGCTGATGAGATGGCCGATGCTCTTGTGGGCCAACCCGGCTTTCGCTTCACAATCCCGGATCGTGACTATGACGAGTGGTACTTGCTGTACGGACAAGGGCCTCTGCTTCCTTCGCTCTATGTTCCAAGGGGGTCGTCGCAGATATGCTGGCGGATCAGTGACAGCTCCTCTGATGGACCTTCATCGTCGAGAGCGGGATGAGAGGAGGGATGATGACGACTATGTTGGTGACTTGTAGCCTGCTTCTATATTCATCTTTGTGTTACCTTCTTTGCCTTGTAAAACCTTTTCTGCTTTTATCTTTCTGATGTATCAAGACTTTCTGAAGGAATATATAACCTCAATTTTGTCTCAAATTCCTTGATGATGCTTTGATTTCTGACCCATTCTTTAATGATTTGTGGAAAATAAGACTTCTTAACTGCATGGATGACGATTTGAAAGGTTCAGATCGCTTGATTTGTCCCTATGGGCCCTTTCCAGACTTCAGCTTTGCTTTGAAGCACCTTTTCTTGATGTTTTGTGAGGCTAAGAGCTCTTCATGGTGCGGATGATGACTTGAACGGCTCAGATTACTCTTTTCAGCCATGTGAGCCCACTTGATGATCAGATCTTAGACTCTGGCCCTCTTTTTTGACAATCAAACCCTTGATGTTGCTATTTAATGACTCATGCAAGCTTTTCCATGGTTTAGATCATGATGATCTAGTCTTTGAATGGCTCAGATCGCTTGTGGGCCTCTCTTGATCAGTTTTTTCTGCTCTTTGACTTGATCAGGCCCCTGTTGGCTGTAATACTTTGTGATTGGATGGGTGGGGTACCTTCCAGATGATTCTGATCATCTTCAAACAAAATCTGAAGTTGATTGGAGCTTTGAGGGGCCCTCAGGGTGCCATCTGCTAACGTGTACTGTCAGCCTCACCTACCAACAACTGTGGAGCCAATCCCGTGGAGAGAGAGGGAGCACGTCTGTACGGGCGGGCCACAGCGACCCGCCCAAGCGGCCTGGGCTGACTCTGGTTCGGACAGTGAGAACATTCTCCTGGCTTCTATCTCCTTCATCCCTGTACCCGATTTTTCGATTCAGCCATGAATCTTTTCCTTGTCTCTTCTCTCCTCCTCCTTTTGTCCGCTTCTTGGTTTGTCTTTTCTCAAACAATGGATGGTGGAGATCTAGGAGCTGTGAGGGCTACCCATGATGGGTCCCACACTTCAGAAAGTGGTGAAGGCTTTAATGATGGTGGAATGCTTTTGATTGATGGTGTAGATGAAGCATTGAATGAGGGCATTGATGGGGATTTAAGGATAGTGGTTGGTGGAGCTTTGAATGGCCCTATTAATGGCAGCCATGCTGGAAATTCAGATTTAAATGGAGCCTTGATTATGGGAGAAATGGATGGTATGGATGAGATGGGGAGATGGGACACAGGTGAGGCTATGCATCCTTTGAGTATGGGCCACATAGATGATGTGATTGATGGTGGTGATGGGGCTATGATGGACATAGATGGGCTGATCTCATGTCTGGATGGTATGGATGGTTCAGATGATACCTTTGATAGCTTGGATGCTCTTGATGATGGCCGAGATGTGCGGCACACTTGCTTAGGTGGACTTGATGTGATCATTGATGATGTCCCCCTGATGATGGACGGTGTGGATGCTTTAATGATCCCTTTGATTGGTCAGGATGATGATTGGATTCACGACTTCATGTTGGAGAGGGCCATAGGTCCAGATCTGACCGTTGATCCTTTGATCGGGATTGCCGAGGCCTTTCTTGACGGTTCAGATGCATTTTCCAGCGGTCAGATTGGTCAGGATGCCACGATGTGCGGTGTGATCTGTAAGTACACATATTTGTCAATTATCGTGTCGGTTGAGTCGTCACGACTGATGAGCATAGAAGACGCTGAAGATTGAAGTCTTGAAGATCATCGGCTACTTAACTCAGAAGATCTACGAAGATGTCTTCATCCAAAACCAACCCTCTCAACCCTAGATCCACGTATCTCTCAAAGCCCATGTCCTCTAAATGGCCCGTCGCTCAAAATACACTTCCACTATCTCCCAAGCCATAGAGGTAGTCCAAAAGATCAGTTTGGACTTGATACGTAATGGCCCATAGACCGTTTGCAGGAAAGAAACTCCAAAAATCAGATGCTATAAAATCCTGCAGATTGAGCACCGAGCGCCCGGCCACTATGCCTCCGGGCGCCCACGCTATGGAGATTTAGTCCAGCAGTACTGTAAAGGAATTCCAGGCACCCGACCCAAACTTGTCCAGGCGCCCGACCCATGCGAAATCTGTCTAGCAGCTTGAAATGATATTCAGATTGAATATCGGGCGCCCGACTGAACGTGTGTCCAGGCGCCCGACCTATGAAAAACTGGTCCAGCAAAGAAATGAAAATTCATTATGAATATCGGGTGCCCGACTGAATTTGTGTCCGGGTGCCCGGCCAGTAAAAAACAGCTCCAGAGAGTTTTTTTTTGTGAAAACCTGAAGGATTCCGGGCGCCCGACCCCAACTGTGTCCGGGCGCCTGACCCGATCAAAAATCGTCCAGTAAGGACCATCTGATTTACATGGAGAATTTCAGGCGCCCGACTTCAACTAATTTCAGGCGCCTGACCAAGCCTTGATGAGTCCAGTGACCTATTCTCTCTGGAAGGTCTGAATATGGGGCGCCCGACCCAGTGTTGTCCCGGCGCCCGATGCTGCTGAATTAAGTTTTTGGACTATGTGTCCGGGTGTCCGAAGCAAGTGTCCGAGCGCCCGAACTAGCCATTTTTTGTCCCTTTTTTCACATCTATTTAAGCATTCATTTGGGCAAATCCCTATTCACGAAAATTAGAGCCTTCCTTTGAGTGTGTGATTACCCTTAACCAAATCCTCTCTTCTCAAGGTTCTAATCCTTGAGTTCATTGTTCAATCCTAGTTATTACAAACTATCAATGAGCATTCAAAGCTTGGATTGAAACATGAACTCAAGCCCTCATTAATGGCTCGTGACCTAATCTCTAGTAGCTATATTTACTAGTCATTATTGCCATCAATGAAGATCTTGGTGAAACCTTTCTCTAACCTTTAAAAGCCATATCCTTTCAGAAAGTTTCGACCGAACCCTAATCCCTCACCTTGGAACCTACAAGAAGATATTCGTAGCAAGGTTACTGATCGAGGGAGCTGAAGAAGGTATCATTCGTGCAAGCCGAAGCTTCTTCAACCAAAGGCATCATCAAGGGGCTCATTCAGCTAAGTATATTTTAGTCATTCGAGTCCAAGAAACCACCTCAAAACTTGAGATTTGGGTTTCAGAGTTTGAAGACCCAAACTCAGTAGAGTCCTTACGTAGGACAAGTCCTTAAGTAGGACAAGCCCTTGTGTAGGACAAAGTGTTAAATGGATTAATCCTAAGGAAGGGCGAATCCATGTGTTGAGGTCTAAGTCCTTTTGTAGGCTGTTAAGGTTTATGGTTAACCTCATTTAAAACCATTGTGATAGTGAAATCCGGCCACTCAAGGAGTGAGTGGATCAGCCAGGAGTGGAGTAGGCACATAACCAAACCACTATAAAATCCTTTGTTATGTGTGAATGCTTGCAACTGTTTTACTTCTTTCAAGTTAGAGATAATCTGATTATCACTTGCTCTTTTACTGTTGAAAGTTAATATTCTGCATATCATGTGTTTGATGAATGTTTTCTGAAGTACTTAGCTTAATTGTGAGTGTGTAATTTGGTTATTTTAAAAAGTGTCCTATTCACCCCCCTCTAAGACAAAGAAACCAGTTTCTTGCTTCTACAAGTGCGGTAATTAAACTTATACCGAAATTTCATGATCTTTGCTGATAGCCCTTTTGATGGAGAGTACCGCCCTTCTCCCAATCGTCGGTCCTTTACGCACTCGATTCACGAGGCGAGCGAGTCCTCTCATGCGGTTGAGGTAGTGACATTTTCAGATAGCGATGTGACTATATCAGACATAGCCACTACTAGGGATAGGTCAGGGGCTGTTGAGTCTGCAGATGTTCCAGCTTTTCCTTCTCCTTCGCCCGTTGATCTTCTGATCCTTGACGAGTTGTCATTGATTCCTGGGCCTCTTATTCTAGAGGGGATTCCTGTGAGAACTTGTCAGCTGCTTCCTCGTCCTTCTTGCTCGCCACGACTGCTTGCTTGGCTTGACAGCTTTTCGACTTATGAGATTTGAGACTTGGAGTCCTATGGCTTCAGCAGTCTGATCCATATGGCTAGTGTTGACATTGATTGGAGGATGCTCGGGGCTGCACTGATTGACTGGGTCCCTTCGTTGAACTTGTTTGCGTTCAATGACATGGAGATGGGACCCTCTTTGGAGGAGCTTGCGCGTTTGACCGATCTTCCTTGGGATTATACTCAGTATTTTCGCCAAAGACTTTGCCGAAGACTGCCACACCGCAGAACTGGTTCGGGATCCCCTATCTTGTTCAGCCTGCAACTGCCGGTCAGGATGCTGTGGTGTTCTCCTTGAATTTGCTGTATGATCTTTTTTCAGGTCCTCGGAGTGTGGCAGGGTCTCTACTTTCTCGGAATGCACTGATGTTCTGCTTGATGGTTGAGGTGCTATTCTCGGGATGGCGCAGGTCTCAGACTCCTTTGCCCTTTGAGGTGATGAGCCGAGTTATTCGATGTCAGGGGATCATTTCTCTCGTCCTGGCTGAGTTGTTTAATGGGCTGACTGACTGTGCCCTGGGCCACACTCGTGTCCTTCACGGCTGCTGTGCATTTCTTCATGTATCTTTTCTGCACTTTTCTTTTCTTTTCCTGTTGTTTAGGGATTGCTCTGCTCTAGCTGAATTTCTTTTCCTTCTTGTGATCAGGTCTGGCTATGGGAGCATCTTTCATTGACCATTCCTATATCATTTCCTAGCACCCGTCGCCCGGACCTCATGCGACATATCATGGAGTTTCTTCCGCATACGACTAGGATGAGTGAGCCCTTATATCACCGAATGTCCGTTAAACTTCGTGACTAGAATGTTCGCTGGGAATCATCTTGGCTTTCGCTTCCTCCAGTTCTCTGTGATGCGCACCGCCTTCCTCTGATGCTGGTAGGTTTTCGATCTTACTTTTCTTATCACCCTATCCGGTTCCTGCGGCAGTTCGGATATGGGCAGGATATTCCTCTTTTTGCTTTTACGGCATCGGGCGTCGAGCACTTCCATCTAGATCATCTGACTTTAGGACTCGGGTTGATGGATCCTGGGCGAGTTACCTGAGTGCGAATTTGCTTGGTTTTGAGCTGCGGCCTTTTTCGATGGCGACCGCCCCATACCAGTACTGGGTTGCTGAGCAGTCTCTATATCGACTCATCCCTTGCTGGCAGCAGACCGCCGATGAGGATGAGCAGGATATTCTTGGAGATGCCGACTCTTCATCTGGTTCATATGAGCCCTTTAAGCAGCGCCCATTTATCGATCCTGGTTTCCTCTTGGCCACTTGCTGTCTGAGATCTCTGCACTTCGGTATCATTGTGAGATGATGTCAAGGAGATTGACTGCTGATCAGCGGTTGTCTGATGAGGAGACAGCGATCCGTATCCTTGAGCGCGATAAGGTGCATTACCTGCGTATGGAGGTGAGCAGGTTGAGAGCAAGGCTATTTTATTATGAGTCAAAGGACTTACCTGATATGGCCGAGGAGGAGGGTAGAGACTGATGGTTTGCTTTTTTAGGGCTGTACCGGCCGTCTGTACGTCCCTTTTTGCATAGTACATGACTGGTGATGATGCATTTTTTTATATTTTTTGAAAAAGATGAATGATATAGTAAAAGAAACATGATGCATTTAATGAAAAAGAGAAAACTTTTTTAGAACTTATTGTGCCATGAGTTGTCTTGTGAGTGTGTCTGGATTTTGTGCCGGGATATAGGAATCAGAACTGAGGCTCGGCCAATGCTTTGACCGATGTCTCGAGATTGACTTGCGTGAGATCCCTTTCGTTCCCTAGAGGTGTAGGTAATGGAAACTGTTATTTCCTGAGATTGTCAGAGTTTGTAGAGTTCTTTTGTTCCCGACTATACTTCTTTTTGTTCTTAGACTATAATTGCTTGAACCGATCTAGACCATTTGATTTCTCGAGACCTGCACTTTTAATTTTTTTCTTTTTCTATTCGAGCCATTTTTGCCTGTAGCTCTCTTTCGAGTTTTCACCACAGCCGGCCTTTTCCCGTCATTTTTGTCCGTAGTGCCCTTTCGGGTTTCACCACATACTGGGTATTTGATCTTTCCTGTCCCTTGGCAGCTATGTTGTTTTTACCCTCGGAGCCCTTTCGGGTTTTCACCAAGTCCGTTGTATGCCCACTGTTTTTACTCGGAGCGCCCTTCGGGTTTTCACTCCGCCCTCTTTGTTTAGGCACACATCTCTTTTCCTTTTTTTCTTTTTTTGGATAACTGCGGTGGCCAAAGGTCTGGAATCCGTCGTTGCCAGCCAATGGCAGTTTGTTAGAACTAGAAAATGAATACGATTACATTTTCTTGAAATGTTGGGTTTTGTTGCTCTGGGGTTCTGAATAATGGAAACATTCATAGACAATCACAAAATATTCATAAAAGTACACAAGGAGAGATATCGCAAGGCGAATTTTATTCCAGAGATCCTGAGATCTTGTACATTCCAGGCCGTGATCTGGCACGAGCCCTTAATTACATCGAATGATCGATGACCCTTGATTAAAAGGCAAAAGACTAGTCAGCAGGGACTATGGTCTGAGAGTTTGTGGTCATAGAGACCTGTATTTGTTTTGTTATGGACTAAACCATCTTTGTATTAGTCAGATGTCTATGTCCCATGTTTTGGCCGGAGATCCGGGCTGAGACTATCAGGGTTTATGACTGAGAAGGACGACTCTGGGCCTGCGCCTGTCAATGTATGGACAGGTGACCTCGGGAAGTCCACTCTGCAGTTGTGTATACCTGCGTAGCCCAACCGACGGATGCCGTTATTAATGGGTAGGGCACCGACTGTTGTGTTGTGGCAGTTCATAACAATTGTTTTGCAGTGAATTGAAACTCTTTAGTATGGTTTACTGTGATAACCATAGTCCCGTTTATCTAGCTTTCGGCTCAAATCGGGTCACATCTTTACAGTAGGTACAAATGATGACATGTTCGCATAGTCCTGGATGTTGGCGACGTCCCTTTCGAGGAGATGCTTCGTTCATCGTGTCGAATTAGATCGAACTTTAAAGATGTGCAATTCTACTCATTTAGAGGTCCTGGAACGTCTATTCGACCATTCCATTGTGTCCGGAACGCTCGAAATACCCAAGATAGGCTCAAACGGCACTTGAAAACACTTAAAATTGAGCCCGGTGCGCTCCTGAACATATTCCGGAATTGGCTGAATTTTCGGGTGCGTGGGAGTCCAACGCACCCTGAAAATACATATCCGCTTTTTGTTGATTTTACGGGTGCGTCGAGTAATTTTCAGGTGCGTTGGGGTCCAATGCACCTTAAAAATACAAATCCGCATTTTGCTGATTTTTCGGGTGCGTCGGACCATTTTCGGGTGCGTGGAGGTACAATGCACCCTGAAAATACATGTCCGCTTTTTGTTCGGTTTTTTGGATGCGTCGACCTATTTTTAGGTGCGCGATCGTACTTATGATCTTTTATGATTCGGACCTGCGGTGGTGTTGGCCGGTGTGACCTTCCGGTGGAAGATACAGGCGATCGGAAAAGAATTCCGGTCACCGGGAAAGTTTTCCGGCTGTCGGAAAGGGATTCCGGCGAGGGTTTCCGGCGGCAAAACTCAGATACTCAGGGGATAATCTCTCTCTCTCTCTCTCGTAATCTGTACAAATGAATAGTGGGGGGGGGTATTTATACCCGAGAATACCGGACAACGACCAATGAGGACCTGCCACGTATGACGCACCCCAAAAATACCTTGACGCACCCTAAAATGGACGCGTGGGGACTCTGACGCACCCCGAAATGAGATTTTGAGATGTGCTGATTTTATGGGTGCGTCGAGCCATTTTCGGGTGCGTTGAGGTACAATGCATCCAAAAAATGCCATGCTGGTCATTCGTGATTTTATGGGTGCGTCGGACAATTTTAGGGTGCGTTGAGGTACAATGCACCCTGAAATTGCTGTTACGTATTTCCTGAATTTACGGACGCGTCGGTGGTATTTTTTGGATGCGTCAAGCTATTTTTAGGATGCGTCAGAGGTGAAATACATCCTAAACCACTTGTTGAATTTTCATGAATTTAAGGGTGCGTCAAGCTGAATAATTGGGTGCGCTTGACGTACTCGTGTTTTGCAAATTTGGGTTTTGCAAAACGGAGGGCCTGTGGGGCCCGTTTCCCGGTGAATCGCCATGCACTGCTTATCATAATTCATGAAGGATGGCCCCGCTTGATTCTGGTCGGTTTCGATCACGGTGATCCGTGGGGTCCACCGGAAAAAATGGCTAAGTACTGGATCCTTTGCAAAGTTGGGTATTTTGGGTGCGTCGGGTAGTGTTTTGTGGAATTTCCTCGAAGCACGTGCCCAGTCGATTCGTTTTAAAGGGTACGGACTTTTGGGACCCCAACAGATGCCCCTCCGGTGCGTTGCGATGGACTTACAGCCGTTCATCGAGACGCATCGGATTCCTGGGTCCACACTATAAATAGGTAAGATAGCGTCATTTCACCTCATTCTGCGCTTTTCACTGTTCATTTGCTCTGTCGTCGACGCACCCAAATATTCGCCAACGCACCCATTTAATACCGCCAGCGCACCCGAAAAAGGTCTAGCGCATCCTTAAATTTCGAAATTTTGGATTTTTGGGGTGCGTCAAGCGTGACGCACGCAGCTGATGACTTGGTGGAATTCTCATGTTTAAGGCTGCGTTGCGCTCAACGCACCCAAGTATTCGGACTTGGCCGAATTGTGAGATTTTTAAGGGTGCGTTGCTCCCAACGCACCCAAGTATTCGAACTTGGTAAAATTTCAAGACTTCTTAAGGTGCGTTGTGGTTAACGCACCCCTCGTCGCAAGTTGGTAAAACCCTTAAACTTTTAGGGGTGCGTTGGATCTGACGCACCCAAATATTTGTGACTTGGTGAAAATGATTAAATTCCGAGGTGCGTTGGACGTGACGCACCTAAGTATTGAACTTAGAGGGATCATAGCATTTTTAGGGTGCGTTGGGTCCGACGCACCCATATATTCAGTCAAGACATTTTGGGCATTTCGGGGTGCGTTGTGTCTGACGCACCCAGTTTTCAATACTTGGAATTTTTTTGCAAAACTTGGACTATTTTTAGGGGTGGGTTGGATCCAACGCACCCAATTTCCCGACTTTGGACTTTTTGCTCTTGAGGGCTCTTTTGCGTGTAAATTTGGCCCAATACTGCGTATTATATTCATATTTTGGGTGGGCAAAGCTGTTCCTGTGGTGACAGGGATTATTTCTTTAAAGGATATGGGGCCCCGTACTTCCGTCATAAATTTTCATGTGCCTTCTTTGCGATCCGAAAGCTGTGTCGGGTCTCATATACTTTAAATCCTGGACTATGCCTAACCAAAAATGACACTTTCTGGCAATTATCATGATTAATTTAGGTAGGGTTTAGAGGTACCTGCGCACGCCTCCCATGACTTTGGTTCTGATGTAAATAATCTTCATATGCTTCTTCTCTTTACTCTTTTTTGTCGAATTGCCGGGGTTCTCAAATCGGGTTGTTAGTCTTGTTTCTTCCAGCAGACAATGGTTGCGACTCGTGCCTCCCAACGCGCAGCTCGCGACTGCTTGCGACGGCTTTTTGACTCCCTTGGTCATCTGGAAGCTTGGTCATCCCTCCATTCTCGATATGATGAGGTGTCCGAGGCTTTATCCAGGCTCGGTGCGGATTCTCGTTCCGTACTTCAGGCCATCCGGAATATTTCGCTTATGGCCTCCACTCTTGATGAGCATAGGGAAGCCATCCTTGGTTTCATTGGTGACTCTTCGTTCCCGGAAGAGCTGACACTTCTTGAGGCGGCGGAGCCTCCCTTGGCCGATTCTTTCTTGGCCTTATGGAGCCAGCTTAACTCTCTGAAGAAGGAGAAAAGGGCGAAGAAACGATACTTGGCCTGGCTTGTCCCTCTGGCGGAGGCCGAATTTCCTGATCGTCGCACCAGTATCTGGAGAAGGATCAGAGCAGTCTTGAATGAATATGACGATCTGGCGATTGATGTCTCCATAATGCGGAACTGGGCCAATGCTGAATACGTGCACTTCGACCTCGTACAGCAGTGCATCTCCCATCTGATGGACCTAACTTCTAAGGAAGCGTGGGTCCAAGCGAAGGTGGACGAATTGAAGGCTCGGCTTCTCCCTCTGCTGCAAGATTGAGACCTTTTTCTGTCCGCGAGAAGGGAATTTCGCAATTTTGTGTTGTCTTACAACAAACTTTAACTTTAACATTTGAACAATTGACATGACAGTCCGAACATTTTGGGCTTATTTCAGTTAATGGATGATGCTTGTGTTGTTTTTCTTTCTCTTATCCGTCCTTGTTTGTATGCGATGACGATGTCGTGGTTATGAATGCTGTCATGCTATTTTACTATAACCTTGATTCGCTTATCGGTGCTCATGCCGTCTTTGCACACTACTTTGCATCCTCTTAAACTTTGAGAGTGTTGATTCCTTTTGGGCATTTCTTCTTGCTTTGAGTTATATCTAAGTTTTCCGTATGCTGTTTGCAGACTGTGATGGCTAGCGACCCTTCCAAGGCTGGTCCTTCAGGTCCTCCATTAACCCCTTCAAAGCGCAAGCGAGCGGTTTCGAGGGATGTCGTTCGCCCGTCTGTCCAGAATCCCCAATGGTTTCTCCCCCCGGAGACTTTCAATTTTTATGAACGCATATTGACGTTACCTAAAGACATGCAGAAGAAAATTCTGTGTGACCGGATTGTACCACCTCCCCCAGACAGGGGTACACAGGAGCAATGGGACTCCTGGTTTGCTCCGTTGCGGGGCTTCCGAAGCGATGGGACGACAGGTTCCGAAGAAGGGGAGGCGAGCCCGTTGGCCCCCGTCCAATCTACCAGACGCGGTCGCCCGAAGAGGGCTGGCAAGGGCGCGAAGCAAGTATATTTGGAGAAACAGACCAGGTCCAAATCTGACAAGATGAAGATCATTTGGTCGACTGTAAAGTTAGTCACTTCTCCCCTTGCCATCCGGAACCCTTATACACGAGGGTATATAAGATCCACCCGAAGCTTCCAGCGGCATCGCTCTCTCCCCAGTATCGAGCCCGCAGACGTGTGCCGCGCAAACTCATTTTTCAGTGTGGGGACGTGGACATCTATTCCGGGGCCTTTTCTCAACTGTTCCCTGTCCTGAGAATGGCAGGCGTCAAGCTATTTTGGACCCGAAGCTCATGATATTTCTAGAGCCGAATCAGAACCCACATCGGCCTTTCCCAACACATTATTTTGAGACTCTCCGGCAAAGATTTCATCATCTGGGCGACACAGAGATTTGGCTGTCAGGCGCCTTCCGGACCCGCGGTCACTTGATTGCTCATCCCGGGTATGAGGCATGGGCGAATCGGATATTGGAGCTCCATAAAGAGACCTTAAAAGCGGTGGGCCTTTTCAAGGCTATTGCAGCCACCTCGAGCTACTTCTGCCGCGAGCCATGGGTTTACAAAGGGTTCTTGAACCACTGGTGCTCTATTACCAACACATTTCACTTGCCATATGGAGAAATGAGCATCTCGCTGTGGGACCTGAACCGCATCACTGGTCTCCCGATCTGCGGGAGGATATATGATGAATGGGTTCCTAGTGACGAGGAACTGTCTCGGAAGAAGAAGGGGGTGAGCGAAGGCTTCTTCTCCCCGGCTTGCTATGAATTATTCGCGGAGCTCCCGCAATTTTGGGCTTTCAAAGATAAACTCCCTTTCGAAGACTGGCTGGTCTATTTCAGCCATGGCTTAGAGTAAGCATTCTGATTGTGAGTCGTATGTCATTGTTGCGTCTTTTTCTCTACCATTAATACTTTATCTCCTTCATTTCAGTCTGGATTATGCGGCTTATAGTGAAGACCGCGACGACAAGACCTTTTTGGAGGATCGAATGAGAGAGAACTTCCCCCGCCCGAACAAACTATCTCCGACCTGTGAACTCGCCGGCTTCCTGGCCTACTGGTTGAGCTGCGTGGTCCTGCCGAGCTCGAAGCAGGCTGACAGTGTGAGGGTGTCCTGTTTCGCGGTCGCAGGGGCTTTGGCGAATGGCCACCGTTATGCAATAGCTCCCGCCGTATTATGCTCTCTTTACCGGGCTTTCGGTTATGTTATCAGCAATAAAGATCGGGCGGCCTTCGGCATGAACTCGGCTTACTGTGGGTGGCACTTCCTATCTGGATGGCTTGGAGTGTATTTCCCTTGGGTGTACGGCATCGAGTCTGGTGATTACATTCAGCGAGGGGTGGTCCCATTATACTTCTTTCAAAAGCGGAAGATGGTGGGGCAAAATCTGAACACCGTCCGGGAGCGGATTGCTAAATACGACGATGTCCACTTCTTCCACTTCTCAGGCACTCGGAGCAAAGATTCTATATTGTGCACGGATGATGAGAGCCTAGACCATAACGAACGCTCGTTCCTCGTAGCCATCCGCCCGTCCTCACTTCCTCTCCGTGAGGGACTAGAATTCTGGAGAGAGCCGTACTACCCCAACCGTTTTGCTCGTCAATTCGGATATGATCAAGGAGTACCTGCCACATTGGAGCCAGTGACTCGGGAGCAGCGAGCATACGGCATCGGGCCTATCCACTGGAAATGGATGTGGCGGCAGCTTCTGCTGACTGGGACTGGTTGCTCTTTTGCTATTCCTGGGACGGGGAGTATCACTGGCGCCTCTTTCGGGTGGATGAGATGGTGGGCTCACCAGTACACGTTGATCCGGAACGTTCATCTCGTTACTGATCCCGTGTTTGTTACGCCTCCGATTGTTAGCCCAGCTCCTACCGATGGATTGGGGTATGTGGCGGAGCATCTTCACCAGCCTGCTGTACCGGGTACTCTGAGACTGATGACTTCGCTGAATGTGGTAATTGATCATGAGAAGCCCGAGCACACCTTGGAAGGTTGGGTTGCTTATGGGGAAAGGAATATCGTGCAGGCGGGTCCCGAGTTCCCGTCTCTCGGGCCTATCGATGAGGTACATCAAGAAGGTGATATTCCCAGGGATGATGATGACCAAAATGATGGGGACGGTGATGATGATAATGATATTGAGGGTGGTTGTGATGGCGGTGCTGGTGGTGGTGATGACGACGACGATGACGGTGGCGATGACGACGGCGATGACGGTGGCGATGATGAGATGCCACTTGAGCGGACTGGTCCTCGGGTGAAGACTGCTCATCGTATTGCGGTGGTCGATGGAGGGAAGAATATTGCCAAGATGCGTAAGCAGTACGATGAAGAGAGATTACAGAAACAGCTTTCTGAGGCCGCTGGTGGCACTCCGCCCGGCGACGTGGGTGTAGCCGGGGAAGAGGGTGAGCTGAGTCTTCAGGAGAATTTGAGCGGCGATCGCTCTGCTGGAGGAGGTGATGGCGATGAACCGATATATGACCATCCTGTCCCTGAGGCGGATGTTGGAGCGATTTTCATGGACTTGGATGACGAGGTGCCCACTGATACTGTTCTTATCTCCGATACCCCCATGGCTGAAGCTGCAGATGACCAGGGTCCTGTTCATGAAACAACGACCACTGCCGTTGTGGAAGTTGCACCTCCCCCGACCCTTTCCCGTGTTGAAGATATTGGGGTCGGGGCTGTTGATTTAGCTTCTCGGGGCGCTCCGATTTCTGTCACTGAATCGAGTGTACCTGAGCCTACCTTGGAAGCGTCTCCGACTGTTGAGCCTCCATCCACTGCGCCTACCGTGGAAGCTGTTTCCCTTGTCGGACCGTCATTGGCTGAACCTATCGGGGAAGCTTCCCGTAGGGTTGAGGTTTCTGGTTTAGGAATAAGTGTATCGGAATGTGCCGCGCAGCCTCCTCCTACTGTTGTACCGTCATCAGCTGAACCCGTTGCGGAACCCCTTCCTATCACCATGCCAGCATCTGATACCAGCGTTCCTGAGGTCGTAGTGCTATCTTCTCCAGAGCTGCCTGAGCCGTCGTCCGAGGGGATCACTGAACCTGCCCCAGCATTGCCTACGCATGCTGCCTCGGCTAATGCACCTGCCGTTGATGTTCTTGAAGCTACTGGTATATTACTTGTCTTTATTATTTCGGCTATCTTTCTCTCTTACTGAGGCCTCTTTATACTAACTTTATCATTTCTTTGATCAGTGACCGCTCCCGTTCATGCTTTGGCCCCTGTTGCCTTGCCCGAGGCATTCATTTCTTCTCTCCGAGGGCTGTCAAAGGTGAAGGTGGACCTTTTGAAGAGTCTTCTAATGAACATCACCGCCTCTCTGAAGAATATGGATGAATGGTCCATCTTGGAAGAAGGATTGCAGGCGCTCGAATGTAATGCCGCGTGGCTCGGGATTGACGTCTCTTTAATGATCAACCATATAGTCCTGTTCAGGGAAGGCATGGCACAACTCAACGAGGCGAGACATTTCAGAGTCGATCCTTCTGTTGAAGAGAGGCGCGGTCATTTGCAGTCCCTCCTGCCAAAACTTGAGCTGTGCGAGGCAGATGTAACCGCGCTGAGGCGCAATTGGCAAGATGCCGCCGTTGGGCATCAGGGAGCCACAGATCGGCTGGCGGAGATAGATGATGAGATAGCACGGCTGCAAACTGAACGCTCCGTTGTTCATCTCAATCTTTCAAAATTTGGCAATCAAAAGGCTCGTCTGCAATCATCTATCGAAAAGCGCGAGGCCGAACGCAACGCTATACGAACTCAGGTTGAAGAACTGAGAGAGTCCCTTCAAAGTGTCCCTGATCCTGCACAGGTTTTAGCTGCGGCGGAGGCAACACAGAGGGCGACCCAGGAGTCTGCGGTTCATTTGCTAGAACAATGTTTAAGAAATCTGAACAGTTAGGCCCTATGATTGTTTTATCTTGTAATTTTGCGGAGATATGTTGTGACACTAATGTTGTAATGATATGTATACTATTCACATGATCGTGCTATATGTTTTATTCACTTGATATTTCTTTCATTTGCGTTTAGATTCGAATGTAACGTAGGTTATTTTAGAAGGAATGTCCCCCTGTCAGGACTCAAACCTATATTGATGCGGGATGGGCGTGCCTGAGCCTTGACTTTAAGGTCCATGTCTCCATTCCGATTCTCGACAACTTTGGATAGGGCGAGGTAACGATGCCTGATACGTCTCGGGTTTCAATAACTTTCCTGATGCCTGTGTAAACACACGGAAGAAAGGATTAGTATCTGTAATTGTAAGCATTGATCATCGTATGGTGTCATTTCTCTTGATATTTGTCTATTACATTTTCCCTCTAACGGGGTGTTTACAAATCACAGCAGTATTCTATGTCAAGTATAATATCTTTTCAAGAATCGTCCATTCACCAACGAGCTGATGCCTTGCCCCTTGCAATCGATCACTCGATACGCTCCATTGGAGTATACTTCATCAACGATGCACACTGGGTCCCACTTCGGGTCGAATTTACTTTTCGGGCCTTGAGCTGGCACCGGGCGTTTCATCATTAGTACCAGGTCACCTCTTTTGAATGATCTACCGCGGACTTGTTTGTCGTATGAGGCTGAGATCTGTTTCTGATACATTTCGAGCCTTTGCTGGGCGACCAGTCTCTTTTCATCCAGATCATCTAACTCGGTCATTCTGATCTCGGCGTTGCGTTCGGTTGTCAGGGAATAACGAAGGGCGACTCGTAATGACTCAACCTGTATCTCCATCGGGACCACTGCCTCCGTACCGTATACCAACGAGTAGGGTGTAGCTCGCGTAGCTGTGCGGTGTGTGGTTCGATATGCCCACAATGCTTCGGGCAGCCGTCTGTCCCAATCCTTCTTATTTTCCGCCACTGTCTTTTTCAAAATCTTCACGATAGTCTTATTGAACGCCTCAGCCAACCCATTCGCAGGGGGGTAATAAGGTGACGAATAACAATGTTTGATCTTGAACTTTGCGCATAGCTTATCAATAGTAGCGTTCTTGAAGGGTGTTCCGTTGTCCGTGGTGATTTTCTCGGGAATACCATGCCGGTATAATATGGCGTGGCGGATGAAACTTTCAACATGTTTTGCCTTCACGCTCCTAAGCGCGACTGCCTCGGCCCACTTGGAAAAGTAATCTGTCGCGGCTAAGATGTATTGGTGTCCCTGGGAAGAGGGCGGGCTGATTGGCCCGATCACGTCCATGCCCCAGGCTGCGAAAGGCCAGGACATCACTGACTGATGTAATTCTTCTGGTGGCGAGTGTATGATATCTGCATGGACTTGGCATTGATGACATCTCTTGACAAATTCTATTGCATCTTTCGCCATTGTGGGCCAATAATATCCCATGTGTCGGACACGGTGATGTAGGTTCCTGCCTCCTTGGTGGGCACCGCATTCTCCTCCGTGGGCTTCCTTCAATGTGGCGTATGCTTCCTCCTGGTCCAAGCAGCGTAGCAATACTCCCTCATACGAGCGCTTGTAAAGGACGTCATTCTGCAGTATAAACGACCCAGCGCGTCTCCTAACCTGTGTACGCATCTTGGGCTCTTCCGGCAAGAACCCATATTTCAAGTAATCGACGAATGGTCTTTTCCAGTCATCATCTTCTGTGATCTCGAAGCAACAGATGGGGTTTGCGCTTGCTTCGCCACCACGCAGTATAGCTGTCGGCAGGATCCTCCTTTCTTCGATCGTTACGTGAAGTGGGCTACCTCCGGGGTTAGCCAGAGCAGCGGCTAGGCTAGCCAATGCATCGGCCTGCACATTCTCCTGTCTCGGTATATGTGAAATGCTGCTGTCACGAAACTGGTTGAACAGTGACTGCGCTTGGTGGCAGAAAGGTGACAATTCAGGTTTGCGGACTTCATATTCTGTCGTCAATTGTCCGATGACTAGTCTGGAGTCGCCATAGATCTGTATTACCTTGATTCGCATTTCTAATGCGAGCTGTAGCCCAATGATGAGGGCTTGATATTCAGCTTCGTTGTTGGTGCAGGCTGGCACGATTGTAAACGAGTAGGGCAACAAATCTCCCTGTGGGCTGATAAATATAACCCCCGCTCCTGCCCCTGTCGACCTAGAGGCTCCGTCAAAGTACATCTGCCATAACCGTGGTCTTTCAATCATCATAACCTGGTCATCTGGGAGGTCACATTCCATTTCTTCGCTGCTCGGGACTGGATGCGCAGCGAGAAAATCTGCGATCGCTTGTCCTTTAATAGCCCGGGCTGGGATGTATGTGATGTCGAATTCGGAGAGGAGAAGGGCCCATTTAGCTAAACGCCCAGACAGCATAGGCCGGTTCATA
This sequence comes from Liriodendron chinense, assembly GCA_003013855.2. NCBI lineage: Eukaryota > Viridiplantae > Streptophyta > Magnoliopsida > Magnoliales > Magnoliaceae > Liriodendron > Liriodendron chinense. The sequence goes on from PVNU02002307.1 coordinate 29,290, forward strand.
AGGAACTTGATCGGATCCGCCTTGGATATCAACGTTATTTGGTGTGAGAGGCAGTAATGCCTCAGTTTCTTTACAGCAAAAATGAGAGCAAGGCATGTCTTTTCAATTGCTGAATAGTTGAATTCAGCCCCTACCAGCGTGCGGCTTAAGTAATATAGTGCATTCTCCTTCTCTTCTTCGTTCTTCTGTGCCAGGAGTGCCCCCAGTGAGTTATCACCTACTGCGATGTATAGAATCAGTGGCTTTCCTTTGATTGGGGCAGCAAGGACTGGCGAATTCCCAAGCATCTCTTTTAGAGAGTCGAAGGCCTTCTGACAAGCGTCGTCCCATTCAAACTTAACATCTTTCTTGTTGAGGCGGGAGAATGGTTGACAACGACCAGCCAAGTTCGAGATGAATCTCCTCAAATATGCTACGCGGCCTTGAAAACTCTTCAATTGCTTCAGGTTCTTCGGAGGCGGCATTTCTATGATGGCTTTGATCTTTGCGGGATCGATTTCTATGCCCCTGTGTCTGACCACGAAGCCTAGAAATTTGCCAGACGCGACTCCGAACGCGCATTTTAGTGGATTCATACGGAGACTTTTCTTGCGCAACCGTTGGAACACTTGCCTTAGGTGTTCTCTGTGCTGCTCGTGATCAGCCGACCTTACGACTAGATCATCTACATAGCATTCGACGTGTTTATGCATCATATCCTGAAATATAACGTGCATTGCGCGCTGGTATGTTGCCCCTGCGTTCTTTAATCCGAAGGGCATTACGCGATAACAGTAGATGCCGAGGGTTGTGCGGAAGGCCGTAGCTTCTTCATCTTCCGGGGCCATGCGAATCTGATTGTATCCCGAGTACCCGTCCATGAAGGACATTACTGCATATCCCGTTGTGCTGTCAATCAACAATTCTGGAATTGGCAAAGGAAAATCATCTTTCGGGCAGGCTTCATTAAGATTCCGGAAGTCGACGCAAACTCGGATCTGTCCGCTCTTCTTCTTGACTGGCACAATGTTTGAAATCCATCGGGGGTATTTCACCTCTCGAACAAATCCAGCCTGGATTAGTTTTTTGATTTCTTCTTCAATCTTAGGTACAACATCAGGATGGAACCGTCGTTGTGGCTGCTTCACTGGCTTCTTTTCTTTCATGATGCTTAGCTTGTGCATGGCGATTGTCGGACTGAGCCCGGGCATTTCTGAGTAAGTCCAGGCAAAGATGTCCTTATTCTCCTTTAATAATTGTATGTATATCTCTCTTTCATTTTCTGGGACATTTTTGCTCAAATATGTATTCCTGGGTTCTTCGATGGTGCCCAAATTCACCTCTTCGAGTTCATCAATCGTTGGTTGTCCACCGTCTTCTAGTTGCACGGGTGCGACACTTGGCTGGATTATGTCGATAGAATCTTGCGACTGGATTCCTTCTACCGGGACAATGGTTACCATGTTTACGCTCGCCTTCGCTCCTAGGACCCTCTCCGTTCCTGTATACTTGCTTGTATTCTTCAAATGGAGCTAGCAGTCTTTTCTTTGTGTCTGAGCCTTGACTGAAGAATCCCATGTTCCTCATAATCTTCCGGCTGGCTTTGCTATACCTCTTCTCTTCTATTTGTCGAGATTGAGCAGACCCTCTTCCTTCTTCTTTCCCTTCTGATGGTACTGGCTGGCTTGGCCCTGAATAGAACTTGATATCTTTCTGGGTGGCATCTCGCGACGGCACGATGAATTGGCTTGGCGCTTTTGGAAATGGCTTGGTTCTTCCTATCTTGGGTATAGGTATATTGAAGCTGGATTTGAGTACACTCATATGTTGATCTGAAATTAATTTTAACACGGACTGCCCCGGCTGACGCAGATGCTGCGGTACCACATAAAATTTTTTCGTGATCGGCTGAGGTTGCTTTTTCTGCTGACATTGGGATCTTCCCTGAGTGATGAGCTGAGGTTTACTTTTCTGTACACACTTCTCAACTCGAGATTCTGCCTCTTGTCCTTTCTTCTTTATGTCGGACTTTTTGCTGGTCTTATTGCTTTCGGCCGGGTCATAATATTTCGCATCAGCCAAGAATGACTCAGCTATCGTGTATGGCTTCGGATCTGCTGCTACCCTGTATTGGACACCATCCCTGTTATATTTGAAACACTGGTGATACGTCGAAGGGATTATCCGATTCTGATGGAGCCAGGGCCTTCCTAAAAGAAGGTTGTATGTTGTCACCGCGTCAATCACTTGACACGTTACTTTCGTCGTCAATTCTTCGATCTCTAACATCACTGTGATTGATCCCAGTGTACGTTGACTGTCTTGGTTGAACCCTTGAATCATCATGAGACTCGGGCGTAGCGCTGATTGCCTATAACCTAGCTTTTGTAATGTCTTCAATGGCATAATATTCACGGCAGACCCGTCGTCCAACATGCACCTCTTGATCTCGGTGTCCCTGATCGTACCTATGACCATCAACGGACGGTTATGGTCTATTAATTCGATCGTGCGGTCTTCTTCTGAAAAAGTGATTGTTGAGGGATGATCGACATGCATGACTTGTGATACTGGCGTATACCCCTCCCAAAATTTGTCTGTATTATTCATTTCTCCTTCTATCTCTATCATCATAGTTTCCCTGACTTCACTGTCAAGTAGGGCATTAATTAACATTTCTCTATACACTTTCGAGAGACACAAAGCATCGTATATACTTAGACGGGCGGGAACCTTTCGTAAGTGCGCCACAACATCATATGCTACTGGTTTCGGGCTTGGCTGACTAGTCGTGGCCTCACCAACTTTTTCTTTCAACTTTTGTACATAAGGTCTCCCTTGCGGCCTGTCGCGGGCACCATCTTCTTGCATTGGGTCGTCTGGGCTCGGAGGGGTACGGTCAGGCATTTGCCTTCCTGATCGTAAGATGACCGCATTAACTTCTCCCTCGACTGTTTGTGAGGTTTCCTCGGCCGGTGCTTGTTCGGTGAACGACACCATTTCGCAATATGCCATGCTCATCACGGGTCGCTTCTGTGGTATTCCTCTCTTTCCTCTCCCCCTGTTCCTTTTTTGGTTAACGAGCCTTCGTCGGTTCTCGAGTCTTTTCTTGCTATTGACCAGAGTCCACGGCTCCTGCGGCTCGGGGAATGAGGTCGTTAGGTGACTGCTACCTTCTTCTATTGAAATTGCTGAAATTGTCCCGGCTGTCTCCCTTGCTGTCTCGGGTACCTTCATGCTGATAACCCCTTGATTGATCAACCCTTGTATCCTTCCTTTCAAGGAGAAGCAATCTTCTGTCTTGTGGCTAACACATTGGTGATATTTGCAGTATCTGGGATCGTTTACCCGTCCAACTTCATGGGGACGAACGGGCTCCGGTAAACGCATTAAGCCTTCCTCGACCAATTGTTCCATGATCGGGACTAAATCGGCCATATCGAATGTATATGGACCATTAGCCTTTTCTCTTTCTGCTATTGATACGCATTTGGGTACGTAGGGTCTTTTACCCTTGTCTTGTGTGACTGCTGTCTTCACTTCCGCCCTATGCTCAACAGCGGGACGTTTTCGATCTTTTTGTTCCTTGATCTTGTTGACCTGGTGGGTTTCTACCACTCTTCCTGTCTCTCTCTTCTGTCTCTCAGGTCTAAAGTTTACCCGGGAAGCTGCTTCTTCCACCAGATGGGCTTTCGTTGCTAGTTCGCGAAAGGAGCTGAAGGTGTTACCTGACAGTCCGTACGAGATCATGTGGTCTAGAGCCCTTAGGCACATCTTCATCTGCTCGCCTTCACTGGGTAGTTCACGACATTGAGCTGCCGTAGTTCCCCATCGATCAATGAATTTCTCGACTGGTTCGCCATTCCTCTGCCTAACCAATGCTAGGTCCATCAATGAGATCTCCCTCTCGGTTGCGAAGAATTTGGAGATGAAAGCATCCTGCATTTGCTCCCATGTCATTATAGAGCCGGCAGGTAATGACATGTACCATTGAAAGGCCTTCCCGGTCAGGGTAGATCCGAACAATCGCATGCAATATTGCGGGACTGCGGACCAATTTCCTAACGTAGTCAAGAAGTGGGTGATGTGCTCTTCTGGCGATCCTCTGCCATCAAACTTTCCGAAGTCGGGGCATCTGAAATTGGCTGGGAACGGTACCTCTTCCACTTCTGGTGGGTACGGGACCCGATATTTGTAGTTGCCCCTCTTTTCTTTCTCTTTTTCTTGCTGCATCATATGGGCTATCGTTTGGGATAACTCTTCTCGCGATACGTGAGATGTGGAAAGTGGTGCGCGCTCGATCGGCGTGATCCGACATTGGGCAGGCGGTTCATGCTCAGTTGGGCCTTCTGCTGCCCCTTGGGATTCTTCTGCCGATTGACGGGTGGGTGGCGCGATACTTCTGGTGGCATTCTGTGCTATTAGGGTGGCCAAGGCTTCCTGAATAGCTCTCATCCGATCATTTGTCTCGCGGTTAGCCTCTACCAATCTATCGATCTGGTCTTGGAGTGGGGGCAATTCCTCTGCTTCATATGGTCCTTCTTCTTCTCCTTCAGCTATTTGTACCATCACCACCTGCGCTGACGGGATTTCCTGAGGTGACCTCTGCTTCGATTCAAGGGTCGTCATAGGCTTGGCTTTCTTCGCATGTGCGGACCTGATGGGTTTCCGAGAGGTGCAGGCGACCTTGGATAACGGCGGAAACTGCTCAGCTGTCATTTTAGGTACTGCGGGTTTGGTTAATATGACCTGGCCATCGATAGGGATCTTCTGCCCCTGCTTCGGCTGCCACTGTTTCTTGATCACGGGGCGAGATCTCGCCACGTTCGCCTTCCTATATGCAGCTAGGATGGCAGTTTTCTTCTGTTCTTTCTTCTGCCTCCGGGTCTCAACCAACTGCCATTCTGAGCCTGGGCTAGCAGTTGCGGTTGCGGTGAAACGAGGGAAGTTGAAACCTCCGTTGGCAAGGAAGATGCACGAACTTGTCATCGAGCATGCCATCTCTTCTGTCTGCGTTACTATCTTGCTAATTCTGCGGTGTCATAAAAATCTTTAGAACAGTTCACAAGTGCGGTCGGGAGTATGAGCCCATCGATCGCAGTGCATATACTGACAAAATAAGCAAGAAGGAGACAAATACGTGTAGTTGTGGAAGCTTGTGGTTTTGAAAACCCTTGACTTACCGTCTATTGCCTTAAAGATGAAGGGAAGAACGTTCCCGTTGAGAGTCGCCAGTTTGGCGCCCGAGGGCGCCGAAACATTATGCCTCGCGGTAACTTTCCTATGTGTAAATTCATGTTTATGAGTAATTGATCTTAGAGCGTTTCCATATTCAGATATAACCAGAGATTCTGGTATGGTTCGATCCCCAGCAGAGTCGCCAGTTTGTTAGAACTAGAAAATGAATACGATTACATTTTCTTGAAATGTTGGGTTTTGTTGCTCTGGGGTTCTGAATAATGGAAACATTCATAGACAATCACAAAATATTCATAAAAGTACACAAGGAGAGATATCGCAAGGCGAATTTTATTCCAGAGATCCTGAGATCTTGTACATTCCAGGCCAGTGATCTGGCACGAGCCCTTAATTACATCGAATGATCGATGACCCTTGATTAAAAGGCAAAAGACTAGTCAGCAGGGACTATGGTCTGAGAGTTTGTGGTCATAGAGACCTGTATTTGTTTTGTTATGGACTAAACCATCTTTGTATTAGTCAGATGTCTATGTCCCATGTTTTGGCCGGAGATCCGGGCTGAGACTATCAGGGTTTATGACTGAGAAGGACGACTCTGGGCCTGCGCCTGTCAATGTATGGACAGGTGACCTCGGGAAGTCCACTCTGCAGTTGTGTATACCTGCGTAGCCCAACCGACGGATGCCGTTGTTAATGGGTAGGGCACCGACTGTTGTGTTGTGGCAGTTCATAACAATTGTTTTGCAGTGAATTGAAACTCTTTAGTATGGTTTACTGTGATAACCATAGTCCCGTTTATCTAGCTTTCGGCTCAAATCGGGTCACATCTTTACAGTAGGTACAAATGATGACATGTTCGCATAGTCCTGGATGTTGGCGACGTCCCTTTCGAGGAGATGCTTCGTTCATCGTGTCGAATTAGATCGAACTTTAAAGATGTGCAATTCTACTCATTTAGAGGTCCTGGAACGTCTATTCGACCATTCCATTGTGTCCGGAACGCTCGAAATACCCAAGATAGGCTCAAACGGCACTTGAAAACACTTAAAATTGAGCCCGGTGCGCTCCTGAACATATTCCGGAATTGGCTGAATTTTCGGGTGCGTGGGAGTCCAACGCACCCTGAAAATACATATCCGCTTTTTGTTGATTTTACGGGTGCGTCGAGTAATTTTCAGGTGCGTTGGGGTCCAATGCACCTTAAAAATACAAATCCGCATTTTGCTGATTTTTCGGGTGCGTCGGACCATTTTCGGGTGCGTGGAGGTACAATGCACCCTGAAAATACATGTCCGCTTTTTGTTCGGTTTTTTGGATGCGTCGACCTATTTTTAGGTGCGCGATCGTACTTATGATCTTTTATGATTCGGACCTGCGGTGGTGTTGGCCGGTGTGACCTTCCGGTGGAAGATACAGGCGATCGGAAAAGAATTCCGGTCACCGGGAAAGTTTTCCGGCTGTCGGAAAGGGATTCCGGCGAGGGTTTCCGGCGGCAAAACTCAGATACTCAGGGGATAATCTCTCTCTCTCTCTCTCTCTCTCTCGTAATCTGTACAAATGAATAGTGGGGGGGGTATTTATACCCGAGAATACCGGACAACGACCAATGAGGACCTGCCACGTATGACGCACCCCAAAAATACCTTGACGCACCCTAAAATGGACGCGTGGGGACTCTGAAGCACCCCGAAATGAGATTTTGAGATGTGCTGATTTTATGGGTGCGTCGAGCCATTTTCGGGTGCGTTGAGGTACAATGCATCCAAAAAATGCCATGCTGGTCATTCGTGATTTTATGGGTGCGTCGGACAATTTTAGGGTGCGTTGAGGTACAATGCACCCTGAAATTGCTGTTACGTATTTTCTGAATTTACGGACGCGTCGGAGGTATTTTTTGGATGCGTCAAGCTATTTTTAGGATGCGTCAGAGGTGAAATACATCCTAAACCACTTGTTGAATTTTCATGAATTTAAGGGTGCGTCAAGCTGAATAATTGGGTGCGCTTGACGTACTCGTGTTTTGCAAATTTGGGTTTTGCAAAACGGAGGGCCTGTGGGGCCCGTTTCCCGGTGAATCGCCATGCACTGCTTATCATAATTCATGAAGGATGGCCCCGCTTGATTCTGGTCGGTTTCGATCACGGTGATCCGTGGGGTCCACCGGAAAAAATGGCTAAGTACTGGATCCTTTGCAAAGTTGGATATTTTGGGTGCGTCGGGTAGTGTTTTGTGGAATTTCCTCGAAGCACGTGCCCAGTCGATTCGTTTTAGAGGGTACGGACTTTTGGGACCCCAACAGCAGTCTTTCAGCCCTCATCCTAAGTTACGATGATAGAGCTGTTGGTCTTAGTTAAAGACCCTTCTGAGATGAATAGATGGGTGATTGTGTTTCTTCTTTTGGGTTAATTTTTATCGGGTACCTTGTTTTGGCTTCCCATTTCTTTTCTTTTATTTTTTCCTTTTCTTTGCATTCTTTTTCTCCTTTTTGTGTCTTTTTCTTCTCTCTTTTTTCTTTTGAATCCCCTTATTTGAAACACTTATTGGTGGACGAAAATGATTTCTCAGAGGTTTTAGCTTTGACCTCTTGACTTCAGCTCTATTAATGTAACTCTTGATAAGGTCAGAATGACTTACCCATGAAAGATCTTCACTTTGTCGGCGTTGATTGGCTTAGGAAGATCCACCCCCCTCATATTGGTGAGTCTGAGAGCGCCTCCGGGAAGTACTCTGATGATCAGCGGTCCGTCCCATGAGGGTTTGAACTTTCATCTGGGATCCGGAAGGTGGGATGGTAGGATCTTCTTCATGACCATGTCGCCCACCTTGAAACTTCTTTTTCGGACTCTCTTATTGTAAGCCCGTGCGATCCTTTTCTGATAACACTAAGAATGACTTAGCGTACGCATGCGCTTCTCATCTGCTAGCTGTAACTGATCAAATCTGGCCCATTATCATTCTCCTTCTTCAATTCTGCTTTCTAATAACACCTGTAGTGACGGTATTTCCACCTCGACTGGTAGAACTGCTTCCATTCCATAAGTAAGCTCGAAAAGAGTAATGCCTGTAGCAGATCGTACAGACGTTTGATAGGCCTAAAGTGCATATGGGAGCATATCTGACCAATCGCGATAGGTCACGACCATCTTGTCGAGTATTCTGATGATTGTCTTGTTCGCGGCTTCTACCCCACCATTCATCTGAGGACGGTAAGGGCTTGATCGATGGCGCTGAATCTTGAACTTGCAGAGGAAGTCATCTATCTTCTTGTTGACAAACAGGGTCCCATTATCTGTGATGATGGCATTAGGGATTCCATACCGACATATGATGTTGTTCTTCATGAATTTGATCACCTAGGATGCTGCACCCACCTGTTGAAGTAGTCGACCGCCACAAGTATATACTCATGACCGTTTGATGCTTTAGGACTAATCTTCCCAATGATGTCGAGTCCCCACATAGAGAAGGGCCAGGGAGTCGTCAGATTGTACAGTTCTGATGAGGGGGCATGAATTTGATTCGCGTGTTCCTGACACTTGAAGCATTTTCTGACGTGCTGACAGCAGTCTATCTCCATGGTGAGTCATAGAATCTTCTTTGCCATCATGTGCTCGTTCATGTACGGGCCACAGATTCCTTCGTGTATTTCTTTTATGATCTTTGCAGCTTCTGTTTCGTCGACGTGTCGAAGGAGGATGTGATTATAGGATCGCTTATAAAGGACTTCACCACTGATGGTGAACTGGCCGGCCAAACGCTAGATGGTTCGGCGATCTGTTGTTGTTGCTGACTCCGGATACTCCTGGATTTCGAGATATTGCTTGATATTGGCATACCAGGGTTTGTCAAGGACAGCTTCAGCTTCTTCTATTGGCAGGCAGAAAGCAAGTTCATCTTGTGTTTCAACTGTGAGCTCCCATTCTGAAGCTCCTTTCGGGATATCGAGCATTGATGCGAGTTTGGCGAGAGCATCTGCAAACTGATTCTTGGCTCTGGGCATGTGTGAGAAGATGATTTCTTTGAATTCTTCAATCAGGTTTTCGAGGTACACATGATATGGTATCAACTTCTCGTCCTTGGTTTTCCATTCGCCATTGGTCTTATTGATGATAAGCTGTGAGTCTCCAAATACTTTTAGCTTCTTGACGCCCAAGATTATGACTTCCCTTAAGCCAGTGATGCATTCTTCGTGTTTTGCCATGTTGTTGGTACACTCGAATGCTATGCCCTTGAGATAGGAATAGGGACATCATCTGGAGAGTAGAGGATTGCTCTGATACCACTCCATTTAGCATTTGCTGCGCCATCGAAGAATAATGTCCACTCATCTTTTTCTTCTTTTCTTCACCTTCGATAAGCAAGAGATCTTCATCAGGGAAGAATGTCTTGAGCGGTTGATAATCCAGGAGAGAGTGAGCGGCAAGATGATCGGCAAGGGCCTGCCCCTTGATTGCCTTCTGAGTGACATAGGTGATGTCAAATTCAAACAGGAGTAGATGCCATTTAGCTATCCTTCCAATGAGTGCCGGTTTCTCGAACAGGTATTTGAGTGGATCCATGTGAGCGAGGAGGAGATAGGAAACGCAATCATGTATTGACGGAGTCGCTGAGTTGCCCAGACTAGGGCGAGGCAAGTCTTCTCGATCGGGGAATACCTGGTCTCGTAGTCGATGAACTTTCGGCTCAAGTAGTATATTGCTTGTTCCTTCCTCCCGATCTCGTCGTGCTAGCCGAGAACACAGCCAATGGCTTCTGCTTCTACCGAGATGTATAAAAATAGTGGTCGTCCGGGAGTGGGTGGCACTAGGACTAGAGGATTCATGAGATATTTCTTGATGTGATCGAAGGCAACTTGGCAATCGTTATTACATTCTTTTGGAACGTTCTTCCAGAGGAGCTTGAATATGGGTTCACAGATAGGCGTGAGCTGTGCGATGAAGTGACTAATGTATTGAATTCTGCCGAGGAAGCCACGGATTTCTTTCTCTGTTCTAGGAGGGAGCATCTCGATGATTGCTCTGGTTTTAGTTTCGTCGATCCTGATGCCATCTTCACTCAGTATAAAGCTAAGGAGTTTACCTCCCATTGCACCGAAGACACATTTCTGAGGGTTGAGGCGGAGCTTGTACTTTTCTAATTTGTTGAATAACTTCTTCAGATCTTCAAAGTGTCCTTCAATTGTGCGGGATTTGACGATCATATCATCCACATATACTTCAAGCTCTTTGTTCATCATGTCGTGGAATAATGCTGTCATTGCTCACTGATATGTTGCTCCTGCGTTCTTCAGACCGAACGTCATTACCCCGTAACAGAAGGTTCCCCAGGGAGTGATAAATGATGTCTTCTCGCGGTCTTCGACGGCCATCTTGTTCTGATTGTAACCTGAGAACCCATCCATGAATGAGAAGAACTTGTACCCAGCAGTGTTGTCGACCAGAGTGTCGATATGCGGCAAAGGGAAATCATCTTTAGGGCTAGCTTTGTTGAGATCTCAGAAGTCGATGTGTTGAGCTCATAATTGTGCATATTCTAACCCCAATTCATCACTCATTATGCATGATATACATGTTTAAAAGACTATTCTAAAGCGTGATTTGTGATTGTAGGAACAAGATGGAGATGTAGTCAATTGAAGGCTAAATGTAGCTCCTTACGAGCATTGAAGACCATTGGATCAAGCATGAAGGAAGACCAAAGACAGCCAAGACAAGGAGAGAAGAGAAAAAAATAAAGAAAGAAAGAAATAAAGAAGAAAGAGAGCCAGACCGGTCGGTTGACCGGTCGGCCAAGCCAGCCCGACTGGTCAAGACCGGTCGACCCACCATTTACCTGCCAAAACAGATGGACTGTGCAGCCCGACCGGTCATGACCGGTCGGGCATAGTTGCTGGACTACTCAGGAACGCAGCCGACCGGTCATGACCGGTTGGCCATTGCTGCTGGACAAAGGCCAAGCCAGTCCGACCGGTCATGACCAGTCGGCCAGCGTAAACAGCTTGTTTCTATTTCGGAATTCCGAAATCTTCTGCGCAATAGCATAAGTTTACGCAATTTCTGGAGTTTTCTTGCATATTGGACTCCTCCAAGCTATAAAAGGATGTCTTCCCATCATACCAAGGGAAGCTACGACGTGGGGATTGCTCAGGAAATGGATTCTACTTCGGATTTCTAGTTTTCTTCCTGTTTTAGTAGTTTTTCATGTTTTTAGAGGCTTCTAGTTCAAGGATGTTAGAGATGAACTAAAACCTCTTAGCTAGGGCTAAGAGGTGAAGCTTTTGATTCGTTTTTGATGGATTAATGCAACCTAGGTTTCCTTTTATGTTTTAATTGATGAATTTTAGTTCAATTTGAATTTGAATCAAGTATTAAGTTGGTTTTACTTTGATCTCTTGATGACTCCGGGCTCATGTGATTCTTAGTGATTCTAAGCTTAGTATCTTAGCTTTTAAGCATTGTTTATGCTTGTGTAATGCATTGATCTACCATCGACTTCGGGCATGGTAGACGCTTTGATTGCCTTGTATGCAATGGCCTGATTTTCATGTGGGAACTCATTCAACTAAAGTTCTTATCTTTTGTATATAATCTGGAATAGTTGATTAGTGATTGATTTTGATTTGATTAGAGTTCAAATCATGAGTTGTAATCAGGTCTAGTGACAGGACTTGGTGAAAGCTATGGTTATGAATCTCAACTAGATTGGAAAGAGGCTTGGCCTATACAATTGAGTGTGCCTAAGGCCTGAGCATGGTTGTGGGAATCAAATAAATGAATGAGCACTTGTTCCAGATGATTGTTGGTTTAACCGCTCTATATTCCAATCGGATAGAGAAAGGAATTTGATTCCGATTAAGTCATGAGAGACCTAGTTGTGTTGATACATTGAAACTTATCAAAAGTGGATCCTTGGCGCTCTAGTGCCTTTTTAGATTGAATTTACCTTAAACATTCACTGTTAAACCCAAATCATTATTTTTCAGTTTTAGCTCTTAATAGGATCTTAATTACTAGTTGTTTTAGACAAATTCTGAAGATACCCATTCATAAATCTCTGTGGGAACGATACTCGGTCTTTCCGAATTATTACTACTTCACAACCCTACACTTGGGGAGTGAACAAGTTTTTGGCGCCGTTGCCGGGGATCGAACCTGGGTCACCCGCGTGACAGGCGGGAATACTCACCACTATACTACAACGACTTTTAGTTGAGATTGTGTTAAGATAGGTTTAGGAATAACTTTTAGTTGAGATTGTGTTAAGATAGGTTTAGGATTTGTTTTGCTTTTTAGAGTAGGTTTTCTTCTAATTACTAACTTAGTTTGTTTTGATTTTTGCAGGATTCTAACATAGGTCTAATCCAGGGATTTTTAGGAAGTTGAAGAAGAAGAAGGCATCTAAAGTCACAAATCAGGTTTTATCGTTCTAACCTTACTCTTCTTCTTCTCCTATTCATTCCTATCTTATTCATCTCTCGTAGAGTGGGTGGAGACTCCTTTTGGATCTCTGAAAGGTAGGCCTTGTGCCACCTGGATTCCTATTGGTCGGCTCTGCCGCCTTGGATCACCTTGTGTTCAGAGATTTCTCTTCTCAACCTATTCCTCTTTCTTCTTTTTCTGTACTTTCTCTCAAAAGACTCAAAGAGTGGGTGGGGAGTTCTTTGAACCCCTATTGACCAGGAGAAATCGGTCTCTATCCTTGCTTCTGGCTTAGCCATTGCAAGACACCCTGTGCTTAAGTTTTAGAGAGGAGTAAAGGAAGGAAGGAAGAATTCTTTTTCCTTTTCACTCATTCTTTTTGGTTTTGCATGCCACATTGGGCTAGGACTTATAATAACCGACTCGTAAAGGACGGAGTAATTGTTGAAGGGAATGATAGAGAGCCTCGTGCTAGGAAACGTCAAAGTTTTCCTGAAATTACTAGAGAGATGGCTGAAAATCAACCAAATCAAAGGGTTAATCAAAATCCAACCCCAAACCTTACTGAATTGGATGAGAATGAAGTGGGGGATGTACCTCAACCTAGAACTTTACGTGACTATTTACAACCAGCTAGGACAAGTACTCCCTCTTGCATAATTTTCCCTCACAATGTGGGAAATATTGATTTTAAACCGGGGTTGATCCAACTTCTTCCTAGATTCCATGGACTCGACTCTGAGAGCGCTTATTTACATATAAAGGAGTTCGAAGAGGTTATAGCCACAATAAATTATGACAATGTGACCAAGGATACAATAAAACTCAAATTATTCCCTTTTTCCTTGAAAGAGAAGGCCAAATCATGGCTACATTCCTTAAGGCCAAGATCTATTGGGACATGGGCTGAGATGACTAGGGAGTTTCTTAAAAAATTCTTCCCTACTCATCGAACCAATGCATTAAGAAGGGCCATAATGAACTTCGCCCAAAAAGAAGAAGAAACCTTTTTCCAATGTTGGGAAAGGTACAATGAGCTATTAAACGCATGCCCACATCATGGCTATGAACGGTGGAGGTTGATTAGTTTCTTCTATGATGGATTAAACTCAGCCATGCGCCAATTTGTGGAGATGATGTGCAATGGGGAGTTCATGAACAAGGAAACGGAGGAAGCTTGGGATTATTTTGACATGTTGGCTGAAAATACACAAGCATGGGATACATCTATGCCAACAAGTTCAAAACAACCCCAAACCAAGGAAAAAGGAGAAATTTATGTTTTAGATGAGCAAGATGATCTAGGTTCTAAAGTGGCTAAACTCACACGAAAGGTCGAGGAGATGGAACTAAAGAAGGTGGATACAACCCAACAAAAGGGAGTTGTTGAAACTATTTGTGGTATTTGTGCTTCTAATGTGCATCAAACGCCGGATTGTCCAACAATCTATGCGTTTCGAGAACTTTTATTTGAACAATCGAATGCCTTGAATAGTTATCAACGACCTTTTAGTACTCCAAATTCAAACACGAATAATTCTAGTTGGAGAAACAACCCAAACTTCAATTGGGCGAATGGAAACACGGCTAATCAAAGTAATTCTCAAAGGGGGCCCCCAATGCAAATAGCCCCACCTCAAATTCCTATAGAGGATACTTTGAAAGCATTCATGGAAGGACAAGCTCAAATTAATCAATCCAACCATACGATAATGCTTGAGCTTAAAAGTTCGGTGGAGGAAATCAAGGCTCGCTTAAACGCAAGGGAAGGGATGCTTCCAGCCCAACCCGTACCAAATCCAAAACAACAATGCGAAATAAGCGTGCCTAGTTCTTCTAACCAACATATGGAACATGCTAAGGCCATCACCACTCTTAGAAGTGGTAAAATCATTGAAAAATCTGATCCGGTGAAGGTTTCAACACCTAATGATCCGGTATCTTCCAAAGAGGATGATGGACCTAGCATCACCATGACTGAAAAAGAGCCATTCAAAGAATATAGGCCTATTGCTCCATTCCCCCAACGCTTGATTCCAACCAAACCTCAAGATAAATATCAGGAATTTTTGGAGGTTTTCAAGCAAGTCAAAATCAACATCCCACTGTTGGATGCCATTAAACAAATACCGTCATATGCAAAAATTTTAAAAGACCTTTGCACGGTTAAAAGAAAAATACATGTACAAAAGAAGGCATTTTTGACAGAGAATGTGAGTGCCATTATCAACCACGGGATGCCCAAGAAATACAAAGATCCCGGTTGTCCGACCATATCATGTATGATTGGAGATCACCGGGTGAAACATGCTTTACTTGATCTAGGGGCAAGTGTGAACTTAATTCCCTTTTCGGTCTATGAACAATTGGGTTTAGGTGAATTAAAACCCACCAAAACCACATTACAACTTGCTGATCGATCGATTCGTATTCCTAGAGGGGTGATTGAGGACGTTCTTGTCCAAGTTGACAAAGTTTACTACCCGGTAGACTTTATTGTCTTGGACAAACGACCCATGGTTAATATTGGCCCCCAAATTCCTGTCATACTTGGCCGCCCATTCCTAGCTACATCAAACGCTATCATAAATTGTAGGAGTGGGGTCATCCAAATGTCTTTTGGCAATATGACGATTGAGTTGAATGCTTTCAATATTGACAACCAACAAGAGGATGAGGATGAGGAGGTCCACGAAATAAACATGATCAATTCTATCGTGGAAGATGAGTCCCTCTCACCTTTTTACTCCGGTCCCTTAGACGAAGAAGTGACTCACTCCCTTGATGAGAACGATGATAGGATAAGGGATATAGGTCACACTTTTTGAGTCGGTATCGGCATATAACGTTAGACGAGAGAAGGAGGTGGAAACAATACCTTTTTGCGCTGAAAAATTAATTCAGATTTCCACACCTTTGTGGATCATGCATACCGAACTCCACCAACCCTGGGATGATCCTTACTTGCAATATCAATGCCCAGGAAAATTTGAATGGAGACATATTTTTTTTGATAAATATGATGGTGTCTCCCCTGATACATGTGGTGCGCACACTAAGGAACCCGCTAAAACTCCTTTTTGGGATTTTGAGTGGCTCATTTCAATTACTCACACACATGTACATTGTAAAGCAGGATATTGGATGACGTTACTGCGAAACCTTTTGATCCATCTAATGATTCTGCTTGACTTTATGCTTTTGGATGAGTTGTTGGGATTAACCTCCTAGTCTGACGAAGGCTAATTTGCTAAAATGCTTTCCCATTAGGATTTGCTTTGATAATTGATTTAGTTGAGAAGTAATCCATCTCCAAAAAGCTAATCTTGCCATGGACTATATGCTTCAGGTGATATCTCTCTTTCTCACTCTCCTTTATTTTATGTCATTGCTCCCATGTCATACATATTGCATATTTTATTACATTGAGGACAATGTAAAGTTTTGGTTAGGGGGTGAGAAATTCCTTTGATGAATTTGCTAGTTTTTGTGACATTTCGAGCAATGATGTAGAAATTTTTTGATTTTTCTAAAATTTGAAACTCTTTTGGAAAACATTAATTCTATACATTCGAGATAGCATGGGGATAAGAAGATGAGATATGAAGTGAAGTGAGGGATGTTGCAAGCTTTGAATTTCTCTTAATATAATGGTTTTATATGTGAATTCACCTATTTTTATGATTGATAGAAAATTTGAACACCTTTTTGCACCTAGTTCACATTACACGATTTTCATGATTTGAAGGGAGTATGTGATTCGTGGATTAATTAGACTCTGATTTTAGGTATTGAGAAACCAAGCCGGGGTATTTTGTTCATCCTTGTCCATGGGAAAATAATAAAAGATATGGATTTTCAAAAATCCTATCTAATTTAAAAGAAAAAGGAAAGAAAGGATGAAATCGGGAAGGAAAGAAAAATGGTGGAAATTCCGATTAGGGCTACCTACTACCAACCGGGGGATGGTCTACCCGTAACCAAAGCCGGAAATGGGACATAGTGTGAAAGTCGTCGGAAGGACGGTAAGGTAAATTCCTGTCATAGGCCTGTTGTTGCTCTATATACCTTGAGATCCATAGTTTAGTTGATTTATGAAGAAGATAATCCCTGAAACTCATGAGATGAACTTTCACCATGCACACTAGGTTGAATTTGTTCAAGTTCTTCTATCTATCAATCAATCAGCGGCAATTTCATATAAATACTTATTATGTTCTGAGAGTTTAAGGTTTCAACCTTTATCACTGAATTTCTCTGATTTTTATGCTTGTGTGTCTTGGAATGTATAGAAGAATAGTTTCTGAAAGACCAAGCCAGGAACGCATAGTTGCTGGACTACTCAGGAACGCAGCCGACCGGATGACCGGTCGGCCATTGCTGCTGGACAAAGGCCAAGCCAGTCCGACCGGTCATGACCGGTCGGCCAGCGTAAACAGCTTGTTTCTATTTCGGAATTCCGAAATCTTCTGCGCAATAGCGTAAGTTTACGCAATTTCTGGAATTTTCTTGCGTATTGGACTCCTCCAAGCTATAAAAGGATGTCTTCCCATCATACCAAGGGAGGCAACGACGTGGGGATTGCTCAGGAGACGGATTCTACTTCGGATTTCTAGTTTTCTTCCTGTTTTAGTAGTTTTTCATGTTTTTAGAGGCTTCTAGTTCAAGGATGTTAGAGATGAACTAAAACCTCTTAGCTAGGGCTAAAAGGTGAAGCTTTTGATTCGTTTTTGATGGATTAATGCAACCTAGGTTTCCTTTTATGTTTAATTGATGAATTTTAGTTCAATTTGAATTTAAATCAAGTATTAAGTTGGTTTTACTTTGATCTCTTGATGACTCCGGGCTCATGTGATTCTTAGTGATTCTAAGCTTAGTATCTTAGCTTTTGAGCATTGTTTATGCTTATGTAATGCATTGATCTACCATCGACTCCGGGCATGGTAGACGCTTTGATTGCCTTGTATGCAATGGCCTGATTTTCATGTGGGAACTCATTCAACTAAAGTTCTTATCTTTTGTATATAATCTGGAATAGTTGCTTAGTGATTGATTTTGATTTGATTAGAGTTCAAATCATGAGTTGTAATCGGGTCTAGTGACAGGACTTGGTGAAAGCTATGGTTATAAATCTCAACTAGATTGGAAAGAGGCTTGGCCTATACAATTGAGTGTGCCCAAGGCCTGAGCATGGTTGTGGGAATCAAATAAATGAATGAGCACTTGTTCCAAATGATTGTTGGTTTAACCGCTCTATATTCCAATCGGATAGAGAAAGGAATTTGATTCCGATTGAGTCATGAGAGACCTAGTTGTGTTGATACATTGAAACTTATCAAAAGTGGATCCTTGGCGCTCTAGTGCCTTTTTAGATTGAATTTACCTTAACCATTCACTGTTAAACTCAAATCATTATTTTTCAGTTTTAGCTCTTAATAGGATCTTAATTACTAGTTGTTTTAGACAAATTCTGAAGATACCCATTCATAAATCTCTGTGGGAACGATACTCGGTCTTTCCGAATTATTACTACTTCGCAACCCTACACTTGGGGAGTGAACACGATGCACATTCGAACCTTGCCATCCTTCTTTGGTACTGGTACGATGTTGGCGAGCCATTCAGGGTAATTGGAGACTACCAAGAATCTCGCATTGTACTGCTTGATGACTTCGTCTCTAACTTTCAGAGCCCATTCTGGCTTCATTCTTCGAAGTTTCTACTTAATTGGCTTCATATCTGGCTTGGTTGGCAGATGGTGTAAAACGAACTCTTATCGAGCCCCGGCATGTCTTCATATGAGAATGCGAAGTTGGACAATCTTAGAGCTAGGAACTCTATCATTCTCTGCTTCATCTCTGGTGGCAACGATTTTCCAATGTGTACTTTCCTAGGGATCTCAAGTGTCCCCAAGTTTACTATCTCAAAATCATCGGCTACAACATTGGCTTTAGATTCAAACTTTTTGAGGAGATCCTCTAGTTCGGGAGCCGGGTCATCATCTTCCTTGTCCCGAGCTTCGTCCAAACCCATGAGCTCGTAGTCTAAGTCGATGTCAAAATTATATGATTTGACTTCAAACTCATGCGACTCTTTAGACAAACTCGGCACATTATTAGATGCAGGAAAAGAAAAGTTTTTTGGTTTTTGAGAATTTTCTGGAATTGTAGTGCTAGATGTTTTTTGTTTTTGAAAGTTTTTTATTTTTTTAGATTTTTGAAATTCACGGGACTTTGAACAAGCGGGCATTGCAAACCATGATTGATCCCAGCTTGTCCCAAAGTTCCGCTCGCTGCTTAAACCAACATTTTTTTTAAGCCAGAGCCTTCAGATGACTCTCTGGCTGATTCAAAAGTTAGGGGAACAGATGACCATTTAGGAACCCACACTACTTCCCCTGGAGAGGTGGGGGTTAATGATTTGGGCGAAGAATCACCGTCTGGCCCAATGACCATGATTTCTCGCTGGTTGGGTTCGAGATCTGAGTCGTATTCAGTCCCTCCCGAATCACTTACCTCGCACTGAAGTTCGTCTGGTTCCATGGCAAGACACGAGTTTGGAACCTAGACATCGGACCAATCCAAGGCTGGCCATTTCCCTTTCTTGGTCCAATGGATGGGCTGCTTCTGCCCCCGGCTGATGATTGATAATGTTGATTCTGCAGAGATGGGCGAGTCGTGCCCCTTGCTGATTGATGTTGAGATGGGAAAGTTGTGCCCCTGGTTGATTGATGCTGAAGTGGGCAGATTGTGCCCCTGGTTGAGAGCAGGTATCAGAGTACCTTGATCCTGAAGCCGTTGTATTTGACTTTCTTTTTCGTCTTCATCCTTTCCTTCTTCTTCCAGAGGCTTAGATGATTCGAGAATCTAGTCCCATCGAATGGGGGGCCATGTGGCCCAAGTTAGGCTCATCAGGAGGCCTTTGTGTAATGCAGTCGGTTGATTCCCTCCTGGATCTTTGCAAGGCTCTCCTGGCCTGATGAATTGAATGGGTGAGCACCGAAATTTCTTCTTTCTTTTGTCCATGAAGATTACCCTGTACCCGAGTCCCCATTTGCGTTAATTATATACCAGTGACATCTTTCTGGACTTGAAATGATTCTTGATACGATACTTGAGGCTCAGACATTCTGTTAGTGAAAAGACACGGTCCACCCTTATCGATTCCGGATTAGCGATAGTGTTCACAATCTCGAACTCGAAACTATGAAACGGGACGTCTTCTTCAGAATGCTAGATATCGATGACAGGGATGTCTGGTTCAGTGGCAGCAGCATTAGAAGGAATGATGAGCTCCTTCTCTGCATGGATAGAGATCACTTGATTTCCACAGATGTATTTCACCCATTGATGCAGGGTTGATGGCACAGCTCCAACCTTGTGCAGCCAAGGTCGTCCGAACAACATATTGAAAGAGGCTGATATATCCAGGATTTAAAATGTAATGGTGGAGGTTTCTGGACCTATCTGTACCTCTATGTCGACCTCCCCCTCTACTGATCGGCAGGTGTTGTCGAATGCTCTGACGCATATGGTGCTGGGTCGAAATGAAGAGGGACTGATTCCCAGACGTTCCGCAGTCTTGAGTGGGCAGACATTTAAGCTTGAGCCATTATCGATAAGGATCAGCGGGACACAGTGTAAGAACCTGAATTCATATAAATCATTACATACACTTGTGAGCACATAAACACATGACTTGTAGGGCATAGATACATCGTAATATTCCTCTGTTAGCTTAGTAGGTTTAATTAAATTTCGAGGACGAAATTCTGTCTAAGGGTGGTAGAATGTAATACCCCAAAAATTTGGGCGCACGAGTAAGTACACGAGTGCGTGTTCACATGTGAGAAATTATATTATAAGCTATATTGTTCGCACGCATACACACATGTATACATTTTATATGTGTCCAGACAACTTGTCAGACCTCTGAAAAACTTAGTGTACTTAGTTCAGTCAACAGATCAACCGTTAGAATAATCTGGCGTTACTAGACTAGGAGATCTAACCGTCCACTTCGATTTCAAATTACGCGATCAATGTAAACCGCCGTACGTTGTCCTGTACACATGTCTATCCATAAATAAGACCTGTACATTGTGTCCATCACAAGGTGTATCCTTAGACCAGTGAAAGCTGCTCGGGTGTGTTTGTAACACCCTAGGATTTTAGAATAATCTAAATTATAAATTAGTTATTTATTTAAGAAATTAAATAAATTTAATATAAATAAATTAATATTAATTAATCCGTAAGAAATTATGGTATGGCTCCTTCATTAAAATTGCTCAACATGAACCCTAGGATAGTATGGAAGTGGCAGACTTCGCAAAACTTATAAATCTACAAGTACTAGGAAAGTACCATTAGTCAACTTAAGTTATAGGACCAATTGCAAGTTTTATGATTTCTGAAAATCATTTTCACGCGAAACTCTATATATTAGTTTTAGGACACGATCTAACCTTACACGTCGAATTTCAACCCTCCGATCACTCTACAAATGTCCTAATCAGAAAACGGGCCATATGTGGGCCATCTAAACTCGGATCTGCTTCATTTTTTTTGTGGCACACCTCAAATTGAGTGCCCTAACTGATGGTCGGAGGGGATTCATCAAATACATCAAGGTGGGACCCACGTGTACAGTGCAGCGGCAGGCCACGCGGTCAACGCGCGTTGACCGCGTTTCTCACGCGTTACGGACGGAACGTCCGTTTCGAACGCTGAACAGCGGCAGCGTCACCGCTGCTGCCGTTTGTGGCCCACACCGTCCATCACAGTGGACCCCATCAGCTGATCCATTCCGTCCATCTGGAGCACTCCTCGCACGGTCTTAGGAGGTAGGTGACCTCATCGTTTTCGGTCGATCGTGCGGTCCACCACAGCCTTCCAAACTCGACCCTAATATTCAAGAAACTTCAAGATCTACCGATCTGCCATGCATGGGTGGGCCAAACCTCTTTCAAATCCTCGTGTGGACCCCACCTAGGTTTCCAACGGGTTACTTGTGCAAAGAACCTTCGGAACTTGGTTGTTTTCTACTCCAACTCAAACTGAAACTCTTACCTACGCACGAGCTACCCAACCTCGGTAGGCTATAAAAACTCCTCAGTCTTGGTTTCCTGATTCCGAAAACTCTAGAGGGAGAGAAAGGAGCTGTTAGAGAGAGAGAGAAGAAAGAGAGAGAGAAATGAGAAAGAGAGAGAGAAGTGATGAGAGAGAGAGAGGGAGGTAGCGTGTGGGGCTACTGTAGCTGTGGGGACAGCGTCCCAGTCACAGCAAAGGAGAAGAGTAGAAAGAAAAGAAGAAGAAGAAGAAAGAGAAAGAAAAAATGAAAGAAAGAGAGAGAAAGAAGAAGAAGGAAGAAGAAAGAAAGAGAGAGAGATAGGGAGAGAGAAAACGTGCTAGAGAGAGAGAGGGCAGCTTCCACGCAGCTGCTATTGCTGGGGCAGCACCCCAGTCTCGGCCAGGGAGGAGAATAGAAAGAAAAGGAGAAGAAGAGGAAGAAGAAGAAGAAGAAAAGAGGAAAGAGAAAGGAAGAAGAAGGAAGGAAGAAAGAGAAGAAGAGAAGAAGGAGAAAAGAAGAAAGAAGGAGAAGAAAAAGAGAAGAAGAAAGGAGAAAGAAAAGAAAAGAAGAAGAAGGAGAAGAAAAGAAGAAAGAGAAAGGAAGAAGAAGAAGGAAGGAGGAGAATAGAAGAAAAAGAGAAAAAGAAAGGTGGAAGAAAAAGGAGAAAGAAAGAGGAATGAAGAAGGAGTTTCTTCTCCAGACTTTTAAACTGAGTCGACTCGCTGGGCGACTCGCTGAGCCAACTCATATTCAAGTTTGGGCATGTGTGGGGCCTGTAGTTCATCATACAGTGAGTGATTCATCTCATGTAACTTTCTCGGTTAATGTTCTTCAGCGTTTTTCTTTGTTTATGTTCAATTTATAAAGACTCCTTCTCTAGTTAGAAATTTAGGTATATTTCTATACATTCTTTCTTATCGTGGAATCCTAAGGTAAGGGATCCAACCATCTCCTATCTCTATATCCATAAAAGTTATCGCCAATTATCCTTTTATTATTTAATTAATCTTCTCAAGTTTTTCGTTTTAATGTACATGACAGAATTCTATGACAATTCGATTTAGGATTTGTTACATATGACGTAACCAACATGCAACACTAAATACATGTAGTATTCCCAAGATTCCCCCGTGTCATCATTCTCAAACTTCCCGATAAACAACAACTTAGGGTTGACAGTATACAATACATAACTCCTGCAACAATGTTAGCCTGTCAACATACTAAACCTTACACGACGGCCTTCTCAAATTCCTCGATTGATAATAACTAAAGTAAGATAAGGAATTGCCTAAGTGAAGATAACACATGCATGATGTGATTGGACTTGAATATTGATATGCATTGTATGCTTGATGAATGCTTCCATAAACATATACATGTGCATACATTTATACACCGTGACAGAACAGGAGCATGGTTGATTTGACTCCTGGCATGCATGGTTGATTTGCCGCCTCGCTGTACCGGTTAGGTGAGCATGGTTGATTTGCGACAGATTCCTAATGTTCAGTGGCAGCGAGTTCTGGTCGTTTCACTTATTGAGCATGGATGATTTGCTCGTTTGGATCAGTGGTGCATGGTTGATTTGCCCACTGGCGTGCATGGTTGATTTGTCGCCTCGCTGTACCGGTTAGGTGAGCATGGTTGATTTGCGACAAGGTTCCTAATGTTCAGTGGCAGTGAGTTCCTAGACGTTTATTGCTCTCACACGTATCATAACATACATGACATCATGATAATCATGTTTCAATTATAATAAATCATAAAGTGTATCAATTATAACCTCATCTTTGTATATTTCATACAATTCTATCCGTTGATGATTCACATCCTGTTTCTTATTAACTGGAATATTACATGTGATGGAAATGACCTCACTGGGCTTTTAGCTCACCAAAATCACCACAGTTCTTGCAGGTTTTCAGGAAGGAAAATACGTAGACAGGACAGAGTATTCAGATGGTCACGTGTTACTCAAACGCTAACTGTAGTTGATCTATTTTATCTTGTAAAAGTCAATGTAATAAAATATTAGTGGAAAGGAAATTTTATGTTTGGGGATTTATTTTAGATATATGATGTGTGGGATGGAATCTCAAGGAATCTATGGTCGAATTTTCAATTCACACCCTGGGACTCAGGCTTTGGGTTATTGTACTCGGGTTCCGAATTTTTGGGCGTGACACACAGAGGTCCTTGTATCGTAAGGCTATGTTGAGGGATCGCCCATGATCGCGTCCTTCTGATGGCAATCATTATCGGTGAAGGTGATGGAACGTGGAGCCAGGAGCTACCCGATCATCAATCCTATCATTTCAGGTGCTGTATCGGAGGAGACATGAACATCGCTCAAGGTTTTGGCAAACATTTCTCGGTGTATGCGTGATGTGCAGAGTAGCTCCCATACTGAGATTTGAGCAAGGATTGACTTGAGCTGAGTCACCACATCATATGCAGCTTCATTTTTGTTGTCGAGGCCTGAGGGAGCGCCTTTGGGATCTCCTCTATTCTGATTATCTCTCCTGATGCAACGCCCATTGGGATTCATGTTTCCCACCTCTGCACATTCCGGATAGTGCCACGGGACCTCTTTATAATTTTCCTTTCCTTTGCCTTCTGGGACCACTGGTTCTTGCAACGGTGCTGGTTTGCTTCCTCATATGGAGCTTTTGCCTTGAGGACTACATTGTTGCCTGTACTGAAGGGAAAATATCGAGGCTTGTCTTCATAAATCACATAAGGTCACGGTCCTGACTTGACCGTTCCTGGAGCGGGAGGCTCCCATGGGATGAATGCTGGTCCTCTTGATATGGCGGGGGGTTTCTCTGTTCGTCCCAGTTGTCGTAGCGTGATTGACAGGCCTCCGAGACTTGCCCCTTGCAATACGACTGGCTTGATCGGAGGAGCTCCTTCTAAGACAACGGGTTCTTGCTGCTGATGAGTATGATCCCTCCATTGCGGATTGGATTGTTCTTGTGCTGAAATTACCCCTTGCAAGATGACAGGTTCGTATGTGGGCTCGATGTATGACTGTGCTCCTTCCAGGATGACCGGTTCCCAACATGAATGGCTGTAAGATGCCCTTTGAACAACTGGTACATCA
Source organism: Liriodendron chinense (assembly GCA_003013855.2). Taxonomy (NCBI): domain Eukaryota; kingdom Viridiplantae; phylum Streptophyta; class Magnoliopsida; order Magnoliales; family Magnoliaceae; genus Liriodendron; species Liriodendron chinense. The sequence goes on from PVNU02002307.1 coordinate 54,064, forward strand.
TATGGAGGTGCTCCTTCGAGTACTAATGGCTCGGAGACTAAAGGAGGAAAGGGATTTGCCCCTTGCAGGATCGGAGGAGGATTTATTGGCCCATAATTGTAAGCATGAATGGACTGGATAGGGGAGAAGAAGCGATCGAGACGCTCTCCTTCTTCTATGTTGTTGACGGCAGGGCCACGAGACAAACTAGGGTTCATCGGGTGCTGAGGCAGAGGATTCTGAAGGATATTGGTAGAAGCTGTTGGAGGAGTTTCGGGGACTGAGATGACGATCTTTCGGTCGTCGATCAGATCTTGTATGGTGTTCTTTAGAGTCATGCATCGATCAGTGGTGTGGCCATGCCCTTGATGGTAAGCGGAATACTCATTTTCTCGGTAGGTTGGAGGCAGAGGATTTGGAGGAGGCCTGGGTGCCATCAGAGTGAGTAACTGCTTCTGTACTAGCATGGTCATGACTTGACTGAGCGGCTGAGTGAGAGGAGTGAATTTTCTGAGCTCCCTGTAATTCTGCCTATTTTGATATGAGAATTGGGCGTTTCCCCTGAACTGTTGCTGCTGTCGAGGTGGTTGTGGCTGTGGCTGTGGCTGAGGATTTCGTTGTGGCTGATACCGCTGAGGTTGATGCTGAACCTGATTCTGCTGATACTGTTGACGTCCCTGTGGGGGAGCATATTGATTGCCTTGAGCAGTGGTGATGATGTTGTTTACCTCTGTCTGGCGAGGAGGAGAACCGATGCGGTTTCCATTCCCGTACCCAATAGGTCTTCCTTTCACTTTGTTCCGTTTGACTGGAGTGGCTTGATGAGGCCATGGGGAGATTGTCCCAGCACGAATTCCTGCTTCGACTTGCTCTCCAGTACAGATCAATTGTGAGAAATTCACGTATGGATGCGAGATGAGATATCCAGATATGCCAGGATATGTTGAATGAACAATCATGGAGATTTGTTCTTCGTCGTTGATAGGTGTCCGCATTCTTGTCGCCATAGCTCGCCAACGTCCTACATAAGCTAATAGCGTTTCATCACTCCTTTGCCTGAGAGCCACGAGGTCGGCTCTTCTGGGTGCCATATTGAGATTGTATGCGAATCTGTCAACGAAAGCCTGGGAAAGTTGTTCCCAAGTCCTGATGCGGTGGCAGTCCAATGACGTGTACCAATCTAGGGCATCGCCCTTCAGATATTTTTGGAATAAGCGAATGAGGGCCCCTTCATTTCTTGAGATTGCACTCAGCTCTCCATAGAAGGCCTTGAGATGTGCTGTGGGACAACCACTGCCATCGTATCTTTTGAATTTTGGTATCTCAAAGTTTTGAGGTATCTGAGCAACTGGGAAAGGACATAAGTCTCTGAACTTGGTTGAAGGTAGAACGATTCCTTGTTGTCGCTGAAGCTGATTTTACAAGATCTGGAACTGCTCCTGCAACTCATCCAGTCCTGGGTGATCTGTTCGAACGAATGGTGCCTCTCGGAGTAAGGCACGTTCTTCTTCGGCATAGTGGTCGATGTCTTCGACCCTATGGGCTTACTGAAATTGATTCGATGATTGAACTGGATTCTGACGAACTTATGCTTGAAAGGATTGTAACTGAACTGGAGATTGAACTGAAGGTTGAGCTGGAACTTGCTGGAAATTAACTGAAGATTGCTGAATTGAAGATTGCTAGAAATTAACTAGAGTTTGCTGAATTGAAGATTGCTTGAAATTAACTAGAATCCCATCGGCGGGGATATGCTGGAATTGAAAAGTGCTCCTGTTTGTAGGAGGCTGAGATGCTGGGAAGTGACCCCCTTGTTAGGTATTCGCCACTGTCCGCTGATTGATGTGGGCTTGACACTGACCCCCATTGTGGGCATTCGCCAGTGCTGTCCCTGCTGCTGGAAATTGAATTGAAATCCCATCGGCGGGGATGTGCTGAAATTGAGTAAAGGTCCGATCGGCGGGGACATGCTGAGAAAGAAAATGGGTCCCATCGGCGAGGACATGTTGAAATCTACTGAGATTGTTGCTTGCAAGATTAACTGGAAGCTGACTGGAAGTTCCTGCGACAGGAACACTCTGAGACGACCTTGTTGCCACGGGAAGGTATTGAGGAGGATGTTCCATAGCGAAGGGCTGCGATGGCTGATGTCGGTAGTCTTGGGCAGACTCCGAAGGTTGTGCTTGATTCGAACTGGAGGCCGGAGGGACCCGGCATGGCTGCTGAGATTGCTGAACTGGGCCAACTTGATTGTTGGCTGCTGTGGTAGCTTGTGCTTGCATGAATTGTAAGAGAATTTCTTGCATTGCTCTCATTCATTGTGCTAATTCTTGCATGATTGGCATATTCTCAATTGCGCTAGAGGTTACGCTTCGGCCATCTTGATGGCGGGGAAGAGGTGAGCTTCCTCTTCGTAGTCAGACATGGCTTGCTGAGCCTGAGTGCGAATTATGCTGTGGAAGGGAAGTTGCTTCCGAATACTTCGAGCCCGAGGAGGCGCAATGGTGAGGAATACACTCTACTCTTTTTTTGCGTTTTGGGATTTTCTATTTTTTTTTTTTTTGGGTAGAATGTTATGCAAATGAGATTGTAGGAGGACTAATGACTTTCAAGCATAGTAAAGATTCTGTTTTTCAAGCTGGATCACCACTAGTGAGACTAGCTCATCCCCAGTGGAGTTGTCATTCTGTGGACGCTCGTCGTTCCGTGCTCCCGAACGTTCTCCCTTTCCTTTCGGAAAAAGAAGAGAGGTGTGTGCGCACGAATCTCCATTTGTGCCACTGGCTTGCCTCGTTCTCGAGGGCTTTGTTCTGTTGTCGTGCTAAGGTGGATGTGTTTAAATCAGTTTGTATAAGACCAGAGTCGCCACTAGCCAGTTACTTCGAATCTACAGTCGGCTAGACCCCATAGATACGTTAGAGAAGGCGAGCTAAAGATTCCTTCCTCTAAAATGACTCATTTTGATCTGCGGCCAGAGATTCGAGGTAAGGGATCACAGTTACAGGGTGGGAAGAGGTTAAGCACCCCACACACTGGTCGTACCGAAGTACGGTCTCTACTTCACAAAATCGAACTAATACTTGAAAGTCTGATTTAATCCTCGTACATTTTCATGGATGACATGATGCATGAATGCAAGTCTGAACAGTAAGAGTTTCTGATGGGCAGGTTTCCATTAACAGGCAAGCCCAGATCATACGCTCGAACTGACAGGTGCTTTATGCGAGATGCATGCTGTGTGTTTGAATAATCAAAGTGCTTGTAGTGACTGATGCATGAATGCAGGTCTGAACAGTAAGAGTTTATGATGGGCAAGTTTCCATTAGCAAGGCAAGCCCAGAGCATACACTCGAACTGACAGGTGCTTTATGCGGGATGCATGTTGTATGCTTGAATAATCAAAGTGCTTGCAGTGACATGATAAGCAGGGGGGTTGGAAGAAAAGTAAATGTTGCACTTATGCTAGATGCGAATGAGATGGTGCTGATGAAAGAGTAGCTGAATGGACGGAGGAGTCGCAAGGGTTTGCTCCGAGTGGCTGGATCAAGACTTGGATAGCTTGGGCGACTTAGACCAGGGTCAAGCTGGGCTAGACCAGGGCTAGGCTCTTCTCACTCGGGCTCTCCTTGGTGGAAAAATGGGCTAAAGAGGTGAAGGTGGACTCAGAGCTCTCAGACTGAAGAGAGGGGAGGTGGCTTGTTGAATGTGAAGGGGAGAGGGGGTATTTATAGCAACGGGCAGTGGCAGAGCCCGAGGGCTGCCCGTACGGTCGTTTTGCTTCGGGTTCGGAGTGTACGACCTCTGAACCTGAAGCAGAAAACCCCTTGGTTTGACAATACGAACCTGCTCCGAGGATGTGGTTTGGAACTCGATGAGTTGACTGGGTTTAGAAGATGTATTGACTCAGTGAGTTGACTCAGTGAGTTGACTCAGCGGGTTGACTCGGTGAGTTTAACTTTTTTACGATTTTTTGACTGGCTTTTCTTATGGGGGGTTTTTTGGGCTAATGTTTAGGGGTGAGTTGACTGGGTTCAGGCTTGAGTTGGGCTATGGATTGGGGCCTACAAGGGTGAGTTTGGCTAGGTTTAGACATGGGATTTAGGGATATGGTCCTCCATTCATTCAGCTATCTCTACCAACATTATAACCGAAGGTGGGGTGTCTACAGTACGGTAAAATTATGGAAAAAAAAAATACATTGATGGGCATGTGCATATTTGGATAGAAAATTTCCATTGCAATAAAATGCAAAATCATGATGATTACAAATTCTTTTACTTGTCTCTTATTAAATGTGTATTTGACCGCTAAATTGCCTATTTAAATAAATGCTATAAAATCGTAATGGTGTTACTTTTACAATAAATTACTGATGTACTTCACAATTCAAAGAGGTGGGTTGTTTGATTTTTCAATTTCCTATGAAATGCAAGGTAAATGAGCCATCATTACCATTTCGAGGTGTTTGTTGACTCAAGCGGAACGTGGTGAGATCGAACACCATCTCTCTCACAGGGTAACTATTCTGATTTCTCAAAACTATCGGGACTCCTCAACAAATCTTCATCTAATCCACAAGGGGATATCTCGAATCCACGGGACCTTCTCTTCGAATCCACAAAGAACAACTCGAATCCACGAGTAATCAAAGTAAATCTCAAAATAACTTGTATTAATCAAAGATAATCTCACTAAAAATGAGTTTAAGCAACCTTTATATAATAAAAATAAATCCTAAAAATGAAATCAAATAGTTCTAATCATACTAGGAAAGTATCTTGCGAAAATCGAAATAAAATCTAGAAAATAAAAAATTTATGCGCAATCTGTATAACGCATGTTGGGTGCTACCGATCGGTCGTCAGGAGTCTCCGACCGGTCGATCGGCTAGCAATCCAGACAATCTAAAGAGTTGGGCTGTGATTCTTCGTAAATTAGAAACTCGACCGGTCAGCAGAGGGCGTTAACTTACGAATTTTAGGTTTTTTCAGTTCCTTGCTCTGGCTCCTTTGGGCCCATTCTTGGGTCCTCCTCCTAGCCTTTTTCCTTCCTCGATCAGGGGGCCACCTCGCTACATCAATCTTTCCTGCTTGAAAGAAATTCGACCTCGAGTTTTGTATTCTCTCAAGAAGCTCCACTGCCTTGCTGTGTAAAACACGGAGAGACTGTCCATCTCCCTTAGTTCTGGGGCAACCTTCACTCGGGGCTGCAGAGATGAGGATGATCTTCCTTCCATCTTTAATAAATATGATGACGTTGTCATGTCCCTTATATGCGGCATCATGATCAAATTGCCATGGCCGTCCAAGTATCATGTGACAAGCATCCATGTCGACAACATCACATAGCACTTAGTCCTTATAGGTGTTGCTGATCTAGAAGGAGACGAGGCATTGTTCCTTGACCATCGTAGTACTGTCTTTCTGAATCCAACCAATCATGTATGGCAAGGGATGCGGCATGGCCTTGAGCTTCAACTTCTCAACCATGGTCCGTGATACTATGATTTCATAACTACCACCATCAATGATGAAGGCACAAACCTTCCCTGCCACTGTGCAACTGGTGCGGAAGAAACTGTGTCGTTGGGGGTTAGATGGTACGACATGTGCATGCGATTGTCATTGTACAACCAAGGATACACCTTGATCTCCCGAGAGTTATTCAATTCCTTCCTTTTCTTCCTCGACTTGTTCATCATCAACATTATCCGTCGGATCAGCTTGTGTATCATCTATGGTGATGACTACATTAGTCACGGGCCGTTTAGGGCATACGCTCGATAGATGGACAAGCTGTCCACATCTGAAATAATGATCGGGCCTCGGTCGACCATAGGGATTTAGAATTTTACTTGAGCCTAGCACAATCGTTGAACGTTGTGGCTTCACAGGACCACTTCCCGATGTAATTTGGCGATCAACCATAGGCTCTTTTCCCTTGGACAAGGATGGATCTTGCGCAATGCTTATTTGGTTGGCGAAGGGAGAAGGTGGGGTACACGAAGGGCTCTTTATAACTGTGCTTCCATGCGAGACCATCAGTAACTGAACTTAGTCCTAGATTGCGGGCTGTAAACCACCGATGAGCCTTGCGGTCTTATAGGCTTCCATTTCAAACAACTCATGTGAGTTGTGAGGTGATCAAATTCAGACAAATACTCAGTGACGGATTGGCTTCCCTGCTTGCAATTTTAATACTTGCTCATAATCGTTGGGAAAATTGGGATTTCAACAAACGCTTATCATAGGCCATGAGCGGATGGGAAGTTTGTTCTGCCGGGTGTGCAAATTCTGCAATTATTCCCACCATGCCGAAGCGCTCGATTTTAACTTATATGCGACAAGTTTCACTTACAAATCATCGAGAACTCCCATATAATCGAAGTATCTCTCAACTTCGGCTAACCAATTGAAGAAATCCTCGATACCGAGTGCTCTACTAAAGTTGGGTAGTTCACCCTTACCTCAAAACCCTCTGTCAGCGCGATCAACACGCACATCTCTGGCAGCGAGGTGTTAGAACACCAAATCTTCAACTTCATGATCGCTGGACCGGATATCTTCTTCTATCATAGGCCGATGGTGGGCCACCGGCGATGCTCAGTGCACCATATTGTTGTGCGGTACAACTATCACAGGAGGGTCGATGTCGTTAGGGGTTTGATGTGGGGTGAGAGTTGTGGCGAGGCGATCGAACGAAGCTTGCAGCTCATGCATAGCTTGAAGGTGCTCTCATCGAAACTGCTTGAACTCTCTCGATGTCAAGGGTTGTTCCTCGGAATCATATCGACAGGGTTGTTGTCGTTGCTAGCATTAAAAGCCATCTTCCGAGGAAGAACTTGCTCTGATACCAATTGACCCAGGCGGAACGTGGTGAGATCGAGCACCGTCTCTTTCATAAGGTAACTATTCTAATTTCTCAAAACTATCGGGACTCCTCAACCAATCTTCCTCGAATCCACGAAGGGATATCTCGAATCCATGAGACCTTCTCTTTGGATCCATGAAAAACAACTCGAATCCATGAGCAATCAGAGTAAAGCTCAAAATAACTTGTATTAATCGAAGATAATCTCACTAAAAATGAGTTTAAGCAACCTTTAAATAATAAAAGTAAACCCTAAAAAAGAAATTAAAGAGTTCTAATTATACTAGGAAAGTATCTTGCGAAAATCGGAATAAAATCTAGAAAATAAAAAATTTCCGCGCAATCTGTATAACGCATGTTAGGCGCTACCGACCGATCGGAGTTGAGTGGCGACCGGTCAGCTAACAATCCAGACAATTCAAAGAGTTGGGTTGCCATTCTCTGTAAATTAGATTGGTCGGACGACAGGTCATCAGAAGCACTCGACCAGTCGGCAGAGGGCGTCGACTTGCGGATTATAGGTTTCTTCAGCTCCTTGCTCTGGTTCCTTTGGGCCCATTCTTGGGTCCTCCTCCTAACCCTTTTCCTTCCTCGATCAGGGGGCTGCCTCACTACATTATTTGTGTAGTAAGGAATTCTGGCCAATAAATTAAGAGTCAAATACACTTGTAAAAACGGGGTAAAGTAAAATGTAATCATTATATTTTTCATATTACAAATCCAGCATTTTTAGGGTGATTTTAATGTGAAACAAACAATGTAACAAAATCATCATTACAGTCAAATGCATGTTATATGACCGGAAAATTACAATCATGGCCCATTTACAAGTACCATTTATGGTTGTAATTGAAAAACTAGACTAGCAAAGGAACTTTTCAGTAAGAGCCTATTTGGATACAGTGAAATGGTAGGAAAGGAAAGAGGGTTTTTTTGAGAAATCCTCTTTCTTTTGTTTATAAACACCATAAACATAGAAAATTGAGGGAAATTTAATTTCCTATTCGGTTAATTTTTTCTAAAAATCAACCAATTATTTTCTCACCCACCCCCTTCGGAAAATGGGTTTCCTTTCTCATGTTATTCCTTGCGAAAATTTTGCCCGACGCTAATTGCCTTTTAAACACATTACTATTATCAGTGTTCTGTGGGCCCACCATTATGTATGTATTTTATCCATGCTAACTATCATTTTTTCAAATCATTTTAGGGCATGAGCCCAAAAATGAGGCTGATCCAAATCTCAGGTGGACCTATCACAGGAAAACAGTGGTGATTAAATGCACACCATTAAAAACTTCTTAGGGCCCACTGTAATATTTATTAATTTGCCATCCAACATATTGATAAGGTCACACAAATCTGGATGAAGGGAAAACTCGAATATCAACTTTGATCCAAAACTTTTGTGGCTCTCGATAAGTTTTTAATAGTGAGCATTTAATCACCGTTGTTTCCTGTGGTAGGTCCATCTGAGATTTGGAAATGCATCATTGTTGGGCTCATGTCATAAAATGATCTGGCAAAATGGATGGATGGCGTGGATAGAATACATACACCGTGGTGGGCCCACGAAGCACCGATCAATAGAGAGGCTATTATATGCAGCGCCAATATGCAATCAGCATCCCACTTTGTCTTAGAAAAAGGCTTTGATACTCCGGCAGAAGTATATGGATGATAATACACATGCAACAAATATAGTAATTTAAAATAAATTATATAAGTTATTGACTCCAGTTTAGAAGTGTCAAGAACCTAGTATTGCCCTTATTGGACCATCTTCCTAATGGATGGATGGAAATTTATGGTTAAAAATAAAAAATTATTCAACGGTACTATTTCAATGGTTAGGATTATTCAACGAATCTGACTTTCCGCCAAATGACTTGGAGACAGTGACTTCCATAGTCTGCCGACTTAATTTAAGCTAACGAGTTCAATTTTTAAGTTTCTTTGTATAAAGCCGGTGAGAGTGTACAAAATAACTCATGTTCCAAGTTATGATCCCAATTTAAAAAAAACAAGGGCACCATGACTTTTTTTAACTGAGTTTTACATGGGGCCATCATATTCTCTTTGTCATATCCACCACGTTCATCAGGATTGTCCCTCAATGTTAGGCATTGGGACAAAAAATCAGCCAGATTAACAATTTAGGTGGGCCACACCACAAGAAACTATAGGGGCAAGATGAACATGAGTTTATATGTCTAATATGTTCTATCTAAACCGTTCATTAGATGCCCTCGCCCCTCTGATAAATACTTTCATATTACAAAAGAAATATTAATTATTAATTCCATACATCCCACCACCAGACACATAGGTGCCATATAATATCAAAATAATTTCTCAACAAAATTTTATTTTGCCAAACATACTATTTGAAAACAAACTCAATTTTTCTTAAGAAAATATTGTTGATGAACAAACATGATAAATAATGCTTCCTTTCGAATACTTTGGTAGAAACAAGGTTTCCGGGAAATACAATTTCTTTTCCCTCAGCTTTTCACAAATCCAAACAGGCCCGCACTTTCAAATAAATTGAAACAAGCTACAACATGGAATATGGAGTCATTAGGAATGCCTGGAAATTCAGGAGGCCTTCCAATTCACAAGCGGGCACGCATGCCAACATTGTTTTTCCTGGTGTTGCCCACCCACAGATTGAATCAGCCTAATTTTTTGTTGGTCTGATCATCTTGATGGGGCCTATGGGGCCTACCTGTTGTATGGTTAGGATGCCATACACACACAACATAGGCCCCACAATGCTTGACTCAACCACCTTTTGTACAAAACTAGAGCTGGACACGAACTGAGTTTAATCATTTGGATCGACTCGGATCGACTCCGTAAAACCCTGTTCGAACAGAAAGTCTTATTGTTCGAACTTTGTTCGAACACACCATGTGTGTTCGAAAAAAAATTCAATTCAATTTCAAACACAGTCCTGTTCGACTCAACTCGAACTCGACTCGAATATTGATGGACTCGACTCAACTCGTTCGTTCAACTCGATTATATATATATATATATATATATATATATATATATATATAGAGAGAGAGAGAGAGAGAGAGAGAGAGAGAGAGAGAGAGAGAGAGGTGGATGACAAATCAACGTGACTATGAGCCCAGGAAGGTTTCAATGGTGGACATCATTCTCCTCACTATTTCCTGTGGTCCATTTGAGTTTTGTATCTACCTCATTTCTTATTTAATGCCTTAAAATAAGCTGTACAAATGGATGGACGGAGTGGATAAAAGAAATACATCATGGTGAGACACACAAAACGAAAAAATCAGTATTTCCTATTCAGTAGTAGAAAAATATTTTCAAGCTAAAAAAGTGAAATTGTTTGAACTCGTAAAAATTGTTCGAAATCCATATGTTTGAACGTGTTCAAACATGATTGGGCTAGACCAAATTAAGTTCGAACAGAGCCATCCTGTTCGAATGTTTGTTCGAACATTGTTCGAACACACCCACTCAAGCAGCCGAACAATCCGATCTGGTCCATGTTCGACTCAAATCGTTGTCCACCTCTATACAAAACTAGATAAGGAAATTTTGATCATTACACAGGCCCCAAAAATAAAAACACACTGGGAATTTTTTAAAGATGCAGATTGGTAAAATCGGTTTAGTAAAAAATCCCATTCTTGTTTTATTTTTACAAGTTTTTAACTTCCTTCTTTGAAATTTTGGAAGTGAAATGGCTGAGAACAGCACTTAGAAATTGTACAAGTTGGTCACAACCAAATTTATTTAAACCGTCCAAATGGTGATCTCCACTTTAGCTGAATCATAAAAATAACAACAACGACACTAATTTGAATATCTAATTGGTCAATTGATGAGCATTTATTGGACGGTTGAGATGAAAAACATGTAATGGTTAAAATTGTCCAAACAATCTGATTTTGTAACAATGATCTTGTGACCCACGTTGCATTAAAATATACCATGATTCCGATAAGATACCATACAAGATCATCAAATAAATCCATGTACAAACCTGCCATACAATTCAATCCAGACTGTTTAAATAATGGGTCCAACTAGGTATTGATTAACAATCACTCCATTTTACCATTTTAATATATACTTTTTTTTGCGTTGGATGTGGACCTCTTAACCACTTTCTACAACATGGCAAATTTTCGAGGTGATCATGACCATATTAAGCTTTGTATAATATTAGTTTTCATTAGAAATCATGGAGGATTTAACGATAAATAGTACCCATTTAGTCCATGCAAAGGTAGCCGGCAACATGACGATCGCCTCGACGAGATCATTTCCATTGTCCAGGAAGTTCTTAAGCTTGTATAAAGAAAGCCGGCATTAGTTGGTGAACAAGGAAACGAGCCGTTTTGTTGCTCATTGACTTTTAAAATTTAAATTATTTAGAAAATAACACATTAGGAAGAGAGATTCTCCTAATAATCTATCTTGGTGCTCTCCTTCGTAAGGTCATAGACATGGGCCTGGTTTGAAGTTTAATGGGGCCTATTTGGATTCATAGGAAGGAAAGGAAAGGAAATATTATTTCCCATGAAATAAATTTTTATTTTTTGTTGTTTCTCAAGCCTTTCTTTATAGGATTTGTGGTAAACATCTTTTCCCACTTTCTATCTTTGTTGGAAAATTATTTTCCTACATCCACTCCTAAGAAAGGTCAATTTCTTACAATGGAAAGAATAAGAAAATGGGTTTCTTAGTGGTTAAACCCAAATGTTCCACCATCCATCTTTGATGGGCTTCATTATTAATACAAGATTTGTCAATTACCATGTTTAGTGTGTCGTCAAGTCTGTAAAACCACTTGCTGCTGAAGATTGAAGTCCTTGAACATCTCCGACAAAAACTACTCAAGAAGATCGCATATTCAGACCAGCCTCAATCTTTTTTCCTAAACCTTTTATCCCAAAACCCTTCTATAGATGGCCTCACCCTACTTAAATACATCCTTCTAGCCCTCTCTATAGTCCCCCTTCCATATTGATTAGCTATGGAATCAGTTATCATAGCAACTGTTGAAAAATAAGATAAATTCCTTAAATGCTGTCTCTGACGAGATCCCAATCCATCGGAATTATTTCCAATTGATGTCCGATCGAACGGATCATATGCCCGATCAATCGAACAATAGTCCAACAAAACTTCAAATCTCTTTGGACATTGTTCCGATCAATCGGAGATAAGTCTGATCAATCGGATTGGGTACCTCCGATCAATCGGAAGATCATCTGATCCATCGAAAAAACATCTAGTAATATTTCAAAATACATCTGGACATATTTCCGATCAATCAGAGATGGTCTTCCGATCAATCGGAAAGTCAATTTCAACAAAATAGAAAATGTGCTAATTCTTATGTCCAATCGATTGGAACTCCTTCAATCCTATCGAGATGATCGTTTTCTATCCGTTGAGAACCACTCTATATAGCCATCTTGCTTGGATCTTGGTAGCATCACATCAAGCATCATCTAGGGTTTGTTTGGGCTTCTTCCTTATGATTCTTATCTCTCATTCTCTTAGATTTGTTGAGTTCATACTTCAATTCATGTTGATTTGACCAACATTAAAGAGCATTCAAAGCTTGGATTGAATGATGAACTCAACCCCTCTTTAATGGCTTCTTGTCCAACTCCAAATAGTCATTTTCTTGTCATCAATGCCATTAATGATGGTTTAGGTAGAACACATCCTTTATATAAAAGCCATATTCCAAAATAGGTTCTCCAAACCCTAATCCCTCACCTTGGAAGCTACAAGCCATCAATTAATGCAAGGTTGCTGATCGAGGGAGCTGAAGAAGAGATCATTCATGCAAGACGAAGCTTCTTCAAACAACGGCGTTGTATCGGGGCTCATCTCTTGTAAGTGGTTAAGCTTATAAAGTCCACTGTTTGATTCCCCCTTCTTGTTGAGATTGGGGTCTAGAGATTGTGACCCAATCTCGATGTTGTCCTTGAGTGTGACATGTGTGTCCTTGTGTAGGACTTGGAAGCCCTTGCGTGGGCCTCCAACACGGGAGAATAGTATGTGGTCCTTAAGTAGGATAAGTTCTTGTGTAGGTTGTAAAGGTTGAGAGGTGAACCTCATTTAAAACCTCTGATAGTGAATACCGGTGTGCTCAAAGGAGTCGAGCACTTGAACCGAGAGTGAAGTAGACTCATCATCGAACCACTATACATCTTGCGTAATGTGGTGAATGCATTTTGTCCATTATTATGTCTTGTCTATTAATGCTTATCTGAATGCCTATCTATTGATTGACAAAATGCTCATATGCCATATTTGAGTGATTAGTACTATCATGCCTATCAAGTGTTTGATCAATTGTCTTCACTTGCTAGTTTGTAATTGTTAATTGTAGTGTGAATGTAATTCTGGTTTTAAAATCAGCAAGAATATTTAAAAAGTCCCATTCAACCCCCCCCCTCTAGGACTTTAGGCATATCTCCAAGTATCTTTATTCGCGGTAAAACCGCAATTTCAATTGGTATCAGAGCGGGTTACTCCGCTCAGGTTTAAAAACCGGAGTAAGATCATAAGAGAACTTGAAAATATGTCAAAAGGACTCCACATCCGTCACTAAGCCTCCCTTCTTTAATGGGTCAAACTATCCATATTGGAAAACCCGAATGCGCATCTTTTTGGAATCCATCGATTCTTATGTAAGGGACATGGTTGAGATTGGATGTAAACCCCCAATGGATATTATAAGGAAAGAAGGTGAACCGTATGTCCTCCAACTAAGAGAGAAGGCTATGTGGACAGATTATGATAAAGCTCAACGTGTCTAAAATGCTAAAGGCCTGAATGCTATCTTTTGTTTAGTTTTTAGAAATGAATTTGGTCGCATTCAAAATTGCACAACCAGTAAGCAAGCATGGGATATTCTTGAAGTTACACATGAAGGAACAAGCGTTGCCAAATGCTCAAAACTTCAGCACCTCACTACACAATTCAAAAACATAAGAATGGAGGAGCATGAAACATTTATGGACTTCTTTACTAGACTGAACAAAATCACAAATGACATGTGGGGTATGGGGGAACCTGTTCTGGAAAATGGACTGTGTAGGAAAATTCTGAGATCCCTACAGGAACGGTTCTCTACCAAAGTTATTACTTTAGAAGAATGTTGGGACCTAGATACCATGAAAGTTGAAGAACTACTAGGGTCCCTTCAAACCCATGAGTTACATTTCAGAACTCCCTCCAAATCCAAGAGTACAGCCCTGAAATCTTCTCACAAGAAACGAGATTCTAAACATGAAAGTGTAGAAAATTTAGATATAGAAGAAATGGCACTTATGGCCAAGAAATTTCAAAAATTCTTCAAAACTAGAGGAAATACTTCTAGAAGGAAACCCTACTAGAAAGGTAAACATTTTGACTCTAAGAACAATAAAGGCAAATTTTTTAAGAAGTCAAAAGATCCTTAATGTTACAATTGTAGAGGATATGGTCACATTGCCTCCAAGTGCACTGATAAAAAGGTCAAGAAGAATACTATGGCAGCCACATGGGATGATACTGAAGAATCAGAATCAGAATCAAATACATCCCAAAGTGATGAGGAACATGGATCAATTAAAATTTTAATGGCCTCCATCACTGAAAGTGTGCCTCAAACTGAGCCCATTACAAAGATCACCAGAGACATTGATGATCATGAATCCTCTAACACAGAAAATGATTCTTTAAGTGACGATGAAGATGAGGAAAAAGACCTTCAGGAGGTATACAACCAACTATATATTGAAAACATGAATACCATTAAAAAGTTGGGCCAAGTGAAGGCTGAGAATGATAAGTTAATAAAGAGTCTTGATGGATTGAAAATTGAGAATCAAAAGATGAGACAAGACCTAGAAGAACTAAAAAAGAAGAATGATGAGCTTGAGCAAGAAAAGAAAAAATACATGAGTGGTGAAACTTTAGATAAACATGCTAGTCTAGAGAAAGAACTTAAGGAGGCAAACACAGATATTGGTCATCTTAAATGTCAAGTTGTTAACTCCGGAAGACGTTTTGCCGAAGGAGAAGAAAGCCTTGAAAAACTCTTGGGTATTGCAAGATCACCTGTGGACAAAAGAGGTTTGGGTTATGACAGTCATATTTCAAAAATAAACTCTGTCCAACCAATGGTAAGAAAAGATCACTAGTGCATCAGGGAGTAAAACCAAAGCATCCCCTATTTGCCATGCTTGTGGTGACATTGGCTACCTAAAATTTGAATGTATGGTTTTTAAAAATCCGGTCAGAAACTTGAAAGAAAAATTTATACCGACCGGGAAAAATGTGCAATCTAGTTGGAATCCTCCTATGCATACTTCACCAAAAAGAGGAAACATGAGAAGAAATTATCCTACACTACCAAGGAAGGACAAGAGGATGGATGAATTAATAGAACAAGTTAAAATGCTAAATTTGAAAACTGCTATTCTCCTACATGAGAAAGAAAAATCTACTTCTCCCAAGAAATCTAGAGAATCATACTATAAGAATACTACTCATAAAAGGACAACAACTCAATGGGTGGTTAAGAACAAATTCTTGGTCATTCGTACTGCCTTAAAAGCTGGGAATAACCCTAGATGGTACTTGGATAGTAGTTGCTCTAGACACATGACAGGTGATAGATCTCAATTTTGTGCATATGATGAATTCGATGGTGGGTCTGTCACATTTGGTGATGGAAGCATTGCTAAAATCATTAGTAAAGGAACCATCACAGGGCCAGGATTGCCCAAAATAGAAGACGTATTTTATGTTAACGGACCTAAACATAATCTTCTGAGTATCTCACAAATTTGTGATGGTGAGCACTCAGTAAGTTTCTCGAAAGATATGTGCAAGATACTGAACTCCACAGGAAAATTTGTTATGAAAGGTCTATGCACAGGAGACAACTGTTATGTTATTGAAAACAGTTCAACCTGAGTTCTCCCACCATGTGTCACATGGCCATTAAGGATGAAACAGAATTGTGGCACCATCGACTTGGTCATGTTCATTATAGAAATCTATCAAAATTGAGTCAAAAAAATTTGGTGAGAGGTCTACCTAAGATAGGTAAAAGACCTAAAGTTGTGTGCATCGCTTGCCAAAAAGGTAAACAAATCAAGGTTGCACATAAGAGAACCTCTATCCTGGTCATATCAAAACCGTTTGAACTGCTGCACATGGACCTAGTTGGTCCTACCAGGGTTCTTAGCCAAGGCGAAAATTGATGCTTCTTTGTAGTCGTTGATGATTACTCTAGATTCACATGGGTCGCCTTCCTAAGAGAAAAATCTGACACCTTTGAAGAATTTCAAAAACTAATGAAGCGACTTTACAATGAGAAAACGATACATGGTAGCCAGAATCAGGAGTGATCACAGCGGTGAATTTGAAGATCATCGTTTGAAAGATTTGTGTGATGAGTTGGGTATTCGTCATGAGTTCTCAGCACCTAAAACACCTCAACAAAATGGGGTTGCTGAAAGGAAAAATTGAGTATTGTTGGATATGGCCACAGCTATGCTTAATAATAAGAATCTTATGAAAAATTTATAGGCCGAAGCAATAAACATTGTCTGTTATATTATAAATCATGTTTATTTGAGGGCAGGTCTAAACAAAACTGCTTATGAAGTATGGTATGGAAAGACACCAAATGTGAAATATTTTAAAATCTTTGGTAGCCCATGTTATATTCTAAGAGACCGTGAGAACTTGGAAAAGTTTGACTCCAAGAGTGATGAGGGTATCTTTTTAGGATACTCATTAAATAGCAGAGTCTTTCGTGTCTACAACAATCGAACCTTAACTGTTCAAGAGTCTATCAATTTGACTGTAGATGACCAATTAGATGACTTAGTGTCTCCAAGTGATGAAGAAGAAGATGAGGGTATATGCGAGATAGGCAAATTTGATAAACAACTCTCATCTCCTAATGCTACCACTACTCTTAGTGATGCTCAAGGTGCCAATGATCACCCCCTCAATCAAATCATTGGGGATCCTAACACTGGTGTCAAAACCAGAAGGCAGTTGGAGGCTATCAACCGCCACCTATGTTTCATTTCTAAAATTTAACCCAAAAATGCTGAAGAGGCTCTAAATGATGAATTCTGGATCCTTGCTATGCAAGAAGAGCTTCAACAATTCATTAGAAATGAGGTTTGGTATATGGTCGACAGGCCTAAAAGGAAAAACGTTATTGGAACCAAATGGATTTTTAAAAATAAATCCGATGAATTTGGGAATGTAATACACAATAAGGCTCGGTTAGTTGCTCAGGGGTATTCGCAAATTGAAGGTATTGACTTTAACGAAACATTTACCCCTATAGCTAGACTCAAGTCTATTAGAATTCTTATGACTATTGCTTGTGTATTAAAATTCAAACCGTTTCAAATGAATGTCAAAAGTGCCTTCTTGAATAGTATTCTAGATGAGGAAATGTATGTTGAACAACCAAAAGGATTTATTGATCCTAAATATCTTCACAAGGTATATCGATTGAAAAAGGCCCTTTATGCCCTCAAGCAAGCTCCCCGTGCTTGGTATGAACGTCTAACTCACTTTCTTATAGGCCATGATTTTGCTAGGGGGAGTGTTGACAAAACTCTATTTATAAGAAAAGCCGATAATTCCATCTTGACTGCCCAGATTTATGTGGATGACATTGTTTTTGGATCCACATGTGAGAAAATGTCCATCTCCTTTGCTACATTAATGACATCAGAATTTAAAATGAGTATGGTAGGAGAACTTAACATGTTTTTAGGTTTACAGGTAAAACAACTTGCATCAACAATATTCATTACCCAATCAAAGTATGCTAGAGACCTTGTTAAGAGATTTGGGTTAGACTCTGGTCGATCACACACTACACCTATGAGCACCACTGTTAAACTATCAAAAGATCTAGCAGGAAAAAGTGTAGATCAACACCTTTACATAAGCATGATTGGTAGTCTCCTCTATCTCATTGCTAGCAGACCAGACATTGCATTTAGTGTAGGTGCATGTGCTCGGTTTCAGGCTGATCCTAAAGAATCTCACCTCACCGCTATTAAGCGTATCATCTGTTTTGTAGGATGCACCACTGAATACAGACTTTGGTACCCATTTGATTCATCCACAGATATTGCGGGGTATTCAGATGCTAATTGGGCAGGTAACATTGATGACCGTAAATCAACTAGTGGTGGATGTTTCTATGTTGGAAACTGTCTAGTAGCTTGGCATAGTAAGAAACAGAACTTCATTCTCTGTCCACAGCCGAAGCAGAGTATATTGATGCCGGAAGCTATTGTGCACAATTATTATGGATGAAACAAACCTTAACAGATTATGGGATTAACCAAGGCACAATGACATTATTTTGCGACAATACTAGTGCCATAAATATTTCAAAAAATCCAGTTCAGCACTCGCGCACTAAGCACATCGATATCAGGCATCATTTTATTTGAGAACTAGTCGAAGATCATATCATATCTCTTAAACATGTGCCTACAGAGAATCAACTAGCCGATATCGTAACAAAACCATTGGACTCAGTTCGTTTTGCAAACCTTCGGAAGTCCATTAGTGTAGGGAATGCTTAATCTAACTTGCAGCTTTGTGTGCATATAGGTATATCTGAGGAATTAGCCTCATATTTCGAATGAATGTTAATGATTTCCAGCATAAATGCTTCATTTTAACATAAAATGGTCTAAATTATCATTTGAAACAAGTTGTCAAAATGAGCCTATTGAAATCCTGCTGGAGAGATTTCCGATTGATCGGAAAATGTTCTGATTGATCGGAAATATCGGGCAAGGGTTTTTTAAATTCAACCGTCTCCTTCATTTTTCATATCCTATGTTGTTTGCTTCAAATCCATCTGCTAGGGTTTTTCGCCTGAAGTCTGTCCAGTGCAATGCAAGTCCAGTAGAGCTCCAATCTGCATATTGTGTGGTCTCCTAACACTCTTTGGTAAGGATCCCTGATTTTCCCACCTTGATTTCTCCTCCCCTCTGCTCTAATTGTTCATTGTCGTTAGGTTTAGGAGTCTTTTCTACTAGGATCCTTGATTTCCTACCGTTCTCGGTTTTTTTGTTGCTTCCATTGTCATTATATCCTTGAAAATCATGCCGAAAGACCCCAAAGGTAAGTCCAAAGTGGATGCCGGGTCATCCACCACCACTACGCCCAAGAAGCTTCTGACTTCTCGACCTTCCCAAGCCTCTCCACCTCCTTCCGCACCCACAGACACCCCTGGGAGTCCTGCTACATCAAATGTCGTATCTACCCTCTCTCGCCTACAATCCCGAACAATCATCTATGAGCGGGAGGTGGTTGTGTCATGTGTTGAGCCATTTGGCATCCCAGCATTACTTGAACGAATTGGTTGGGAAGGTGTGTTAAGGTTTGGGGGCCTTACACACCCGGAAGTAGTATACGTACTTATCTCCAAAATTATTAATCCGGTTGGAAATCCTCCGTCATGAGAAGTTATTGTTGGCGGACGTGTTGTGAAGGTCACGGCTTAAAAAATTGCTGATCTGATTGGTATTCTTATGTCCTCAGCTCCTCAGACCAATGATAATCTCCTAGATCCCTCCCTTCGAGCTGACTGGACTCGGTATCTATGCCGGGGACCCAATCCTGAATGGGTCGATGGGAGTGCCCAACGAGCATCAGAAATGTCCAACCGCTTCCGAGTCCTTCACCAAATCTTTAACACAAATGTCTATCCTCGTACACCAACAAGTCTGACCTGACAGCGCATATGGTCAACCTGCTCTATCATGTTGCTCATGGAACTCATTTATGCCTGCCCTCCATCATCTTTCATAACATCTTGGACACTTTGTATAACTCCCGAAACACAATTCCCTTTGGATGGATTATTACCCTATTGGCCCAAGACTGCGGATTTACAAATGTTGTGGTCCATCCCGTCCCACGTCGTAAATTCCAAGACCTCAACAGTAAAAAGATGCAGCTGCCAAAAGAGCTGGACATTGAAGATTGTGATTTCTCACATACTCCCACACACGTGTCCTCTGCCACCCATGGCGAATCCTCGGCCCCGACGCCAACTCCCGCTCGACGCTCTGTGAAGAGACGTCTTCAATCTGAGGCCACTTCTGCACTACCACCTCCTCCCTCCCACTTGGAGCAAATCATAGCACAACTGGATCGTGTGGAGCACACCTTAAGCTCAGCATGGAGAGAGGATGACTCGCCTTGAGAGCATGATGCAGTCAGTCCACGATGCACTTCAGCGCCTCACCTCTATTCTCTCTTACCGGCACGACGATGTCTCAGACCCCACTCAGTAGTCTTATTTGTGTCTGGCTAGGGTAGTATATTGTGTGCATAGTCGAGAGTATCTTTTTGGCGACTTTGCCACACAATCTAAGCACTTTCATCGGTTAAACTTTCTATTATTGATCACATTATTTTTTTTAGATATTTTGATGATCACTTTATTGGATTCTCCTTTATCATTTTGGATATCATTTATCTCGCGAATCCTTTATCATTTTTACGATTCCTAGATATCTATCTATATGCCTATATATACCTGTGCTTATTTGATTCTCTTTTATCGAGCTTCTTGCCTCATTTTGGTTTGTATATATAGTGATGTTGGTTGGTCATGATATACATAACAGTAGGGGAGGTTGGTTGCTTGGGCAATATGCCTACTGTGCTTATTGATATATGCTTGTATATCCTCTTATGACCATTTGTGTTTGGCTTTCTCCCAGGGCGCTTCATGTTTATTCCTCCCTTTTACTACAGTCTGTGACATATTTTTTGCGCTGTATTTTTACTAACCTTTGTCAATGACGGACAAAACGGGGGAGAAGTTATCCCACCGAAAGGTCCCTGTTATCTTTTCGTTGATCTTTTGTGTGCAGGGATTTAGGGGGAGCTTATGTGAAGCCTAGTATGTACATTTTGTATGTATTGGGTCATGTCTATGTATAATGCAATTTAACTTTTATGACATGTTCAATGTATTTTATTTGGGTTTTGGTGTTTACGAAAAGTCTTTGGTGCGGACCAAGACTTACAAGGTTTTGGTTTTGTCCCGTAATTGACAAAGGAGGATATTGTTAATGTAAGATTTGTCAATTACCATGTTTAGTGTGTCGTCAAGTCTATAAAACCACTTGCTGCTGAAGATTGAAGTCCTTGAACATCTCCGACAGAAGCTACTCAAGAAGATCGCATATTCAGACTGGCCTCAATCATTTTTCCTAAACCATTTATCTCAAAACCCTTCTATAGATGGCCTCACCCCACTTAGATACATCCTTCCAGCCCTCTCTATAGTCCCCCTTCCATATTGATCAGCTATGGAATCGGTTGTCATAGCAACTGTTGAAAATAAGATAAATTCCATAACTAATGTCTCCGACGGGATCCCGATCCATCAGAATTATTTTCGATTGATGTCCGATCGATCGGAGCATATGCCCAATCAATCGGACAATAGTCCAGCAAAACTTCAAATCTCTATGGACTCCTTCCGATCGTATTGAGATGACCGTTTTCTATCCGTTGAGAACCACTCCATATAGCCATCTTGCTTGAATCTTGGTAGCATCACCTCAAGCATCATCTAGGGTTTGTTTGGGCTTCTTCCTATGATTCTTATCTCTCATTCCCTTAGATTTGTTGAGTTCATACTTCAATCCATGTTAATTTGACCAACATGAAAGAGCATTCAAAGCTTGGATTGAATGATGAACTCAACCCCTCTTTAATGGCTTCTTGACCAACTCTAAATAGTCATATTCTTGTCATCAATGCCATTAATGGTGGTTTAGGTAGAACCCATCCTTTATATAAAAGCCATATTCCAAAATAGGTTCTCCAAACCCTAATCCCTCACCTTGGAAGATACAAGCCATCAATTAATGCAAGGTTGCTAATCGAGAGAGCTAAAGAAGAGATCATTCGTGCAAGACGAAGCTTCTTCAAACAGCGGCGCTGTATCGGGGCTCATCTCTTATAAGTGGTTAAGCTTATAGAGTCCACTGTTTGATTCCCCCTTCTTGTTGAGATTGGGGTCTAGAGATTGTGACCCAATCTCGGTGTTGTCCTTGAGTAGGACATGTGTGTCCTTGTGTAGGACTTGGAAGTCCTTACGTAGGCCTCCAACACGGGAGAATAATATGTGGTCCTTAAGTAGGATAAGTCCTTGTGTAGGTTGTAAAGGTTGAGAGGTGAACCTTATTTAAAACCTTTGATAGTGAATACCAGTGTGCTCAAAGGAGTTGAGCACTTGAACCGAGAGTGGAGTAGACTCATCGTCGAACCACTCTACATCTTGCGTAATGTAGTGAATGCATTTTGTCCATTATTATGTCTTGTCTATTAATGCTTATCTGAATGCCTATCTATTAATTGACAAAATGCTCATATGCCATATTTGAGTGATTAGTACTATCATGCCTATCAACTGTTTGATCAATTGTCTTCACTTGCTAGTTCGTAATTATTAATTATAGTGTGAATGCAATTCTGGTTTTAAAATCAGCAAGAATATTTGAAAAGTCCCATTCACCCCTCCCCCCCCCCCCCCCCCCCCCCCCCCCCCCCCCAGGACTTTAGGCATATCTCCAAGTTTCTTTACTCAACCGCAATTTCATTCACATGTGCCAATGTGTCAAATGAGTCATTGCCCATCTTTTGTCATGTGCCACACATGCCACTATGCCACATGTGCCAATGTGCCATGTGAGCCACCCTCCATCTTCTCTTCCAACCCACATGTGCAAAGTGTCCCACAGGTGCTATTGTGTGACACTATCCATCTTCTCTTAAACCCCACGAGATAATATGCTACATGTACCACGATTCATCTTCTATGGGGACATGCATGTGCAAAGCGCTACACATGCACCAGTGTGCCACATGTGCCATTGATGAGGACATCAGTGGTGCACCCTTTAGAGTGTACCAGAGGAGGCGTCTCCGATAGAGTACCAGCGTAGAGGAGTTGATGTGGATGGACGTCGGGTCCATCGAACCCATTTTCTGACGCACTACGAGTACGTGAGTAGTAGGTCCGCAGGAGTAGCACGACCGCAGGACCATTAAGCGGATTTCACGCTCTTTTGCGTCGGTGTTTTAGTTTTTAGGCATTTTTTTGTTCTTTTTCTTGTTTTTAGGCACTTTAGTGTCGTGATTTAGTTTTAGACGTTTTTCTATTCTTTTTCTTATTTTTAGGCACTTTAGTATACTTTATTATTTCATGGCTTATATATACTCTGTGAAAAACCCTATTTTTAATTAATAAATGAATGGAAGAAAAAAAAAATGTTTTCTTTCTCTTTTTATCAAAGAGATTAGGGTTTCAAAATTGGCCCTTGGGTGTTAAGGATTCCACCACATATTTTATGTTTTCTTCTTTTGCATCTTCAAGGTGCATGAGAAGGTAAGGTTCATCTACTTTTGTTAGGAAAATCCGTGCTTCTTTCGTCTTGAACTCATCTTTTCTTTTTTCATCTCTTTCATTCTCCCCCGAATCTTCCCCTTTTGATGTGAACGGTAAAAGAGGGATGACTAGTCATGAAAATTTGATTCAAACGTGAATGGGGACTGATTTATGCTAGATTTGGGGATATCCTCATATCCCTAGTCTTTTTGTTTTTGTGATTGTATGCTAAGGGGTATGATCCTAACGGATTAATCTCATCTCATTGTTAAGGTTCGCTTAATCTCTTTGATTAAAAGTAGTTAGTTAATTAATTTTATTGCTTGAATCTCTTCAATATGATTATTCGTGCATTCAGAGTTAAGTCATCACATGCCCATGCATCAATTTTGGTATCAGAGCCAGGTTTATCGTAGGTAAGTTTATCAAAAATTTCTCTTTATGGTGAAAATTTATAAAAGAACCAAATAACCCACATTGTAAAGCTAGTAGCTCTTTTCTGTGAAGGGGTCATATTTTGTTGAGTCTAGTTAGCCATTTTCTAGATTTTATTTTTTAATCCCCATATAAATCTAGGCCATATAGGGTAGCTTGCATTGTGTTAAACTAGAACAATCAAAACTACATTTAGATTTTCACCTTTTTTTTATACTTTTTCGCACCTAAATATAGGGCCCTTCACATTTCATTCCTAGTGCATGCCCACGCGCACTGGTCGTGGGTTCGGTCTTCAGTACACCATAGACTCCGAACAATTTTCCAAGGCTATGGAGGTCCTGACTAAGAAATTAGATAAACAGACGGACCTCGAGGATGAGATAGCACAGCAGTTTGCACATCAGGATGATAGGTTTGTGCGTCTAGAGGAGAGGATTGCCCACTTGGAGGCTGGCACTCAAACCGCCCCATTGGAGGATACCCAGGCCACCCCTGCCACAGGGGTTGATGATCAATCTCAGGTGATGGGACCTGTTCCGCCTAGGGTGGATATTGATGCTGGCTGGGTCCACGGATTTGGTAATGGACATGACGGGGTGCATCCTCTACCACCCCCACAGATTCGTGATCTCGTTTTCCCCACCCAGCGGGAGGGCTATGGTAGGGTGTGATATCTGTAACCTTAGAGATATCATGAGCACAAGGACCCTGTTGATAGGGTCATAAAGGGCAATAACGTTTACGCTCCCAGTTTTGATGGGAGATTGTAAACACTTCGTGTAACTCGTTGAAACTCACATCATTTATAATAATAAATAGCATATTCTAAGGCTATTAAGCTTGAAAAACCTCTGAAGCAAGTAATCAACAGACCTCAAAGTTTTTTTTCGACTGGTTAGCAGACATGGACCACTTCTTTGAGTGGTACGGTCTAGCAGATCCACATCGGGTCGGGTTCACCAAAATGATATTGGTGGGCCAAGAAAAACTACACTGGGGAAACGTATAGTGTCATCATGAGCGATCTGGGGAGGGACCAATTCTCTTTTGGATTGAGATGAAAGAATTATTGAAAGAGAAGTATGCTCCTCTCTCTTACAAGCAAAGGCTGTTGGATCAACGGCACGTTGTGCACCAAAGATCCATGACGGCCACGGAATACATCACCAAGTTCGACGAGTACATGATGAGGTGCAATGTGGATGAGGACACTGTTATGGTTCTCTCACATTTTTGTACAGGGTCTCAGGCCTGATCTCTAGCGGGAGCTCATTCTTCACATGGTCAACAGTCTGGAGCATGCTTACTAAGTGGTGTAGGAGCTGCAACACTGTGTGCGTCAGTCCACTGTGAGGAAGCTTGATCTTCAACCTATTGTGCCTAAAGTATCTCTGCAGGGGGCAAGACCTCAGGTCAGAAATTAGCCCAAGGCTCAATCCGATACCCAGCCATTTAACAGAAATCGAGGTAAAAACATGGCTGGACCAAGTACTAAGCCCGCGATGTTAGGGCAGTGCTGCCGTTGTGGTGACATGGGTCACATCGCTGTGGAGTGTTCAAATAAGGGTGGGCATATTGCCTTTATTTCTGAACACTCAGCAGAAGAAGAAGTGGCAGATGCAGTTGATGGTGACCAGAATGATGAGGAGATCATTATTGCATCCCTTGAGCCGGCCAGTGATGTCGAGGATGATACCGTGAAGACTACCCACTTGTAGTGGTGAGGTGAGCCTTGACCCAGGTAAAGGAAAGTGAAGATTGGCGCAAAACTACCATCTTCCACACTTACGCCAAATGTGGAGAAAAGAGCTACAAAGTGATCATAGACAGCGGGAGCTGTGAGAATGTAGTTTCCCCAATTACTTTGAGTCGCCTGGAGTTGAAGCCAGTCCCTCACCCCAACCCATACCGATTTTCTTAGGTGGATGCGACATCCCTTCCTGTGACCCAACGATGCCTTGTTCTGATTAAGTTTGGACCATACAAGGACAAGTTGTGGTGTGATGTGGTCACGATGGACGTTGGTCATATCATCTTGGGAAGGCCATGACTCTTTAATAAATATGTCACAATATTTGGGCATACGAATAATTGTGTGTTTAAGCATGAAGGAAATAAGCTTGCCTTAAGCCCGCTCCCTCCCAAATCGTCCACAGGAGTGAAGGATGTTGTGTCCCCAAGCAGTTCTAAGAGTCGAAGGGTGTCTCAATCAAAGTCTCTCCACATCATAGATGCTAAGGAGTTTGAGGGAGAGACCAAAGTTGTGACTATGTTGTACGCTCTACTATCTAGGGAGAGTACACCCGAGGTTGCTATGGGGTTACCCCAGGAGGTTTGTCTCGTCATGGAGGAGTTTCAAGATGTCTTCCCTTGAGACCTTCCAGACAAGCTCCCGTTGATGCGGGACATTCAGCATAGGATAGATCTTGTCTCAGGGGTGACTCTACCAAACCTATCTCACTACAGAATGAACCCCACCGAGTATGCCGAGTTGAAGAGGCATATGGATGAATTGCATCAAAAGGGATTCATTCATGAGAGTCTGAGCCCGTGCAACATGCCCGCGCTTCTTACACATAAGAAAGACAGCACGTAGCGCATGTGTGTCGATAGTAGAGCCATAAATAAGATCACTATCAAGTATCAGTTTTCCATCACGAGCTTTGACGACATGCTTGACATGATGGCCACCTCTATTATCTTTTCAAAAATTGACCTCAAGCTTGGTTATCACCAAATTCGTGTTTGCCTGGAAGATGAATTAAAGACTGCCTTTAAGACGAAGGACGGGTTGTATGAGTGATTGGTTATGCCCTTCGAATTAACCAATGCTCCAAGCACGTTTATGAGGGTAATGACCCAGGTGATGTGACCCTTTATGGGTAAGTTCTTGGTTGTATTCTTCGATGATATCATCGTCTATAGTACGTCCCCTAGCCAGCACCTCGAGCACTTGAGGCAGGTCTACAACACCCTGCGAGCAAAAAAGCTCTATGTAAACCTCAAGAAGTGTTCCTTCTTAACCTCCAGAGTTATCTTCCTGGGGTTCGGTGTTTTGTTAGAGGGTTTATCTGCAAACCCTGAGAAAATCAAGGCCATTGTCAATTGGCCTGAGCCGCATAGCATACACGACGTGTGAAGTTTTCACAGCCTAGCTACATTCTACCAACGGTTCATCCATGGATTTAGTTATATTATAACTCTCATCATAGATTGCATACGAAAGAGGGAGTTTCAATGGATTAAAGTCGCGGTGCGAGGTTTCTCTGAAATCAAGCAGAAGATGACGGAAGCGTCCGTCATGCGTCTACATGACTTCTCCAAAGTCTTTGAGGTAGCGTATGATGCGTCGAAAATTGCCATAGGGGGAGTGTTAAGCCAAGAGGGACATCATGTGGCCTTTTTTCAGTGAGAAGCAGAACGAGGCTAAACAATGCTACACCACCTATGACAAGTAGTTCTATGCAGTTGTGCAATCATTATGCCATTGGCGGCATTATTTATTACCGCGAGAATTCGTCATGCTCTCTGATTATGAGGCCTTGAAATATTTAAGCTCTCAAAAGAAGTTGAACTCTAGGTATGTGTTGAGCTCATAATTATGCATACTCTAACCCCAATGCATCACTCATTATGCACGATATATACGTTTAAAGAACTAACTTAATGCATGATGTGTGATTGTAGGGATAAGATGGAGAGCTCACCATTTGAAAGCTAAATGGGGCTCCTTACAAGTATTGAAGACCATAGGATGAAGTATTGAAGGAAGATCGAAGAGAAGAAAGCAAGGAAAGAAGAGAAAAGAAGAAAGAAAGAGAAGAAAGCAAAGAAGAAAAAGTGCTGACCGGTCGTGACCGGTCGGCCAAGGAAGCCAGACCGGTCAATAACCGGTCTGCCATGTATGGAGGATGCTGCTGAAGACGTCCGACCGGTCATGACCAGTCGGACAGTGCTGCTGGAATTCAATGAATAGGACCGACCGGTCAAGACCGGTCGGTCAGTGTTGCTGCAATGTGAAGAAAAACATCCGACCGGTCTTGACCGGTCGGAGTGGCTTGCTGGATTGAGGTTCTACAAGGCCCGACCGGTCTTGACCGGTCGGGCATACCTGCTAGAGTATTTTCACTTGAGGCCGACCGGTCTTGACCGGTCGGCCGTGCGTACTGAGTTAGAACTTTCTAATTTCTTCCCGAAATTCTCTGCGCTGCGTAAGTGTTACGCAAATTTCCGATTCTTCCGACGTTGGGGAGCCTCCAAACTATAAATAGACACCTAGGGATTGTTTCTAGGGTGTCGGAGAAGGGTTCAAGCGAGGTTGGAGGCTGTGGAAGTGAAGATTGGAGTTTCACAACTCCTTTTGGTTTGCTTTGCTGTTTTCATGTTTTTAAGAGTTGTTCCATGTTTCCTTGGATCATGAGCAGCTAAACCTCTTAGCTAGGGCTAAGAGGTGAAGCTTGTAGTGTATCCAAGATCTTTTAATTCGTAGTTAAGTGGTTTTCAGTTTGGAATTAAGGATTATGAACTAAGGTTTGAAGTTTATACAAGTTTTTAAGTAATTTCTCTTAGTCTTGTGATGACTCATGGATGTTTGGATGAATTACTTATCTGCTTAATTTGTTTGCAACGGTCTAGACCTGTATGATCCGAGGAATTGGAGTGCGCTCTAGTACCAAGCTCTTCATAAAGGGGCTTCATGCCAAAGTTCTAGTTTTGGTTGATTATCTGGAATATGTATGGACTATGCATATAATTTGAATCCAGTTCAAATCATGATCTAGCCTTGTCTTGTGAGAAGACTTGAGGATGGTTATGGTTGGGAATTGGACCTATAGAAAAGGTGATTGACCTATGCAATGAGCATGCTCAGATCAGCCTAGAGTTGAGTGAACTTTATGCACAGAACTTACATGTTACAGACTTCTGGTTTAACAGTTCTATCATCCGACTAGATAGACCTGACTGGTGATTCTAGTTGAGAGAATGGGAAACCACAGCGGATTGAACATCGAGGATTGCTACAAGTGAATCCTCGAACCCCTAGTGCCTTCTTATAATTGTTTACATTCAATTTAGCTTAAACTGTTAATCACACACATTCTATTCAAACTTTGATTGTTAGCTTCAATAGAAACTTGTGGATGAGTTTGTGACATCCTACATAAGTCCCTGTGGATCGACCTCGGTATTACCGAGTTTATTACTACATCGCAACCCTACACTTGGGGAAGCGAACAAGTTTTTGGCGCCGTTGCCGGGGATTTTTTGACGGTTTTCACAAATTTCTGAAATTAGTATCTATTTAGGATTTTTTTTTATTTTTAGACTAACTTAGTTTATTTATTTGATTTTTCTTGTCAAGGATTTTTAGGAAGCCGAAGAAGAGTCAAGGATTTCAAGTGCAATTCAGGTGCTATCCTTCTAAAACCTTACTCTTCTCCTTCTCCTAGTCATTCTTATTTTATTCATCTCTTGTAGAGTGGGTGGAGACTCCTTTTGGATCTCTGAAAGGTCGGCCTTTTTGCCACCAGGATTCCTATTGGTCGGCTCTGCCGTCTTGGATCACCTTGTGCTCAGGGATTTCTTTTCTCATCTCTACTCCTCTTTCTCCTTTTTCTGCACCTTTTCTCAAAAGATTCAAAGAGTGGGTGGGGTGTTCTCTGAACCCCTATTGACCAGGAGAAATCGGTCTCTATCTTTGTTTCTGGCCTAGCCATTGCAAGACACCTTGTGCTTCGGTCTTAGAGAAGAGTAAAGAAAAAGAAGGAAGAATTCTTTTTCCTTTTTGTTTCTTATTTTTTATTTTGCATGCCACATTGGGCTCGGGATTCCAATAACCGACTCATAAGTGAAGGGGGGATAGTAGAAGGCATTGATAGAGAGCCACGTGTTAGGAGACATCTAGATTCTCCAATTTTATCTGAAAGTATGGCTACAAATCAACCTAACCCGGTTCAAAATCAAACCGAAACAGGGGAGAATGTGGTTGAGAATGTTCCCCGACCTAGGACTTTACGTGATTTCTTGCAACCTGCAAGAACGAGCACTCCCTCATGCATAGTATTTCCACCAAATGCAGGGAATGTGGATTTGAAACCGGGAGTGATCAATCTTCTCCCTAAATTCCATGGTTTAGACAGTGAAAGTGCCTATCAACACCTTAGGGAGTTTGATGAGGTAATCACCACCATGCACTTTGCAAATGTGATTGAAGATGTAGTAAGACTTAAATTCTTCCCTTTTACTCTTAAGGATAAAGTCAAGGGTTGGCTTTATGCATTGAGGCCAAGATCAATTGGGTCATGGAATGATATGCACAGAGAATTTATAAAAAAATTCTTCCCTACTCACAAAACGAACATGCTTAAGCGCCTTATCATGAACTTTGCCAAAAGGAGGATGAAACCTTTTCCCAATGTTGGGAGAGATTCAAGGACCTATTAAACGCATGCCCACATCATGGCTATGAAAATTGGCGGATTATAAGTTTTTTCTATGAAGGACTGATTCCATCCATGCGCCAATTTATAGAGATGATGTGTAATGGGGAGTTCATGAATAAGGAAGCTGATGAAGCATGGGATTATCTGGAAGAATTGGCTGAAAGTGCACAATCTTGGGACACATCTAAACCAACAAATTCCAAGATTGGCCAACAAAAGGAAAAGGGAGGAATGTATGTCTTATCAGAAGAAGATAGCATAAGTGCACTGTTGGCTAGCCTTACAAGAAAGGTCGAAGCCATGGAATTAAGGAAAGGAGAAACAATCAACTCCACTGAGGTTGAAACTGTTTGTGGAATTTGTGCTGGAAATCAACATGCTACACCAGATTGTCCCACAATTTCAGCAGTCCAAAGCATCTTACAAGAACAAACAAATGCCATAAACAGTTATCAGCAGCAATATGGTGCTCCAAACTCAAACACGTATAATCCTAATTGGAAGAACCATCCCAACTTCAGTTGGAGGAATGGACCCACTGCAAATGCAAACAACACTCCAAAAGTATCACTAGAAGAGATGTTGGGTGCACTCGTATCGGTCCAGAATGAGTATAACAAGACAAATTCTCTAAAAATAGATGGGTTCATGCAAGAGCAATTGAAATTCAATCAAAATTCAAACCAAGCCATTAATGAATTGAAAACATCTCTGGCTAGAGTTGAAGCTCACCTGAGTGGTAGAGAGAAGGGCACACTTCCTGCTCAAACTCTTCCTAACCCAAGGACCCAGTATGAGATACAAGATGCAAGCTCATCCTCCCACCATACGGAACATGTCCAAGCTATCACCACTTTGAGAAGTGGGAAAGAAATTGATAAATCCAATCCGGTGAAGGCCCCCAAGCCTAAGGATCCGAAAATTCCCAAAGAGGATGATAGCCCAAACAATATTCCACAAGAGAAAGAACCGGAAAGACAATACAAGCCGGTTGCCCCATTTCCACAAAGGTTGATTTCACCTAAACCTTTAGATAAAAATCTGGAAATTCTGGAAGTTTTCAAGCAGGTGAAGATCAACATTCCGCTGTTGGATGCAATAAAACAAATACCATCTTATGCCAAATTTTTAAAGGAATTGTGTACAATCAAAAGGAAACATAACGTTCACAACAAAGTGCTTTTGGCTGAGAATTTGAGTGCCATCATCAAACAAGAGGTGCCCCAAAAATACAAAGATCCGGGTAGTCCAACCATATCATGCATCATAGGAGACTACCAGATTAAACAAGCCCTACTCGACTTGGGGACAAGTGTGAATCTCATTCCATACTCGGTCTATGAACAACTTGGGTTAGGAGAATTGAAACCCACCAAAACCACACTCCAACTTGCTGATAGATCCATCCGGATACCGAGAGGAATGGTAGAGGATGTTCTAGTCCAAGTTGATAAATTCTACTACCCAGTAGATTTTATTGTCTTGGACACACATCCTGTGATAGGCACCGGTACTCAAATCCCGTCATACTTGGACGACCATTTCTAGCTACCTCAAACGCCATTATCAATTGTAGAAACGGACTTGTACAAATGTCCTTTGGAAATATGACCCTTGAGCTTAACATATTTGAGTTATGCAAACAACCGCGGGAAGTTGATGATGATATCCACGAATTAAACATGATCGAATCATTCGTGGAAGATACAATCCCCTTGTCACTATTTTCCGACCCTTTGGAGGCATGTGTGGCCCATCTCCATGATATGAATGATGATACAACACAAGAGATGGATGCCATTCTAGATGTGATGATGGTGCGTGAAAATAAAAGATGGAGGACCCCAATTGAACCTTTGCCTATAAATGAGAACAAGGCCCTCCCATCCAACATTAAGGCACCAAAACTCGACCTAAAACCATTGCCAAGTGAGCTAAAATATGTTTATTTAGGTCGAGATGAGACATATCCAGTGGTGATTTCTTCCCACTTGGATGAGGAACAAGAGAGTAGGCTAATAGCCACTCTATTAGAGCACAAGAGTGCCATCGGATGGACAATTGTGGATCTCAAAGGCATAGACCCACTGATTTGCACTCACCGCATACACCTTGAGGAAAATGCAAAGACATCCCGGCAACCACAAAGATGACTAAATCCAAATATGAAGGATGTGGTTAAGGCCGAAGTGGTGAAACTATTGGATGTAGGTATCATTTACCCAATATCTGATAGCCAATGGGTGAGCCCAACTCAAGTGGTGCCTAAGAAATCCGGAATAACCATCGTAGCCAATGCCAATAATGAACTCGTACCAACTAGAGTCAGTACCGGTTGGAGAATGTGCATTGACTACAGGAAGCTAAACACTGTCACGAGGAAAGACCACTTCCCCCTACCGTTTGTTGATCAAATTTTAGAACGGTTGGCGGGTCATTCCCACTTTTGCTTTCTTGATGGCTATTCAGGGTACAACCAAATAGAAATTGCTCGTGAAGACCAAGAAAAGACTACATTCACATGTCCATTCGGCACTTTCGCCTATCGACGGATGCCGTTTGGACTATGTAATGCCCCTGCCACCTTTCAGTGTTGTATGATGAGCATCTTTTCTGACATGGTGGGGACAATTCTCGAAGTCTTCATGGATGATTTTTCCGTATTCGGTTGTAGCTTTGATGAGTGCCTTGAGCACTTGAAATCTGTGCTAAAAAGATGTGAAGAGAAGAACCTTGTGCTCAATTGGGAAAAGTGTCACTTCATGGTTAAAAAGGGAATTGTACTTGGTCACATCGTTTCACAAAATGGAATTGAGGTGGACAAGGCGAAAATTGACCTTATTTCTAACCTTCCACCACCCAAAAGCATACGAGATATACGGTCCTTTTTAGGACACGCAGGATTTTATAGACGGTTCATAAAAGATTTCAGTTCACTCTCTCGTCCTTTATGTAACCTACTTCAAAAGGAAAATTCATTTGAGTGGAGTGAAGAATGTCAAAAGGCCTTTACCACCCTTAAAGGCATGTTGACATGCGCCCCAATAATGCAACCACCTGATTGGAGCCTTCCTTTTGAGATTATGTGCGATGCTAGCGACTATGCTATTGGGGCCGTGTTAGGCCAAAGAAAAGATAAAAAGCCATGTGTTATCTACTATGCAAGTAGAACCCTAAACTCAGCCCAGGCAAACTACACCACTACTGAAAAGGAACTTTTAGCCGTAGTTTTTGCCTTGGAGAAGTTCAGATCCTACTTGATTGGATCCAAGATCATTGTATTCACTGACCATGCCGCGCTTAAGTATCTTCTCTCTAAGAAGGATGCTAAACCACGGTTATTAAGATGGATCCTCCTACTCCAAGAATTCGACTTAGAAATACGTGATAAGAAAGGAGTAGAGAATGTAGTAGCTGACCACCTCTCTCGACTTGTCCTCACTGATTCCCCTGAAACGACTGCAATCAATGACATGTTCCCTGATGAACAACTTTTTGCTGTTTCCCAATTGCCATGGTATGCGGACATTGCTAATTATCTTGCTACAGGTACAATTCCTACATATTGGAAAAAGCAAGATAAGGATAGATTCTTCTCAGAGGTACGGAAATTTCTATGGAACGACCCATACTTGTTCAAGTATTGTCCCGACCAAATCATAAGGAGATGTGTCCCAGATGATGAGCAACAAAGTATCATCTCCTTCTGTCATTCTCAAGCATGTGGTGGCCATTTTTCGGCTAAAAAGACCATAGCGAAAATTCTGCAATGTGGGTTTTATTGGCCCACCATGTTCAAAGACACACATGAGTTTTGCAAAGCTTGCGAACCTTGTCAGAAATTAGGAGGAATCTCCCGTAGAAATATGATGCCACTCAATCCCATCTTAATTATCGAAATTTTTTATTGTTGGGGCATCGATTTCATGGGCCCATTCCCATCTTCTTTTGGAAACTTATACATCTTGCTTGCCGTTGATTATGTTTCCAAATGGGTCGAGGCCATCCCTTGCCGGAATAATGACCATAAAACGGTCATTCGATTCTTAAAAGAAAACATTCTTTCCCGGTTTGGAACGCCTCGAGTCATCATAAGTGATGGAGGGTCTCACTTTTGCAATCGCCCTTTTGAAGCATTAATGAAGAAATATGGCGTAACGCACAAAGTGAGCACTCCCTATCACCCACAAACTAGTGGACAAGCTGAGATATCCAATAGAGAGATTAAACACATTTTAGAGAAAACGGTGCATCCTGATCGCAAGGATTGGTCACTTGGACTTACCGATGCGCTTTGGGCTTACCGTACTACCTTTAAAACTCCTATTGGAATGTCTCCCTATAGACTTGTCTATGGGAAGGCTTGTCACTTGCCTGTGGAGTTGGAACATTAGGCGTATTGGGCTATTAAGAAGATAAATTTCAATCCTGACAAGGCAAGCTCGTTACGCAAACTTCAATTGAATGAACTTGCAGAAATCCGTAATGAAGCTTATGAGAATGCAAGAATTTACAAGGACAAGACGAAGATATTCCATGATAAGAATATTCTTCGCAAGACATTCACGATAAATCAAAAAGTCCTCATGTATAATTCTCGCTTACATCTATTTCCGGGAAAATTGAGATCTCGGTGGACCGGTCCCTACATTGTGCAAACTGTCTATCCATATGGGACTGTCGAGCTGTTAAATCCAAGGAACGGCAACATTTTTAAAGCAAATGGGCAGCGATTAAAGCCATTCTTTGAGAACTTCCCTTCAGAAGGTATGTCCATACCTCTGAATGATCCTGTGTATCAGGATGATTGATCACCTAGTCTGATGGAGGTATAGAGTAGTTAGGATTAGGATTTTGCTGTTTTTGTTTTCGTTTTCATAGGTTTGTTAGAAGGAGGAAGATCTCCACTTTTCACTCTCTCAGGTACTATCATTCCTCACTCCCTTTTATTTTCAAATTGCTCTCATGTTTTGCTCATTGCACATCTTTTACATTGAGGACAATGCAAGATTTGGTTGGGGGGTGTAGGATCACTTGGATGAATCCAGCAATTTGCAACATTTCAAGCACTCATGTGGAAATTTTTTCGATTTTTCAAAAATTTGAAACTCTTCTGGAAAACACTGGTTCTAAGCATTCGAGTTGATAGGAGCATAAGAGGAGGAGATATGAAGTGTATAGGGCTGGAAGTCTGGAATTCCTCACAGCATAATGGTTTTTATATGTGAACTCCCCTATTTTGTGATTGATAGAAAATCTGAACATCTTTACACCTAGTTCACATTACACGATTTTCATGAGTAGAAGGGATTATGTGATTTATGGATTAGCTAGACTTTGAATTAAGGTATTGAGAAATCAGGCCGGGGTACTTTGTCCATCCTTGTCCATGGGAAAATAATGAAAGATATGGATTTTTAAAAATCCTATCTAATTTAAAAAAAAAAAGAAAAAGGAAAAGGAAGGATGAAATTGGGAATGTGGAAAAATGGTGGAGAATTCCGATTAGGGCTACCTACTACCAACCGGGGGATGGTCTACCCGTAACCAAAGCCGGAAATGGGACGTAGTGTGAAAGTCGTCGGAAGGACGGTAAGGCAAATTCCTGTCTTTGGCTTGATATGGTTCTATGTACCTTGAGTTCTATAGTCTACTTGATCTATGAAGAAGATAATCCTAAAAACTCGTGAGATGAATTTTCACTACCCACACTAGGTTAAATTTGTTCTAATCTTTCTATTTATCAACCAATCGGCGGGAATTTCATATGAATGCTTATTATGGTTTGAGAGTTTACGGTTTCAACCTCTGTTGCCTAATGTTTCTGAATCTTAAGCTTATGAACCTTGGAATGTATAGAAGGATGGTTTCTGAAAGAGAGTTGAGTTTTAAAGGATGGAATTAGTTTCACGCATGTTTTGCTCGGGACTAGCAAAATGCTGGTTGGGGGGTGTGTTGAGCTCATAATTATGCATACTCTAACCCCAATGCATCACTCATTATGCACGATATATACGTTTAAAGAACTAACTTAATGCATGATGTGTGATTGTAGGGATAAGATGGAGAGCTCACCATTTGAAAGCTAAATGAGGCTCCTTACAAGTATTGAAGACCATAGGATGAAGTATTGAAGGAAGATCGAAGAGAAGAAAGCAAGGAAAGAAGAGAAAAGAAGAAAGAAAGAGAAGAAAGCAAAGAAGAAAAAGTGTTGACCGGTCGTGACCGGTCGGCCAAGGAAGCCAGACCGGTCAGTAACCGGTCTGCCATGTATGGAGGATGCTGCTGAAGACGTCCGACCGGTCATGACCGGTCGGACAGTGCTGCTGGAATTCAATGAATAGGACCGACCGGTCAAGACCGGTCGGTCAGTGTTGCTGCAATGTGAAGAAAAACATCCGACCGGTCTTGACCGGTCGGAGTGGCTTGCTGGATTGAGGTTCTACAAGGCCCGACCGGTCTTGACCGGTCGGGCATACCTGCTGGAGTATTTTCACTTGAGGCCGACCGGTCTTGACCGGTCGGCCGTGCGTACTGAGTTAGAACTTTCTAATTTCTTCCCGAAATTCTCTGCGCTGCGTAAGTGTTACGCAAATTTCCGATTCTTCCGACGTTGGGGAGCCTCCAAACTATAAATAGACACCTAGGGATTGTTTCTAGGGTGTCGGAGAAGGGTTCAAGCGAGGTTGGAGGCTGTGGAAGTGAAGATTGGAGTTTCACAACTCCTTTTGGTTTGCTTTGCTGTTTTCATGTTTTTAAGAGTTGTTCCATGTTTCCTTGGATCATGAGCAGCTAAACCTCTTAGCTAAGGCTAAGAGGTGAAGCTTGTAGTGTATCCAAGATGTTTTAATTCGTAGTTAAGTGGTTTTCAGTTTGGAATTAAGGATTATGAACTAAGGTTTGAAGTTTATACAAGTTTTTAAATAATTTCTCTTAGTCTTGTGATGACTCATTGATGTTTGGATGAATTACTTATCTGCTTAATTTGTTTGCAACGGTCTAGACCTGTATGATCCGAGGAATTGGAGTGCGCTCTAGTACCAAGCTCTTCATAAAGGGGCTTCATGCCAAAGTTCTAGTTTTGGTTGATTATCTGGAATATGTATGGACTGTGCATATAATTTGAATCCAGTTCAAATCATGATCTAGCCTTGTCTTGTGAGAAGACTTGAGGATGGTTATGGTTGGGAATTGGACCTATAGAAAAGGTGATTGACCTATGCAATGAGCATGCTCAGATCAGCCTAGAGTTGAGTGAACTTTATGCACAGAACTTACATGTTACAGACTTCTGGTTTAACAGTTCTATCATCCGACTAGATAGACCTGACTGGTGATTCTAGTTGAGAGAATGGGAAACCACAGCGGATTGAACATCAAGGATTGCTACAAGTGAATCCTCGAACCCCTAGTGCCTTCTTATAATTGTTTACATTCAATTTAGCTTAAACTGTTAATCACACACATTCTATTCAAACTTTGATTGTTAGCTTCAATAGAAACTTGTGGATGAGTTTGTGACATCCTACATAAGTCCCTGTGGATCGACCTCGGTATTACCGAGTTTATTACTACATCGCAACCCTACACTTGGGGAAGCGAACAGTATGCCAAGTGGGCACAATTTCTTCAAGAGTATATGTTTGTGCTTAAGCACCAGGCTGAAAAAGAGAATAAGGTTGCTGACGCGCTTAGCCATCATGTCATGACGTTGCGGTCCATGAGCATTGAAGTTACAGGCTTTGAGAAACTCAAGGGTGAGTACTCAAATTGTCTTATTTTTGGATCATTTACACGTCGTTGTTTAGTAACCCTCCCTCGAGGAGTACTAAGTTCATCCTTACAGATGGATATCTTTTTAGATGGGACAAGCTCTGCATCCCATGCACATCCCTCTATGATTTTCTAGCTTGGAAGCTTCATGCTGGAAGGATGGCAGGTCACTTTAGTCGAGATAAAACAGTTCCCCTTGAGTATAATCGTCTCCAGCGAGATGTGGCCAAGATTATAGGGCACTTCTAACACCCCAGTGCAGCCTGGTTGTGGTCCGAGCATAGGTTGTCATCCGGGTCCCATTGGGATCGGTTGGGCTTCGAAAATAGCGCTCCAGTTGGTAGGGCGTTGGGTAAGGTTAGTCCCACATCGGATGGATGAGTGCCTTGAACCTGGGATATGTGGAGTTCTCTCCTTCCCTGTATAGATGCTTTTTGGGGGAAACCCCGGGACCAAAATCGTGCAGCTTTGGCCAAAGCGAACAATATATGTACAGTGTCGGTGGGGGCGTTACAAATTGGTATCAAAGCCAATGGAGGCTCTACCCTAAGGGTGGGGGATTCTAACACCCTAGTGCAGCCTGGATGTGGTCCGAGCGTGGGTTGTCATTCGGGTCCCGTTAGGATTGGTCGGGCTTCGAAAATAACGCTCCAGTTGGTAGTTCGTTGGGTAAGGTTAGTCCCACTTCGGATGAATGAGCGCCTTGATTCTGGGCTATATGTGAAGTTCTCACCTTTCCTGTACAAACGCATTTTGGGAGCAACCCCGGGACCAAAACTGTGCAGCTTTGACCAAAGCAAACAATATATGTACAGTGTCGGTGGGGGCGTTACAAATTCTAACACCCCAGTGCAGCCTGGCTATGGTCCAAGCGTGGGTTGTCATCCAGGTATGTACAGTGTCGGTGGGGGCGTTACAAATTCTAACACCCCAGTGCAGCCTGGCTGTGGTCCGAGCGTGGGTTGTCATCCAGGTCCCTGATGTGGGATCGGACGGGCTTCGAAAATAGCGCTCTAGTTGGTAGGGCCTGGGTAAGGTTAGTCCCACATCAGATGGATGAACGCTTTGATTATGGGCTATATGTGGAGTTCTCACCTTAAGGAAACAACGCATTTTGGGGGAAACCCTGAGAACAAAGTTGTGAGGCTTTAGCCAAAGCGGACAATATTATATCCTTCGGTGGGGCGTTACAATTGGTATCAAAGCTGAAGGCGGCTTTGCCCTGAGGGTGGGGGATTCTAACATCCCAGTGCAGCCTGGCTGTGGTCCGAGTGTGGGTTGTCATCCGGGTCCAGTTGGGATCGGTCGGGCTTCAAAAATAGCGCTCTAGTTGGTAGGACGCTAGGTAAGGTTAGTCTCACATCAGATGGATGGGCGCCTTGACCCTGGGCTATATGTGGAGTTCTCTCCTTCCCTATACAGACCCGTTTTGGGGGCAACCCTGGGACCAAAACTGTGCGACTTTGGCTAAAGTGGACAATATCTGTACAGTGTCGGTGGGGGCGTTACAGCAGTGTCGAACATGTCAATTGGCGAAGTAGAGGAAACAAAATACAGGTTTATACACTCATTTGTCAATTCCACATGCCCCGTAAAGATGTCAGTATGGACTTCGTGCTTGGGATTCCCAAGACTATTCGTAAGCACGATTCCATACTTGTGGTTGTTGATCGATTTTCTAAGATGGCACATTTCCTACCATGTTGTAAGACCTCAGATGCCTCTCATGTTTCTAAGTTATTCTTTCAGGAGGTTGTGCGACTTCATGGAGTACCTAGATTCATCGTATCTAACAGAGATACTAGGTTCACTAGTTATTTTTGGAAGACTCTCTGGAATCTTTTGGGTATGAGGATCCAATTTTCTTCAGCATATCATCCCCAGTCGAATGGTCAAACAAAGGTAGTGAACCGTAGCCTAGAGAATTTGTTGAGGTGTCTGGTTGGAGACCATTACAAGACCTAGGAAACTTTTCTTCCCACAGCAGAGTACGCTTATAATTCATCAGTGAACAGGTCCACAGGAATAAGCCCATTTGAAATTGCTCTAAGTCTTAAACCTTGAGCCCCCATAGATTTAATCCCCATGGCAACCCCACAACGTCCTTCAGAGTTAGGAGAGTCCTTCGCCTAGCACATACATGCATTGCATAGTGAGATCATGAGAAATATTAATTCAAGTAATGAACATTATAAACTTTCTGCTGAGACTCACGAGAGATTTACAAAATTTCAACCTGGAGATGACGTCATGGTCCATATTAGGTCTAATCAGTTTCCACCTAGATCAGTGAAGAAACTTCATACCCGTAGCATAGGCCCATATAAAATTCTGAAAAGGTTGGGGTCTAATGCATATGTTGTTGATATTCCTTCTAACATGGGCATCAATTTCACATTTAATGTGGAAGGTCTTGTTCCCTATCACAAACAATCACCTCTATCTACTGGTTCCTTTGTTTCTTCCCAGACCTGCCTTATATATGGACCCTGGCCTCGACCTGATCTTTCTATACCCATCTTACCTTCTCTTCCATCTGCACCAAGAAGAGACGAGATAAAGAAAATTTTGGACTTTGAGGCAGTTTCCACTCGCTCTGAGGGTTTCTAGAAATTCCTAGTCAAATGGAGGAAAAGGCCCGTTACAGACAACCCTTGGATCACAGAGACAGAGCTACAGTGCATCGACCCTGATTTGCTCAAGAGATATAGGAGTTCATTTTCACTAGTGGCGAATTCTTTCCACCCGAGGAGAATTGATGAGGACATCAGTGGTGCACCCTTTAGAGTGTACCAAAGGAGAAGGCCTCGCCGACAAAGTATCGGAGCAGAGGAGTTAATATGAAAGGATGCCGGGTCCATCGGACCCATTTTCTGATGCACTACGAGTACGTGAGTAGCAGGACTGCAGGAGCAGCATGACCGTAGGACCATGAAGCGGATTTCACGCCCTGTCGCGCGGGTAGTTTAGTTTTTAGGCGTTTTCTGTTTTTTTTTTCTTGTTTTTAAGCACTTTAATGCACTTTATTATTTTGTGGCTTATATATACTCTATGAGAAACCCTATTTTTAATTAGTGAAAGAATGAAGAGAAAAAAAACATGTTTTCTTCCTCTTTTTATCAAAAAAACTAGGGTTTCAAGATTGGCCCTTGGGTGTTGAGGATATCACCTCGGATTTTATGTTTTCTTCTTTTAGATATTCAAAGTGCATGAAAAGGTAAGGTTCATCTACTTTTGTTGGGAGAATGCATGCTTTTTTTTTTTCTTGAACCTATCTTTTCCTTTTTCCTCTCTTTCCTTCTCCCCCGAATCTTCCCCTTTTGATATGAACGGTAAAAGAGGGATACTAGTCATGAGAATTTGATTCGAACGTAAATGTGAACTGGTTTA
The DNA here is from genome assembly GCA_003013855.2 of Liriodendron chinense. Taxonomy (NCBI): domain Eukaryota; kingdom Viridiplantae; phylum Streptophyta; class Magnoliopsida; order Magnoliales; family Magnoliaceae; genus Liriodendron; species Liriodendron chinense. The sequence continues at coordinate 95,428 of PVNU02002307.1, forward strand.
TGCTAAATTTGGGGATATCTCGTATCCCTAGGTAGAGGTGGGCAACGATCCAATCCGAGTAGAACATGGACTAGATTAGATCGTTCGGCTGCTTGCATGGGTGTGTTCGAACAATGTTTGAACAAACATTCGAACAGGGTGGCTCTGTTCGAACTCGATTTAGTCTGGCCCAATCATGTTCGAATATGTTCGAACATATGAATTTCGGACAAATTTTACGAGTTTGAACAAGTTCAAACAATTTCGCTTTTTTCGCTTGAAAATATTTTTTCTACTACTAAATAGTAAATACCGATTTGTTCACAAATTACATATTACAAATGACAAATCACAAGGTTTAAAGTTCCCCATTTCACAAATTACATATCACAAATGACAAATCACAGGGTTTAGCCACAACTAAATCTCCAGTGAACCACACCACAGGAATGATATTATGATGGCATTAAACATCATTGTGGACTCCAGGGAGATTTCAACGGTAGGAATTTCCCCACCACCTTTTCCTTTAGTGTGGCCCACTTGAGTCTTGGATCCAGATCATTTTTTGTCTTACATTCTAAAATAATCTCACAAGCATCACGGTGGGCCCCACCTAGATTTCTAGCGCAGGAACTTTTCTTGGCTTGTGACACGAACGTGGGTTGGCTCATGGCTAGTGACGTGAACACCCACCAACAAGCTGGTGTCAAAGCTCTATGGGCCCCCACCATGTTGTATTTGTTTTATCCACTCCGTCCATCCATTTGTACAACTCATTTTAAGGCATTAAACAAAAAATGAGGCAGATACAAAGCTTAAGTGGACAACACCATAGGAAACAGTGAGGAGAATGATGTGAACCATTGAAACCTTCCTAGGGCCCACAGTCATGTTTATTTGTCATCTCTCTCTCTCTCTCTCTCTCTCTCTCTCTCTCTCTCTCTCTCTACACACACACACACACCGAGTCGAACGAACGAGTCAAATCGAGTCGGTCAATATTCGAGTCGAACAGGACTGTGATTGAAACCGACTCGAATTTTTTTTCGAACACACCTTGCGTGTTCGAACAAAGTTCGAACAAGAAGACTTTATATTCAAACAGAGTTTTACCGAGTCAATCCTAACGGTTAAACTTGGTTCGTGTCCAACTCTATCCCTAGGTCATTTTATACTGTTTAAGTGATTGTATGATAAGGGGTATGATCCTAACAGATTAATCTCATCTCATTGTTGAGGTTTGCTTAATCCCTTTGATTGAAAGTAGTTAGTTAATTAATTTTATTGCTTGAATCTCTTCAATCTGATTAATTGTGCATTTAGAGTTAAGTCATCACATGCCCCTGTAGCAGCCATCCTCCATCTTCAATAACTCTAAACATGCCAAATGTGCTAATGGTGCCAATGTGCACAAAGTTCTGCCATCTAACTTCGAGTGCCCAATGTCAAATATGTAAATGCATGTCTTGTGCCATATGTGCCACCACACGGCTTTAAGCACCTCACATGTGCCTTGTGTGCCACAATGCAGCTTTAAGCAATCACATGCCACATGCCACTTATGACACATATTCATTATTTATCTTCAATCATCCCACATGTGCTAATCTAGCACCATGTGCACAAGTAAAATTACAAGTATATTCAAGGTGGTTGAGTAACCAACGGAACCCAATTTTCCACTAGTAATTAATTGCCCTCAAACTTGTTCCAAATTACACAATTTACCATTATATAAACTAACGAAGAAATGCCACATGTCCCAAAGATACCAACATGCAATCAAAGCATGCTACATGGTTTTTTTCCCTCCAACTTCCTATAATTTACACCAATGCCACACTTTCCTCCTATAAATATCTCAATACTTCTCATTTCACACAATTCTTATTTCTCTAAATAATCATACAATCAGCACAAGTCATCACAATGGTCCGAATCTTGTGGAATAGAGTTGAGGTTTAAGACATCAGATCATCTCTTTTACAAAGTGGGAGATAGAAAGGGTAATAGGTGTGCCATGTCTCGGGGAGTGTTCACAATGTTTTTTTTACTATTTTTAGTAAATTTTACTATTTCAAGAAAGTTCCTAAAGTCAATACCACACCCTCCACAATTTTTTCTCATTTTAGAGATTTTTCTATCCTTAAGGATTCAATGGCTTTGTTTTTTAAAGAAAATGATGATCTCCTCTTTTATCCACTCATCTACTACGTTATTTGGTATGGGGAGGTCTTTCCTTGGGTCATGGTAAGCAGTCAGTTCATGGTCCAACAGACATGCCATATTGTAAACCCCAGCACAATGATGAAGAGTCTAGCAATGAGGTGGATGACATCGGAGGAGCAACGGGACAAAACTAAGGTTACCTACTTAAAGTGGATCTACCTTCCATCAATGGGCAACTTTACAACGAGGACTTTGAACAACTCCTTACTAGTGATTCTTTGATAACATGAAAATCCTCGAGGAAAAGAAAGTAAAGCATAGTATATAAACTTAAAGATTTTTAAAAAGTCACCTTCTTCTGCATATCTCAAAATATCAACAGTTTAGATAGTAGAACATGAGCTCGGACCAAACTTCTACATTCCCGACTTGGGATATATCAAAAACCAACAAATTGGTATGCATCCTAAGAAGAAGAAGAAGAAAATCTTCCACTTGCTGCTGCTGTTTTTTTTTTTTTTTTTTTTTTTTTTTCTTTTTTCTTTAATTCCAACTCCAAATTAAATCCCTGTTGAAGCCATGGTAATACCAATCCAATTGAATCAAATTGCACTCAAATGAACTAATTATTGCAAGCATGTAAGGCAGCCTATCTACATGCCAACGTGGTATAAGGGTGCAAGATCCAAACTATCCATCAGACGAGAACCAATCTAGGAAAGAAATCAGGCAGCTAAAAGTAATTAGGCGAGTTTTTCTAAGCTTGTCATTTGTTTCCAACAATATGGCCATGTAATGAGTGCACCAGCTTGATTTATTGGCATGTGAACTTCTGCCCATGGGAGCGCCTGTTGAACAGCTTGGATCTCAGGCCTGCATGCCATATTGGCACATGCCATGGTAGGTAACTGGGCTGCCTTACATTGTAGGGAAGAAGACTAGTAGTAAAGAGAGATGTGGTGACGATTCATGCCTGGAGAAATGAAAGAGATGATTCAAGACACGTCAAGATCCAGCCCAAACATCAGTTGGGGCCCCCACAAACATGCCCAGACCCAGAAAACAAGGTCCACTTTCAGGTCAAATAAATGAACATTGATGCACATTGATGGTCAACTGTTCACTAACCATCCATTCTTCTCATACATACAAAAATTGCTCTAAATGATTGAGCTGGTGAAAGACCTCCTTTCCAGCCCAGATCACTTTGCCTCCAGCCGCTTGCTTCTACACCTAGCTTTCGGACATTGCAAGCTAAAGCTACCTTGAAACAACCAAGGGAATGAATGAAAATGAACCAACTGAAAAACTACAGCCCAGGATTTTTGGGTCAGTCCATGCATGTCCCCTACCTCATGAATGACCCAGACCCGCATGCATTAGCACACAATGGCACACGTGCCATGAATTGTTGCATCTTGAATTTCTTATAGCACAAATTGCAATGGACCTCAAGAATTACATACAGAAAGAAACAAGAACAAAGGAATTTCAAAACAGCAAGCAATTGGAAAAGAGGAATTACAGGTCCCACCGCGACAACACATGCAGGATTCCAGTGTTTGCCGCTGAGGACTCTAGCATCTCCCAGAGGAAGACTGCAAATCGAGAAACACAACTATGTTTTTTTATGGATGATATTTATATAACAAAAGAAACGACAAAAGGGTAATCTATATGAAATTTCAACATTACCCAGAACAGGGGGACATACAACTCCAGCACTATGCATGCATCAAAATGAATCATAAATGTATCTCACTTCATCACAACATTTACAGGTGAAACAACAAAGGACAGGCTCATATTCTCGTCGGGAAGATTGATAAAAACCTTAAATGAGTATAAAACATGGGAAAGCTCATATTCTATTGTATAAGGTACCTTCGACATTAGGAACCGACAACCAGACCCTCTTTTGGAATCGAAGTAACACGAATAATGGCCTGTGCACTCAATGGCGACAGCTTCGCTTGGCAGAAGTCCACCCAAGAATCTGCTGCCGGTTGCTCGGATTCTGCAGTTTGGGGGACGTGGGATTTCTCGTATACGGTTTGCAGTTCCAAAGCAAGGGTGCGAGCAGCCTCCCTTGACTCGGGAAGCTGGTCACTGAGTTGGGATGCAGCTATCTGGATCAATTTATCAATTCCGTAGTCATTGATGCCTTCTGTGCCCTGCAGACCATGCACCAAATACACATGAATGAAAATGCATTCCAATAATAGTTACCGTAGTGGAAACAGCTAACTGAAGAAATGGAAAACAAAGAAAAAACATAAGTGTGAAACAATTGTGAGAGAGATTAAAACACACGGAAAAGAAATATAAAGCAGGCAAGAAATGCACGAGATTTGCTATGGAAGTGTCTTAAATTTAAAGCAGCATTTCACAAACGTTCCAAGCTTTGAAATGTGAGTTGTTTTACTTTTGTAAATGTTTCTTCCATATATGCATGTCCCATGCCTGTAGGGTGTTTCCTGTTGCTGTGTTTCAGGATGTATCAAAAGCTAGCATGAGTTATTTCCACTGTAGCAGCCAGAATTGTAATGAAATTATCAAAATATATCCCAAAATAAAACAAAGCCCCAAAAATAACTAGATTTCTATGCTAAAATCCAAATTCTAGGGGAAAAAGAACAGACAAGAAGATTGCAGAACTTGTACACACAAGCAAACTGGTGCACATTTTGCAAAGGCAGGGCCATTTGTCACATCTATCACATGATGCATTAACTACTCCTGCCTCAAAAAATCTGTCACCTGATTCTGGGGCAGATTCTGCAAACAGGATAATCTAGTGCATCCCATCATCTGCATTTTGTGGGTATGTGCCAACAGGCACAGCCTCTGCAAAATGCTCACTGGTTGAACCTCATTCTTGTGGATTGGAAGCAAATCTTTCCTAACTTTCTATTAGTTTTCATTTCATGAGATTTTGGGACGTAAATTTTAGTGCAAATAAAAATTTGGATTTGTTTCTTAAGCCTGTTTGGTAGACAACTAAATATGAGAGCATCCCATTGAGTTAAAGTAATTATGTGCCAACAGGCACAGCCTCTACAAAATGCTCACAGTTTGGGCCTCTCATTCCACACAATTCTCATGGATTGGAAGCAAATCTTTCCTAATTTTCTATTTGTCTTCATTACATGAGACTTTGGTAGGCAAATTTTAGGGAATATAAAATTTGGGTTTGTTTCGTAAGCCTGTTTGGTAGACATCTAGAAATGAATTCATACCATTTTAGTTAACTGTAATGATGTTACTAGAGACACTGATCTCTTATACATATTATGTACTTGAGATCAATATCTAACTCTAATACATAATTATTGTTAACTAAAATGGGATAAACACATTTTTAGACCACAACAAGCAGGTCCTTGTATCTTCTCAGTTTTTCTTGACCTTTCAACAAAAAAAACTTGACATTGGGTCAATAGTTGGGGCAGAGGCCATCCAATTCTTGGTAAGAATTTGAGGCACAAGCTTCTCCTAGCTCTTTGTTGGGAGAATTAGGAGATAATCAGATCCTTAACAACGTTACACATACAGGATTAAGAGCTTAATTAACTGGGTCACCCTTAGCTAGTCTGAGGGGAGAGGACCAATTCCAAATTAAGGCTTGGAAGAGGCTGTAAGAGAGAGTATCAACACATAAGACAAAAATGTGGGGAAATAGCCAAATCGGTCATCTTCAAGTTGATCGTAATAACACGCACACGCATTTTGTCTTTTTGTCTAAAATATCAGCTATTTTCTGAGTAAGGAGAATGCTAGCTGAGATGAATCTACCCTAGAAAAAGGCGCTTTTGCATTGAGATATAAGATTAGATTTTTCTTTTTTCACAAGTGATGGAGTTCATTAATCAAAATGAAGACCAGCCATAGAATGTTGGGCATAGAAATAAGGCTTGGAAGAGATATAAGAGAGGGATGAAAATGTGTTGGGAAATAGGTTATCTTCACGTTAATCTTAAATCACGCAAGCACATTTCCTTTTTTCTTTGTCCAAAATGTCAGCTAATTTCTTAGCAAGAAGAATGTTAGCTGAGAGATGAATCAACCCTAGAAAAAGGTGCTTTCCATTGGGAAATAAGATGATTGGACTTTTGAAGAAGAAGAAAGAAAAGGCCAAAAACAGGAATAATAATAAGAATAAGAATCAAGGCAATGATGATTGTGTCCACTCTTTCCAACATACAAATAATCCTGGTCCAGCCCTTCGCCAAAAAATTGGCCTCTCTAGAAACAAGGTTGAAAAAAAAAATGAAAAAGAAAACAAGCACATCATTATCATCTTTGGAGCCTTATCCCAACTAATCGGGGTTGGCCAAAGGAGAGGAAAACCAATAATAAGATCATCATGCATTTAGGGCTCGTTTGGGAGCCTTGTAAATAGAGGTAATTGGGAAATGGAATTAGAGGTAAATGAATTGGGAGTAAATGGCTTTTTAAAATGTGTTTGGATGGTAGTAAATGAATTGCATTTGAAATAAATAAAAAATAAAAAAAATTGTTTGGATGAAAGTAAATGGGAGGAATTGGAATGCATTGGCATTTTCCAATATATTCACAAGAACATCTGTAACATCCCAAATCAGCTTTAATACCAAAATTAGTGCACATATGTCATATTTAATGGAATGATTGTAAAAAGCCCATTAAAATATACACTTTATCTAAAAACGAAGGAATTTGAGCCTAAGGTGGGCCACAAACACAAGGATCACAAATAAGCAACTTGCCAACGGTTTTTAACCATCCATTTAGATGGCCAACCTTTGGACGGTTTAGATCATTCTATTAGTGTAATTTTAGTGATGTAGACAATAATGGAATTGTTTTGGAGTATCGTTAATGTACCACGTGTACGGTGGATATGTGCATAGTGGCATCTTTGTGTACTCGTGCAACTCTCCAAGGGAACCTAAAAATGCATTTCACTCCATTTACTTCCACATCCTCTCTTAAAAAGACGATTTCATTTACAAGCCCATTTACTCCCATTTCATTTCATTTACCCAAATTTACTCCCATTCAAACACACCTCAAATCCCATTTACCTCCAATTCCCACCATTTCCCCCCATTTACCCCTATTTACTTCCAACCAAACGGCCCCTTATATTCACTTGTTGCTTTCATGAAGCCACCTTACCTTAACCCTGAGATCCAAGCAAAAGCATTATTAGAATATCACTAATTTGGTACATGTTGGCATTACAAAAGAATATCATATTGCTGGCAAGGTGTGCCGTTACGATTACCTAACAGCCATTACATGTACCACACTATTGGCACCAAGGCATTCCGCAGCGGTAACGGCGGCTGTAACAACCACCACCATTACCGTTACATTACATCTCTCAAATTTTGTCATTTCAAAAGGAAAAAGTAATGAGGGTGGCAAATCCTCATTGCAGCCAAGTTCTAAAAGGTCTCAAGTCCAACCGGTTAGACCACAAGTTATGGTCCATCGAGTCATAACTTCCAATCTGTTGAGTGCATGTGAAATCCAACCCTTCCGATAGGTTGGCACAACCATGAGGATCATATGGTGCATAAATCAGCCCTATCAACTCATCTTGTGGGCCACACCATGAAAACAATATGTAGCTATTGATAAACAACAAAATCCACGTGTGTTCCACGTCCACTTGATGAGTTGATATAGTAGATTTGTGAGCAAGGTGATTGTCATGGTGGATTCAACCTATTGGATGGATTGGATGTTGCACACACATGAAAGGTTCAAACTTCGAAGTTATCCAAAAGGCATGGTCAGTTTGCTCATGAAGGGATTGCAATAATACACATGCATGTGTATCAATCCCGACTCAAGTGAGTCAGGATGATTCTCCCAGAGCCATGGTTTTAAGACTCGGAAGTCCAATGCGACTCAGACTTGAGACAACCAATCCAGTTCAATACCATGAGTCACTCCACACCACCCATCCCTCCTGACTCAGGTGAGTTGGGCTGATTCAATCCTGATTCAGGCGAATCACGGCTCAACTCAGGGCAAAGGAAGCCAGTCCAAGTCATCGAGTCCTTTTTATACGAAGGTCAAAGAGGACTAATCGATATGATCGAATGCCTTCACTATGTTCATCTTTAATGGGAAGCTAAGGGATACTGCTTCTCCCCCTCCAATCAACACTTCCGTTTGGTATGAGCACCCCATGAAGAATCTTCATATCACTAACAAAAGATCCCTGAAATTCAAAATTATTGATCCCATCACCCCCTTGAGCAAGATATTCAATAATAGCAATGGTAGCTGTAATGGCCGTTACGCCCTTTTTTCTTCTTTTTGTTTCTTTTTTCTGTTCTGATAAAAAAAAAACCAATATCGGCCCGTAACGGGCCTTTATGGGCCATTTTTCCATACTAGACATTACATAACTGTTTTGTTTTTTTTTTTTTCATACCCTGCCCTTGAGCCAATTCGGTATTCCATTCTCAGCAGTTTGGTAGTTGATTTGCAGAGATCAGAATAATTGAGCCTTCTGTAACAAATTGGGGATTATAATTCATATCCTGGGACATACCTTACAAAGGGTACAAAGGAGTTCACGCCTCAGACCATTATAAAGGGTCAATCAAGGTAACAGAAGATAAGTGTGTGGCCTAAAAGCCTCAGTATTCGTGGAAACCTCTGCCTAGCAACATCTGGAAGCTCAATTTCAATGGAAGCCCAAAAGGCAACAAGGAGTTCAACTCACATAAGGGAATTGTATCAAACAGCATGGGTGAGTCCAAGGGGCATATGGCTTAATTGGTACAGGTAACTCTAATGAAGTAGAGGTGTGCATTATGTATTGGTCTAAAAGAGTTGTTTATTGGGATGATCCCCCTTCACTTGTCGAAGGTGGCTCCAGTGAACGCAATTAGATGGGCCAAATCTTCTAGTGCCTATCCATGGCACGTCACTTGACGGATTGAAGAAATTAGAGAATTGAAAGGAACCATCTCAGTTTATTTCTTCAAGATAGGGTGTCACTTGACAATGTTCAAACAAGATTTGAAAAAAGCCATCATGAACCCAGTTGGTCCTGGAGCCTTATCGAAATATTGCCAACTATAGATCCAAACATAGAGATTTCCAAGGGCCTATGTTCTTTAAGGGCACCAAAAATCTGTGTCATCTGGGATGGCAATAAGCAAGTGATTATCTTTGTAGTGACAACTTCAACTACGAGAATCTGAAGCAGCCTGGATGAAGGATTTCAGAATAGGACAATTTAGATGATTTTGACTGTCCTTATGACTATTCTAGACTTGTGAAGAATGTACAAAAAAAAATCCTTGTTCAATCAGATAGGGTATTGCTGATCTTCTAAAGTGACATGATCCTCATTGTTCCGTGAATGGTAAACAAGGGTGTTAAAGTTCATATGACTCAGCCACATTGCTTCAAACCTATTCCTAGAGTGGATGGGGAGATGCCTCATAATGTTATCATTGAATAAAATACTGAACAAGCAGTTTACCAGGGCTCTATATAAAAGTTGCCTAATGTTTGCAGCTTGCCAACAACTAACCTGGGTAAACGGCTTTCCCAAAAGCTACCAAACAAATCACAGCAACTCATTGTGGGGGTAAAAATGTCCGCCAACTACCAGCATTATATATAGTAGAGACAATTAAGAAAACAAGGATGTTTAACACTACTTAAATTGGCTCACTGTACAAAATTGTGCTGAAAGATGATAACTACCACCGAAAAAATTCTGCAACTAAGAAAGACACTGTGCTAGGTTGATGTTCTCAAGTCCTATTAGGTTGAAATAAAAGTACAGTGACCATGGTTTTCTCCATATCCAAAAAGGAATCAAAGGTATGGATCAAGTAATTAAAGGCATGGATCAAGTAAGATAGGAAATAAGAAACATAAATGAAACTAAATAGCAAAAGGGACTGTTATTCATCTTACGAGTCGTGGTACACTTCGACAAAAACACATAGATGTCTTTGCTCGTATTCGAGGATTCTTGTGCTTAAGATATGGTTGCAACTTTGGCAATAACAGAAATGGGGAGACACAAGTGGTCATTGTTATCAAAGCTCTCTCCGCAGCCTCACATACAAAGCGCTTATCCTGTGAAGACTTGAGAAGAAGCTGTACAAGCTGAACACAAACAAATAAGACTATTAACCAGCATACTTACATTATAAAGCAAAAATCCATCCATTAAACCATCATAAAATTGGAAAAAGTGACGTAATAGAAATAGTATATCAGAACAACATGAGCAGCTATATGAAAGAAGATTAGCACCAGAAATGGCATTATAGAATCAAGGAGAACTTACAAGAGGGTCAACTGAATCAATAATCTCATCTCTGTAGACGCTGAAAATGTCTGCAGATGTCATAATTGCAGTTTTACAGACAGCACTTCTTGGATTCTTCAAGGATTTTACTACAAGTGAGATCACATTTCCCCTATTGTTCACATATAAGAGCAAAGAAACAAATAGGTATGAAAGAGATCAGATTAAAATGTAACTGCCATGTTAAAATAAAAATCATGTGCATCCCCAAAGCTCTCAATCCCAAAGCTCTCAATCAAAAACTCAACTCCTAATAGCTCTACTGAGGATTCGAGGAAATAATTGTGGTTGAGAAATTGCATGCTTACAAAATTTCAAGCATGGTTTCCTTATGAAAAATTGATAGCTGGCGGACATGATTAAGGGCCTCACAGACCAAAACCCAATCTTTGGAGTCCAGTCTTGCTAACAAAGTCTGCAAGAAATAGAAGAGAAATATTAAACAAGGTTTCTCCCTTTTTAAATTATCAGCATCCAAAAAAGTATTCCAAATAGCAGGAAATCTAAGGATCCGTTTGGGTAGGGATCTACATAATCGGGATTAAGTCTAGTCCCAATTTTGGTGCACACCATGACCTCCATGTCATATTCACCACACTAAACTGGTGCTTTACTCCACAGAAATGCAATTAGAGGCATTTCAATTTTTTTCTAAAACTTCGGTAATTGCATTTATGCAAAGGAAAGAGTAACACGCCAATTTAGGGTGGCAAAACCGAAGTGGAGGGCGTGGTGCCTACCAAAAACAGGATTAGGCTTAATCCAGATTTAGTAGGATCCCCTACCCAAATGTACCCAAATATAATTTAGAAATTTGAGCCAAGAAGCAAAATGACATAATTAAGGGAAGGAGTAACACATACATTGACACTTGAACCCACATCCTCAATATCATTCAGGTTCTCAGATTCTATGTACTCTACTTCTGCAGTTCCCACCTCTACAACAGCAGTCACAGCTTCACTTTCATTTGGAGTAGAGGCCAATGAAGCAGGATTTTCAGTCTGCCACTTAGTATGGTTTTCATTAGAGTTCTCAACATAAGCCTTTATAAAGCCCCCTTTACTAGAACTTTCATTTTTCTTCTCAGATCCTGGAAGTGTGTTGAGAACTCTGAGAGCTTTTCCTGACATCCCTTTCTAGTAATGAAACAGAAAGCACAGGTAGATTGATAGGTGAGTATGTAGATTGATTGATCAATACCTTTGTGCTTGAACAGTACAATAGCTTAAAAGGAACATGATTCATAAGAAATAAAGGAACGGAATTGTCAGCATATAGCAGCGATAGATAATTAGGATGAAATTTGTATAAAAGACAATAGAGATTATTTTTGGGCATATATAAATATCTTCCTGCAAACAAAGCATATCGCCAAGCAAAAAATATGACTGCATGATAATAAATGATTGCTCTCAATATTGAAAAAGTGATGGTTCATCAATATACTGAGTGATGGAAAAAAAAAGTGATGGTTTAACCCTTCCTCCAATCATCAGCACCATCTACTAAGCCTTATCCCAACTAAGTGTTGTCAGCTGCACAAATCCTATACCGTCATTCCACTCTATGAAGGACCTATCCAGATAAACCATAGGACTCTGTTAACTGAGGACAATATCCTCAGTTAAAACTCTGACTAGTAGATTTTAACCCCTTATCTGAGATTTCCTAAAATAGTCTAATTCCATTTCAATTTGTTGAACCCCAATCAAATTTTGATCCTCAAAATAGGCCTAAATCTAGTTTAAAATTAGTTTCTAAGATTCCTTCGTGGTTGAAATAGAGAAAGAAGTGGGAAGGAAAAAAAAACAGGGAGAACTTAAAACAAAAAATACAGAACAGCCCTTTGTGGCCATATCAGCACTGATATGGTCTATATTGGCCAATACGACCCATTTTTTCTAGTGACCGGTTCACCAATGTAACACAATGGCTAGGGTGACCATACACTTCATATCATAACTGTTAAAACAAGAGAGAGAGAGAGAGAGAGAGAGAGAGAGAGAGAGAGAGAGAGAGAGAGAGAGAGAGAGAGAGAGAGAGAGACTTGGTCTCAAGGTGATGGTCCCTCAAGCTAAGGTCATGTATAATAATAGCACGATGAAATGATCCACAAGCAAATCTTAAATTGAAATCACGGGCAGCCTATGATGCATATCCTAGCTTTGGTGCCTTGGCAAATTTTGGGATGAGTAAGTGATGATGGGAAGACCAATAAGAGTGCATCAACGAGGTTATTGAACAGGTGCGTCGTAAGCTTCAAGAGAGCAATGCAACCTTTAAAGGGGATGTTGATGCTCATCGATATTTAAAGGAGCATAATGTGGGAGACCTAGTCATGTCTCATAAGCGATGTGAGCACTTCTGTACAGTTGCACGAACCATGAGGTGAAGGAGTAGGAAGTGTCTGTTTCAAAACATTAGCAAGTAGGAACAGTTGGGAAGCAAGAGCAGGAGCTTTAGTCTGAATTGTGATTCGAAGTGGGAGCAAATCCTAGAAAGAAGGATCATGCCACTTAGCACTTTCGATTAAGGGCAGATGACAAGCTAAGATTCAATAAGATCGGGTTGGCTCAAGTGTTGGGAAATTTGAGGATACTGATATTTGGTAGATATTCCTGCGGATCTGCAGCTATTTTTATATTTAATGTATCCAACCTCCACAAGTATATTGCTGATGAGCTATCCAAATCAAATTAACAAAGACAGGTTTTGATCAATCATCAACCAACTCGGCCGAAGGTGCAAATAAATGATAGTGTAGATGTTCCCATGAATCTGCAGCTATCACCGATATTTAATGTATCCAACCTCCACAAGTATATCATGGTGATGAGACATCCAAACTCAAATTAACAAAGCCACAAAAAAAGGCAGAAGAAAGGGTACTTCATTGTAGAACATGCAAGGTATTCCGTAACGGTAATAGTGACCGTAACGGACCACCGTAACCTTTATGATGCAAGCTGTAACGGCTGTTACGGTCTCTTTCTTTTATTGAAAAACAAAAACAGAAAAACTTGTATCAGTCTTGTCATAGACCATAATAGGGCTGTTACAGCCTTTACAGGGGGAGCAACAGCCATTACGGGGTTTGTAACGGCCTTTACGGGTCATTTTTCCATAATGGCCGTTACAGCCTTTACAACCCCGTAAAGCGTAACGGTCACCACTGCTATCTTTACGTAACGGCCTTTATGGCCCCATAACGGCCGTTACGGCACACCATGAGAACACGGAAAGCTAGTAGAATGCAGAGTTAATTTAAATATATGTGAACGGGCAGCCCCAAATGACTAGGTTCACTGTTTGACCCTTCATTTGTGCATCAAAATGGATCAGGCTGGACCAGTCCAAAGCTTGTCCATGCCCACTTCCAATCCAAGGGACTAGGATCCAGACCTGAATCTCAGCAAAACAATCATTGGGTCAAGCCTCTGTCCAAATCCAACTCAAATTCAGTATGAATCTAGCCCATACACAGATACATGTCATAGTAAATACTAATACAAAAATAACACAACATAAAATAGTAATGATAGAACCAAAGTTCTATAATGGAGATTTATGGAGAATAAGGGGAAAATAAAGAAAATAGGAAAAGGAAGTCGATCTCTTCAAGGGGATCGGTCATCCAAAGCCTGTTGCCAAAATTTTGTTGCTTCTTCCAAACCATAGGCATCAGCAATTTATTAAGGGTAAAAACAAACAAAAATAGGAAAAAAATGGATAAAAATGGCAATGAATACGTGATAGGCTCCCGGATTGCATGCTTAATTTCAACCTTGTCCTCAAGCTTTACAACCAATGAACTCCAGAAATTTCTCTTGCAGAGATAAAAAAGATTCCCATGTAGCATCCTCAATTGGCAGGTTATCCCACTACACAAGGACCTCAGTTCCCGCCCAATTATGTTGCTTAACAAATCATCGCCATTGGATAGCATGCAGCTGAATTTTAATTCACCATTTAAAGAAATGTAAAACAAATTGGCTTTGAGAGATAACATGATTACCCAATTTCTTTTTGAATCATGAAATAGGAAAAACTAGGTGCATCTTTGATCCAGTTGAAGGATCTAGCCGATAAGCAATAGGTCCCATTCACTCAATCACTATGTAAGGCCCATGAAAACGCGGAGAGAGTTTCATTAGCTCAATCACTTTAATGTATGCTTACCTATAGGGCTTTAGGCGCAAGAATACCTAATCACCCACTTGAAAGTCCTGCACAGTCCGGCATTTATCTACTCATTGATTCATCCATGCCCGAGTACCTTGTAGATGATTCTTAAGAAGTTGCAGAACAATCTCTGTTGAGTAAATCGCAATCAACTTGATGCACCTTTAAAGATCCATGAGAGTAGAAGGTGATGAGAGGTGGACACCCATATATGACCTCAAACAGTGTTCTTTTAGTAGCAAATGATGGTATTATACCACCACCATTCCGCCCATGGAAGCCAACGAACCCACTCTTTTGGCTGATCACTTGTTAAGAAACACAGCTTATTTTTCTAAGCATCAGTTAACCATCTCAGTTTGACCGTTAGTCTGAGGGCGGTATGTTGAGCTCATGTTCACTAGGTCCCTGAAGCCTGAAAAAGTTCCTTCCAAAATTGGCTAGTGAATATGGCGTCTCAATCACTAACAATGGACATTGGCATTCCATGCAACTTGAAAGTGTTATCAATGAAGAGCCGAGACAATGGTTGATGTAGTATATAGATGGGATAGGAGATAAAAATTGGCATACTTGGTAAGCGATCTACAACCACAAATATTGCATTTTTTTCCTTTTAATGGAGGTAACCCATCCACAAATCTATAGAGATATTGGACCGTATCTATGTTGGGATACGCAACGTCTAAGGGAGACCCGAACTTGCCACTATCTCACGCTTGTTTCTCTAACAGACTTCAAAATCTGCCACAAACAGCTTGATTTCCTTTGTTCGTTCCCTTCCAATATAAGGCGTGTCATATGCTTATATGTGCGAAGGAATCATGAATGACCCACTGAGCAAGATGCATGAAGCTCGTGAAGTATCTTTTATATTTGAGTAAAGTTAGCCTTAGCCACCAGTACAACTCTTCCTTGGTACTTGAGATCCAATGTGTGCCATGAATAATGTAGAACAACATTTCGATTTTGTAGCAACCATTGAATAAGCCTCTGCATTGATGGATCATTGGCCCATTCCTTGCATATGCCATCAAGGTCGTTGTACAAAGACGTAGATATGATTATAAGAGCTGCATTTTCTGGCATTCATGATAGTGCATCGGCCACCACATACCTGTCCCCTTCTTATAGATGACTTCATAGTCGTAACCTAGAAACTTAGAGATCCATTTATGCCACTCTATGACAAAATTCTTTACTCCATGATTTATTTTGGGCTCTTGTGATCAGTCCTTATTTGAAAATGACGACCAATATGATAAGGCCTCCATTTTGTAACTATGTGGAAAATTGCCAACATCTCCTTGTCATATACTGACATATCTTGGTGTTTTTGTGACAGTGCCTTGTTTGCAAAGGCCAAGGGTCATACTTCCTGCATTAAACCCCATGAATGCCAACATTGAACGTTGCATTCTACATGAACAACTTATAGAGTCAATGGCGTAGGCAGATGAGTATCCTCTGGCTAACCTCTCTGCTCTTCCTAGATCTATATCCGATCACTGCCCTATTCTCCTCGAGGTCCAGGAAGACAGTTGGGGACCGAAGCCCTGTCAATTTGAGCTGGCTTGGTTAGAAGAAGAGAATTTTGAGGAATGGGTATGTGTTAACGAGTTGATCGATATCCCTATGGGGGGGTGCTAAGTTTACATGGTCGAATGGGAGGGCGAGACTGGTGCTATCGAGGTTGGACAGCATGGGCAGATAAGTATCCTCTAGCTACCCTCTCTGCTCTTCCTAGATCTATATCTGATCACCACCCTATTCTCCTCGAGGTCCAGGAAGACAGTTGGGGACCGAAGCCCTTTCGCTTTGAGCTGGCTTGGTTAGAAGAAGAGAATTTTGCAGAGATGGTAAAGGAATGGTGGCGTTTGTTTTCAGTATCAGGGTCAGCTGCAAACAAGCTTTTTCAAAAATTTAAGTTACTCAAATCCAAATTGTCTGTGTGGAAGAAAGAAGTTTTTAAGAAAAGAACTGAGGAGATAGACAACATCATCAACGAAAT
Source organism: Liriodendron chinense (assembly GCA_003013855.2). Classification (NCBI taxonomy): domain Eukaryota; kingdom Viridiplantae; phylum Streptophyta; class Magnoliopsida; order Magnoliales; family Magnoliaceae; genus Liriodendron; species Liriodendron chinense. Next base: position 112,113 of record PVNU02002307.1, read on the forward strand.
CCACGATTTGGACCTCAAAGAAGAAGCGGACACTCTTTCGGCCGAAGAGCTTAATAAGTGTTTATCCTTATCAATCGAACATTCGAAATTCCTGAAGCAAGAAGAATTTTTTTGTAGACAAAGGTCCATGCGATATGGCTTAAGGAAGGCGACAGCAACACCTCTTCCTTCCACAGTTCAGCTAGTGCCCATGCGAGGAACAAGTATATAAGCAGTATGTCAGTGAATGGAGACAAGTTAGAGGGAAAGGAAGACATGTGCAAAGCCATCGTAGACTTCTATGCTAAGCTGCTTTCTAGGGAAGAGCACCAGAGGCCTGTTTTAGACAACCTATACTATCGCACGATTTTAGATAATGGCAAGTTGTTGCTGGAAAGACCGATAATAGAGCAGGAGATCAACGAAGCCATTGACGCATTGGGGAGTGATAAGGCTCCGGGCCCCGACAGGTTCCCGATACACTTTTTCCAAGCTTTTTGGGAAGTTATTAAGAAAGATATGTCCGACTTCGTTCAAGAATTCCAATCCAAAGGTCATCTTCCGACAGGTATGGGGGCTACGTTTATAGTGCCTGTTCCGAAGAAAGAAGGGGCAGAGACCTTGCATGATTTTTAGACCTATTAGTCTCATAGGGAGTCCTTACAGAATTCTAGCAAAAGTGTTGGCTTCCAGATTCAAAGTGGCACTTCCCAAGGTTATATCAGACACCTGAGGTGCCTTTGCTGGGGGGAGACAGATTTTGGACTGTGCACTCCTCGCCAATGAGTGCGTTAATGCTAGACACAAGAACAAGGAAAAAGGGGTTGTGTTTAAACTGGACATCAAGAAAGCATATGATCACGTAGATTGGGTCTTTATGAAATATATGCTTTGAAGGATAAGATGCGGTGAGAAATGGATCACTTGGATGGAGGTATGTGTATCTTCAACTCATTTTTCAATCATGATTAATGGATCACCAAAGGGGTTTTTCAAATCTTCAAGAGTTCTAAGACAAGGCGATCCTTTATCTCCCTTCCTATTTATAGTAGTGGCCTCTTAGCAGAATGTTGGATAAGGGTCAGCAGCTAGACCTAATCTTTGGATTCCGAAGTTCATTAGCCAGGCCAATCGTCTCCCATCTGCAATTTGCAGATGACACTCTCCTGATGTGTGATCCAGATCCGGTTAAGATAGATGACCTGCGGAAAATAGTAGGCTGTTTTGAGGAGGTGTACAGGTTGAGAATTAATCTTCTCAAAAGTGAAATGTTGGGATTAGGCCAATCCTCGGAAGAAGATTCATATTGTGCTTCTATTATTTGTTACAAGTCGGGGACTTTTCCTTCTTCTTACTTGGGTTTCCCCTGTGCGTGGGGAAGCCACCCAAGCACCTATGGAACAAGGTCATAGAGAGATTCAAATGGAAGCTTTCTAGATGGAAAGGGAGGCAGCTATCGTTTGCGGGTCGTATTACTCTCATTAAGGCGGCTCTCTCCAATCTCCCTTTATACTTCATGTCTCCAAAATCAGTGGTTGAGAAGCTAGAGAATCTGAGAAGGGATTTCTTATGGTAGAGGGCGGAGGACCATATTAAATTCCATCTACTGAGATGGAGCGAGGTGTGCTTGCCTCTAGCAGAAGGAGGAGTGGGTCTAAGGAACCTCGAGTCTATGAATATGGTGTTGCTTGGCAAGTGGCAGTGGAGGTTCGAGGTCGAAGAAGGAAGGCTTTGGAGAGACTTCTTGGCTCATAGATACGGCCTAGAAGAGAGAAGATGGGAGACAAAGAAATCATCGATTTATCGAGACTCATCATTGTGGAGAGATATCCTTCTAGCCCCTCCTTCAGTTATGGCGTATTCAGCTTTTTCGTTAGGTAGAGGAGATCGTATTAGATTCTGGGAGGACTTGTGGTGCGGTCTGAGGCCCCTTCAAACAGATTTTCCAAATACAACAGCCCTATCTTCGCCTACTTTATCGGTGGATCAGTGCTACTCCTTCGAAGGCAGGGGGGTTTGGTGTCCTCCATGCAGGAGAGGTCTTTCATAATCAGAAAGCAAAGAGCTGGTGGGTATGCTTCAGCACCTACAACCTTTTCTCCCTTCCCCAGACTCCCCTGACTCTCTGGTTTGGCAACTATCTTTGATGACGCACTCTTCTTGCAATCAAGCAAATAATATTGCTACCATCATAGTGCAGGACTTATACATCTTGACTTCATGTTGGATGTTGGGGCATAGTCATTGTTGTCAAATGCGAATGCATATGCATATGTGATGGGATCATGGCATATGTGATCACATATTGCCCATGTGCGATCATTATGTGTTGTATGCGATCATATACAGCATATGCAATCACATACAGCATATGCGATCGCATAATGTCCCAACGGTCAGAAATATGACCATTGGGACTTCTATTTTTTTCAAGATCATTTCTTCTTCAGTTCCTCCCATGTCTTTTACAGTTTCACACTTTCATTTCTTATTCAATTCATTTAGTAATCAGTAATATCATTCGTTCTCTTCTCTTTTCTTTTTATTTATCATTCATTCATTGACTCTCTCTCTCTCTCTCTCTCTCTCTCTCTCTCTCTCTCTCTCTCTCTCTCTCTCTCTCTCTCTCTCTCTCGTCTTCTCTCTTTCTAACATTCTCTCCTTTTCTCTCTCTTTGTAACATTCTCTCATTCATTTTCTCTCTCTTACATTACATTCTCTCTCATAGTCTCATACTCCCATTCATTCTTTCTCACTTATTTTCTCTTTCAAGTTTGATTTTTTTTTTTCAAGACTCGAGAGAGGAGTCAAAGTTACGACTTACAACATGCAAGTTACAAGTTAGTTAAAAACCATTACTACAAGCTACAACCTACAAGTGTGCAAGCAAGCCTACAAAGTACAAACTACAAGTTAGAACTTAGAACTTACAGCTACAAGTACAAGTTTAGTACAAGACTACAAGTACAACACAAGTTCAAGATTCAAAAAACCTAGAACTCTCTCTCTCCCTCTTCTTCTTTGAAACTCAAGTCGAATGAACCCGGATTAGAAGTACAAGCACTATCATAGTGCTACTAAAAAAACTCACAGTGCGGAACTATGCGGGTTTGTAAGTGTCAGTGGCATTGCACTGCACAAGCAACACCTTGCATATACACTAGAATCAAATGCAAGAGCATATCCCAACGTTACTTTAGAAATCCAAAAGGAAATCATGGCGTACATGGACAAACAATCAAGAAGAAAACACAATAGTCCGTACTTCGAGATGAGTTCATGGAACAAGAAACATGTGAGAATATAGATGTGGCTTTAATACTCTAGGGAAAAGTTGTTTGGTGGATTTTGGAAAGTTCCCCATCCAAATTTTCTCAACCAGGGGGGCCCAAAATGAACCCAACCATCAACTCATCAATAAACTCCTCCCAAGTTGGAACCCATAGGTTGACTCAAACTAGTCATACCACTGATTAGTGTCACCATTGAGATTAATGGAGGCAATCTCAACCCTAAGAACATTTGTAGTGCAATAAAAATGAAGGAACCATTCAGCCCATGAGATTGAACCAGTTAGATCACCATCTTTCCATCACGGAAATTCTATTTTCATGTGATGGAAACACTGCCCCCCATCATTGGGACAATGACCATAGGAATTTCCAGCATCTCATTCAGTCATTATGATTATTGACCAATCCCATCGTTGCATCATGTTGATCAAGGGGTGCAAGGACTCTAGTCGATGTTATTCGTTGAGGAACTACTCCAGTCGATGCTATTTGTTGAGAAAGTTCCTCAAAATGTGAGCAATCATACCTTAAAGAGACTATCTAAGATCTTTAATTTTCTTATCAAACATTGCCTCCAACTATAACTCGTTAGCGCGTACACCCATGGTATGTTGATTCTAGTTTGAAGGAGTCATATGGCCATTGATAAGGCATAAGAATCTAGATCTCTGATACCAGAGTTGATCTTTTTTTAAACGGGTAAGAGGCATGAACCGAAACCTTGCTCTAATACCAAGTTGATAGAACCAAAGTTCTACCAATGCAAATTCATAAAGAATAAGGGAAAAATGAAGAAGATAGGAAAAAGAAGTCGACCTCGTCGATGGGATTAGTCATCCAAAGCCTATTACCAGGTTTTCGTTGCTTCTTCCAAGTTCCAAGACATACAACATCTACAATTTCTTAAGGAGAAAAACAAAAAAAAATAGGAAAAATAGATAGAAGTGGCAATGAATCCATAATAGGCTCTCGGATTGCATTCTCTCGAATTGAATTTAGTTGGTCGCTCCATTTATTTGGAAAATAATAAAAGGAAAATAGAGATCTTAACAATTAAAAATTTAATATTGTATTCAGGCCGGGTCATCAACTCTAGAATGCCAAGACCAAGCCCGGCATAATTAGCTATTAGACCTTAAAATCTAGGCCAAGTCCAATCCACTAGTCTAAACACCTAGAGCAAACACAACCCTAGGTGGACCATAGCATAGCTGGGGCTACCCCGCCCATTTGCCAATGAGATAAGTAAACAAAGCAAAGCCAAAGAGCTTAGTTACTCTTCGTTAAACAATCAAATGTGGTCATACTATGATACGTAGGGAAATATTACATCATGAAGCTATCAACTCATTAAATCACATATTCAATCGATATCGTGAACCTTGTTAACAGAAAATTAGGCTGATCTCGAAGTTATAACTTCATTAAATGGCATCGCCAACCTTGCCAACACTACCTGAACAGATTAGCCAAATGGCTTCTTTTCAAATAGGGTAAAACCAATGTTCCTTAGACATGGCCGTAGGTCCGGTGTCTAACACAAACATGAAGTAGCACATAACATATGAAATGAATGCACCCACATGACTAGAAGCATACTAGGACAATGTGATTTGTAGAAAACACCTTCCCAACAAAGTAAGATGTCAACATCTGCCCAGAATGGATGCTGAAAATTGAGTGTGCTGGTTATCTAGGGTAAAACTGTAAATCATGCTCAAATTCCAATCAACAAAATGAGATGACACATTATTGCATAAAAACAATAGTTACATCACAAAACTATGAATGCATCAGATGGCTTAAATTTCATGGATGATTAACAGGTCATCATGCCAGAATTCAGCCGTAATAGCCACAGGATACAAGAAATGTGAGCACTAAGAGAAATATCCAATTACCTGCTTTCTCTTACATTAAAAAGGGAAAGCAAACTGAAACATGTTAATCACATAACAATCTGTAACAATATAAAGGAAAATACTGTTTAGTAGACACCTAAAATGAGTTCATCTCATTTTTTTCAGTAAGGATCTAATTGACATCTTGGCCTCTAATACATAATTACTGTTAACTCAAACTCATTGTGAGAGATCAAGATCTCTAATACATAATTACCATTAACTGAAATGAGATGAACTCATTTTTAGGCGTCTGTCAAACAGCGCCTAAATTCTTGGATTTCTCAAAGGATAGAGTTTATCCAATGTCCACATTAATAACAAACTCAATCTCGGTACACATGGCCCTCTACCACAAGATCCAGACCATTCATCTATTGTGTCAAACAATGGATTAAAAAAATGTACATAAGTTGGCCCCAGCAACTAATTTTCCAGCCTTTTGAGAATACAATTTCGAGATTAGATGAGAGAGAAAGGAGAAAAAAAAAAAAAAACAATGCTCAGTATTCAATTACTAAAACTCCTCAAACCAGTAACTAGGGTCATACAATTTCGAGATTAGATAAGAGAGAAAGGAGACAAAAAAAAAAAACAATGCTCAGTATTCAATTACTAAAACTCCTCAAACCAGCAACTAGGGTCATACAATTACAATAAGGCCCAACAGATGAATGGTCCAGATCCCATACATATGCCCCACATCTACCCAGGTGATCTTGCTTGATAAGTAACATCGATTTGTTTAAGAAGGAGAAGAAAAATACTAAAGAATCCTCTAATTTAGTGGATTTTTTTTCTAATTTCCGAAATTTCGCAGAAATGCAAATAATCTCATCGCCTAATTTTCCCCCAAATCCAAACTTACTAACTAATCATGAACTACATTATTAAAAAATATATATTTAAAAAACAGCAAATGAACTAAAATTACAAGAAGCAGAAACAACGACAATATTTCAAAAAAAAAAAATCACATATACAAGATGCAGATGTAATTACAAGAAAATACAGATTAGCAGAAGAAAACAAAATAGAGATCTGATAAAACCCTACAAAAGAGAGAGGTAAGAGGATTTCTAGTCAGAAAAAAAAAAAAAAAAATCAAGATCGTAGCATTTGGTTGTAAAACAGATCCATCCAATCTCCGATTGCAGCAAAAAGGATAAACAGGATTCTGGCATTTTCTTCAATGGATTTGAAATTCTAGAAACAGTAAAAGATATAACTGTAAAGAAGTCAAAGAAGAGGAGAAGACCTACCACAGAGAAAGGGAGAGAGGGAGAGAGAGATATGAAAATGGCGGAATGGAAATGCAGATAGAGAGATTGAAATCGTCTGAGAAGCTTCGAGAAGTTAAAGAGAGGAGAGAGGGAGAGAGATTTATTGTCTTGTAACCGGCAAGAGAGGCGCAGTTATGTTGCGTCGAGGGAGAGAGATGATATGGCTACTCGCGCCATCTGAATCCTACGCTCCTTCTACAGTCCTGCTTGAGAGCGGATTAGGTGCAGCCCCGGTCCCACCCAACATGGTTCGTCCCTGACCGTGGGGCCCACCTTCATGTATGAGTGGTATATCCACGCTGTCCGTACGTTTTCACAGGAAATTTTATGGTATTATACAAAAAAAAAAAAATAATAATAATAATAATAATAATCAGATCCAAATCTCAAGTGAACCATACTATAAGGAAGGTAACTTAGCATTAAACAATTCTTGTGGACCACAGAAGTCTTTTATCAAGCTGATATTTGTTTTTTCCCTTCATCCATGTCTCTTGTCTCTGTGACCTTATCAGAAGGTTGTATGGAAAATCAACATTATGGTGGGACTTAAAAAGTTTTTAATGGTGGCCATTCAATCAAAACTGTCCATCTGAGACTTGTATCTAATTCATTTTTGGGTTCGTGCCATCAAATGAGCTGTTAAAACGAATGGACGGCGTGGATATGCTACAAATACATCAAGGTGGGCTCTACGATCTGGGCAGCACCATGTTGGGTGAGGTTAGTGCTGCACCTAATCCGCTCCCGTCCTGCTCGGCTGCTCGCCAGTTGCCAGAGATTTTGACTGTGGGGCACACGTGAAATCTTCTTCATATTCAAGCCGTCCAATTGTGGGGTCCATCTTAGCTGGTCAGGTAATCAAAATCTTTTTTTTATACGATTCTGAAGTCCGCTTTATGTACACTTTGTTGAATTGGACCGTTGCTACTTCCTTTTTTATCTAAGGTTGATTAGATGTCCATCAATTGATGAATTTTCGTCATTCTTTCTAGGTGATTTTTGTTTTATAATCCATCTATTGTGGGTCCTTCTCTTTTGGCGGTTCGGATTCGAGATCCATTCCACGTGTACGTAGTTGAGACTGATGTGTATCTTGTAGCTACTATGCAATCGTATGCTATATCTGAGCCACAGTTGCCATGTGGAGGGTATTGGAGGATCGGGATCGTTTATCTTGTGGGAGACAATATATACGTTCCGTGATATAGAAATCATCAGTGGAGAACAAGCGTGCTGAGCAAAGATGGAGGATTGAAAGAAACAAGCCAACGGTCAAGATTCAATGCATAGGTTTGGCCTGGGATTTTTACTGCAATAGCCCTAGGTTGTGGCTATTTTAACTAAAAGTTCAATTTTTCGTGAGGCTTATCTTTTTTAGCCTTTTCATGAGAAATTGCAAAACTTTCGGTCGAAAATACCCCTCTGTATAAGTGTGGACGGGCGGTCCACTCATGGGACCCACCTTGATACATATGTTACATCCACACCATCCATCCATTTGAAGAGAACATTCTAGGGGTTGAGACAAAGAATGAAGCAAATCCAAAGCTTAAGTGGACCTCACCAAAGAAAACAGTGAGGATTGATGTCCTGCCATTAAAAACTTCTTGGGGTCACATAAGTTTTCGATCAAGCTGATATTTGTGTTTTCTCTTATTCCATATCTGTGTGAACTTATGAACAGGTTAGATTTCAAATAAACATCATGGTGGGCCTTATAAAGGTTTCAATGGTCATGTCACTGTCCCCACTGTTTTCTTTAGTGGGGTCCACTTGAAAATCAGATCTATCTCATTCTTTATATTTTTACCCTAAAATGATCTCTCCAATGGATGGACGGTGTGGATACAACACATACATCACAGTGGGGCCCACAGAAGTCAGTTACGTAACTTCAGTAAGGCGGGAGCCCTCTGACCTGCTTTCGCCTATGGAGCGAATTTGGTGTTACCCAAGGACAGCTTAGTGGGTGTTGCCCCTACCGTGTGGCGCACATGGATCATATTTTGTATATCCATGCCATCGATCTGTTTCTCCATACCATTTTAGGATAGTGTTCCAAGAATTATGCAAATCCAAATCTCAAATGGCCATACCACTAAACAATGGTGATTGAGGGCCTGACGATTAAAAATTCAAAAGAGCCTATTGTAAGGTTTTGGTAATGTTTATTTATAATCTAAGCTGTTGATAATGTCAAGAAGGTCTGGATGAAGAGAAAATATAAATATCAGCTATATCATCGGTCATTCATTATTATTTCTAGTGATATGGTCCACCAAAGATTTGGATTTTCTTAAGGGTTGGGTTCACTTCCTAAGATGATATGAAAAAACTGATGGACAGCATGGATATATAAAACATACATTAAGATGGGCCCCACACGGGCCCTAGGAAGGCTTCAACGGTTACGCTATTGTTCCCACTGTATTCTTTGGTGGGGTACATTTGAGAATTGGATTTGTCTCATTCGTTAGATCATACCCTAAAATGATCTCTCCAAATGGATGGACGGTGTGGATACAACACATACATCACGGTGGGCCCCATAGAAGTTAGTGACTTCACTTCAGTGGGGTAGAAGCCCTTTCACATACGCATTTCCTTGGAAAGTCTTCCGCAGGAAGTTCCTGCTCTGGGACTCTAAGTGGGGCCCATTATAATGTTTGTAAGAAATTTATGCCATCCATCCATTTTTTGAGCTCATTGTAGGACGTGCCACAAAAAATGAACCAAATTTAAGACTCAAGTGGGCCGCACTAAAAGAAAATGTGGTTAAGGAAATTCCTACCGTTGAAGCCTCCCTGGGGTCCAAAGTGATGTTTATATGTTATACTGGGCATTGTGGATTCCTCTTGAGCACTGTGGATTCCCTCTGGCAATGTGGATTCCCCTTGAGCACTGTAGATTCTCCCTGGCAATGTGGAATCCCACTGAACTATGTGGATTCCCCTTGAGTATTGTGGATTCTCCTTGACACTGTGGATTCCCTTTAACAATGTGGAATCCTCCTGAGCACTGTGGATTCCCCTTAGCAATGTGGAATCCCCCTGGACATTGTGGATTCCCCCTAGCAATGTGGAATCGCCCTAAGCATTGTGGAATCCCCTTGAGCACTGTGGATTCCCGCTTGCATTATGGAATCCTCTGAGCATTATAGATTCCCCTTGGCAAAGTGGAATCCCCCTGAGCATTATGGAATACCCCTGGCAATGTGAAATCCCCTGAGCACTGTGGATTCCCCCTGGCACCATGAAATCCCCCTAAGCACTGTGAATTCCCCTTGAGCATAGTAGATTCCTCATTTGTCGTGGTGTGGTCCACATGGTATTTGTATCTGGCTCAAAGTTAGGCCTACAGCCCAAAATGATCTAGTAAACCGGATGGATGGCGTCGATAATATATATACATTATGGTGCGTCCCATGAGTGGGCTACGGGATTAACGCCCAAAGGGGCTTCACCCTCACGCGGCTAGATAGCAGTGCTCCGGCATTATTTTTTTTTTATCTTTATTTAAAAAAAAAAAAAAAAAAGAAGTGGACTCTATATGTAAGATCTACTTTGTCCATTAGGTTGGCCTCATCATGAAGGGCTTAAAGAGATACGGTTTGGGCTTGTTTAGATGGCATATAGACATTTCAGTGGGCCTAAAGAAGTTTCAACAATATGAATTATTCTCTTCAGCATGGCCCACTTGAGATTCGGATCTTCTTCATTCTTGGGACCCTAGCACAAAATACGCTGTGGAATTAGGTGGACGGCATGGATTGAACACAAACATTAGGGTGGGTCCCACAAGTGGGATCCCACTCTCACGCCCAAGAGGGTTTTCATACTTCGATGATCAAAGGGGCAATTTTGACCGAAAGTTTTACAATTTCTCGTTACAAGGCTAAAAAAGATGAGCCCATGAGAAATTAAACTTTTAGTAAAAATAGCCACAAGGGAGAGCTATTGCAATAAAAATCCCGTTTGGCCTATATGATAACCGCGCTAATATGATTTTCCGGCTAGGTTGCATCCGGCTAGGTTGCATGAAAAGTGCGTACCACCTGATGAATGGATCGGATTGTGCAGATACACCCACACCAGCACGTGCTAGAAGAGTAGCCAGCCAAATAGCTACTCGCGCGTGTATTGATAGCGCGCTCGTACAGGAAATGTACTCTGTTCGAACGTGGGTTTAACAACTAGACCTACGTGGGCCATCTTTTGGTGATCCAACCGTTCTATGTGGGGCCCAGGGAAGTTGCTGGTAGAAAATTCTGCCACGTAAGATCATCTTAACCGTGTCGAAAGTTTCCAGTTAGATGTTGAGCTTTGACAGTAGTCATCCATTTACAAGACGCCAGTTGGATGGAACGGTTTAGATCACCAAAAGTGGGACCCACCTGCGCCAGAGATGGGGTCGAACATGAAACTTCAAATTCACTCGATCGAGCAGGAGATGTGCGCGGTAACGCCGCTTTCCCTGTCACATATGCGGGTTTGGCCGGCAGGCACGGGTGATGCATGTGACCGCGCAGCGGAGGGGGATGATATCGTTGGAATATTCTCAAAACTGCCCCTGGCTTCGGCGAAAATATCCATAATGCCCGCTAATGGCTTTTTGAATTTTGAAATGCTGATTTACTTGCTTTATTTAGGAGTAAAGGACAATTAATGAGTAATGATCTCGTGCGCATTGCGCGCTTGTCAATGATGCATAGGTCGGGTCATCTTTGCACGGTGGCCGTCTGATCGTCAGTCCGGACCGTCAATAGAGTGGGCCCCACTTGGGTTTTCAGTAAAATTGTTCTAATCTTATGGCTCCCTATCACTACTTGATGAATGATCTGTGTTATCGCTGAGTGTGGGGGATCGCATTTACTGTTTCTCTGCAAATGACCGTTATGCAGGCGCTTGTTTGGATTATTAGGATTGTCTTATTTAGAACAATCTTTTGGTTAGTATGGACGATTATTCAACGATGGATGTCAGTATGTGGGAATCGGATCCCGAAAGGAGTTACTCAGGATGCTCTTATCGTCCTCAGTAAACTCAGTCGGGCCCACTGTGAATGTATGTGGCTTATTTACACCGTACATCCGTTTTTCCATCTCATATTAACGGTTGAGCCCAAACTTGAAGCATAACCAAATCTCAAGTGGATCATACCAAGGAGTGTGAAGAATGATTTCCACCGTTTAAACCTCATAGGGCCCACGTGATGTTTATTTGTCATCCAACCTGTTCATAAGATCACAAAGACATGGATGAAGGGAAAACACAAATATCAGCTTGATTCAAAACTTTTGTGACCTCCAAGAAATTTTCAATGTTATAGGTTCAATGCACAATGTTTCTTGCAGTGTGGGCGACTTGAGCTTTGTATATGCTTAAATTTTTGTCTCAAGCCCTATCATATGTTAAAATGGATGGACGAAGTGGATAAAATACATAAATCATGGTAGACCTCATAGAGTTTACCCAGTATGCTAAGTGGTGCTTGACGCATGGTATTAGAAAGGATGGGATAGCATTAGGTGGGATTAACATCATTTATTACACAATAATTACATATATGGTAATACCATAGATTTTCACCATCTAATCCCATGTTTGGGATCAAATTCTTGCTGTGGGAAAAACACAAGATTAAGCAAAATCATATTTGTTGGACCATGGGATTGCAATCAAAGAACCAAATTCACAACCAATGTGAGTCACTTGTACATGTATATAACCATAATGTCAAGTGTAAAAGGGATCTGTAGATGAACTGCATAGATAAAACACATGCATCAATGTGGGACCCACATGTGTAGTGGATTTCAAAATCCACATAAATCTCACAAAAATCCCGTATGGTACCAAATGCAATTCCATCCCACTCAATCCCACCCTTCCTATCTTCTCCAGATGTAAGATGAAATTTGCACAGAACCAAATGCAATTCCATCCCAACTAATTCTGTTTAATACCATGCGCCAAACGCCCCCTAAGCATATGCAATCCGCTTCCGAGTATGTGTGCCCCCAACTGAGAAGGGCAGCAATCAATCGAGCGAGACCAGGCCCTGGCTTAAAATCTGGGTCCAGCTGGGTCAAGGCCAACGATGAGTGGCCCGGTCAAATCACCAGGTTAGGCTGGAACTGAAAAAACGGATGGATGGCTTGGAGAAAACACATACATCATGGTGGGGCCCACAACACCTCACTAGCATGACTTGTGAATTGTGATGACTTACTTAGGAAGAAGTGCTACCAGCATGTGGTAGAACTTAGTTGATGCAAGGTTAACCTTGTAAATCTAAGATGGGGCCTTTTTAGCTCAATCACGGCTAAGAATAGGGCTTTTGGACACAAGGCTGAGCTCGAGCTAGGGCCACATGTGTAAAAGACCCAGCGACTCAACCCTCAGCCAAGTACCGACTCACCCAAGTCAATGCGATATCAGTGATATTGAAATAGATCAGGTTTAACCAGGTCTGGGAGAATCGCATCACTGGTCTGAGCCTCAATACCAGACTCCCCTTCCGAGCGACCCTCGATAACCAAGCCGAAAAGCTCTGTGAGCGCCACCATGATGTATGTGTCTTATCCATGCTGTTCATTCATTTTTCCCAATCATTTTAGGGCATTATCCAAAAAACGAGGTAAATTCAAATCCCAGGTGGACCACACCACAGGAAATAGTATCGATTGAATGCCTACCATTAAAAACTTTCTAGGTCCCACTGTACCGTTTATTTTCCATCCAACCTGTTGATCAGGTCACAAAATCTTGGATGAAGGGTAAACATAAATATCAGCTTGATCCAAAACCTTTTTGGCCCCAAAAAGTTTTTAATGGTGGGTGTTCAATCAGCACTATTTCTTCTGGTGTGGCCCACCTAAGATTTAGATCTATCTCATTTTTTTATCATTCCATAAAGTGATCTGGAAAAATGGATGGACAGCATGGATAAAACATACACACCATGGTGGCGCCCACATAACTTTTGCCAGCACCGACCGGTACCGAACTCGGCACTATAGGTATGCTGGACGGCCTTAGGTCCGTTCGTTGACAGGCCAAAATGAGAGAAGCATCTTATTCATGAGAAAAGAACGCCAAGACAGACAAGATTTCGGTGATGGACGGCCACTATTTTTAAAATAGCCATGACTCAACCACCGTGCACATGCATGGCTCAAAATCACATTAATAGAACTATTAATAACCATTCAATTGGTGGTTATCAAATATCTTATTAAACTGTGCATAGATCTCCAGATCAGTGTCAATTTCATGTTCTGATGACGCCCATAATGGGGCCCACCATTTGAACTGTCGCCATGCCAACGGGTCTCCACCATTTTAAAATTGGTGGTGAAACTATCACCATAGTCCTGCCTTACCTGACCAATTTGAATTTTTAAGATTTTATTTGTCTTTTTCACTATCATTAGATGATTAATTAAAAAGACACTCTTTATTGCACCAAAATATTAAAGTTTGGCAATAATTAGAACTTTTCTTGGTTTATAGGTTTGCTAGTTCATTGGGGAGTTATTTTATACTCTGGTAGAGTGGGATTATTGATACTCAGGCACTAAAAAATTGTACATGTAGCATATACTAACTCAAATCAGTTTGTCTAAATTAAGGGATCCATGATATGTTGCTCATGTCTACAAAAATAACTTTTTTTTTTTATGGATATTAAAATTGATTCATGGGCATCTGTTCGTTGAATTTCATACCGTTGATGGTTTTTTATTGCCATGGCCCACTAGATTCCCTGCAATCATACTTAAAATAATCTAATCAGTGTAAATTTTCATTTAGGGTCCCAGGATTTGGGTAGTTTACTTTAGAGTCACTTTCATCCCATACTAACAATTTCTCAATGGCTGTGCGTCAATCATCATGCTTCATTGGAGTAACTAAGTTTCTCCGTGATGGAATTGGGAGCGGATTAGGCGTTAAATGGTACGACTCAAGTTGTTAAATGGTACAACCCAAGTTGATAAATTTGTTATATATATGCATACACTGCCCATATGTTTTCTCAGCTCATTTGAAGACGTGATCCCAAAAGTTAAGTAATCTACATTTCCGGTGGATCACACCACTGAAAAAATTGTGAATTATTATTAAAATCTTTTGTATTTTCCCTTCATCTAAGGCCTATTTGAAATTACGTTGGGTAATCTAACATGACACCTTATATATACGCATGTGGAAGCTTAAGGAGCTACTAGAATTATAACTAAGTCTTAGAGATGGGTGATTAGGATCTTTTGAAAATTTTTTTGCCTACTTAATAGTTTTAACAAATTAAACTAAGCAAGCAAGAACACTTCGACTTCCAAGCCTAAGTGAGTCCAATTAATATACTAGTAAATGATCAAGGCAATTAACAATCTAATTTAAGCAACACAAGTAGACTATAGAGGATGAATCAACATGAGCTCAAGTCTACATGAGGAGTGAAAGTACATCTTGTGTGAGTGGATGTGCCTATCAAGTACCTAGCATACATTCCTAATTAAGCATTCATAATAAATCATTTAAATACAATGCATAATGAGAAATGTGCTCAAGTATAATCACAAACACAAGCATGTATAGTGGTTTGACTACTTGTCTACTCCACTCCCGGTTCAAGTACTCAACTCCTTTCAGCACACCAGCATTCACTGGGGAGTTTAAATCTAGTTCCTCCCAACCAAGGTGTTTTAATTTGGATCTACTCAACTGGGGAGTTTACAGGTTCCTCCCAACTTACACATTCACACCCGTGTTAGTGGCTCCCTTTGGAGACTTGTTTAAGCCTGCCAAACATGCCAAGGAACGGCAAACGTCCCTGAATTTAGGCCCAGGAAACGAGCCAAGGAGTGACAAACAACTCCTAGTATTTAGACCAATAAATAGGTTAAGGAACGGCTAACATCCCTAGAGTTTTAGGCTCAACAAACAAGCCAAGGATCGACAAACGACCCTAGTTCGAGTTTGACTAACAAACTCTATACTCAACTCACACAAGGAATTGAGTGGATGGACTCTCAATAAAGACAACCTTACTTGTCGGATGAGCCCCTTGATCAGCGCTGCTTCGAGTTGCTTGATGTCCGCTCTCCCGTGTTTCAATCAGCTACCCTTCTGCTCCCCCGATCTTTGATGTCGCTGCTTTGCCAAGGCTTCAGCTCCAAGATCAGCTCCCTTGTATGTAATACTTCATTAGAGATGCCCAATGTGCTAGGGAATGATGAAACCTTTACAAATAATATGAAATAGATTTCCTAGAGGGATATACCTATTTGGACTCCTAGGTGGTGTTTATACAAAGGATTTAACTATGATCAAGGTGTCTAAACTCCTAAGAATCAAGAGGGAACAAGTCCATTCTCATATTGCCATTGAATGGCCCAAGCTTGTGATGAAACACAAGAAGAATGATTTGCTATGGGTTTGGAATAGAGCCTCTAATGATCTTTAGCAATGGTGGCTTCTATCTCTTTAAAATTCTCTCTCTTAGCCTTAAAAACGAATCCCCTACTTTTATAAATGTTAATGTCAGATTCTGAAAATGGGCCCCTCCCAAGTATGCGTCCTTCTCGAAGTGAGCTACCCTCTAAAGCTGAAAGTCAAAAAAGAAAACTAAGGGTGGCTGGTAGTTGGCCGTTAGCCCTCCGAAGCTTAAGTCAGGGGTGACTTGATAGTAAGATGAAGTGTGAAACGTGAGCTTAGAGATTAAGTACCTTTATCATCTGTGGAGCCATCTATTTATAGAGATTCGGGTGATCCAGCCTGTTACGCAAGCCGTTAAGATCACTGTTGATTTCATGGGATAAGGTGCTTATCTTGTTGATAATCTATTATGGGAGATGGCCTAATCATTCTAGACGTCTAGCTGATTACGTCTCTTGATGGAGATCCCCATGGTTCGGAGCTATGAACTAGAAGGAAGCCAAAACCGGCCTATAGGGACTGCTGGTACTATAAGATGAAGAATGTTCTTGACGAACTAATTGAAATTACGTCAGTAGTCTAACACGACACCTTCGTATGTGCGGAAGCTTAAAGAGCAACTAGAATTATGGCTAAGTCCTATAGGGGGATGATTGGGACTTTTTGAAATTTTTTTCGCCTACTTACACAATTTTAACAAATTAAACTAAGTAAGCAAGAACACTTCGGCTTCCAAGCCTAAGTGGGTCCAATCACAAGACTAGCATATGGTTTAAGTAATAAACAACCTAGTCTAAGCATGCATAGATAATCAAATGATTTAACTAATCAAGCTCCTAATCTATGCAACCTATGTAGACTTATGAGAATGGATCAATGAACTCAAGTCTACACAACTAGTGAAAGTACATCTTGTGTGAAGATGTGCATATTTAGAGTCTAACATACATTCTTATCAAGCATACATAATTAATAATTAAACATTCAATGCTAAGATAATAATGTGCTCAATCAATCACAAACACAAGCATGTATAGTAGCTCAACTTTAGGTCTAATCCACTCCCAGTTCAAGTACTCAACTCCTTTGAGCACACCGGCTTTCACTATCGGAGGTTTTAAATGAGGTTCACCTCTTAACCTTTACACAGAGGTTTTATTGGTTCACCTCTCAACCATAACCGGAGTTTTAGACAAAGGACTAACTCTGAACCCAAACGGAGTTTTGGACATAGGCTAACTCTCAACCCGACGCACGTTCACTCTAGTGTCGGAGGCTCCCACTTGGAGACTTTATTTAGGCCCGACAAACGAGCCGAGAAGTGCCAAACAACCCCTAGTCTTTAGGCTGACAAACAAGCTAAGGAAAGGCCAACATCCCTAGAGTTTTAGGCTCAACAAACAAGCCAAGGATCGGCTAACGACCCTAGTTCAAGTTTGACAAATAAACTCTACACTCAACTCCCACAGGGAATTGAGTGGATGGACTCTCAATAAAGACAACCTTACTTGTCGGATGAGCCCCTTGTATAGTGCCAGTTTGGGTTGCTTGATCTCCGCTCTCCTGTGCTTCAATCAGCTTCCCTTGCTCCCCCGATCGTGTTGCCGTTGCATCGTCAATGCCTCAGCTACACTTGATCAATCACCTTACTTGTGATGCCTTTGAGATGCCCAAGGTGATAGGAGGGTAGGTTTGAGAACTTTACAACTAATAGGAATGGGTTACCTAGAGTTGCTCACCTATAACGATCTCATCTTAGAGATTTGGATAAGGACATGACTATCAAGGAAGATCCAAACTCTAGAGATTAAGAGGGAATGAATGTCATCTTCTTCATAAGCTTGGAATGCTCCAATCTTGTGTTAAAGCACAAGGAAGATGCCTTGCATAGGTTGAGAATGAGCCTCAAATGGTCTCCAACAATGGTGGCTTCACTCCTCATAAAATCCCTCTCCTTATTCCCTAAAAACAAGCCAATATCATTCATAAAGAATTCCAAATGGTTGAAAAATGGGTAAAAAACGGTTAGTCCCGATCTGTCCCGACCGGTCAATACCGGTCGATGTTCGCTCGCCTCAAGTGTAAGGCTGTGATGTAGTAATACATCTCGGTAAGACCGAGGTCGATCCACAGGGAATTAAAGAACGAATTCCAAACTATTCCAGCAACTAGGATTGCAACAGTTTGGTGATTCAATTGAAAGAATTATGCTAAAACGGTAACTTTAGGAAAAACAGTAATTAAAGGCACTAAGGCTTTCAAGGATTTACTTGTAGTAATCCCATGTCAATCCAATCAATCCAAGCATAGAGCACAACTAGAATTGAAGTCCTATCTCCCATCTAGTTGGAAAATAAAGCATGAAAGCACATTGAATCTCACTTAAGCTGAACTTCCAAGTTCTAGTCCCATTTAACCACATAGAATTCAAAATCATAGCCTTTGGAGGAACAGCCATGGCTATGGACTATGGCCTGCTCAAGGATTACTATAATTCGAATATAAACAAGCAAAACATGATAATCCCAGAAAATTGTAAGGAATCCATGTCCGGAGCACATGAACTCTCATAAAACTTCTAAAAATATCAATTTTAAGAACCAGAACATTCAAAATTCGAAATTGAAGTAAGACTACTTGAATTAAACTGAATCAAACATGGAATTGGCTACAAGCTTCACCTCTCAGCCTTAGCTGAGAGATTCTAGCCGAGCATTTTCATACTACAACTAGAACTCATAAAAGAAAACTAGAAAACATAAAAATCCAGAGTTTGGAGGGTTGTAAACACTCCACGAGGGCTTCCTTCCTCTCCCACGAAGTTCCTTGGCCTCTATGATGCCCTAGGAAGAGAATTTAGGTGTCCTTTTATAGTGGGGAAGTTCTCTTGTGTCGGAAACATCCAAAAATTGCGTAAGGTTACGCAATGTGCAGAGAATTTCGAAGCCCGGAATAGAAAACTAGCTGTTTTTGCATATGGCCGACCGGTCGAGACCGGTCGGACTGATCTGGTTAAGAGTCCAGCGTGCACAGCAAGGGTGGCTGACCGGTCTTAACTGGTCGGACCTCCTGGTCTTTGACTAGCGTCTCTACAAGAGGGGGCAAGGATGTGGCCGATCGGTCTAGCTCCTTTGGCCGACCGATCCAAACCGGTCGGACCTTCTTCACTTGATATTTTCTTTCTTCCTTTCTTCTTCTCTCTTCTCTCCTTGCTTTCTTCTCTCTTTGGTCCTTAATCAATCTTCATTTAATGACTCTAAGTGGACCCTTTTGGTTTCCAATTGGGTGAAGTCTGCTCTCATTCCTACAATCACAAAACATGCATTAGATGAGCCTTTTAAACATGCAAACCATGCATATAATGTGATGTAATGCGCTATGCAATCTATAAATTGGAGGTTCAACAGTCGACCAACGGCCAGGTAAGATAGGAAGCTTGCTGTCTTAGTGGGGAGTTTGCCCGACCGGTCAAGACCGATCGGCCCAATGACCTGCACACTTATTGTTGTCATTGGACTGAGTCTGTCCGACCGGTCTTGACCGGTCGGTCCAGTCCAGGTTGACCGGTTATGACCGGTCGGACAGGCTTGGGTTCAGCCTATTGATTTGCTGATCCATTCTTTCACGACCCAATCTCTTTGTCCATAGCATGGGTGATCTTTTGGAACACCTAGGGCCAATCTATGATGACTAAATGTATGCCTAATATGGTTAAGGTCATCAAGAGGTTTGAGATATGGTTTTGGTCAAGGTTAAGGTACACCAAGGCATCACTTTTACCTGTTTCTTCTTCCTTGATGCTACAGGGCCACTTGAGTCTTCAGTCTTCGTCTTCATTAAGCTCAACCGACACTAGACTCACTGACCTGAGTGATTGACAAACAAGGTGCACTAGTATGCCACAGAAAAGTGCACTAACACCAATAAACCCGCGAGTAGCGCTGCTCGCATTTGTAGATGGCCTCGTTTAACGACCAAGAGCAAGCTGCTCGTACAGCGAACATGTACAAGCGATCACAGATCTGAGGCGATATATGGGATATGAGTGAGAAGACCGACCAGCCAGATAGTCTGGTCGCGACTTTAATGAAAGACGCTCGCTGGTCATATGTCTTGTACACCTCCACGACGACCAACTTTATTTTACAACAATAAAGTTTCTCCCAATGGTCAAATAACGGGCAGATTCGCGCAGGGTCGGGCGCCCGGTGGACACTGGATCGGGTGCCCGAAATCCAGTCCATAAATGAATTTGATTGCTGGACAGTTTTTGACCTGGTCGGGCGCTCGGTGGTCACATGGTCGGGCGCCCGATATTCAGTCCAGGTATGGTCTGTACTTGCTGGATGTTTTTAGCATTGGTCGGGCTCTTGATGACCATCTGGCTTTTCTGGCCAAACTCACTGGACAGATTTCCCTTAGGTCGGGCGCTCGGTGGACACTGGGTTAGGCGCCCGGCCATGCATGTTTTTCTGCTGTTTTTTTGTTTATGTTTTGCAACAGAACATGCAACCTTTTGGCCATACTTTTGGTGGTCTTTTGAGACACCTAGGGCCAATCTAAGATGACTAAGGGTATGTCTATTAGTCATAGTCATCTAGAGGTTGATGGTTTTGGATAGGTAAAAGGTTAATGCTCACCAAGGCATCACTTTTACTTGTTTCTTCTTTCTTGATGCAGTAAGTCCGTCTTGAGTCTTCGGTCTTCATCTTCATTAAGCTCAACCGACACTAGACTCACTGACTTAAGTAATTGACAAATACGGTGCACTAGTATACCACAGTAAAGTGCACTAACACTACTTTGACCTTATCAACAGATTGGATGGAAAATAAACATTACGAATCTGCATAAGGTGGGTCCTGAGAGGTTTCTAATGGTAGATGTTCAATCACCACTGTTTCCTTTGGTGTGGTCCACCTGAGATTTTGATCGGCTTAATATTTGGGACCAGGTCATAAAATGTGTTGGAAAAACGGATGGATGGCGTGGATATACAACACATCATCAAGGTGGGCCCCACGATAAGGGTAATACCCACTAAAGTGTTAACCAATTTAACGCCTAATCCACGCCGGGTGGAATTTGAGTTTTAGCATTGAATCTAGATCTTTTGCTCGAACTGAGGAGAGAAATTTTACTTTTCACCTCTCTAATTGGTCTAGCTTAGCCTGGCAATGTCAAAGCTACTGAGCTCTAACACTGTCAGGTTGAGCTGGACCAATAAGAGAGGTAGTAGCAGAGGATCCAGATTCTTTAACATTAGGAGGTATTATGTACCACACTCATTTGATTTTTTATTTGTACCAATGGGACCGTGGTTAAGTGATCCAAAGCCTTGACATGATCGGACTCATCATGGATGGCTAATGACCCAAAAATCCCTCAAACTAGGTGATCACAGCCACAAAATATTTTACCTTTTATCCGTTGAATGGGAACCGTTGCTACATTTTCTTTCTTAATCGACCATTTAGCACCATGGATTTGATGAGAAGTGATGAGAAATCACCCGCTTCCTCTGTTTGGTGAAGCGGATTTGATGAGAAGCGGATTTCATAGGAATCCATGGGAAATCAAAAGTGCATTTCCAAGCACCTTTTCGATTTTTCCCAAAACGGTGGGATTTGATGAGAAATCCTCCCCACGTTGGACCCAATGTGATGTATCTCGAGCTGAGTGGATCCCTGACCATGGTGTCCGTAGTGTGATGTGTGTGTGTGTCTTACATCCACGTTGTCCATCCATTTTGAAAACTCATTTTAGAACATGATCCAAAAAATTAAGTATGTCTAAATCTCAAGTGGATCGTAATAACGTAAACAATGGTACTCAACCATCAAAAACTTCTTGTGGACCACAAAAGTTTTAGATCAAGCTTATATTTGTGTAGTCTCTTCATCCAGGTCTTTGTGGCCTCTTCAATAGGTTGGATGGAAAATAAACATTCCAGTGGCCCCCGTGAAGTTTTTAATGGTGGGGGATTCAATCACTACTGTTTCATGTGGTGGGGGATTTGCTTTATTTTTTGGATCGTGCCATAAAATGATCAGTAAAAATGGATGGATGGTATGGATTTAAAAATGGATGGATGGTGGGATCAAAATCCAAAGGATAAGTTGGCATATGGTGGGATTAAAATCCACACCATCCATTCCCTCTTGTCTAACTTCTCTCCAAGCTCTGGCTGCCAAACAGTAAATCTGGAATTGATGAGAAGTGGAATCCATGATCTGAATTACATGCTGCCCTAATAGTTTCTTTGTGGGTCATCTGTTGAAAGATTACATGCTTTCTATCTTGGATATTTTTGTGCACAGGCCATCCACAGCAAAGTTGATAATAACAATGGTTTGGATCAGTGAATGGTGGGCCCCACTTCTACAAACTGACGACCCAAAATGAGAGTGCTTCATGGCTCGGTCGGTCATGTTATAATTTCCTAATTGAGTAAGATTGGCTATAGCCGCTGCAACTAGACAGTAGGAGAGCGAATTAGGTGAGGTCGTGGCCGTAAGGCTCACCTTGATGTATGTATCCACGCCGTCCATACATTTTGTAAGCTAGTTTTAAGGCATGATCCTAAAACTTACGCAGATCCAAACCTCAGGTGGATCACACCACATGAAACAATGGTGATTGACTATTTAAAACTTCTTATGGGCCACAAAAGTTTTGGATTAAGCTGATATTTGTTTTTCTTTCCATTCATCTAGGCCATATATATGATCTTATCTGGATGGAAAATAAACATTACGGTGGGCATTAAGGTGGGCCATAGGAAGTTTTTAATGGTAGACATTCAATCACCACTCTCTCGTATGGTGTGGTCCACCTGAGATTTCGATCTGCTTCATTTATGGAATTATGTACTAAAATGATCTCGAAAAATGGATGGACAGCGTGGATATACAATACATACATCAAGGTGGGCCCCACAACCAGGGCACTGTGTTGGGTGAGGCTGGCCGCATCTAATCCGCTCCCACAGCAGGAAAGCTGGTGGGTACGCAGCGTACACCAACGTTCCACCCTCCAAGGATGGTGGGCAGGAAACCCCACGTGAGTTTTAAAATGGGATTTGAAATTTTTTGTTTAATGGAGTTTTCTTTCCAATGATGATGGTAGATTGAATTTTCCATGTACATTCGTACCATGCAGTGGGGCCCATTTTAAAACTTTATCATCTTTCGTGTGGGCCAAATCCATACATACGTTATTAATGCAAAACATCTTCGACCGTTGATTGGTAATGCAGAGGGACATGTGTCGTCCCATAGGTTAGCACAAGAGGTAAATGCGTACCCATTGACATAAGCAAGTCATTCTCAATGGTTTATATCCTGAGATCTAGTCTTAGTTACTGAGAAAGGGTCAACCAAAACTATCACCTTCTGTGGTGACCCCCTGCTTCCTGGCCCAAAGTGGCAGTAATCCGTTTGAACCACCGTTGAAGGGCCCCGGATCGGCGAGATTAGGTACAACTCCCACCAGGATCTAGATAGAGACGGATGGTCCTGTCAGGGCCTCTGTGATTATGCATTTTATCCACGCGGTCCATCTATTTTGAAAAATCATTTTAGATCATTGGCCCAAAAATAAGGTAGATTGAATATTCAAGTGGATCACACCATAGGAAATAGTGGGGATTGAATGCCTACAGCTGAAAACCTCTTGGGTACCACAGAAGTTTTGGATCAAGCTGATATTTATGTTTTCCCTCCACCCAAGTCTGTGTCACATTATGAACAGGTTGGATGAAAAAGAAATATCTAGGTGGGCCCTAGGAAGGTTTCAATGGTGGGGTCATTGTCACCATTGCTTCCTGTGGTGTGGTCCACTAGAGCTTCAATCTGCCTCCTTTTCAGGCTCATAACCTAAAATGATCTATAAAAATGTATGAACGGCTTGGATAAACCGCATATATCAATGTGGGCCCCACAGAGCTCCTAACATGACCACCCTCCAATCCGCAAGAGGAGGCATAGAGTAAACTCTGTGGGGCCACCATGATGCATGTGTCTTATCCACTCCATCAATCATTTTTACCAGCTCATTTTAATGCATGAGCCCAACATTGAAGTATATCCAAAGCTAAAGTGGGTCACACCACAGGAAACAGTGGGGATAAGGACACCCATGAATGAAACCTTCCTACCGTCTACAGTGATATTTATTTGTCACCCAACCTGTTCATAAGGTCACAGAGGCATGGAAGGAAAGCACATATATCAGCCTGATTTAAAACTTCTGCAGTCCTCAAGAAGCTTTCAATGGTTGGCCTTCAATTGTCACTTTTCCCGTGGTATGACTCACTTTGAGCTTTGGACATGCTTCAATTTTGGGTTCATATGGTAAAACGGATAAATGACCGCTTCGGTTATTGCTGCTGGATTGTCTGTAGGGCTTGTTTCTATTTGGATTTGAAGTTGGTCAACGGCCAAGTTATAGAAGGTACCGCGAGACAACTGGAAGCAGAGGGTGTAGATAAGACATATATTACAGTAGCCACACAGAGTCTACTGATCAATACACTATCAATTGAGTTAATCAGGATGCAATCCTCGTCCCATTGGAGAGGGAGGAACTAATCGATAGTTGGCCCACATATTTGCACAATATATATGGATTTTCAATTCTGACAAGTGGACCCGTAATTTTGTAATTCAAACATTTTGTCCTTTCGCATTACGCTAGGGATTATTGTGCATCCAAAATATCCTCGGTGGGTAATATTAACAGGATGCAATCCTCGTCCCATTGGAGAGGGAGGAACTAATCGATAGTTGGCCCACATATTTGCACAATATATATGGATTTTCAATTCTGACAAGTGGACCCGTAATTTTGTAATTCAAACATTTTGTCCTTTCGCATTACGCTAGGGATTATTGTGCATCCAAAATATCCTCGGTGGGTAATATTAACCTTTCAAATCTGTGGCCTAAAGATACACGGTCAAAAGAAAAGTGTAAAATTGTCCACATCCAACTAAAAGTTCCTGATGGCTAGTTGTTATGATCGTTCAATCAGGATGATTATTTGGCCACCTTCCATCCACCATGGGACTCAACAGACAATTGTCTTGATTAATGAATAGGTGGACCTGACACATCCAAATTGAAGAGTTGTGCAAAAATGCGAGCCACATATCACATATTGGCCCATTTGGCACCATGGGTTTGATGAGAAGTGATGAGAAATCACTTGCTTTCCCTGTTTGGTGAAGCAGATTTGATGAGAAGTGGATTTCACGAGAATTCATGAGAAATTAAAAGTGCATTTCCTGGCACTTTTTAGATTCCTCCCAAAACGGTGGGATTTGATGAGAAATCCTCCCCAATGTGGAACCTAATGTGTTGTATCCTCGGTGCGGCTTCGGTGAATTCCCGGATTGGTGGCGTCCATAGTGTGATGTCTGTCTGACATCTGCGCCATCCATCCATTTTGAAAACTCATTTTAGAGCATGATCCAAAAAATTAAGTACATCCAAATCTCAAGTGTACCATAATAATGTAAACAGTGGTACTCAACCATTAAAAACTTATAGTGGGCCACAAAAGTTTTGGACCAAGCTTATACTTGTGTGGTCTCTTCATCTAAGTCTTTGTGACCTTGTCAATAGATTGGATGGAAAATAAACATTCCAGTGCCCCCCATGAAGTTTTTAATAGTGGGGATTCAATCACTATTGTTTCATGTGGTATGGTCTACGTAAGATTTGGATCTGCTTCATTTTTGGGACCATGCTCTAAAATGAGCTTTCAAAATGCAAAACTCAAATCATGCCCATGTATCCCTGACTGTGGGACCCAACATGATGTATATTTCTCAATCCATGTCGTCCACCCGTTTTGAAAGCTTAATTTAGGGCACACTCTAAAAAATGATGAAGATGCAGATCCCAAGTGGAACATACCACAAGAAACAATGGTGATTAAATACCCACCATTAAAAACTTAGGGTCACATGAATGTTTATTCACCATTTAACTTGTTGATAGGGTCATAAAGACCTGGATGAAAGGACCACACAAATATCAATTTGATCCAAAACTTTTTTATGTCATAAAGGCCACTCTCCACTTTTTTTATTTTATTTTATGGTCCACCTGAGATGTGGATCTGCTTTATTTTTTGGGTCCTGCCATAAAATGATCAGTAAAAATTGATGGACGGCATGGATTTAAAAATGGATAGATGGTGGGATCAAAATCCAAAGTATAGGTGGGCATATGGTGGGATTAAATTCCACACCGTCCATTCCCTCTTGTCTGGATTCTCTCTAAGTTCTGGCTGCCAAACAGGAAATCTGGAATTGATAAGAATTGAAATTTAGGAGAATTCATATCATCGATTCCACTTCTCATCACTTCCTCTCAAATTCATGGTGGCAAACAAGACCTAATTCTTCTTTCACAAAATAATGATCTAGTTTTAAAAATGGATAGATGGTGGGATCAAAATCCAAAGTATAGGTGGGCATATGGTGGGATTAAAATCCACACCGTCCATTCCCTCTTGTCTAGATTCTCTCTAAGTTCTGGCTGCTAAACAGGAAATCTGGAATTGATAAGAATTGGAATTTAGGAGAATTCATATCATGGATTCCACTTCTCATCACTTCCTCTCAAATTCATGGTGCCAAACAAGACCTAATTCTTCTTTCACAAAATAATGATCTAGTTTTGTTGGCACCATGCATTCGGTTTGGTAAAAGATGGAATTCCACTTAAAAAACAATGCAAATTTCAACATACTTTCCAAGTAAAACTTTATAAGCCCTACCATAATGTATTTACTACATCCACACCACTTATTTTTCTTTTTAAATAATTTTAGGGCATGAGCCCAAAAGTGAGGTAGATATAAAGATCAAGTGGACCACACCATAGAAGATAATGGGTTTAATGGTGGGTGTAATAATTCCTATTGTGGGCCACTTGAGCTTTAGATTTGCCTCAATTTTGAGCTCATAACCTAAAATGATCCAGCAAAATGAATGGATGACGTGGATGAAACACATATATCATGTTAGGTCTTATAATGTTTTACCACGTAACATGGTACCAATGCGAGACTTGTTTAATGTAGTACATTTTTTAAAAAATACTAACATAAATAATTATTACTTATTTATAGTTGACTACATGTAATTATGACCAATCAAATAGGCCCTTAGGAAATGGTTGTTATGAAATAGTATTTCCTCAAAAGTGTTTGCTGCAATTCAATCAAACACGAGGCTACATATGTTAACGAAAGCCCGTATTCGGTTAATGTGTACGATTAGGATAGTGTGGGTATGCCAGAGTCGTATTCAACTCGAGTTTGATTGAACGCTGGTGACCCCAATGCTAAGATAGACCGATTAAGACTGAATATATGGGATTTATCAACCACCTATTGTTATATTAATTAGACAATTTTAGAAGAGTAGAGGATAATCCTTTCGAATATATTCTTTTTATATTACGTTAAGGACTTTTTTTTCTACAATGATAACAAGCCTTGTATTTTTCAATAGAACAATGATGGATAAAAGATTTAAAAATAAAGGCCAACAGTGTCGATTTTATTGATTTGAATCTAAAGCTCAATAAACAAACAAAATAAATAGAGAAATATGCAAAAAAATAAATACCCATGATCGCTCATGCGGACAAACAATTAGGCAGATGGTCAGTGGGATGTGATCGAGGCTTGATCTTCCAAGTAAGGACTTGGTTGATTAGGGATCCAATGATAGAAGGTCACGGATATTTATACTACTCCTAAGTATACTTAACAATGACGCTAGATAGTAACGATATAAGCTAACCTAAACTTCAGAAATTGGCTAAGCAGAAGTGGAGGAACTAAAACTAAGATAAATAATGTTGCACTGTGTAGAGAAATTTTGTTTAGCATGGGCCTCAAGCTCTTCACCGTGTGCTCCTCATATAGCTCGGGAGCAGGCAAACCCTTGTTAGGTTTCTTAGATGGTCTGGGATCCTTGGCAGTCACGATGTGTAGTTATTTTCTGATCATCCCAACCTAGCCATAGAGATCTTCGAAGGTTACAATTCAAAACCGTTTTTAGATCTCCTTGCCAATGTGACTGCAGAGATCCATGGACATTACGAGATCAATCTCATTATATCAGAATTCCTCACAGTGTCTTTGTATCCATCGATTTTGAGAATAATCCACTTCTTGAACCTTCGTAATCGTTGCGAGAGCACCAATCCTCTCTGGGAGGATCTCCTATTTTGGTAGGATTGTATGAGATGGTCTTGTCGAGCATATCCAGATTGCGATAAGATTCCTATCTCAGCGGGTCTTTATATAATTGTTGGGCACACTACTTCAACTACACGTTCTGTTTGTGTTAAGGCTACATGTCATTCGTCACAATATCTTATCTGTAGAAGTACGTACGGCTCTGTGTCATTCTGCTTTTGGTAAGTGATGTGCCACAAAAGGATGTGGGGCGAAAGATACCCTCGATTATGTGAGTAGGATTCCGTCCATCATTTAGTAGGTAGTGTCGACATGTGACAACATCTTATTAGTCCGCGTGGATGCACTAGGATGGGTGTAAACAAAAGGGTCATTTGGCTCCTAGGAAAGTACCCCCATGAAAATGGAATCCATTAACAATGGCCTTTGCTTATCGTGGGGTGCTTAGAAATGGTTCCAAATGTATTCTTATGGAAATTAGTTTCACATTATTTAAGCCTTTTTGGATTTATGAGAAAAAATTAGAGGTTAAATCAGTCGGAATTTGATAAGTCATCAATCATTTCATTTTCAAATAATATAAAGGCGAGCCCATGTTTCTAATATCTTTCCAACACTCAAACACAATTTCAAGATTCTTTAGAAAGGATATGAATAAAATATATTTCACAAGCAATCTATTTCTTAGAAACAAACTACGCTCCACATATAAGATTCTAGTGAGTTACGTGCATTATGTTTGAATTGTGGAGGAAAAACGAAGGGGGGGGGGGGGGGGGGGGGGGGTAGTCTTAGGAAATTTGTTATTTCATCTTTCTGTATTTCCAATTCGTTTCTATCATATTTCTATAGAAATGTGGTAAAAAATCTCCAGAAAAGATATTATTTGTGTTTAAAGAAATGATATTTTTATGGGAACTATAGCTTTCTTAGTCGAAAGCATGATAGATCATACCATTTGGAATCGCATACATTTTTCATGGGTATCAAAACACAAATTTTCTTCTAAAAGACTTTTTTTTGTGTGCCTAAAATGCCATTTCCTAATTACCCCCCCCCCCCCCCCCCCCCCCCCCCCCCCCCCCCCCCCCCCCAGCTCTACTAATGTTAGACTAAATTTAAGATAGGGCTCACATCATGAATTTACTTATATCTTGTAGACGTATCGTGTTGGTAAATGTCCCACAAATTGCAGATATGGTTATGATTATTCAATTAGAGTCATTTTTAAGAAGTCAGAGTTATACACATCTGGATCATAAATTGTCTATTAATCAAATATAATTAAAATCCAGTTATGTAAAATGAAATAAATGAATATCATGTTACTCATGCATGCATTAGATACATTCACGATAACCTTGAGCCATTCCGTTCAATAATCAATTTCCATGCTCCTAATCCCATGTTAGGATCTATGGGTTAACTAGTGGGCCCAGTGGACTAAACCATTCAAGCCAGCAGAGTGGGGCTTAAACCATTCGGGAAGTGGGCTAGGCAGCCCCACTTAAAATAGTTAATAAATTTGAATTTATATTTTAAAATAATATTTTAACAATGAAGGGAGTGGTTAGCTTTGACTGTATGAGAGTAGATTAGTATTAAATTTTAATTTTAATTTAAACTTGAATTTGAAATTTAAATGTTGAATTTAAATATTGTGGAATGCCGATAATCAACTATTAATGAAAGTAGAGATTTTTTCCTTGATAATCTTTTACTTAATTGTAAAGAGGGTTGGTCGGTCCATCTTCGAATTTAAATTAGTTATCTCAATCATCTGAGTATGGTTCTATCATTTGGTATTAGAGACAGGTTTGGGTATGCTCAGGCACAAGATGAATGATAGAGTAGTAGCCATCGAGAGGAATATGAGAGAAATATAGTCTATTATACAAGAAGTAAAAAAAATGTATGAAAACTCTGTAAATCCAGAATGAGGCCTTTTGAAATCAAACTCGTCATAACCATAGAAACCATAAAGAATTAGAGATTTCAAATGGCAACAACTTGAGTAAAAAAGGATTGATTCATGGGTAATATGCTCGTATTGATTTTTCAAAATTTATTGGGTCAGATCTAATGGAGTGGGTGCATCGTGTATAATAATTCTTCAAATTTTAAGGTGCACCAATGAGGATCAGATACTTCTTGTGTCTTTTCACTTGGAAGGGGAAGAAAATCATTATTTCCAATGGTACGAATGCATTAATCTCACAATGACATTGGCTACATTCGTTAAGGCCTTGTTTGTGTGATTTGGGTCGTCAGCCATCGAAGACTTTGATAAGGCTTTGTCAAAGTTGCCTCAGATGGAGACTATTCGTGAGTATCAAATGTACTTTGACAGCTTGGCATGAGAAAGCATTGATCAGGGGTTTTATTGTAGGCATAAAAGATAAGATTCATGTGGAGATTAATATTTTTTTGGTCTAACTACGATGCTAGACATGGTGGGTTTGTCTCGTATGTAGGAAGACCAATTACAAAAGTTGCATCGTAATTCCAAACTCTTCGATCCAGATACAACCCCTTTGCCTTCTGCAACCATCAATTGAGAGAATGGGTATCTTGTGAGGTACCTTAATTGGCTCAAAATGCAAGATAGGTGTGAAAATGGATTGTGTTATAATTTTGATGAAAATTTTACAACAGGACATCAATGTAAAATACAAACACAACAATTATTTTTTACTGGAGTCAAATAAAGAGATTAAAGCCATTTTTGAATAGAAAAAGGAAGACACTTTATGGAGCAATCTAGAATGTCTTTTACAACTAATTTTCTAATGCCAACCTTGATGACAAGGCTATTGCTCAAGGGGTGGATAGTTTTAGGATTTATAGGTCAACTAATAGGCTAAACTAATTGGGCCAACAGAGTAAGGCCCAAACCTTTCGAGCGAGCAGAGTTGTCTAGGTAGCCTCACTTCAAATAGTCAATACATTTGAATTTTTCAATTTTGAAATAACATTCTAATAATCAAAAGAGCAGTTGGCCTTGATTATAGGATATTAGATTAGCTTTGAATTTAAATTTTAATTTGAACTTGAATTTGAAATTTGAATGTTGAATTTAAATTTTGTGGAATGCCGCAATTATTTATGTAATTTTCAACTATTAATGAAATCAGCAAATTTTCCCCTAACAATCTTTTGCTGGATTATAAGAAGAGTTGGTCCATCCCCCAATTTGGACTAGTTATCTCAATTATCCTAGTATGGTTCTATCATCTCCACATGCCCATAAAATGTACACCTCCGCATGATCACACAACTTGCATCTCCTTATAGACTCACTCTGTCTTTATTTCTCTCTACTTATGAGCATGTTAATGGTAAGAAAGCTTTTATAACGGACTGTCCATACATTTTTTCTTCTCTCTCCCTCTATTACTATATATATAAATATATATGGCAGTTAAAAGGATCTATAAATGAGTAATACCGACCTCTTCCACCACATCTTATTAGCCCCTCAAAATAATTAAGATAATGACTACTCTATCCACACTCTTTCATAGGTTGAGAAAGCGTCGCTTCCATAGGTAGAAAAAGCTACCCTATGTTATACTTATCCCCAATAGGTAGTAGTTTATCCAGTAGTACCAGTACCCAATAAACATCTTGCATTTGAACCGGAAGTGAAGTTGGAAAGAACAAAGGTGATTTTCACTATATCCAAAGCTATTTTTTTTTATAAGTAACGACAATTGAAGTCACACCAGTGTTGATCCAACTGCTTATTGCCACAAACGTCATGCATTTATGAGAAGTGGTTGTGATTCTGTTTTGGTTGTCCCATAAGTGGTGCATGTTCATAGGCAAAGTGCTATATGAGGACTTCGAGATCCACATGTTAAATTTGCATAGCAAAATCGAAATTCAGATGCATATATTAAATGAGTTCATATGCAGGTAGAAATTTCGGGTTGCCTCATGAGAATCAATGGGTTCATTAGGTGGGATAAGAATATGATTGATAAATTCATTGCCCTTATCACCCCGGCTTCACTAATGTATGAGGGTTATCAGGAATGGAGTTAATAGCTTGCCTCTTGGAATGCTGATACAATGTTAGTTCAGGAATGGAATTACTAGTTTGCTTAAGAAGGGGAGAAAAAGTATGATGATTTTCACAAATACTTTGTAAGAGACTTGACATTTGACGCTTCCAAGATGTTTCAACAATCAGACCCTTAAAAGATTCTGAAGCCGCACATTTGGTTGTGAAGCTATCGTGTTGTACAA
The DNA here is from genome assembly GCA_003013855.2 of Liriodendron chinense. Lineage (NCBI taxonomy): Eukaryota > Viridiplantae > Streptophyta > Magnoliopsida > Magnoliales > Magnoliaceae > Liriodendron > Liriodendron chinense. The sequence continues at coordinate 144,485 of PVNU02002307.1, forward strand.
ATGTAAATGAAGATATTGTTGCTTTAAAACTTTAAAGCCCTAAAATGGCTACTAATTATCTCGCCAAAGTGTTAAAAGAATCTAACCAATCTCGTCAAGGCTTCATTCCACCATTGAATTGTTCTCGAATAGAGGGGTTATGAGAGATCGAGTTCTTCACATAATAATGAGTCGATTGTCAAAGTTTTTCCTCATAAAAGTCTTGAAAATGAAATATGAAGGCTTTTTAATCTTCTATTATGCCTTAAAGATCAAATAATTAGAGTATGATTAGAGAGGAGAGCATTCAAGAAAGTATGAGCACACAAACCCTCTTGAAGAAAATAACTAAAATACATGGAATTAAAAAAAAACTTTATAGTTTACATAAGATATGTTGCTCACCACTTCAGAGACTCAACTAGGTAAACCAATTGTACTAGTGATTGGTTGTAATCTCAATATTAAGATAATTGTTTACAATCCCAAATATAGGGTCGCGATATAATAATAACTTAGTGAGACCGAGGTCGATCAACAGGTAAGATTATAGGTTCAAACACTCAAAGGCTATCTAAGGTCTAAAACTAAACTATCTAAACTAACTAAAATTGAATTAAGAATAAATGAATTCAATTGTAAAGGAAAAATTAATAGAAATAAATACTAGGATTTCTAAGAATCTTCTTCTAGTTATTCATAATCTCTAATTCACTTGTTTCAATCAAATAACTCAACTGAAATTGAAGTTTTATCCTATCTAACCAGATGATAGAGTGGTTAATTCAAAATTCATAAACCAAAATAAATATAAACTTCAATTAATTCAGTTCCCACATGAAGAACCAAGTTACTGATCACAGAAAATCTAAAACATTCAATGTATTCTTAGATCATGATGAATCAATGAATTTTACAAATCAATCCCTTATAAAACAAATAAGAAAATAATCTCAGTCTTCTTAAGCATCATCCAATGTGCCTGAAGTTGACAATAGATCAAAGTAAACTAAAACTAAAACACTATTCAAACAAAAATCAACTAATTGTTCATCAATCAAATCATAAATTTGAATAAAAAGAACTAGAACATCATTAATAAACTAGAAGGTTCACCTCTTAGCCATAGCTAAGAGATTAGCTAAATATAGTTAAGGAAAACAGAAAAAATAAAAGAAAACTATAACTTAAAATTAAGAAAATAAGAAAAATTTAATGTGAAACGGTTCCACCCTTGAGCTCCTCTCCTTCTCCTTCATCTCTAGATGCCTTAAAATAAGTGCATAAGCCTCCTTATATAGAGATTTAACACACCAACTTAAAAAATTGTGAAACTTCGCAAGCACTACCTCTATCGATCGATCGATCGATCAATCACACTCTCCATCGATTGATTGCAAATTTCATCGATCGATTGTAAATGTGTAAAAACATCAAGTAGCAAATTTGAGAAATTAAGGGTTTTGTTGATCGATCTACAAATTCTATCGATTGGTCCATCGATCTAAAAATTGTTTAGCAATTGTAAGAGTCATTTTTCTGAATTTCAGGGCTTTTATTCTTCCGAACCTGGATTTCAGGGCTTTGTATTTCTAACCCTTCTAAGCTCTTTTGACTTGATTTCTTCTAAGTTCTTCATTTCTTCAACTTTGTTTCTTTTGGGCTTTTAATTCATTCGATCTCTCTCAAATCACCTATAAAAACAAAAACAAACTTAATTAGTCTGAATTAACCGTGAATTGTAAGGAAAAAATGTGAATTAGGGAAAAATATGTAATATTTAAACATTTTACACAAAGCCAAACCTCTCCTTGAAAGTTATCCATGGTGTCTTTAAGAGTCCAAGAGCTTGGGAGGACAATCCCCCATCTTGTCAAAGCTATGTGCCATCATTTATAAGTGAAAAAAAAGAAGAAGAATCAATTAACCTTGGACAATAAGGCTACCATCTTGTAGTTCAATAATAGGACTTTGTCTGTTGACGTAGAATGGGCGTACATCGAATAAATGATCATAATATCACTCCTAATCCGCTGAGCTAAGGGCGAACCAAAGTAGAAAAATAATCATATCTTTACTAGAATAAAAAAAATCATTAAGCTCCACTTTTTTTTTGATGCAAACAACAGTCTCCCCATTACTAGAAGTATGATAAAGAGATACAAAACTGAAATTGCACCTGTTTGTTTAACACTTGAGGTGCTTTGCATGTGGAAGCTTGTTGGAGCTACTAGGAACAATGGCTAAGTCCCGGGGGGGGGGGGGGGGGGGGGGGGGGGGGGGGGTTGAATAGGACCACTTAAAATTCTTCCCTTGATTAAAACTAATTTACCAATTACCTTTAATTAAGAAATTAACACTTAGGATTCCAAGCCAAGTGGATCCAATCACAAAGACTACAAATGATTTAACATTAAGTAACTAGTATAAAAGTGAAGATACAAATTGTGTGTGTTTTACCAATTAAGTGCCTAGAATGTAATCCAATTCAAGCATTCATATAATTCAACTAATCAAAGACATAATCATGAGTATAATTACAAACATTTAATCATAAACATAATGATGTATGGTGGTTTAATTTTCCTACTCCACTCTTGGCTTCCATACTCTTCCCTCGAGTGCACCGGATTTCACTATATATGTTTTAATAGGTTCCACCGAACTTAGGAGTTTTAACAAGGTTCCTCCCAACCTAGGAGTTTTAACGAGGTTCCTCCTAACTTTTCAGTCTTACACAAGAACCTACAATGATTTTTACGGCTAACTAATAACTCTGATCTTAATATAAGGATTTACAGTTACTCCCATCAGAGGCTTCCAGTGGAGATTAACATATACACACCAATGTCTGGTGGTTCCCCTTGGAGACTTTGATTCTATTAGTGTACTTGTTTGTGCACCTTGTTTGTCAATGATGTGAGCTAGGGTGTCTTGATTCGATTGAGCCTCCATAGGAAGACTTGAAGATCGAAGACTCGAAGAATTAAAGAATTAAGGCCAAAGACACAGTTAAATCATGAGGTGCCTTGATAAACCTAGCCTTAGATCCTTTGAACTAAAACAACCTAGCCTCTAGATGACTTGGACTTAATAGGAAAACCCTCGGTCATCTTTCTTTGCCTTATAACCCTTAATTGAACATGATAAAGTTAGGCTAATAAGAGCTGCATAGTTACTGTAAAACAGAAAACCAAACAACAGTAAAATGGTGACATTTGGTCGACCGACTATGGCCAAAACTGTCCAGTGATAGAACATGCCAATCGATCGGATTTCGGGTGATCGAACAAACGAGGTTTGGTTAACTGATAATGGCCACAAACCGTTTAGTAACAAATCGGGTTAGTCAATCGAATTTCGAGCGATCGGCGGACTAGGTTCGGTCGACTGACAACGGCAAAAAACTAGCCGTTATAGAGCCATTTCAAAGTGCTCGGTCGATCGATAAATCGAGCCGGTCGACAGACACTATCTACAATAGATTCGTTGAGACATTTTCTTATAAATACTTAACTCCAAATCTTTTGCAAAATGATGATTTTGAGTGCGAAAAAGACCTTAGTGTATCCCAATACTTTCCAAACCTTCTAAGATCTCATCCAAAGGGATTCATACCTTCTCCCTTGTGATCATTCACAATAATGAGCATTCCAAGCTCAATGTTAGGCTTTGTTGGGTCAAAATTAGGAGACCACTTCGGTAACAAAAAGGAGATATTAGATTTCATTGGATTTTCTCTTTTCAGGGTCTGCAATAGTTTATTCAAGGTTGTGTTTGAAATGAAATAGAAAAAACTCTAAATTCATGATCAATTCATTAAATATCCCTAACGACTCTCAATGATCTAACAATCATTAATTTCGCATAGAAGTGGAAGGGATACGACCTAAAAGATATCCTATAGTATCCAACTGATAAAAAGAAGCACACACAAGTTGAATTGAGAACTTTATAAGGAAGAAAAAGAAAAAACTAGGTGCACTACCAAAAGCATGAGAAGCAACAATATTAAGTAAGAGTGGACATTTCAAAAGGTTAGAATTTTGCATTGATCGAAGGAGAATTTCCTAATGGTGAGGATGAAAAATGAGTCTTGAAGCCTAGGTTCTTTTAAAGGATGGTTTTGATGGTAGTTTATAGGCATGCACTTTTGAATTCTTATTATTATCTTATTCTACAATTATACTAGTTCTTTAAAATAAGTCAGTTTTTTTTCCTCAAATCAACCTATCTCAGATCAAGACTATGCTTTTGCCTAGTGACTTCGAACATGTATGTTCAAGGAACCTTAATATTCAATCAACTTCTAATGGCAGCACTTTTTTTTTAACTCCTAATCCATAACAATGAGTCTTTATTTACTTTTATTCCACTCGGATGAGAGGTCTTAACTCTCATTGGAATTAATTGACAACCTAACAACTGAAGAAAAGGATGAGAAATGATTAATGATCAAAGTGGCTTTTCCATGGGGAGCTTTTTCAATTCTTTCTCCGCCCTTATGTTATAGGGCCTTCTCATCCTTCATCCAATGCATATAAAAAAACTTATTCATTTCCTTCACTTAGCTGAAAGTAAGTTGATCTGAGGGGAACGATTTTTCAAGAATCGTCTCATCGTAGTTGGAGTCCAACACCATGAATTTTTCTTTATACACACACCCGCATACCCATACACACCACAATGGGTACTCGAACACATGACCTCTATGTTGAAATTCCCGTAAGTTTCCTACAGCCATGAGTAGGGACCTCCGTCCCCTAAACCACCTATTTTAGAGCTCGAATAACGAATCATAGAGCAATATTTTACTTATTCCTCTACCCAAAACAACATGGAAAATAAAAATGAATTTTACCAGCACTGGTTAAACAAAGACTTTTTCCCACAATAGAAAAAAAACTAGTGCAATGCCTTTATTATAACCAACTATTAGGTAAATATTCTCATGACTACGAAAGCCCCCCGACATTCAGTGGGTTCGTCGATGCACCCATGGGGAGTTAGGTACTAATAGTTTTGGGATCCAATACAAAATTTTGATAAAACTAGTATTTTCATGGTGAAATTTCTTTCACAAGTATATATTTTTTTAATGTGAACCTGTTTTCCCACATATTTACTCATCCAATGTGTGCGCGCACATTATTCTCTGAAAACCATATTATTTTGGACAGAAGCATGATAATTAGCCATGACATATCACCTCTAAGCAGGTTTAACACTGGGAAGGGGTGGAAGACCCCTTCGTCTCTCTCTAACAATAAAGACCTCTAATTTTGTAGTGATTCCAACACCATAAAACCTACCCTGTTATTTGAATCCATACTCTTTCTCCCTCTATAAATCATAACCTATCATATAATTATATATATAAATTAAGATAAGAAGAATGAATTGTTGATTGAGTGTTCTCGTTTATACCAATGGTTTGCTCATTCGTCCCACACATGTTTGTCACGTATTATTTAAATTAACATGTATACGCTTTTGTAATGAGGTCAAAGTATTGGTCAAAACTTGGTATGTTGGAAAACACGTTTAATATATGCTATCCATTCGTCATTTCAGAACATTTCTTAAGTGAAGTTTTTAATTAAAGTTAGCGTTGCTAATCCTAGTGCGTCTAATCTCATGTTCGCTGATTAGATGCGAAGGCAGATCCCTAACAGTTGAAGATCAACCTCGCACTTAGCTTAGTCTCACTAATGTGAGTTACCCGAAGGACAAGCCCGATGAGCCTAGAAAATAGTAAGCTAAGATTATCCCCTCTAATCCTCTTGTTTATTTTTTGAATAGTTGATATTAAATCTTATACGTAAGAAATTATACTATTGGGCTTAGTTTTTTTTTTTCATAGCACCTTTCTATTTTATGCATAACAAACGTTTATGGCTCTTAAGTTACCATAGATGGTGATGATGAGTGTGAAAAGTATGATCATTGATATTTTCTATATTGGATAGAATCTTTTTCATTTTCTCCTTATGGTTTTAGTTAAAATGTAGTTCCTCCCTCATTCTTAACATTCATGCATAAAGTTGTAAGTTCGATAGTTTTGACTCACCTAAGTATGTTGCAGGTGGCTAGATTGACGAATATGTCTAGAATGAAAATGATGTGAGGGGTGCCTATTTAACGCAGACAAATGGGTGTTGCTCTTGTTTTCTACTGGGCAGCAAGGTATGTCTTATTAGAGCAGTATTGATTTTTTTGTGAAGGTTACAACTAATAGTAGAAGTAGCTCGATGGCTTGGAGTACATTGAAGTTAAAGATATTGAAATCGATGAGTGCGTTTATGGTGATAGCTTTCATGTGTGGTTTTTGTTTAAAATGGTCCAATTGGAGATTGTGTAAAACAATGTTAGTCTTTCTTGATCTTGTTTATGGGAGTGTTCGATACTGTTATCCCCCTCTCCTTTTGAGAATATAGAATAGTTGATTAAGGATCTGCTGAATCTGCAGATAATGGATACCTACTAGCCTTGCGCATGAGCGTTTGCCCTCCTATAGTGGATGACCTTATATAAAAGTGGCATGCATGAGGGTTCTCCAAAGGAAGTCAAAAGGGGCCTTAATCTTAATCTGAGCATGATCGCCCTCCTTAGAAGGAAATTTTTCCATGAGATTAAGTCCCTTAATTTCAGAGTAGAAGAGTTTACTTATCTCAATAATAAATAAATCCAATTCGACCTGTATTGAGGACTAATTGAATGAGGCTCTCCATAAGTGTCTGCCTACTTGGCCAAATGATTTAAACTCATTTTTCGATAGTCATTTGTAGTTATTTCAGGTGCTATTGTATCATAGTTTAATGATTTCAAAGTCATCAATGATTAGTGAGCCAACAATGAACATATGCACATATTCTCTTCCAGAGCCAAAATAGAAGATGTGTAAATGATTGTCAAGCTTTCCAAAATCAGTCCTCATATTGACTTCACTTTTTAGTTCTTCTAAGAAGTGGTGTTAGTTTTCTTTTTAGATTTTTCTCTCTTCGTTTTGCATTGCAATTATATACCTCATATATCAAATATTTCGTACAGTACCTAAAAAAATCCTAAGGTGAACTATCAGTGGACTTTGGTTTTTCAGAGAATGTGAATTGAACCATTTCATCTTAATCTAGCTACTACAATCTTTCTTATTCGGTGCTGCTATAGCCCTCTGGTTGTTGGGGCAGCGATACCCGTCGAGAATTTTTTACTTTCAAACATCCTTATAAAGAATATAAATCTTGAATTTTGAAAGATTATAAAGGCTTCGCATGGGTTTTTCATATCTTTCGATCTAGTGACGTAGAGTCTATAGGCAGTACAAAGATAGGTGCTAATAGTGGTCTTCTATTTTTTTCAAGCAACAAAATATTACTTCTACTTTTCGTCATAGTTTAACACACAATTGAGCTGTGGAATTAACACCGGTTGCAAATGCTTCTGACCTCAAATCCCTGACATAAATCTATAGCTTAATGACATGAACAAAGTATTCACCCTTGCGGCTATTAGACATATGCTAGTGAATTAATACCGTCATCACTTAAATAAAACAAAATGAGGCTCCCCTACCTTTTATCAGAACTAGAGGAGGTCATCTACTTAACTATGGCCAAACTAAACCATAAGCAGATGAATCATACCCCCACCGATTCCACATCTGGAAGGGGCACCTTCCCTAAGTTTGATCTAGCTGTAAGGCCCCTAGCCTTTCTTTAGCTTAGGCCGTTGTTATGAAGGGAGACACTCCATCAGAGCATGTTAAGCTTGCAATTCAATGATTTTCTTCCATGAATGCGTTATTTCAAAAAGAGTACTGATTCATAAATCTTTTTTCTTTCATTTCGTAAGAAGGGATTTGTGAGGTGTAAAGTAGGAAAAACGGTGAAGATTGGGGGAGAACCAGCTCAGCTATTTTGCTTCTTGTCATTTCATCAAATGAGTGTAATAAAGAAAATGATGAATTCTTATTCATATCTTCATTCTCTAAGAGTATTACCCTGAGTACGGAGTAAAATTGAAAGAATTCAGGGATCTCGAGTAGATCGCCTTTCAGGTGGGCATTACCATATAGATCTATTAGTCTTGTTTGTCTTTAAATATAAGTACAACCAACCAAAGTTTAGGGATCAATAAGGTTAGATCATTCAATTATGTTCATGCAATGTTAAAACGCTTACCCCCAAGATGCAAGGTAGATTTGTAGTAAAGCTTCATGTCTAAAGAAGGGGAGGGGCCAGCCAAAGAACTAGAAGGCCTGCGACGAATAGATTAATTTTTTTCCTGGTTAAGTCACCCTAGTTAATAGGAATAAAAATTGTTGTGAAAGTATCATTCCATTTTGATTCAAACTTTACTAGTTAAGGAATTGATAATGATGCACCGGATGAAGTGGAACAAATTAGCAACCGCGTTAAAACCATTCAAGTATGCAACTTAACGAAGTAGGATCATTGTAGTAGCAACTCTTAAGTTACAAGCTACTTAAAAACGTAGTAATCACACAAATTAACACATATTATCAATCAATGGAAGGTGCTAGTGTGCTACGACCTTTTTGAAGCTTCAAAATGTATGTGCCCAGTAGTATGTTGTACTAATAGGCTTTGAAGTCAACAAGCAATGACTGAAAAGTCATTGGATGCTAACACACGCATATGCTTTTCAGCTGGCTTGCCCTTAGTAATGGTTCATCCATTTGCTACCTTTTTGCCATAAATTATGGGGTACTACTTCTTTAAACATTTTTAAATGCCTGTAGATATAATAGAGTTCTTCCCCCAAGGTAAGGAAGAGTCCAGCCTATAGTTATTGGGTGTCGTCTTAGGGCCGTAAATAAATTTTACCCAAGTTAAAGCATATACTCATTTATAGGTTTTTGGATATCAAATATTACTCGATCTTCATTCTTTCCCTCTTCATCACACAAGTTATAGATAAATAAATTTTCAGTTGGAATCGAAGATTCGAACCAGCCTCAGAAGAAACTTTTATTTCAAGATCCATATCTCCTTAATTATGCACAAAACTAAAAAAGAAAGTATAAAAATAGAAATATTTACCAGGTTAGGTATTAATCTGATCACTCATTGGGTCGTCCTCACATCTCTCTCTGGGAAATGCTAAAACTCACTAGAAAGAGCGTTCTCACTAGTCTTCTCTTCCTCCTCTTCTTTGGATTAACATCTATTGGTTGACACAAATTAATTATATTCACATCTCCTTGTAACTGATTTGGTGACATTTACTTACCCTTGCCTATTGTATGGAAGGAATTCTTATATAAGCATGTCCCTTGCATCTTTATTGGTTGAAGTTAGAGAAAAGATTGCTAATATGTGGATATAAAAGGCATGTCTTCTCATTTTAGAGTTAATGAGTATGCCATTCTGATTAATTATATTCACATCCCCTCAAAATTGATTTGGCGACGTTTATTTACTCCCACCTATTATATGGAAACAATCCTTAGATAAGCATGTCCCTTGTATCTTTGTTGCTTCAAGCCAGAGAAAAGATTGACAATAGGTGGGATATAAAATGCATGTCTTTTCCTTTTAGAGTTAATGGATATGCCAACATTCCCTATAATGTCTAAACCAAGAAGTTAACTTAATGCCTAAATAAGAAGAGACCCTAAAATGTCCAATCGTTACTCCTATCAACCCACCCTCAACCTAAAAATTAGGAGAGATCTGTCTCTTTCAATATCCTACCTAGTGATTAGGGCGGTATGCATGCACAAACATACTTAACTATGCACGTTAATTTAACAAGATCAATGAGATTACACTCTGCGACTTCTTCGACATGCGTGGGAAGCAATCCATAGAGTGAAGTCACTTACACTTTCCTCCCTAAGTGAGGGGCCCCATGTTACTTTTATTATAGGTCATAGGTTGGTTCGGGATGAGGCGCTGTAATGAAATAGTTTTGACCATTTACCACACTTGACTTTAGGGATTGAATAAGGTAATTAGTTAAAATATACCAACTCCTTGGGAATGGGTTGATGGGTTATTGATGGGCTTTTGATGACTGGCTATTTGATATTGATCCAATTGTTCCTATTCGTTACCACGTAGTACATATGAGAAATATTCAAACTTCCTTAACTAAATTCACTTGCAGTTTATAGTAACCCATTACCTGAGCAAGCAACATCAATAACAACAAATACATGCATAAAATCATTGGTAGTTCTAGCAACAAAGTAAATATATGTGTAATACCTCAATTTTTTTGTGCTTGTGTATATACACGAGTACTTATCCTTATGTACATCCCAATTTAAACCCACACTTTTAGGAAAATTATACGTAGACTTATGTACACTTAAGCCTTCAATACTCAATATATCATCTTATACTCGATCAAATATCCACCCACCGATGAAAATAGTTACACATCGGTATTAGAAGACATTTGACTATTCATCTTACTTTCAGACTGTTCGATCATGATAAACTAATCTTAGGATCATCATAATCACCCATGTACATATCTATTCGTAATCCTAACTGTTCATCTTATCCATCACTCATGTATAAGCTTACTTAATCGTTGAGATCACTACCTAATGACCCACTCACAAATGCATGCATATCCACCTTTTACATATCCCAAGAGTACACTTGATTTAAACCATTGGTATTACCTTTCATGTACCTATTAAGATATACAATCGTTTAATTTCAATATAGACTCTCATATCATTATAAAATTGATAATGATCTAATCTGAGCTATTTATACCCAATCATCTATGATTTTAAACCTCATATCCTTACCCCACTCAACAAAATCAAGATATGACCGTTAATATAGAAGGCTGATTGTACACCATATCCTAAACACCCAAAGACTCCATGGATCCTTTAAATTACTATCTTTAAGGTGATCTAATTGTCAACTTTAAAGTCATTCGATAAGAGTGATAAATTAAAAACATATTTTTGCAATCTAAGATCACCCGATTAGTGGACCATAAGGAGAGGGACCTGTGATCCCCTTACAAACCATCCATGATTGACCTCATGTGAGGAACTAGTGCATGTGCATGCACACTTGTAAACCAGAAACCCAAACTTCTTTTCGCACATGAAATCACATTCAAACATAAATCAGACTTAATGCCTTTTTCTTCAACTTGAAACTACATTTCAGCCATCCAATGTCCAACCATCCAACATCAGCTGAAACTCACTAACACGGTCTAAACCATCCATTAAGTCACCCGAAGCCTTCAATGGCTAACATTCTTTCCTCACTGTTTCTTATCATTCGGCCCACTTAAGCCTCAGGTCTATTTCATTTTTAGACTTATGCCCTAACGTGAATTGAAAAATCTGATGAGCGGACCAGATTTTCTCAAACATCTTGGTGGACCCTACCTTATCTTCCCTTTGCAGTAAGGAATGTTGAAGGCTTCTGCAATGTAAATCACGTTCCGTGTATTCTCCTAAAATCTCCTCCTTCGGTTCCTGCCATGAAATTTGTAGCATTAAGGAGCGGTGCACATCCTTAATTTATTAATCAGAATCATTAAATTCTACTCTCATTAGATCCAACCACCTATTGTCAGATCATTGATCCAAAACCAACATCTCCGTCTTCCATTTTTTTCAACCATGACTATGATTCGTACTGCTGCATAGTGGAGATCTATAAACCACCATTCATCACATCACCCAAATCGTGAGAGGTTTTTGGAATATTTTAAATGCTCTGACATTCCCTATAACCACTTCATATATTTTCTTATATTGAATTAATGTTGTTAACCAACCACTCCAAAACGATGGTGAAGTATGTAAAATGCATACTTTGAATCTGAATGATCTTTCAATGATCTAAATTGTTTATGTGATGGGCCACACTTTGTAAGGAAGATAGCATGAACATAGGCTTCTTTAGCTAGAATATTTCAACATGTTTATCACTTGAATCTTTCCCGTTGGATATAGAGGTCTCCTTATTCCTTGTATAATCGATGGTTTAAATTATTTCAATATGAGATATTTTTTTGGATATTCATTATTTGAATTTAGTTATATTAGATAAACTATTTATGTCATTGAAAACGATCTTGATTTAATAACTGACGTCCCTGTGCGTTATATTGTAATACGTACAGATATATTTTAACAAATCACACATTCGAATGGAAGTGGATTGGTTATAAACTCAAGCATAAATATATACCTTTGCACGGGGCTGCGTGGGGCCCACAGAGGTGTTCATGACAAATTCACTTCATCTATTTTAGAAGACTAAAATGTGACACAGATTTAAAAATCATGCAGATCCAAAACTTAGGTGGGTCACACCAAACGAAACAGTGGGAACGTAAATGTCCAACATTAAAATCTTCTTGAAGCTACCCATGATGTTTATATGCCATCCAAACCGTTCATAGGGTTATTACCACTCAGATAAATTGTAGGCACAAATATAATCATCATATAAAACTTCTGTCACCCCCAAGCATTTAATCTCCACTATTTCATGTGGTATGGCTTATATGACTTTTGGATCTACTTGATTTTTATATTCATGTTTTATTGTGGTCTTGCAACATAGATGGATGAATTAGATTTATCACCGACATCTTTATGGGGGTTTGATGTAGATTGAGAACCATACTAGACGCCTCAGGGGATGTAGGAGTAATCTTCTTATATGTATAGAAGCCCTAATTTCCTAGCTTAAGGAGGCTATTGGGTCCCTAGGGTATGATATCTAATAATTATCCCAATTAACCATTAAGAAGCCCTCTGTCTTCATGTGTTTATGCATTGGGAGCTGGGGAGAGAGTATGGTGAGCCTACCACAGGGGAATGGTAAATTACACCCATCCCTCTACCTTATCAAAATGGATGTGAAGCTGTCCTTGATGTTATTATTTTGAGTATTTAGAGAGACAGTGTACTGCATGCATCTATGCATTCGTATGCATGTTTCATTTCATTCACTTCCTTTTAGTAGCATATGTTATATGTTGTTTTTTGTACTACGTTGGTAGCTGTAAATGCTACTTGTTTATGATGATATATGATTGTTTGCACTATACTTTGATTAATAATGTTATGTTATTTGATAAAATTATCCATTGAGTTTTCAAGAAAACTAAATCCATTGTTTCATCTTAAAAATTTCAAAGACGTCGTCAGTGAAGACACACGGGTGTAGTTACTTTTGTTTATGTTCTATGAGAGTAATGTATATTTTGTAAGTATGTTAGGAATGTAAGGAGAATAGTGTACTTAGTGTATTATTCTAAAAATATTTCATATTTAGATTAGTCATGTTGTATTTACATACCATTCAGAACAACAGAAAACTACATCGTCGGTATAGGATTCAGAATTCAGGAAGTTGGAGAGCCTGTTCGCTGAGTTTGAAAAGTTTAAGAGCCTGTTTATTGAGTTTGTGGTGTGACTTAAATGTTAAATTATATGCGACTTAAATGCTAAATGGTGTGCGCTAGAAGAGAATTCTACACACCCCTACACTAATGTAGGGTTGGTGCCACTTGTCATTTCATTTTTCAATTGTGTCAATATTGAGTCATTTGGACCGATGCAGGAGGCTATAATAGAGAGACTTCCTTTGACTTATAGAAAGAAACATATGTTTATATAATAATGAAGAGAAAAAAATTCTTAAAAAGATAAAAAGATTGCCAAAAAATAGTTAAATATATACTACTTACTAGTAAAGTTCCTAAGATTTTATAGTCAATTTATAGATTAATCTGTTTCTAATTACTTTAAAAAGCTTTTAATAATTTTTTCTTATTCAATCTAATGTCTGGTCTCTCTTTTTTGTTAAAAAAGATTTGAAATGAATGAATATGAATACAATTATTTTGAGTAGTTTTTGGTTCACAGACTTTTAGAAAGTCTATTTCATTGCATGATTCATTAGGTTTTGACTATGTCTTTTGAACAATCTCAATACATATGGTGCAAGATGATTCTATATATCGAGGTTGGAATGAGATTATGTGTTTTCACGTCTCATCGTAATGTTCAGTCTATCTTGATTTTCAATTAATGAACAAGAAGGAAAATGAAACTATTAAATTTTGTAATTGACCAGACAAAAGCTTACAAACATAAGCACTCCCTCAAGGGGACCTTAAAGTTAAAAAAACTAAGCACTGCTTTATATATATAAGGCCGTAATACATCTATTAATTTGCTTGAAAGTGCTTATAACTATAAATGTCACACCTTGAAATTTGGATACCTAAGAAAACTACTTAAAACCCGAATTTTGAGACCCGTGAGTTAAATATTTCAATTTTAATATAAAAGTATAATCATTCCATTCCATGCACATTCGCATTCTAGTTAACATTCCATAAAAATAAGTTCAAACTATGCAGTAATGAAAATAATTCATAATCTTTTACCACATTACTCTCAGATGTCAATTTAATTCAAAATGTAAAAGAAATATAAATCGAAGTTTAAGGATTCCATAAATTAACTAAAGGAATTCAAACGAATCTTAAAACATGGAGATAACTGCCATTTAAGATCGACTATGCCCAATATTATGAAGGGATAATAATAGTATCATGCGTCCTTCTAGTATTCGAATCCTGTACCTGAAACATTTAGAAAGGAGTGATTTCAACAACTCAGTGGTGTCACTTCGCACCTATAGTTTGAAAAGTTCTAAATTTACATATAATCTAAATATATAATCACATTATATCAAATTTATTAAATGAAAGTCAAGAAATTATAAAGAGACATATATGATCAACAATTAATATGTAATGGTAGGTTTTATTAGGATGAACTCAGACAAAGCTTCTATGTTGATCCTTTTAGGAAACAACCCATGGCAGAGCACTCATGCTTGTCGTTTTAGGAAATGGCCCAGGGTAGGCCACTTGCGCCGATTGTTTTAGGAAATAACCTAGGGCAAAACATTCGTGCTATTTGTTTCCATTCGCACTGGAATGCTGACCAAGAGGTGGTCGGGCGCTCAATATTCTGTATATTGAGACAGATGTCTCTGGACTGTTCTAGGAACAGCCGGGCGCCCGACAATCAAGTGGACTGAGCGCCCGATATTCGAGAATTTATTCTCGTTTCTTGCTAGACGTTTTTCTGTTTGGGCGGGCGCCCAACCCAGTTTGACCGGGCGCCCGACCGGCCGTGAACTTAAGTGCGGGGTTTCCTATTTTGGGCTCTATTTTCGAGTTTTACTATAAAAAGGGGTGTAAACCAGGATTAGGCTATGGGATTACGGTTTCTATACGTCCAAGGTGAGAAAAAGGCGAGAGGTTAGTAAAAAGGGTCATCTCTGTGCATGGGAGCATCGGAGAAGGTAAGTGTATTGCTTGTAACTTTGTCTTCTTGATAATGGAAGTTTGCACCATAGTTTTTTACCCTTATTAGGGGTTTTTCCACGTAAAATCTGTCTTGTAGATTGTTGGTTTGTTTCAATATCACTTCTAGATTATATTTCTTCCTGTTTATCATTTTTGGGTGATACCGGAGATTGGATCTCGGTTCACTGACGTTATTAGCGTGCTGCGCAACAACTGGTATCAGAGCTATTGGTTTAGTTCAAGTGGGAGTGATGACGGAAGAAGGGAAAACTAGAATTGAGAAGTTTGATGGTTCAAACTTTTCCTTCTAGAAGATACAGATGGAGAATTATCTATATCAGAAGGACCTCTATATTCCTCTTGAAGGAAAAGAGAAGAATCCAGAGAAGATGGCAGATGATGAATGGGCTTTAGTGGATCGAAAGGCTTTAAGAACAATCTGACTCTCTTTGTCTAAGAGTGTGACCTTCAATATATCAAGAGTAAAGACCACAAAAGAATTAATACAAGCTTTGGCTACGATGTATGAGAAACCCTCAGCATCTAACAAGGTTCATCTTATGAAACGGCTATTCAACATGAAGATGTCAGATGGTGGGGAGGTGGCTGAACATCTAAACGAGTTCAATACAGTCAGAGCCAATTGGAATTCGTAGGCATAACTTTTGATGATGAGGTCAGGGCATTATTGATCTTGTCCAGTTTGCCAGACAGTTGGAATGGTTTGGTGATTGCCGTGAGCAATTCCTCAAGGTCTACGAAGTTGAAATTCAATGATGTAGCCGGTCTAATTCTTAGTGAAGAATTTAGAAGGAAGGCATCGAAAGCTTCAGGGGATTCAGGGAATGCTCTAAATGTTGAAGGAAGAGGAAGATCTTCGAACAAAGGTGGAAATAAACATGGACGTTCTAAGTCAATGAATAAGTTCAAGGGATCAAAAGACAAGGACGGGTGTTGGTATTGCAGAAAGAAGGGGCACATGAAGCGAGATTGCAGGGTGCTTAAGAAACAAGAAGGAAGCTCTCAAGGTGGGAAGGATTCAATGAATCTATTTGAGGAGCGTGAAACAGATGCATTGATCTTGTCTCTTGATGTGCGGAATGAGTCTTGGGTTATAGACTTGGGTGCTTCGTTTCATGCCACTTCGTCAAAAGAAGTTCTTTGTGATTATGTGTCAGGTGACTTCGGAAGAGTCTACTTGGAGGAGACGTTCACTTAAGTGAGAAAGACGGAACAATTTTGAAGTTGAAGGATGTCAGACATGTACCGAGTTTGAGACAGAACTTAATCTTAGTGAGGCAGTAGGCCGATACCGGATATGTGACGACATTCATGAATGATGCATGGAAGGTCACAAAAGGTGCCTTGGTAATATCTCGAGGTAAGAAGGAAGGTACCTTGTACGTGACTTTCGGATCGTACAGTTCACTCACAGTCGCATCAACTGAAGTGAACGGGTAATTATGGCATCAGAGGTTGTGACATATGAGTGAGAAGTGGATGAAAGTGCTATTGTCAAAGGGGAAGCTACTAGGGTTGAAGGCAATCGATTTGAAATTCTGCAAGGACTGCGTGTATGGCAAGCCGAAAAGAGTAAGCTTTAAGAAGACATGACGCGCTCCAAATACGCATCTATTGAAGCTTGTTCACACTGATGTGTGGGGACCGGTATAGGTATCATATTTTGGTGGATCACGTTATTTTGTTTTCTTTATTGATGATGCTAGTAGAAAACTGTGGGTTTATTTATTAAAGCACAAATTGGATGTATTTGATGTATTTAAGAAGTGGAAGGTAATGGTAGAAAATGAGACAGGTAAAATAGTAAAATGTCTCAGATCAGATAATGGAAGAAAGTACTGTGATAAGAGGTTTGAGGAGTATTATGCAGCTAATGGGATCAAACATCAGAAAATGATTACAGGAACACCGCAGCAGAACGGTGTGGCTGAGCGCATTAACAGGACTATCCTTGAGCGCGCCAGGAGCATGAGGCTACATGCAGGGTTGCCTGAGACCTTTTGGGCAGATGCTGTGAATACTGCCCTATATATTATAAATAGAAGTCCCTCAGCACCATTGGATGATGGGCTACCTGAAGAAACGTGGACTGGAAAAGAGGCGAACCTTGTACATCTCAGAGTGTTGGTTGCACTTCTTATGTTCACATTGATGCAGAGCACAGGAACAAACTGGATGCGAAGTCCAAGGGGTGCACGTTTATAGGCTACATTTTGGCTACTGGTTTTGGGACACAGAGGACCGAAAAATCATCAGAAGCAATGACGTAGTCTTCAATGAGAAAGTGATGCATAAGGACAATTTGTAGCAAAAGCAGAATAAGGCCGATGAGAAGGAATTCGTAGAGTTAAAAGAGTTACTGGACACAGGTGTTACAGTGCCACAGGACGAGCATGCACAGGAGCATGATGAGGTAGAGCCGCAGACACCGGTTGTGAGGAGGTCTACTCGAGAGAGGAGACCCAAGGTTCGATACTCACCCTCCTTACATTATCTACTGCTGATAGATAATGGTGAACTAGAGTGTTTTAAAGAGGCATTACGGTAAGATATGCGGGTTAAATGGGAACAGGTCATGGATGATGAGATGGACTCTCTTGAGTCCAATCGTACGTGGGAGCTAGTCACTCTACCTGGGGTAAGAAAGCTCTTTATAACAAGTGGGTTTACAGATTGAAGGAGGAACATGATGGTTCAAAGCGGTACAATGCTAGAATGGTTGTGAAAGGGTTCGAACAAAAGGCAGGTATCGATTTCACTGAAATATTTTCACCAGTGGTAAAGATGTCTACGATTCGCATGGTCTTGAGTATAATGACTATAAAGGACTTACATCTAGAACAGCTAGATGTTAAGACGACCTTTTTTCATGGGGACCTTGAAGAAGAGATATACATGCATCAGCCGACAGGATACGAGGCACCAGGAAATGAGAACGAGGTGTGTAGATTGAAAAATAGTCTATATTGCTTGAAGCAGGCCCCAAGGTAGTGGTACAAGAAGTTTGACAGTTTCATGTCGAGAAATGGGTACAAGAGATGTCATGCAGACCACTGTTGCTACTTGAAGAAGTTTGATACGTCGTACATTATCCTTCTTCTGTACATTGATGATATGCTTGTAGCCGGATCAAGCATGAAGGACATCTTAGATCTCAAAATACAATTGTCTAGAGAATTTGCCATGAAGGATTTAGGAGTTGCAAAACAAATCCTATGCATGAGGGTAAAGCGTGACAGGGAAAACAAGAAGGTAGTTTTGTCATAGGCAGAATATATAGCCAAGGTACTTGATCATGGGAGGTGCTAAGCCGGTTAGCACTCCATTAGTTAATCACTTCAAGCTTTTTAAGGAGCAAGGTACGAAGACGTAGGAGGAATGAGACTGTATGGCTAAAGTCCCATACGCGTCAGCTATAGGGAGCCTTATGTATGCTATGGTTAGCAGGAGGCCAGACATTGCTCAAGCAGTGGGGGTTGTTAGCAGGTTCATGAACAACCCCAGGAAGGAACATTAGGAAGCTGTGAAGTGGATCCTCAGATATCTGGTAGGTACTGTGGATGTAGGGATGTGTTATGGAGGATCAGAAATCAAGCTACAAGGATACGTCGACTCAGATTTGGCAGGAGATATCGACAGTAGAAGGAGCACAATAGAGTATGTATTTACCCTAGGTAGTGTTGCAGTCAGTTGGGTCTCTCAGTTACAGAAGATAGTGTCCATTAGTACAACGGAAGTATAATATGTTGTAGCTACAGAAGCGTGCAAGGAAGTGGGGTGGATGCAACGTTTTATGGAAGAGTTGGGGAAGAAGCAAGCAGATTGCAAGCTGTAAAGTGACAGTCAGAGTGCAATACACTTGGCTAAGAATTCAGCCTTTCATTCAAGGAACAAGCATATTAACATCAGATATCACTTCATACGTTCGTTACTGAAAGATGGATCGATTGCTCTAACCCTAATATCACTAGGGTGTAAGGTACAACCCTAATGATGATGGAGTGTAGATGTAATTGTAATATACATAATGCATGATGTATGAATCATACTATCCAAGTCATGTACCAAACTTGCAGTATTGCGCGATCGTGTGGGTCGACCCTATCTCATACGGGGCTCCGAAGTACCTCAAAGCCATAGGGCATATAACTGCAAGTTTACCATGCATTAGGCAACTAATACAATGACATGATTACCAACCTCGGCACCAAGGTCGGGTGTACGCTATCATAATCAATCACAACCCAAAGCCAAGCATACAATGATGCATATGATATGTGAATGGGCATTCCATTAATATATTAAGCATGCTACTAAAGTGTGGGACAACATCACTAATAGTCTAGACAACTAGCATGGTATAAACACATCATCACCATACCATACATGTCCTCAATCACATAAGAATGCATGGGTCTAGGTAGGGTCCACTTGGATCCAACCCTAATGAGTCCCGCATGCTCCTATGGGGGGTGTGCCTACAAGCTAATGGGCCTACTTGTAGCAAGCCATGCGAACACATCAAGGGTCAACTTAGGACTCTACCCTAGCCCCTAATTGAGTGGCCTAATCATGTTCGTAGTGGAAACTACATGGTCATTTAATGGGGTCCACAATCAATCAATATGGTTGGCCCTATAAGGGGCATCAATGTGGGCCCTACAAATACTCTAAAGGCTAGGTCAATGCGGCAGCTTATGTTTAGGCAAATGATGGCCCAGATGTGGGCTTAAATAAGGAATCTTATTGAGCCCTAAGGGAAGGCCTCATTTGCGACCAAAACAGTCCAAGTGGCGTAGCCCACTTGAGACTTGAATTTGCCCCATAATTGGGCTCGGGTGCTAAAATGGGCTGGTGAAATGGATGGCTAACTAAGATAAAATGTATACATCACTGTGGGGTCCATGATGGCCCACAACTGATGCCTCAAGGGGAGTCCACACGTTGGTCAGTTTGGGCAGCGCCCACTGTCCAACGTGGGCCGCCCGGGCCAATGGATCTGCATCAATTTGGAATCACGCCCTAACGTGGGCTGGCCTATCTGATGGAGGGTGTGGATATACAACACACAGTCAAGGTGGGGTCCACAGAGGGCCTCACGCACAAGAATGGCAAACAAACATTATATGGCAGGCCTTTAGGAAGGTGGAAGTGGTCGGCGTTCAGTCCACACATGTCGAGATGGTGCGGTCCACTTGACCTTTGGATCTGCCTCAATCTTGGACCCATGCTCTATAATGAGTTGTTAAAGTAGATGGACAACATAGATATACAACACGGTGTCAAGGTGGGACTCCACAATGGGCCCCACCCGCAGGACAATGTGGACAACGTTTACGACTGTCCATTGTCCTGTGGGTTGGACTACTATCAGTGGCAGCGTGGATGAAACACATACAAATGGTGGGACTCACTAAGGATGGCTTGGGATGAAACATATACAACATGGTGGGTCCAAAGCGGGCCCTACGAACAGTTTCGATAACAAATAAACATTACAGTGGCCTTAGGATTTTTGAATGGTAGGCATTCAATCATCACCGTTTCCCTTTCCTTTGGTGTGGTCCACTTGAGACCGGGCCTCACGCCCTATAATGATTTGTTAAGATGGATGGATAGCGTGAATACAAGGCATACATCAAGGTGGGACCCACAAAGGGGACCCACAGCGTGGGATTACACGATGGACAACAACCCTGTCCAACAGTGTGATCCACTTGAGATTTGGATCTGCTGCATTTTTTGTAGGCCCACAAGGCCTGTGGCCTGCTCTGATGATCAAGTGGGTGGACGGCTTTGGGAGGCTCCTCTTCCACATGGTGAGGGTCCACAACGGGCCCCACCTTGTCCAGAATAGGCAGCAAAAAAAAAAATCATGGTATGCCAGCCCCCAACTGCAGTCCACTTGAACCCTGGATCTATCTCATATTTGGCAATCCCACCAGGGTCCGTGGCCAGATCAGGTGGGCCACCTGTGTAAAACACGTACATCATGGTGGGAATCCACAGTGGGCCCCACCTGCCCAGGTTGGACGGAAAACAAAAATTATGGTGGGCCCACAAAGCTTTTAACAGTGGATGTCAAATCCCCATTGGTTCCAGAGGTGTAGTCCAACTAAGATTTGGATTTGGCCCATCCACTGGGCTGGTAAGGTGGATGGATGGGCTGGGGTCATATGCACATCATGTGGGCCAGCACCCAAAATAATCTGAAAAAAAGGGAGGATAACATGGATAAACAAATACATCACGCTGGACCTGCCTGGGTTCAACAAGGTTTTAACGGTGCTCATTCCCCACTGTTTCCAGAGGTGGGGCCCACAACAGTTTTGGATCAAGCTACTCACCACGTGGGCCCCTCATCCAGGTACCCAATGACCTGATCAACAGGTCGTATGGAAAACAAACATCACGGTGGGCCACCACAGCGTTTCCACGCTGTCTGTACAGCGTTCTTGCACACACTGTCTTAACAATGTGGTCCACTGGCTCACAAAAAAAGAGAGGAGAGGGGGGGAGAGACGTGAGAATGGTGGGCCCCCACTACTATGGGGCCCACATATGGATACGATACATACATCAAGGTGGGTCCCACCTACATTAAAATGGAAGGACATCATGAATTTTACACATACAATAAGATGGGTCCCACACTAGTGGCCCACTATCACATGATCGGAAAAACAAGAAGGGAATGACGGGTTGATGACCTATATATCACACACTCACACTCGACAGCTAGATGGAGGGTGCGATCAGACGGTCGGATCTCTACCAAGCTCCACTCCTTCCCCTAATATGCTCTCTCCTCTCTCTCTCTCTCTCTCTCTCTCAATCTCTCGTTTCTTCCTTGAGCTCTCTCTTTTTCTCCTAATCTTTCTCCCTTTCTATCCTTTTCTCACTCTCTTTTCCTTGTCTTCCTAACTGTGTAAAGGTGGAAAATGTGTGGGGGGAAGGAGAGAAGGGAGATGGGTAGCATGGGAAAGGGCATGGAGTGAGATGGGTGCGATGGAAGGGATGGGTTTATTTGACTTTTGGGACATGAAGGGATGGGTAGTAGGGTTTTTTTTTTAGGGAGAGTAAGGGGGTGTATAGGTCCTTTATAGGTGCATTAGTCTTTTGGCTAGTGATTGTTGGGATAAGTATGAGAGTAGTTTAGGTAAATTAAAAGAGTGACTTTTTTAGATTCTAAGATTCCTACATGTGGGCCCCACGCCATGCATACATTGCGCGACCCACCTTTATCTATGATGATGTACGCATCCCTCAAACTAGGTATTGCAATGGGGTATGTTGCTCAACGTTGTAATCGCAGCGTCGACGCGATCACTAGGGTATAGGTCTTGGGTCGTGTATGTGATCAGTACTCTCCAATCCAATCACTCCTGGGTGTGCCAGCACCGGGAACTAAGCATACGGAAGGTCTTATAGAGACAAATGTTTTATACTAAGCGTTTAGGTGGGGTCCATATGTGATGAAAACGAGAAATATATTTTGTTCATCAGGTTTTTCAGATTAAGATGAAATATTAGTTAAGAAACGAAACTAATTGGAGCTTAAGGTGGGTCACACATCAGAGATATGTGAGAAAGCTTATCGCAAATGAAACTTCAATATGGTCCAATTTTGATGGACCGTGTAGATCAGGTGGTGGGTCCCACCATGCTGAATGGTTCAAGAGCCTAGATAGGTTACAACTACGACATTAGTTCCTTGGTGCAGAGAAGGAGATGAAGAAGGGTCGGGTTGGCTTGGTTAGCGTTGCAGTCATCAACATTGATTAAGTTGTTTTTTCACATGCGACAACGAGGGGGACATCCAAACCGTCCATCTAATACAGTGGCTCATAATAGGACATGGGTCCAAAAACAAAGTAGATTTGAAAATCGAGTGAGCCTTCTAACAATGAAACAGCTAGAATGACGTCTATATGGTATTTATACTGTTGAAAGGGTCATACTTATTTGGATGAAATGCCAATAGTTTGATTGATGAAAAATGATTTAGGTTTTAATGTTTATGATTAGATGGCTTAGATCTACAAATGGGTGAATTTAGTTTGGATAGTTGTATAGTTATGATAATGCAAGAGTTTGTCTTGAGATGGATGGTCGAATTGCTCAAAGGGTTCACTAGGAATGGTGTAAGTGTATAATGACGTGTATAGAGATGTGCTTGTGCACTTATGTACGAATTCGTGTGCGAACATTTTCAGGTTATGATAATAAAGGCCCTCTGATAAGCACCAACACACAATGACTAAGCTATCTTATTGAAAAAAAGTTTGAGTGCGCTAGTGTATAATGGCTTTCCAGCCTAAGCTTGCTGCTTCAAAACAATTGTAAATTAAGGCGCGCTAGCGTGTTTTACATTAGTAATAGGCTTTGAAGCTATGTTGAAAAACGTAAGCTAGTGTGCAACTGCTTTTCAGCAATATATATATATATATATATATATATATATATATATATATATATATATATATATATATTTCAACAACAGTTGCTTAGTGCATCTATCTATCTATCTATAAATAAGTGTGTGTGTGTGTGTGTGTTTGTGTGTGTGTGTGTGTGTGTGTGTGTGTGTATTATGATATTGACTTTGAAATGACTCATTTTTTCTAGTAAGATTGGATGCTTTTGGTTTGATTTAATTAGGGATTATAAGATAGATTTTATAGGATTCAAATTTTAACAATTACTTTAGAGTTAAAATACCCTCATACATGCATGTGTATGTGTGCGAGCTACACCAAGATAAAAAAGTAATTTTAACGTTCTTCGACCAATATGTTTTTTTTATGACATTTCATTTACTTTTGAAAACTTCACAAAACTTTTGAATTTTATGAAATAATTCATATTGAATCTTAAAACTAAAAACAATTTACACATTATTGTGATTTTGAAGTATCATCCTAACTGATGTCCAAACAAACTACTATTAATTACACATAGGCCAAGTAAATCCACAAATTCCAATTATGGTAGTAATAAATCATCTACTAACACACTCCCTAGTACTTGTATGCCTTGAAAAGCCAATGCTGATCTTGACAGTTGATAATGATGATGAAGGATCTTATGTAGACATGTTATTAATGTCATAATTAATATGTGGGTCTACCCTAATAATTTATTATTCATAGGTTAAAAGAGAGGTTTTGTCATCGGCTAATAAAGAGTTATGTTTCATGAATTTTAGTATTCTGTTAGTCTATTACCACCTAGGAAGTTTGTAGGAAGAACATGTGGTTATTCTTATCTGGTCATCTTATACAAGATGACCATTGACAAGTTAGGATTGAACGTCTCTATATTGAGTTTAATGACTAGTTGATGCCTTTGCGCTACCGCATAGAGGAGTGTGAATGTTCATAGATATACAATCTTGTTATTAGACCATTTGGATACTGTAAACGTTGAGAGTTGGGGATCACGCTCATGGGAGCCTTTTCAGGCTTTGGCTTGTGTAGTTTGACTTGGAGTGTTTAAATTGTTTGACTTGGAGTCTCCACTAGCTAGTTAACTTAAATTTTCGTAGTTGGTTTGACCCTACAAAATCATAGAAATTAAAGAATTTAAAGATTTCCTATTTTACAACGACTTTTAATTTTGTGACCTAGGATTTTAAGTAAATGGCCTCAGTTATAGAGAAGGAATGTTGTAACACTTTAAAATTCGGTACCAGAGTACGGAGACTCTGATCTTAAGTTTTTAGGTGTTAACTTAGTAAAAATGTACGTGGGCAAGTTTTCACGTGTTTACGTATATCGGTTAATATTAAACTATAATCAATAATCAAAACAACTTTAAATCAACGGTATCACAAGTTAAATAGAGATAATTAAATTTATAAATATATAACTAATATTCAAAAGGTACAACTAAAAAAGTAATGTTCACCTAAATGAGAACTACACAAGCAATAATATAGATTAAAAAAAGAAATCTATAGAGTACCTAGCTGGGGACTCTAATATATATGTTAAAAAATATATGAAATCAAGAGGTCTAGAGTTTCGGTTGAAAACTCCAATAATGAAACTGCGGTGAAGTACTCTGACTACTCCAACTCGCCCGAGACCTAGAAGTACGATGCCTCATCTATAGGGTCTACCTAGGCCTTATTTAGTGCGTTGGCCCCTATGGTACATGCATTGATGATATTGTTTGGTTGGTGTTTTAAAACACCATCCCGGGTGGGAGTGAGTGATCAACAGTGGCATCATTTTCCTAAGTTATGATGTTATCAAGACAATCAAGTGTAGGTAATGATAACATAACAAAACAACTGTCTCCTAATCTAATTGTTTAAGTGCATGGAAGGCCTGATATGCGGATGCATGTCTTAGGAATAACAACAACTGCAATATTTCTCTTCACCAACATCTTCCACAAAATATCTATCCTATTATAACGTGGTCCATCATCACCATTATCAACAAATGTCATGATATATATGTTTAGTTAAATCTTTATTAATTCAGGTTTAAACAGCATATTGGCGAAGCTAGGATACCACCATTATATTATGAGTCGATAATTGGATCACATGGCATGTTGCGGTACGTAGCGGCTCCTCTCCAGTATCCCTTAATCCAATTTAGAGTTTGTCACCCAAATGTCAAATGTGTATAATCGTTCTGATGGTAAGGACTCGTTAGCCCTAATATCAAATAATAGAATTAATTTGTCGGGGGTTTACGTGAACACCTCGAAACGACGCAATACAAGATATAAAGAATTACATTTATGACAAATGATATATTATACTTAGCGAATTATATACACTGATAATGTGCACCACTAATATAAGGATTTATAAGTTGACCAAGAGGGTCACTACTACGAGCACATAATGTATATGACTCGACACCTACATACATGCTTACTGGTCACTATGGGGGGCTTGTCACCTAGCATAGGCCAACAGCTTAGACACGGTGTCCCATACTACCATGCATGGCCCATGAGTATTTAGTAGGATTGTATCACATAATAGTTGTGGATGGACTCAAATTTAATGGAAATAGTAGCATCCTAGATTCTATAGTGTTGTACAATCATCAAGTATATGAATGACCAACTCTACATTAGATTGATCTGATCGACTTTGGAGAATTCCAAAACAACCGACATTAGGTGTAAAACATCCTGTGTAGTTCCAACTATTGCCGATCATTCGCATTTAAACTTGGTCGACTGTATAAGCCTACAGTAGTCAACCTAAGGTAGGCCTTCCACTTAAACAATTTATAGAGATGGATCCACAATAATAATAATTCAGACCATCAAGTACATAATCTTAAGCATAAAGCAAATTTAATATCACATCAGGGTAAACCAATTGAATACATGTATAAATCAATTTAGTTAGATTTATATCCATACAATTTAATAAATAATAATACGACTGAACAAATGACATAAAAGAGTCATAATATTAGGAATTTCATATCATTCAAGCATGTTGTCAACCAACAACAAATAACATAAAAGTTGTGATAATAAGTAAATCAAGCATGTATAACATATGAAATCTTAATAAAAACATAGAATCACTATCTGAGACCATTAAGGGTTAATAAAAGGAAACTTAGAAGAAATGGTCCGCACCTCAGGATAGTTTTATGCGATCAAATTGTGCCTAGGGTTAGGGTTTTTGGGAGAAAACATCGATTTCTAAACCATCATCAAAGGAATCTCATTATTAACAAGAAATTTATGATTAGATTGTTAAATTAAAAGGTTAGATGCAAATCTTACCTTCGATTGCGAGTGGAGGTGGATTCAATGGAGGATTAAGAAGTAAATAGGGTTTAATCGAAGGAAAATTGCTAAGAGTAAGCACCAAGATTCCCCCTCCCCCCCCCTCTCTCTCTCTCTCTCTCTTTTTCTCTCTTCCTTTCTGTCTTTCAAGCTAGGAAAAATTCATATGAAGGGGATGAGCTCGCCCAAATGGGGTATATATAGTGTTAGATTATGTTTATTTGGCCTTAAAAATTAGGTAATTGATATTATAACCCTATGGTATGTTAATTCTTACTTTCGAAGTTTATTATGAGTGTATGGGTTAATGTATGCCATAAGATTGTTGTCCCTAGTGGTGATCTATGTAAGACTACGATCGTTCCATAATTCGGATATGACAATCGACGAATACGTTTAAGAGACAATACGACTAAGAGTAAGCACCAAGATCATCCAGTGATGAAATTTCACATGGATGGCTAAAATACCATAACAAAGGTGTGGGGAAAGTCTCACGGCTATCTGACACACCAATTGGAATAAATCACGGGGGTTCACCTTCACCATTGGTTTGGTGTTAGGATAAGGTTTAACGGCTTGATCGAATGTCGATGTGAATTTCAACGGTTATGAATGTTCCTCTAAGGACATACCATGATTTCAATGGAACAAAACTTGATTTGATCAATTCAGTTGGCCATGATGATCAAAATAAGGATAATTGGCCACGATCGAAAGGTCTTTGGTCGGATCTGACTTGATCAAACTATATAATTTGATTCTACATGTTTCAATCTATCAATCTATGACTTCGATCTATTCCGTAGATGATACGAATAATTTAAAATAAATGACTAAAGTTTATGTGTATGAAATGTAGCTTAAAATTTCACTTTTCTATCTAATTATTCCATAGGAACAAACATCAATCACGTTATCAACCTTGCATACATCTAATGTTATTATTTTAATTTCAAAACTTTTAATCCATTTTTTTAAATTTAAATAAAAATGCAAAATAGATAACTAGAAAGATAGTGGATATTACACATTTACATGAGAGACGGTAAGGAAATAAAAATGACTCCTATCGGTCTGAGATTTTGACGTGATAAGATTTGAGTAATCGATAGGCCACAAAGCATACACTCAAGTCAAATAAAGTAGTAGAGAAATTAAGGAGGCATATATTGATACTTAGAATACAAGAATGATGAGAATGGGGGGCGGGGGGCAATGTCTAACTTAAGAGTGAGAGTGAGTGATCGATCGAAATAGATGCGATCTGCAAAACTTGTGTTTACATGAGAGAGATGGTAAAGAAAAGGAAATGGATCCCCATCGGTTTGAGTTTTTGATGTGGTAGGATTAATGAATTTGACAAGCCCTAAAGCATATATTTGAATAGATTAGAGAAGTAGGGGGCTGAGGAGACAGATGATGATGTAAATGCCGATGCGAGGATGAAATAACTAATCGGTGGCTTGGGTATTTCTTGGGAGAGGAGGATGGGTGGACGGACTGTCACAAGGATTGACTTGAGTGCGGTAGATCAACCTTCTGACAGGCTTGGGCAATTTTGATTTAGGCATAACTAAGCTCGCCTAAGGGCTATGACTCCTCTCCTTTACTCTCTCTCTCCTTGGTGGATGATGGGTGAGCTAAGACTCTTTCTTTTACTCTCCTCTCTCTTAAGAATGTGTGGTGTATGAAAATGAAGAGAAGAAGGATATTTATAGGTGTGGAGGGTAGGATTTTGGTGATGCTTGAGGGCTAAAGAGGGCCAAGAAGGTTGTGATTGGTCGATGACATGGGTGTGCCACATGACGGCTTGTCATTGGTTAAGAGAGGTGGTTAGGGGTGTAATTTTATGGAAACCCAAAGATAGAGTAGTCATTTTAGCTTGAGCAATGTAATTGAGGTGGGGGTAGAATTCTCTTTCCTTCACCTTAGCGAATCTTGAGTTTCGCAACGATCCATGTGGTAGGTGGCTCATCATGAGCTGCCCACTCATGATGAGTCATCATTTGTCTCGTGGATTGCACCCAAATTTCACCAAGAGGTCCAGTGGGACCGGGGTACCTTCCTAGGATTCTTGTCTTTAAATTGTTGTAGGTATATGGTTAAATGGGCCTAGATTTGGGCTTGAAATTAGGCTCTGGACTGGTATAAATTTTGAGGGTTTATAAGAGTTTTGTCTATGCATAAATCAACCATGCTATCCCAGGTAGGGTGTTTATAGGTACTTGCATTAAGGATCCCTTCATCAGAAAACCCTCTTGATCCAAATTTATTTACCAACTTTAACTAATCCTTATAATTGAGTACATATGGAGAGCTCAAGTTCTTAGTATAATGTGCTTTGACCCTCATCATGAGTTAATTCAGTAGCTCACATATGGGTGTAGTTGGGTGCATGCATAAGGATACATTGAGGCCTATTTGATCCAACAAGAGATCCACTAGTCACCTGGTAACACTTTTATGGCTTAAACCTTGATGATTAAACCATCCATCAAGTTATTTTAGTTGTGATCATTCTAGCAGGTGATATGGAGTCATGAAATTATGATGGTTCCTCCTATCTAATGGTTCATGATCAAAGCTGGGATGACTAGGAACCATGTGTAAGTTCACAGAGTATTATAGTATCAAGAATTCATACTGCACCAAAGCTCTCAATTGTAGGTATATTCTTCCTATGTTGTTACCTTCCTATGGTATAAGTTTATTTAAGACTTAAGTAGCTCACTTATGAGCCATGATAGTTCTAAGATGTAGAAAATCACACAAGTAAAGTTATAGAGAAGAGAGTCTTGTCATCCATGGAGAAGAAGAAAGAAAAACATAAAAAAGAAAATACTGAGTGAAGAAAGAGAGAGAATAAAAGACAGAAACTACTTTATTTAAAAGTAAGATAAAGTGAAGACATTTTTTTTTCTACATATGAATTTGGGTGCCTATTAGCCTAGTTCCTTTTATAGAGAAGGCTCCTTATTTTCTAATCCTATCAACATTATGACTTTAAAAAGAAAATTTTCTAACTAGCCACTTTCGTAATTTGACTCAACAAAAATATGCTTAAAAGCCAGATAACCTAATTAAAATAGAATTTGAAAATAATTCTCAACAATCCTTTTTATTATTAAGTTTTACTTACATTTATTGTTAGAGTTTTTTTTTTGAAGATATCAAACTTATCTATGTATTGTGTTTTGATTAAAATATCTACCACTTGGTCACTTGTAGATACGTAAATCAAGTCTGACTTTACTTATGACTATCTCACTAATAAAGTGCCAATTGCCTTACACGTGCTTCATACAAGCATGAAATGTTAGATTTTGATGCCAGCATGATGAAGTTAAGATTGTTACTTATGATCAGAAATGATAACTGATTATTCTCAAAAGTCTCTCTGAGTTATGTCAACCACACACTTCTACATGTAGTTAGTAATATTGTAACTTGATATTAAGCCTCTGTAGTAAATAAAGCAACAGTTTGTTCCTTCTTACTTCCTAATGACTTACTTCTTGAATTAAAATTGAAACAAAAACCTAACGTTAAATGACGTATGATAGGTCACTGACCCATTGCATTATATATCAAAATGGCTTACAAGCTTTATCTATATGTCGTTATTGTAAAACACACATTCTTTTATGGTCTCCTTTATATATCTTAAGATGCGCTTTACTATATCCATATGTACCTTCCTTAGCTCCTGTATAAACTGATTGACGAATGCCAAATCTAGCTAAGTAATAGTTAGGTATATTAAGTTACTAACCACATCTCAATAAATAGGTAGATCTAGAGTAACTTTTTTTCATCTTTAGACAACTTATGATTCACTTCAAGTGACATGCTACTTGTTTTGAACCTAACAAAGAAAACTTTGCAAGTCTAAACTAAAATTCTTTTGTAGGATTAAAATTCTTTTTTTTATTGCTTATCACTTCAATACCCAAAATGTATTAAAGGTCTTGTAAATCCTTCGTCTTAAACCTTGAGAGAGAAAATTTTAAACTTTTTCACTTCAAGAAAATTGTTTATAATGATTAAATTATCTACATAAACAACACATATAACTAGTTTTTTTTATATAGAATGCTTTACAAAAGTAAATGATCAACAAAAGAGAAAAAAATCTTAAAATAAATAATTTTATGACTTTTATAAACTAAGCTTTAGGTATTTGTTTGGACCATAAAGAGCATTTTTAAGTTTGTAAATGTACATCATCTTTTAGGATCTTTAAATCCTTCGGGTTGCTCCATATACATTTTTTTGTTAATGTTGCTATTTAAGAATACATCTTTATTTTTATCTGTTGAAGCATCCAACCTTTTGCAGCTGTCAAAGCTATAATAATATACATACTTGAGATTTTAGTCATGAATCTATATGCTTCATCATAGTATTCCCCATAATTTTGGAAGAAACCTTTAATAACATTTGAATGTCTATCGCATGAGTGATAGCTTTACTTCCTCAGCTTTCTTCTTTGACATTTAGTGAAGTTGGGGTGTGGTGTTGACTCAGATGTGAAAATGCATTTAATTTGGAGTTGCCACTAGCTAAATGAAGTTTATAATCTTTGATCGACTAAAAACCTAGAATTGATTAAAGGTTAGGAAGTCATAAGATTCTCAAAGTGACTCTTACGGTTGGTCTGCAATCGTGGGTAAGGGCTTTAATGATGGAAGAGGAACGGGTTGGCATCATTTTTAGCTCATATGATGTGCGGTCTCTACTTTAAGGGATTTAATAATTTTTTAAGGATTCAATAAAATTTTACCATTACTATGCCTAGTTGTACTTCAAGAGTTTAATACTTTAAGTAAGAAAAATGAAAAAAAATAACCCCTGGCCTTACTTTACAGAGTTTTACGTCTTGAGTAGGCAAAATAAAGTAAAAGAAGATAGACAATATATAGTACTACATAATCAAATATAAAAGAGAGTGTATGCTTCTAATATATTTAGGATATGTGGACTGAAATGCAAGTTGATTTGAGATGTGAGAAAGAAGATGAGGGACTCGACACCATGTTTTTATAAAAATCAATAGTCGGATGTCCCTAATTCTAACCTTGCTATTTTGACTTCAATAGCTTCTTTAATTTGAAATATTTGTTCTTTTAGTTGGGTACGATGATGACGTAATCAAGTTGTTTATGTATTAGGCGAAGGTTGGAGCTAATTTTAGCACGTGTAGCTCACCACTTCGTGATTGTACGTTGACTATTGGATCACCGTAACTCCCTCTCTGGCCAACCAGAACCCACCAGATGATTCTTTATTGTACTACTTAAAGAGACCTTTAACCAGCCCTTCCATGGTGCTTTTTTTTACGTGGTAAGGTCTTTTTGGATCATGTAATGATGTTTTACCTCATCCAAAAAGACCTTACATGGTTTTTTTTATGTGGTAAGGTCTTTTTGGATCAGGTAATAATGTTCTATGCTAAAAGATGGTTTTTCTTAAAAGATGGTTTTTCTTGAATAACCAACCCTTCGATTTCATCATTTTTTTTGCACATCAAGTAATATGTATAGAGAGTTCCAGAGTTTTAGGGAGTCAGGATGAGTGACCACAATCTATTCTTCATTGGATTTAACGTTGGTCAATCGGGTTTGGTAGTTGTCCTTGAGAGGTTCTGGGGACCCTTTCAACTTGACTTGTTTAAAGTTTCAATATCCTTGGATAAGCGAAATGAGGTTTGATTGGAGCTATATGCGGCTGAAGTTTTTAGAGAGTTTGGGCAATCAAGTGTCATCTGCTTTAAATGAGTTGTAGACCTGTCGATCCGATCTAAGAATCATCTCTAGGTTGTACTGGTAATATTTTCTACTTGATCCATTAGTATTTTTAAGGCCTTTTGGATCGGCCAGAGATGGTTTCTGTCAAGACAGTGCACATATGGGTTTCCAGAAGGCCCTGAAAATTTGGTTAGGATCAGATCGGGCAGGCTCCCCGATCCGCCAATCTAGTCCATTAATTATCTCGGGGTTTGCTTGAGTATATCTTGCCCAATTAGTATGGTCGTTCAATAGATATCGAGATGTACGAAGTCATTTCTATTAAGGTTTGGTTGAAGTCGAAGAGTAGTTTGATCTCACTTTGGGTGAGGTGTTTACACAACCGAATGTGCATTATAATGCTCCACTTCGCTTATAAATTTTCATTTTATTTTGTATATCCATTTGCAACCAATAACTTTATTTTATTTTAGAAGCTCAACTAGGTCTCACTTATTATTTTTTTAATGCATTAATCTTTTCCTTCGTGGCTTGCTACCATTAAAGATCATTAATCCTTTATTCGAAGGTATTCAACTTGTATAAATTCATAACCTCTATCATGCAAGCTGGTGCATATTTGTGACATAATAATTTATGAGCTTTTTAACAAGAAATCTTTAACAAATAGGATATCTTTATTTTACATCATTATCCAATGATGGTGTGGCCTCCTTTTCCTTTAATTTTGTTGATTAAGATCTTTTACTTAGTTGATTATGTAGTGGATGATCTTCTACAGAAGATTGCATTTGATAAAGGCTTCAAGGATTCCATTTCATTATCTGAAGCTTGATATAATTGTAACTTCTTATCAAAATTAACATATTGACTCTTGTGAATATGACGATTTATTAGATGATAACATTGCTATATTTTTCTTTCAGATAAATATATAAGAAAAATATACTTTATGGCATTCTCATCAAGCTTGTTATAACGCGCTTCATATAAGCTATGTATCTAGACACCCGTAAATGCATCAAATTTGACTTCTTGTAGAGAATTTGAGGTGGGACCTTCATTTCCTGTCACAAGTGCATATAAATGATCAAGTACACTGCAATATGCCTAGCTTTGACCTAGTAAACATTCAATAATTTTTTTTTTATAGTCGAGCGGCCTTGACTATGTGACAATTCGTCCTTTCTACAATCCCATTTTGTTGAAGCATTCATGAGTAAGGAAGTTTCCTTTTGACTCCATTATTTTTTAAAAAAAGCGTTGAAATCATTAGACACATACTTTCCCAATTACTAGTTCATAGAATTTTTCTTTGATTGAATTGACTTTTTACAAGTGGAATATTTATAGGGTTGAGATGCCTGGGGTTATTGTTTACTGTGCATTAATCAACGCAAGAAACACCATGGCTATGCCTCAATCTACATGTGATTCTTAAAGCCTTTAGTGTTTGATGTTTTTTATTTTTTTATTTTATCATTTTCCAATTTTGGCAGGGAATGCTTATGGTGAAGGGTCATCTTAGAAGTGGCGCCAATTGTCACTCCTTTCAGGTTAATATATTCTACCTCGTGAGCTTGTAGGTGTTGAGCCTACATGTGTCTGAAGTGTGATGCTTATTGTTAATGATCGGCAATCTGTACACAAGTATTATGTTGGGAGGCTCAACAGAGAGGAGGCACATGCGTTTAATGCAGGGAGCAATTTAGCATTAAGAACATTGGGTTATTAACGTTAGCTTGGTGACAAGCGTGTTTAGCTAGCATGGGTATGTTGGGGTTGTGCCGTGGGTGTAAGGCATGAGTGCCTTTTTAGTTTTAGTTGCTAGCATTGGAAGGGGACTCCTTTGCCCTTCCCTGATCCCACCATGTGGTGGCAACGTCGAGGAAATGTGCTTCCAGTGAGTGATTTGGGAGTCCCGTGTGGAAGGGCTCTCGCTCAATGAATCAAAGGTACGCGAAGGGTAACAAGCTGATGACTCCCAATAACTCTTATCGACGAAGTTGTTTGGCACCTCGATGTCGACTCATCACATCCTAGGGTTGAAGAGGGAAATAAAAGGTTACGTGCCACATTTGCAATGTTTAAAGGTGAACGGTGGTTTTGTCTGGTAGATCTGCTAACAAAATAGGATAAATAATCTAAGGATATTTTAGAAAGTTATTCTCATTTTCCTCATTCTTATAATATACTATCCAGTCCAAAGTACTAGTAGCTTGGTACTAAACTTTAGTTGCAAATAACACAACTAATTAAACAACATATTTATACATACCTAAGTGGATGCACATACACCATAAGACTCTCTCCCTCTTTCCCACTTATCCTTTTCTTTTTGAATGGGTGTATAGTGAGGGGTCATTTGGTAGCTTGTATTTGATATGCATTGACAATTATCATTGGAATCCATGTGAATTGAAAATGCTAGTTGTATTTGGCTGCCTATAATTAGTGTTGTGTATGAGTTGATCCGAGTCGAGCTTGGCCCTGCTCAACTCAGCTCGGCCGCCAGTAGCCACCCCCTGCTTGGTACTCGACTTGATTAGACTTTGAGCCTAATTGTCTGACTTGGTCAGCAGATCGAGTGAGTTCAAGCCGAGTTCGAGTACAAGTTTTCGAGCCGAGTCGAACGGGGAAGATGATGGCCACTTTAATAGAAGATCATTGTCCGACTGTTCTTTCTAGGTTCTGATGCTTCTGGATGGTCTAGATGGCTCTTATGGAGCTTGTGGGTCCCATCAAAGGAAGGTCTAAGAAGGTTTACTTAGTCGGTTCTTGGTTCAAACGTTTTCAGGCAGCGCATGCTAAAGATATAAAAAAGGAGTGGAGATATCTAATTTTTTTCTTGGTTCATTGATGCGGATCATTAGACAAATGGGTTCCATTTGGCTTTTGAATGGTTTTGAACAAAACAGGAAGGAGAGGAGAATGCAGGATTGGGCTTGTAAACTGAGTTGAGTCTGAGTCGAGTTCGAGCATGTATCGAGTCGAGCAGGGGCCAGCTTGGAGCTCAACTCATTTTTCGTTCGAGGACTGAAAATTGGTTCGACTCGGTCCGAACCCAGTTTCAAACCGAGTCAAGTCAAGCTTTTCCAAGTCAAGTCAGCGAGTAAATCGAGCTTACTGGACTCGCATACAGCTTTACCTGTAATTGAAATCCACTGGAATTTAGTAATCCAATAATTAGAATTAGCAAATTGCGTTTGACAGCTTGTATTTGAAAGAGAAAGTGGGACAGATGATTATGCCTTACAAATGGGTGATAATAAGAATTCATGATTTTCAAACGCACCAATTACCACCGGTTCCACCAATTCACGCTCCCACAGGACACCTTATAAACATAACGTACTAAGGGAGGGGGAAAGAATAATGCAATGGTTATTAGGTGGGTGGATCTTTCCTTTTAAGAAGGCTACGGGTAGGGTAGATGCAAGGACGAAACACAAGACATGCCTCTTTTACAGGATGGGTCATGTCTGGCCTATCTTCATTGCTCCGAATAAAAAACAAACCTACGCTTATCCGTGACCACAACTCATGAGATGGAAAGGATGGGGTGGGACCAACTTCCTATCCTGTCTGCATGTCTTGGGCTCTGTCGTTCGTCGCCATTTATATAAAAATGATGCTGACCTATCCACCACACACGTCGCATGATTGTACGGAAATTCAGACTGTCAAAATTTCTAATCGTAATGTGGGTAGAGGAAAATCCAAAAGTCTGTGACCCTCTGATTTTCCCCATTGAATTTAGACAGTTCACTAATTTTCTATCAACCATAGATTGAAGGACACTAATTGGACGGTCAAGATTGCTAGATCATAAAATATTTTTTGACCTATGGTCCATCCACAATGTGCCTCACATTTTGAATGGCACGGATAGCCAAATGCATGCCACACCTTACTAGTGATGCCACGTGTAATGAGATGAGTCAACACCATTTTGAAAACAGTGTGAGCTACGAATCTGCTCCCAATCCATTAGAACAGACGGTATGAGGACTCATACCATTAGAAACTTCTAGAATATTGTGTTTGGATCTACTAAGTTTTGTATATGCCATCCAATCCACTCATAAGATGTTCCACATCGTGTTTAATTGGAATCCAAAACCTAATCCATTTCATATTTAGGGCACGATTAATTTATATAACA
Organism: Liriodendron chinense; assembly: GCA_003013855.2. NCBI lineage: Eukaryota > Viridiplantae > Streptophyta > Magnoliopsida > Magnoliales > Magnoliaceae > Liriodendron > Liriodendron chinense. The sequence goes on from PVNU02002307.1 coordinate 181,526, forward strand.
GATGGCCCAACTGATTTTTGGATTGGCCTAATTTTTTGGGTCAAAAGAGAACAAGGGCCGCATACTATGGACGGATTGGATGTCATGAACACATTGAAGTGGTTAGCATTAAGAACTAGAATGGAGCTCCATATTGATGAGTATGTGACATCAGTCCATAAATCTGTTGTGTAGTTTTGTATTAGGATTTCAACATAAAAATAAGACATTTCATAAACTTGAGTGGACCACAACATCGCATAAAGTAAAAATGAATTACCCACCGTATAAACTATTATGCATTCTTTTTCTCTTTAATCCATGCTCCTCAACTCTTTGTGCATGTGATAAGATACTCTAATAACAACAACAACAGCAACAACTATAATAATATTTAAATAAGCAAAGAGGAATTAGATGGTACATGGGTACATCTCAATAGAGAATACCCAAATTTTTTGCCAGACAAGTGAGACTCATGATTTGGTGATCCAACCCAATGGTCAATTGATTCAGACCAGCAATAGAACATGCGGTAAAGATCTCCGAGATTGTAAGATCTCAGCTACTAATATGATGACCTTTTTCAGTTGAACATGGACCATTTTTGTATTTCTCTTTTTAACCATTTATTTGTAGGCCAAAAATTGAAAAGAGATTTGACATGAAATGGGTCCTGGGTGGGACACAACAGATAAATGGCCTGGATTATTGAACCATGAGCCTCACTTGTCAAATGAAAAGGCTTCTATATGATAATATGATGTGGGCCACACAAAACTCCCACCGGCTTCATCATAATAATCAAGATAATCTTAAGGTCAACATCTCAAGAGTGACAAGCAGAAGCGAAAACAACAAGTTTTCAAGTAAGAGAGAGAGAGGGGGTTCCATTTTAATCGAGTTTGATGGCTGTCATTTTCACCTGTCACAAAAGTAATGGCCCATCATTCAAATGCGACAATCTGTCACGATGAGTGGACGAAAATGGCCCTACGATAACTAATTAAAACTCCATTTGACGAAAATGGCCCTACGTGATGATCCAGACCGTTCATCTAGAAGCTCCTGGGTGATGTAATCACCATGGAAAGAATATCACCGATGGGAGATATGAGAATTTGAGTTAGAAACTACTTTTGTAATCACTGTTTTCTAATTCACTTTTTATGGTAGGTTCTTCTAAGACCAACGGTCAGGAAGGCTGCTCAACCTCCAGCAGCCATCCATCTGATGGTATGGTGTGTGGCATATCTGTAGGCCAAAAAAAAAAAAAAAAATTTTTTTCCATGCTCAGCAATATCCATCTGCCCATCCCCCCATGAGCGAACCGATCAGCCACCATGGATGGCTGATTGAAATCTACTGATTGACCTCAATTGGGTCCCACCTAGTCTCCAGGTTTAAACCATAGTTCTAAAACTTACCCACCCGACTTGAAACTTAGCCGAGTCAAGTTGAATTAGCGATGTCTCTGGGAAACTCGGCACCAGGCCTGACTCGTTTGGATTCTGGGAGACTCACTGAGTCGACTCGATGTGACTCGAACAAGTCACTCACCTTAGGATCAGGTGGGATTTTTCTCTGAGTAAAGCTTTATATCACTCATATAGGAACTAAATATTTTAAATATTTATTAACATATCTAGTATTTTAATTTGCAATAATTAAATATCCAGTCGGGTTGAGTCAGGTAGAGTCTTCAAGTAAACCTGAGCTAGCTGAACACTGAGTTGAGTCAGGTTTTCGGTTTTCGAACTATGATTAAAACTAGGAAAGCCAAACACTTCACATTCTCCAAGTGCAACCTAAGGTAGGCAGGATCATCTGACTAATGGCTATCCATTGCGTGGCCCGTCAAACAAATGGTCTTGATTAATGGTCCACTTATTGGACCACTAATAGCAGCGAAGCACCATCATCTTCATCATCATAATATCTGATCATGGGTAGACAAAATAGGTAAGTTCATATTATGCATAGAGAGAGTTTTTTTTTTTTCCTTCTTCTTCTAAGTAAACTACATAAAATATGAGATTATTACACAGACAACAGACAACATGAAGAAGAAGAGGAGCTTTCTAAAGACGTTGAAATTCAAGACCAGACCCACCATCCCAGCGGCCCGCTATCGTTGTGCTGCTGTTGCTCTGCAGCCGCAAAGTCACCAAAATAGCTCTTCCTGTTATCGCTTCCATCGTCCTCTTCAGACTGAAAACCATTGATGGGCCCCATGCAGCCTCGTTGATAGTCATCGGAGAAGCACGAATCGCCACTGTCCACCAGCTGTGGGCCCTCCTCATCCACTACAATGCTCCCCCCACTGTCCTCCTCCTTCACTCCATTATGGGCGGCAACATCGGTGGCCGTTGCCGCCTCCAGTAGAAGGTCCTCTTTGGGGCCCACCACCTCCTTGGCCTGCAGCTTCTCATTTAGGGAGATAACCTGCGTTCAAATTACCAAAATGTCCCTGACCTCTGTAAGGTGTGGTGGTGGTTAAAAGAGCTTCTGGTGAATTAAAATCACAGCGAGGGCAAATTTGTAAAATGAGAAGAAAACGACTGGCCGACCAAGTAAAAGAGAAGAATAAGGTCCCCACGTCTTTTGCTAGTGGATGAGCACGCAAGTACTACAAAACTACTCAAAAGACTAAAATGCCCTTCGAGAGTTGACAAAAATACCAAGTTGACTTAAGTACCCGTTATTTAATTATTTATGAGGTGTGATGCAATGGTGCAGTAATCCAAGAAGCTGATGTTGTGGGCCCCACTTTGGATGGCCCAAGCACCAAGGGTTACACAGATTTAAAGAGTTGAGAGCCATTAAAATTTTTCTTGTAAATATCAACGGTCAGAAACACCATTAAGAGCAAGTTTCTTTTACTGGTTCCCATCTGGGGGGTAACCCAAAACATGGATGGTTCTGATCATCCAACCATCTTGGCATGTGGTCCTCCTTTCCTAATTTTTGAGCTTGGGGTCTTTCCCCCCGCCCCCCCCCCCCCCCCCCCCCGGGACCCATCAAAGTTAGTTAGGGAATAGAATCCAAGGATCAAATACCCTTTTCTTTTCTTTATCATCCATATGAGAAAGGTTCATTGCATTTGGTATATTCCTCATTTCAACTACTTTTATTTGTCATCACAAGCTAAGGGTGAGAACATATTCTCTCTCACTTGGGGCATTTTGGTCATTACACATGTGGGACTAAATTCTTATCAGAATGGTGGGCCTAATCCCATCTGTGCATGTGGTATGCATGTACGGAGATACTGGCCGTTTATGGACGTGACCTTCCTGTCCCCTCTGTGGGGCCCACAAAAATACTGAGATATCTAATCCGTCCTTAAGTAATGCCAGCTCACGGTAGAATATATGAGCTTGAAAAAGATGCAGCTATAATACTCAAGCAGCACACCACAGGAAGCAGTGGGGATTGAACGCCCTCCACCAAAACATTCCCAGAGGGCCACAGAAGTTCTGATGTTTTTCATCCATCCTTGTGGAGATAACCTTATGAGCGGTTTGGATGGCATATAAACAATAAAGTGGCTCCTGTGAAGGTCTCGATAATTGGTGTTCAATCTCAACTGTTTCTTGTAAGATGCCCACTTAATTTTTTAATATGCTTACGTATTTAGCTTCTTGTGTGGCCAAAGTAATAGGTAGAGTGGATGTCATAAGGTTATCATGGTGGGTTATATGAATTCATAATCATTAATTAAGTGGAGCTTCGAAACATGTGCCATCCATAGTGGGCCACACATATGATGGATGGATCTCCACCAATTTGATTGTGGTGATTTACTTCCTTGTTCATTAAAAAAATGGTTTTCAGTCACTTGAATCTGATAACAAAATTATCATTAACTATATAAAGAAATGTTTTTTTAATATCAATAAAAGAACCCAAAATAGTTTGTGAAATGTCTACAATACCCTTCCCATTGTTTATCTATAACAAGTTATTAGCGTTAAATTTTGTGGGGTGACGTGGTGTGTTTATGACATCTAATCCGTCTAACCGCCGGTTATATATATATATATATATATATATATAGTAAGGCTGCAGACCTAATCATCTGATAGGCCACATAAATTTGGAGGGTTTTGAGCTGTGTATACTTTTCTCTTTGATATGCCCACCTGATAGTTGGATTGGGCCGACTGTTTGTCTGTATGCCTAGAATTGTTGGATTCACCAGTAGCCGGTGATTTCTTATAAACAAGCCAACAATGCCTCAGCTTTAAAACCGGCCTTTTTAAAAATATCAATTGAGGACATTTTAGTTATTTTACTCACAAGAAAAAAAACATCTCCAGCAGTTCTAAAAGGTTGAGGTATCGATTGGTAAAATTCAAATGTTGTGATTTTCAGTTAAAAATCCAAAGAAATTTACTATTAATAATAGGTCAAGCCGGTTGTGAGGAATAATACAGTAGAGCCCAAAGACACGGCAAAGCTATCCATCGACATTATATGTTAGAGGGTTCAACATAAGGGTTCCAGTACCCATTATGGTGTGTGTGGGTGTGAGGGTGTGTGCGTAGAATAAAAATGAAAATAAAAATGTTAGAGGGTGATGTGCCATTCAGGAATCTCCATTTTGTGGGCCCTACTGTGGTTGTAAAAGGGTTTAAGATGCCAAAGTGACCTTCAAAGCAACGGCAGCAGCCACAAGCCATGGTCAGCATTAAGTGCAGGAAAGTAAGTGACGGCTATATTTGCCTCATACGTGTAATTTTTGAAAGAAAGGCCGCCCATTATAAGGGCCCCCAAATGAATAGTTTCATTGGTGCTTGTTAAAGCCCTTCAATATACATTTTTACACCATCCTTTAAGGGCTTCGGCATTTAGAGCAAGTGGTTATTTGATATGGTATCAGGGTAGAGGCCATTTATGGTGTGAGTTGGGTGTCTCTCCATACTTGCCTAGTATGTTCTCATGTAGAGTTCCATCATGCACATATCAGTCAATGTATATACAGTGTGCTATAGATAGATGCCTAAATCACATTACTTTTCTTCTCTACTATGCTTATTAATTACTTGTATGGCAATGGAAACTGCATAGAATAATTTTCTTATGACATTCTTGTTTGGATGGTAAAGAAAATGATAGATTTCACTAAAAAAATCATCACATACACTTTTCTATATTTAATAATTAGATTTTTACTTGCTATCTAAACAAGAATAAAAAATAATTTCATAAAAATTCTCATTGAATAATTATTGTTTCTTTTTACTTTTTTCTTACTTTAACATTCATGTATCCAAACAGTGTTTTGCTTTGTCGTTTTTTACTTATTTTTTCTATTTTTTCTTTTTTTTTTTTCCTTAAGAAAGTTGGCTTCCCAGTCTATGCACCGCATGTTTTTCAACTATTAATTTTAGATATTTTCTATTAATTTCGATTTTGATTTTTATAAGTGTATTCGATTTAATTTTCAAGTATCGAGTCGAGTTAAAGCCTGGGTTGATTCTTCAAGTCGACCTGACCTAGCTAGACGTCCATATATCAACATGGGTGACATTGCCACATACCTCAGATTTGAGCTTCTCATTGTCCTTGGCCATATTTTCGTAATCGACTGCAAGGGAGTCGTACGAAGACTTGAGGAGTTCATAATCCCTCTCGAGCTGTTTTGTCTTCCACCGGGCTCGACGGTTCTGAAACCAGACTGCAACCTGTCTCGGCTGCAGGCCTAACTTCTTTGCTAGCTGGGTCTTTCGCTCCGGCTCAAGCTTGTTTTCGGCCTCAAAGCTCTTCTCCAACAGGTGAACCTGAGAACCATGAAGAAGTTGGGGATATGTATGTCATTGTTATCAAAGGTAATTAAGGACATATAATATAAGTAAATTAAATAAAACATGGTTTATTTTCTATTAGAGGTAGGAGATACTCTCCATGGTGGAGCCCACTTGGCTGCGTGGAATGATGATCTAAAACATCAATCTGATTGGTATTGTGGTGGATGAGAAATTGTTAATTTTCACATCTAGAGGACAGTTCTATACAATCCTATACATCCAATGATGGGGCATACCTGATGGATGGTCAGGATCATTGAAGTGGGCCACTTCATAGAAAGAGTGTGGCCCATGGAGCAAAATCTGCCCTAGAGAAAATTAGCAAAACCTAGCTCCGCTTTCTTTCTTTATTATTATTTTTAAAAAGAAAGCCAAGTCAATGATAAACAGCTTTAAGCAAATATTTTCCAAGATCTTAGTAATAAATTCTATAGAGATTATAGAGAGTTAGTAATAAATTCTATAGAGATTACAGAGAGAGAGAGAGAGAGAGAGAGAGAGAGAGAGAGAGAGGCATTAAAGGGTCCTCGATCAGAGATTTATAGCTCATGGTTGAGTGATCCAGACCATTGAAATATTCATGTCCCACCATGTGCTGGATCATGACCAAAAACCCAAGTGAAAAACACATCAAGATTAGTCGCTGGGATCCTCTAATGAGTGAGATTTTCAGGGCATGCATGGTCCACAGTCAGATGCAACAGATAAATGGTCTGGATTGCGAAAGCACAGGCCCACCCAAAGTATATCTAATAATATATTTTCCAAGCACATGGGTGAGTCAGGAATAGTGGGACTGACCTGATCAGGAGTGAGGCGCCGTTTCTTCTCAGGCGTGTGATCGTATTCGTCGTAGTATTCTTCTTCCAACTCATCAGGAGAGCTGAAAAAAGGACGCCTCTTAAAGCTCTCCTCCATGTTCAATCTGGGGCCTGATAATTAACTTTTAATCAAACAGGTAGTAAAATGTAAAAAATAAATAAATTTATGTGAGTAGATTTTATAATAAATAAAAGAGTAATTCATGAGCGCAAATTTAAATATAAAATGGGAATTTTTTGGTAGGGTTAGGGATGCATTTGGGAAAATTTGCACCAAATTAGACTTTATAATCTTGAAATTTCATATATAGTGCAATGAACACTTTGTGCCTTTGAAAAGAAATTAAGATTTGCTCTTGGGTGTAAGAAGTTGAGGTGGCAATGGGTCTAATTTTTATTGGGTCGCTGCCATTAAAAAATGCCAACCCTAACGTGTTTATGACCGCTATGGCCACTATAAAAAAGTGGCTTATAATTGCTAGTAACAGTTCTGTAATGGCCTATTATAGGGCCTATATATATATATATATATATATATATTTTGTCTAAAATGGTTGTAATGGCAACCATAGAACATTTACAACCATTGTTGCCGTTATGAAATCCTTAGGGTTCCAATTCATAACTCAGTGGTAGATAAAGTGTGTTTCAACAATGACGTCACGGGTTTAAGTGCCCATATGCCATGTGTAGTAATAATAATAATAATAATAAAAGAAAACTAAAAGCACAAATATATCCTAATGAAAATTAGAAATAAAAAAATAATTTAAAATATTAAATAATTGTTCATAATTATTGAATATGGGGTCCTGAATTTATATAAGAGGAATCGCAGAGGAATCGCCCAATATAAAATAATACAATAAATAGGAAACCTTTTACTCCGATGAATTACACACCAAAAACAAAATATATATATATACAAATGAATCAAATATTTTTCTAATACACACGTGGAAAATGAAGTCCTTGCACATATCCATTCATCAAAGGTCTAAATTTTGGCTGCAATTTTTTTTCATGAATTCTAATAATCCCACGTTTCGATCCGTTTCAACATGAGCCCAAATGTCAGGTTCTATGACCTAAGCACAATTCAATGAGTTGAACCCAAGTGCATTTTAAGCTGATGGGATTGAGCCATTGCCCATCCTACACAAAAGAGCCCTCCTCGGCAGTTTTTGACAATCATATATCAATCAAGTTTTCAAAAACCAGTAAACTATTTTCTTTGTGTTTGAAAATTAAATCACAATCAAAATGTTTACATAGTTGTATATAAATTAAATTTTAAAAATGAAAATTAAAATAATTATATAAAAGAATAGTTGTAAAAAAAAAATTACTATGGGTATTTAAAAATTTTAATTTTTTTAGACAATTTCAAGAATGACCTTAAAAAATGAAAAATTAAAAAACTACCCCACTTAATGAAAATTAGCAAAAATGATAAAATATAATATTTTATTTATTTTTATTAGCAAAAAAGGAAAAAAGAAAATAAAGTGAGGTTTTTTACTTCACTGGAAGTGAGAATAGCATATCCAGACCATCCATCTATCAAATCCTAATGATGGATGGTCTTCAGGTGAAAATAACCGTACAGAACAGATCATGGGAGCCGTTCGAGCAGCGGCCTTCCAATCTTAAAATCGACAACCCAAACAGTCCGGGATCCACGTCCAATCACTGCCACATGTAAAAAAGGCAAAACAGTAGGGGCAAAATCGATAAAAAAAAAATATCACCTCGGAAAACGGGATCTCCATTTCCCATGAACAGCACGTTCCCGTGGCAGGACGCATCGAAGACGAGACAGCGGGAATCCATACGCGTGTGTCAGATCGGAATTATTCTCCGGGCGATTTTTTTCCGGCCAAATAAAAATTGAAAAAAAAAAAAAGCAAACCCCCCTCCCTCTCTCTGTTTCTTCCCTCTTTTAGAATCTGATCATGAGCTTATGGCGGAAGAAGCTTGTGGTCCACAGCAATCGAGTCGGAGTCTGCAGAGGAGAGATCGAAAATCCCATCATGCCGGCGGAGTTTTTCTGGCAGTTGTGTCAGATGCCGGGATCGAACGAGAGAGAGAGTGAGGTTGGGAAAGAGCTCTGGTTGAGTCGGAGATCGGAATATCGAAACGGCTTCTCCAAAAGAAGGTGAGATGGTTTTTTCTTTTCTTATTTGGAGAACGTTGTCTGACCGGAATCTGACACACCGGCGCCCAACTGATCGGAATCCGGCGCAATGGAGTCTTTTCTTTTGCTCGTTTCCTATTGCAATCAGCAGCTAAATTTTCGGGAGAAGTAGGAAGAGCGTGCTCTTATAGCTGGTGGAGACTACTGTGATATTTTACCACCGTTTTAGAAATAGTTATGACTCTTGAACCGTACACATGAAGTAATCCATACCGTCCAGATTATTACAATGATAACAACATACAACAACGTTAAGTTTTTTCCTTGAAATTTAGACTACTCACCGGTTTTTTCCTAGCCGTCCATTTGATGTCTACTAATCAGATGGTTTCTTTTGCTTGATCAGTGTAATCCCACGGTTTGGATGGTCTGGATAGCTTTATGTGAAAGAGTGGCCCATGTGAAGAGGATAAGGCACCAGCCACCACCATTCTCAAAATGGTGGTAAACTATCACAGGAATCTAACACTACTTCATTTTCGTATTGACGATCCTACCCTTTACCAGTCAACTGCATTTTCTTCGAACTGACAAAAATGCCCCGGTGATTTACCGTGATGACCCTATAGGGGTATTTTAGTAATTTTAAGTTGAGAAATGTTACACGCGGAAAACGATGGCGTGACTCGCGTAGGAATAAGGATGGCGTGACTGCCGCTAACACGGGCGGAACAACTCTACGTAGATAAGATCTACACCGTCCATCAAGTGAGATACCCTGTGGTTGGTCTTGATTCCAAAAATCAGACAAATCAAAAACTGAGGTGGGCGACACCACTGGAAACAGTAAAAATTCTTTCTAGAACCTTTACTGGGGGTTTGGGACGTCAGCTCAATGGATTGAATAGCATACAAACACCATGGTGGGTCCCACACACAACTAAATGGTGCGCGTCTCCATCCCAACCGTCCATTGACTTGGATTCGGTAGTGACCTTCACAGTACCGAGAACATTGTGGACCCCACCATGATGTGTGTGTTTTATCCATGCCGTCCATCCATTTTTTCAGCTCATTTTAGGGAATGGGCCCAAAATGAGGCAGATCCAAATCTCACGTGGACCATACCAGAGGAAGCAGCTGTAATTGAACACCCACCGTTAAAAACTTTCTGAGGCCCACTGTAATAGACTTAGATGAAGAAAAAAAGTACAAACATCAGCTTCATCCGAAAGTTTCGTGGCCCAAAGAATTTTTAAGGGTGGGTATTCAAGAACCGCTTTTTCTTCTGGTGTGGTCCACCTGAGATTTGGATCTGCTCATTTTTGGGCTCATGCACTAATAGGAGATGGAAAAATTGATGGACGGCATGGATGAAACACATACATATTGTGGGCCTCACCGCACCGACCAGTACCAACCTCGGTACTAGAGGGGTGACTGCCGAATCTAAGTCCACTGTCCATGGGGTGTGGCCTAGATAAGGGATTGATAGTCCCCATTTTTTTTATTGCCAGGTTGAACGTGAGGGAGTGGACCAGGTGAAGGGGCTGGATCTCATCCCCATTGCCTCCACATACGTCAGATCTTCTAGACTTGGAGAATTTTGGGGCATGGACTATCTAAGGTGCGGTCCACTCTAAGAGGAGAAGCTTCGGTGGATCCGCGGATCCATCCAGGTCGGTGGACCCCTCCCTGCGGAGCCCACCTTGATGTACTTTTCTTATATCCACGCCGTCCATCCATTTCGTCAGATCATTTCATGATATGAACCCAATAATGCAGTAGTTTCAAATATCAGGTGGACCACACCACAGGAAACAGTGGTGATTGACCGTAAAAACTTCTGGGGGTACAAAATATTGGATCGAGCTGATGTTTGTGGTCCTTTCATCCAGATGTTTGTGGCTTTATCAACAGGTTGGATAGCAAATAAACATTCTGGTGGCCCCCGAGATGTTGTTAATGGTGGGGCGTTCGATTGCCACTGTTTCCTGTGGTTTGATACACCTGTGATTTGAATCTGCTGCGTTTTTTGGGCTCATACCTTAAAGTAATCGCAAACTGTTGGACGGTGTGGATATAAGATTACATACATACCTGTGGGCCCTACGGTCATGGATACACAGATGGTTATTTGATCGGTTGGCAGAGTATTCCTAACCGTCAATATGCACTCGGCCATTGGACACGTGGAACAAACATCCAATATCCAAACTTTCCAAATAGTGGGCCCCAATGTAGATCGGCCATAGGTCCAAAACTGGATTAATTGAAATATACTTGCACTTGTGGGGGGCTGATTTTTGGTTTATGAGCTATCTACAACGTCTCCATTGGCGTGGACGGTTTGGATTTAGCAACATGTATGCAATGTGTACGTTTGCATGGATGGTTACACTGCCCTGCCAGGCTATCAATATTTTCCATATTTAATAATCTACACCGTACACATTCCAATCCACATTTTAAATAAGGTAAAACTTGAAAATCACACATTAAAAAGATGATCTTATCTGATTTCGCCTGTTGGAATCTGGACGGTTGGACATGGGATGGATCCCAAAATGGTTAAGGCGCGATTTGTTTTTATTTCCCTAAATGCATGTACGTACTGTTTGACCGGAAGGAGTAATAGTCCGTGTAAAAAAGGTCTGAAAATGATGGACGAACACTCGTGGATCCCATTTTGATGTCTTTGACATATCCATGCCGTCCATCCGTTTTACCTGAATATTTTAAGGTACGAGACAAAAATCGAGGCAGATCTAAATCTCAAGTGGACCACACTATAGGAAATCGTGGTTGTAAAAGGTTTTTAATGGTAGGAGTTCAACTCACTATTCTATGTGGCGTGGTCCACTTGAGATTTTTCTTTTGCCTCTATTTTGGGTGCATGCCCTAAAATCACATCTAAAAATGGATGGACGGAGTGGATAAGCCACATATATATCATAGTGGGCCCCACAAAAAACTTGCACTCTTCTCTGTTTGAATGTACATTTGTCATTCTTGGAAAATGTGATAGAAAAATACAGTGCAATAATCATTACCCATTTACAAAATATTTACTGGGTATGTTCTTTGTCAGCCTGGGACCTCAATTTGGATGGTCCAGATTTCTTTGCATGTACGAACCCACATTTTAGATAAGCACATTCCTCCTTTGAAACTATATATAATTTAAACTCAGTAGATCAACGTTCCGATTGATAGACTACTTAGGATGTTGTTCCTTCACCTTTTAGAACCAAGCAATCGATCTATAATGGTTACGACTTGAGACATTTAATGGCTGTGATTTCAAGGAAATGGCCATCGAAGTGGTTTCATGCCATTGAATTGTCCCCATTGCTTAAATGAGCCGCAATCGACACGAAGAAGAAGTAGGCAGGGAAATGCCTACCATTGAAACATCCCTGGGTCCAACATGACGTTCATAATGTCATTTATACTGATGAGCTGAAAACACAAAAATATTAGCCTGATTTAAAACTTTTGTAGCTCTACAATTATTTGAACAGTGGACATTCAATTTTCAGTGTTTCCTTCGATGTGGCCTACTTGCGTTTTGTATTTGTCTCACTTTTGGGCTCATTTCCTAACATGAGTGGGTCCACGCAGCCTACGACAGGTTGTGACAGGCAATCCGCATCCACATTGAACAGCACATGCACTAATTATTAAATAATCAAGAATAACCGTACATCTCATCCTTTTAATATTTAGCACCATTATCATTCCATACTTGTAGTTTTGAGTGCTTTTGGTTGCACCAAATATCATGATATTTACTAATTAATCCCTATAATTTGCAGAATATTATAAAATTTCATGATATTTGATTCAGCCAAACTCAACTTTAACTAAAGTGATCTGATTTGATTCTAGGTTAGTTGACTACCACAAACCTTAAATAATAGTAGGCCCCATGCTTTAGTTACCTAGATCCTGATCTAGTGGGCCTACTGTGGATGACCAATGCCTCAAAACTCTTTTGTATTGGCACTCCTATATCTGATGTTTTCTCCTCGTAACCGTAACCCTGGACTGCTGTTCCTCTCTCTCTAGCCAAAGTATTGATAGTAGTTACACTACCCATTTCATGCACTACCAACAGTGATTGAATGATCTGATCCATCCACAAGTAGGCTATTTGCCAAAGTATTGATAGTAGTTTCACTACCCATTTCATGCACTACCAACAGTGATTCAATGAACTGATCCATCTATAAGTAGGCCTTTTTCCCAAATATTGATAGTAGTTACACTACCCATTTCACGCACTACCAACAGTGATTCAATGAACTGATCCATCGATAAGTAGGCCTTTTCCCCAAATATTGATAGTAGTAACACTACCCATTTCATGCACTACCAACAGTGATTGAATGATCTGATCCATTCATAAGTAGGCCATGTGCCAAAATATTGATAGTAGTTACACTGTCCATTTCATGCACTACCAACGCTGATTCAATGAAGTACTGATCCATGCACAAGTAGGCCTTTTTGCCAAAATGTTGATAGTAGTTACACTACCCATTTCATGCACTACCAGCAGTGATTGAATGATCTGATCCATACGTAAGTAGGCCATTGGCCAAAATATTGATAGTAGTTACTCTACCCATTCATGCACTACCAACAGTGATTAAATGATCTGATCCATCAATAAGTAGGCCTTTTTTTAATCATCAGTTTCCAAAGCATGAATTAATGGGCTGGTTAGGATTTTCTGGTTAAGTAATTCTTTAGAACCATAAGCAATCCATGAGGACACCCAATCCTTGGAGAGATACGGTCTAAAACCTTCAGGACCTATTTAGTAGTAAACGGATAAAAATGAGTTCATAACATTTTAGTTAATAATAATAATATGTATTAAAACTCTTAATCTCTAACACACACACACACACACACACACACACACACACACACACACACTCTATTAACATGAATCATTATGTATTACAGATAAAGATGATTAGTATACTGCTGTTAACTAAAATGTGACGAGCTCATTTTTAGGCATCTAACAAACAGGGTGCAAGGAGTTTCCCTTCTTGAATTTCCTATGATTTCAATTGATTGAAGTTATGAAAATTTCCTGTCTAGAAGGAAAGTTGTCTTTATTAAGTAGGTAGAATCTTAATCAAATCAGTCACGTCTGGAATGCTAAAGCATTGGGGCAGTCTACAACCTCCTTGATGAAACCTTAAAACGAATTGCAAAACAGCAGAGAAATTTCTAGCAGAATTCATTATAATTAGATGCAAGCTATAGCATTCACACTCTTAGTTGTTAAAATTTCCAAACCCTTAGACTAAAAGGATTTGGAATTCATAACTTCAGATTCATGGCTATAGTATTCTCAGCAAAACTTGGAAAAAGAAATTCTAAGCTAGAAAGAAATCATCAGGTGTCTTCAACTGTAAAGCATCCAGTATCAACTTCTTTAATTGGATAATTACTCTACCATAAGAGACATCTTAGAGCAAAGAGCTAACAAATCAGTGAAAAATAAAAATAAAAATAAAAATCACTAAGCCCCTTATCAGGACCATTTTGCATTCACATTGTTAAAAATTGCATGTAGGTACATCCATAGCTATAGATCAAACTTCAACACAATGTATTTCAAAAGTACTAAAAAGGGATGTGGTTTTTTTATTTTTATTTTTATTTTTATTTTTCCAGTGCAAAACCTTTATCCTACATCGGATGGGGAGAAGAGTTTGAAGTATTTATAAACCATTTCTCTAATCAAGTGCAAATCGGGCTCTAGTAGGGTTGAGCAAGCCCCTTCTTGTTGAGCTCAAATTTTGCCAAACTAACCATTGTATTATTAAGACAAATGAGAACTGTTTTCAGATCTCTCTCCCTCTCTCCCTCTCCTCTAGGCTTGGAAATTTTGGCGTATTCTTGGTGTTGAGATTTTTTTAGGCTTGTGCATGCTAGAGAAAACCATTTGTCAATGTTGTATCCTCAGAATAGTGCATTGGAGCCTTTTGCACTGGTTAAATCAATCGAGGGGTGCAAACTATCTCAAAGAAAATGACTACATCCGCACCTTATCTTAGTAGCAATTCAAATTCGTCAACAGTTCTATTATTACTCTGGCAGTTGCAAAATCAGGTGTGTTTTTTTAATGCACACACCCTCACACCCACACACACAACAATGGGTACTCAAACCCATGATCTTAGTGTTGAAAGTACTCTTGTGAGTCTACCACTAAGCCATGAGTAGGGACCCAAGTGTGGGGTTCTAAATCTTCATTGATTTATTCTATTCAATTATATCTCTTGGGTTTGATTCAACACAATGACCATGATTGATAGTTCCAAATTCTACAGTGTTTAAATTGTCAATCCAATGTTTAATAGTGTATCAAGGACCACCCCAAGCACAAGCTAGATGAAGGTTCAAAGCATTATAAGTGTTTAATGTAATCAGATGTGTAAAAGGTTAAAACTCGAATTGCATATTGTATTGACAAAGAAGGGTGCAAATACCCAATACTCTACCTATACATGGCAATACTCTAGCTATATATGGTAAGATTACCTCGTTCTACAATCTGTATAATAGGAAGGGTATAAATACAATATCTCATAAACACATTTCCCTTCAAATCCGAGATGGTTTAAGGGGAACCATTAAGAGATAAGAGATCATACATAAGAAACAAGAGGTACTATAGGACTTGGTGAAAAAATCAGCTAGTTGTTCTGAAGAGGATGCATGAGGGAGAGAAGTCATTCAAGCTTCTTAACAAACAAAATGACAATCGACTTCAGTACACTCAGCGCATTCATAAGAGTCTATGTTGTGGCTAATATGGATGGCACTCTTGTTGTCATAATGTAAAGGGGTAGGTGTAGTAAGATGTACACTTAAATCAGCTAATAATTATCATAGTGGTAGTTTGAGTCATTATTCGATATTTTTCCTCAGTTATATATTGATTGAGAATTTTGTTTGCTTTTTTTACTTTGTTAGGAGAGAAGAAAGTCTAAAAGAAGAATGCAATAACCAGTAGTAGATTTCCTATTAAAGTCAATTCTTGTAAAATCAAAATATGAAATGTCCTTAACTCTAGTGGAGAAGTTACAGAGAGGAAGAGTGTTTAATCAAGAGTATCTTGAATATAATGAATGATACGTAAAACAACTAAATGGATAGAGTGGGGTGCACTTAGAATTTGACTAACAAGGTGAACTGATAAGTAATGTTTGGCCGAGAGATGGTTAAGTAAATCAACCTACCAACAAGCTGTTCATAAAAGATTGGATTTGGAAGAATTTTTTCATCTGTACGAAGAAGTTTAACATTTAATTCAGTTGGAGCATTGACATGCTTTGTATAATTTATTAGTCAAGCTTTAGAAACAAGATCAATAACATATTTTATCTGAGAGAGTAAGTAGCCACATGGGAAATATGTAACTTCTAGTCCACAAAAGTAATGTCGAAAATCGAGATCTTTCATCTCAAAGAGTTTATTGAGATGTCATTTGATTAGATAAATGTTAGTGCACTTTTCTGTGGCATACTAGTGCACCTTATTTGTCAATCACTTAGGTCAGTGAGTCTAGTGTCGATTGAGCTTAATGAAGACGAAGACCGAAGACTCTGGTGGCCCTGCAGCATCAAGGAAGAAGAAACATGTAAAAGTGATGCCTTGGTATGCCTTAACCATGACCAAAACCAAACTCTTAACCTCTTGATGACCTTGACCATATTAGAAAAATCTTTAGTCATCATAGATTGGCCATAGGTGTCCCAAAAGATCACCCATACTATGGCCTAAGAGATTGGGTTGTGAAAGAGTGGGTCAGCAAACCCATTTGGTTGAACCCAAGCCTGTCCGACCGGTCACGACCGATCAGCTGGACTGGACTGACCGGTCAGCTGGACTGGACCGACCGGTTTAGATCGGTCGGACTAACTCCCAGTCCAGACAACAATGCTATAAGTGTGCAGGCCATTGAGCCGACCGGTCATGATCGGTCGAACAGACCCCCCATCTAGACAGCGAGCTCTCTGTCTTACTTGGCTGTTGGCCGACCAGTCGTGACCGGTCGGGACAGGTCGGGAGTAACCATTTTTTACCTGTTTTTTGTTCGTTTGGACCTCTTTTATAAAAAGGGCTTGGGGTATTTGTTGAGTAAACAGAGGGATTTTGTGAGAAGTGAAGACACCATTGTTGGAGACCATTTGAGGCTCATTCCCAACCTATGCAAGGCATATTCCTTGTGCTTTAACACGAGATTGAAGCATTCCAAGCTCATAAAGAAGATGACCTTCATCCCCTCTTGTTCTCTAGAGTTTGAATCTTCCTTGATAGTCATATCCTTATCCAAATCACTAAGATGAGATCGTTATAGGTAAGCAACTCTAGGCAACTCATTCCTATTAGTTGTAGAGTTCTTAAACCTACCCTCCTATCACCTTGGGCATCTCAAAGGCATCACAAACAAGGTGATTGATCAAGTGTTGTTGAGGCATTGGTGACGTAATGGTAACACGATCATGAGAGTAAGGAAGCTGATTGAAGCACGGGAGAGCGGAGATCAAGCAACCCAAACCGGCGCTAAACAAGGGGCTCATCTGACAAGTAAGGTTTTTATTGAGAGTCCATCCACTCAATTCCTTGTGGGAGTTGAGTGTAGAGTTTGTTTGTCAAACTCGAACTAGGGACGTTGGCTGTTCCTTGGCTTATTTGTTGGCCTAAAGACTAGGGGTTGTTTGGCACTCCTTGGCTCATTAGCCGGGCCTAAACAAAGTCTCCAAGGGGGAGCCTCCAACACAGGAGTGAACTTGCATTGGGTTAAGATTTAGCCTATGTCAAAAACTCCGTTTGGGTTGAGAGTTAGCCCTTTGTCCAAAACTCCGGTTATGGTTGAGAGGTGAACCGGTAAAACCTCCATATAAAGGTTGAGAGGTGAACCTCATTTAAAACCTTTGATAGTGAATGCCGGTGTGCTCAAAGGAGTTGAGTACTTGAACCAATAGTGGAGTAGACCCAAAGTCAAACCACTATACATGCTTGTGTTTATGATTGATTGAGCACATTGATATCTTAACATTGTATGTTTAATTGTTTAATTATAAATGCTTGATAGGAATGTATGCTAGGCACTAGATAGACACATCCACACACAAAATGTACTTTCACTAGTTGTGTAGACTTGAGCTCATTGATCCATTCTCATAAGTCTATATAAGTTGCATAGGTTAGGAGCTTGATTAGTTAAATCATTTGATTATTTATGCATGCTTAGACTAAGTTGTTTATTGCTTAAACCATATGCCAGTCTTGTGATTAGACCCACTTAGGCTTGGAAGCCGAAGTGTTCTTGCTTACTTAGTTTAATGTGTTAAATTGTGTAATTAGGGGAAAAGAATTTCAAAAGGTCCTAATCACCCCCTTATAGGACTTAGTCATAATTCTAGTTGCTCTTTGAGCTTCCGCACATACGAAGGTTGAAAGTACGTCGGTAGTCAAACACGACACCTATGTATGTGCGGAAGCTTAAAGAGCAATTAGAATTATGGCTAAACCTATAAGAGGGGGTGATTAGAACCTTTGTGAAATTCTTTTCGCCTACTTACACAATTCAACAAATCAAACTAAGTAAGCAAGAACACTTCGGCTTCCAAGCCTAAGTGGGTCCAATCACATGACTAGCAAATGGTTTAAGTAATAAACATCCTAATCTAAAGCATGCATAGGTAATCAAATGATTTAACTAATCAAGCTCCTAACCTATGCAACTTATGTAGACTTATGAGAATGGATCAATGAGCTTAAGTCTACACAACTAGTGAAAGTACATCTTGTGTGTGGATGTGCCTAATTAGTGCCTAGCATACATTCCTATCAAGCATTCATAACTAAACAATTAAACAACCAATGCTAAGATATTAATGTGCTCAATACAATCACAAACACAAGCATGTATAGTGGTTCGACTTTGGGTCTACTCCACTCCCGGTTCAAGTACTCAACTCCTTTGAGCACACCGGCATTCACTATTGGAGGTTTTAAATGAGGTTCACCTCTCAACCTTTACACGGAGGTTTTACCGGTTCACCTTTCAACCATAACCGGAGTTTTAGACCAAGGGCTAATTCTTAACCCAAACGGAGTTTTGAACATAGGCTAACTCTCAACCCGACGCACGTTCTCTCCCGTGTCTGAGGCTCCCCCTTGGAGACTTAGTTTAGGCCTGGCATACGGGCCAAGGAACAGCTAACGTTCCTAGATCGAGTTTGACAAACAAACTCTAAATGAACTCTAAAAAAGGACAACCTTACTTGTCAGATGAGCCCCTTGTTTAGCGCCAGTTTGGGTTGCTTGATCTCCGCTCTCCCGTGCTTCAATTAGCTTCCCTTGCTCCCACGATCATGTTGCCGTTGCATCGCCAATGCCTCAGCCACACTTGATCAAACACCTTGCATGTGATGCCTTTGAGATGCCCAAGGTGATAGGAGGGTAGGTTTAAGAACTCTACAACTAATGGGAATGGGTTACCTAGAGGTTCTCTCCTACAACGATCTCATCTTAGAGTTTTGGACAAGGATTTGCCAATAAAGAAGGTTCCAAACTCTAGAGATCAAGAGGGGATGAAGGTCATCTTCTTCATGAGCTTGGAATGTTTTAATTTTGTGTTAAAGCACAAGGAAGATGCCTTGCAGAGGTTGGGAATGAGCCTCAAATGGTTTCCAACAATGGTGGCTTCACTCCTCTCGAAATCCCTCTCCTTGCCCCTCAAAACGAGCCAAGCCCCTTTATAAAAGAATGAGCAACAGATACAAAACAGGAAAATAATGGCTAGTGCCGACCGATCGCGACCGGTCGGCCAGGGGTCCACGACTGGTCTAGACCGGTCGGCCATAGGCCAACACAAGACAGGGAGTACACTGTCTCAGCGGGGAGTCTGCCCAACCGGTCGTGACCGATCAGACCAGCCCTGCCGACCGGTCTTGACCGGTCGGCCCAATGGCCATCCACTCTAGCAGCATTCTGTCCAAATTGGACTATCTGTCCGACTGGTCTTGACCGGTCGGCCAGGGGTCCACGACCAGTCGTGACCGGTCGGACAGGCCTGGGTTCAGCCTGTTTGCTAGCTGACCCACTTATACTCCAACCCACTCACTATGGCCATGATTTGGGTGATGTTTTAGGACACTTAGGGCCAATCTATGATGACTAATGGTTTCCTAATATGGTCAAGGTCATTAAAGAGGATAAGGGGTTGGGTTTTGGTCGAGGTTAAGGCACATCAAGGCATCACTTTTACCTGTATCTTCTTCCTTGATGCAGCAGGGCCACTTGAGTCTTCGGTCATTGTCTTCATTAAACTCAACCGACATTAGACTCACTGACGTAAGTGATTGACAAACAAGGTGCACTAATATGCCACAGAAAAGTGCACTAACAAAGGTATCATGTTAGACTACCGACGTAATTTTAATAAATAACGGCTTCATCATCACTAGAAACAATCGTATCATCAATATGTTTGGAATCCCGACAACATAAGCGCGAATCAAACAAATGGCAATCACACAATGACAACAATAAAGCAAATCAACAAAGCAAGAGAAGACAATCTGAATTTATGTGGAGAAAACCCTCACAGGTAAAAACCCACTACGCAAAGCGAACAATCCACTATAAATCAGAAGTTACAAGAGATTAAAGAAGAATGACTTATGCAGATCCCAAAGCCCCACAGAGAAATCCAAGCTTTCTCAGAGAAGGACCAATGTAGCCCTTCATCTCAAGCTAATTCTCTCACCCTAGAACTCTCTCAATCCACACGAACACCTCTAGGACTCCTTGTGTTACCTTAATCCCACATTACACCTCTTTTAATAGAAAACAAACAGAATTAAAAATAAATTCTGAGCAAAATCGCGCAACCAACCTTATAGTTCGTGCACCGTCGGGCGCTCGACAGTACCAAATTCTGTCCAGAGAGTTCCAACAAAAATTCAAGGGAATTTTAGGCCCCCTATATCAGCCGTCAGTCGCCCGACATAGTTGTCGGGCCCCCTACAACAATCATCAGGACCTAACATTCCCCCGAAAATAGATCTAACAGTTTAAATTCTAGAAGCCCTGTCCAGGGTAATTTCGGGCGCTCGACCATGTTCCATCGGTCACCGG
This sequence comes from Liriodendron chinense, assembly GCA_003013855.2. Classification (NCBI taxonomy): domain Eukaryota; kingdom Viridiplantae; phylum Streptophyta; class Magnoliopsida; order Magnoliales; family Magnoliaceae; genus Liriodendron; species Liriodendron chinense. The sequence continues at coordinate 202,459 of PVNU02002307.1, forward strand.
ACCCCCCTAGTGTCCAAGATTGAAGATAAACACCAAAAATCTCCACCGTGGCTTCAATCTTCAAACTCCACTGCTCCAAAGCTCAATTCTTCATCTCTACTTCATCTCCTTCATAGCTCCATTGCATCTCGTTCCTCCACTAACTCTATTCTCGCACCTTCACATCTTTCTCGCTCATGTAGCCCTTGGGCTTGCTCCATACATAAGCAACCGTGGATCCTAATGTCGATCCCACAACTCCACTGTGAGAAGTGCTCCCGATCAACTTATAAAGATAGCCATACCTTCGTGCCTTCATCATCATGAGTGCTCCCTTTGTCACTTTACAGTACCAATTGCGGCCGATAAATCTGCACCCCATCGCCTTGAGTGCACCAAGAGAGATCATATTTTTTTTTTCAACGTAGGATATGCCTCATATCTTTCGGGACTCATTCGATCCCATCGAACATCCTGATGTACACTATACCAATACCTACCACCTTGTGAGTGTAGCCATCGCTAAAAAACACCAATCCACCATCATATGCTTTGTATGTCATGAATGAACTCCGTTTAGGATATACGTGACATGATGCACCTGAATCTAAGAGCCACTCTCCACTGAGAGAACCCTTATCAGACGTAATCAATACATCACATACATCACACTCATCCTCCGTGGATTTTGCGATATTAGCCCCCTAGAAGAATCTTCAGATTTCTCTTACATTTTCCTAGGATTTGGATAATTCCTCTTCACGTGCCCTTCTTCCCCACAATTCCAGCACCTTACTTTACTATTCCCTTTGCCCTTAGATTTAGATTTAGATCGCGATGATCCCCTATCCCGCTCAAAATTTCTTCGCCTCATAACCAGTGCCTCTTCCATAAAAGAACCCACACCACCGCTTTTCCTTCTCATCTCTTTCTCCTGCAGGGTTAAGATAATGGTCTCCAAGCTAATGGACTCCTTACCTGTGCATAACGAGTCCTTGAATGACGAATATGAATCCGAAAGAGAATTCAACATGATGCATGCTTGATATTCGTCCTTTATCTGTTCATCTACATCCAACAACTTGCAAACGAGCCTATTGAAGTTGCTAATATGGCTCTCAAAATTGGTCCCCTTCGCCATCTTCATATTAAACAACTGCATCATTAGATACAGACGATTCTCAAGAGACTTCTTCGCATAGATATTCTTTAACTTTGCCTAAGTATCACTCGCAGTCTTCTCCCTCATTACGTTATACATAACCTCATCCGTTAGGCACAACTGGATTGAGATCATGGCTTTCTGATTCATCTTCTTCCACTCTTCTTCTTCATAGATTCTGGTCACTCTCTAAGGAGTGCTTCTTCCAATTCTTGCTGAACTAGGAGGCCCTTCATCTTGACCTTTTAAAGTTCAAAGTTGTTTTTTTTCCGAATACTTCTCTATGTCGAATCTCATGTTAGAACCTATTGATACCTCGTCTCAGATTCTTCTTGCCTCCAACGTTAGCTTTGATACCACTTGTTGGGAATCTCGACAACGAAAGCGCGAATTAAATGGATGACAATCACACAATGGCAACAATTAAGCAAATCAATGAAGCAAGATAAGGCAATCTAAATTTAACGTGGAAAAACCCCTCACGGGTAACAAACTACAACGTAAAGAGAGCAATCCACTACGAATAAGAAGTTACAAGAGATTATAGAAGAATGACTTACCCATATCTCAAAGCCCCACAGAGAAATTCAAGCTTTCCTAGAGAAAGACAAACGTAGCCCTTCATCTCAAGCTAATTCTCTCACTTTAGAACTCTCTCAATCCATACAAACACATCTAAGACTCCCCATGTTACCCTAATCCCACATTACACTCTTTTAAATAGAAAGCAAATGGAATTAGAAATAAATCCCATGTAAAACCGCACAACTAACCTTACAGTTCACACACCGTCGGGCACTCGACAAAACTAGATTCTATCCAGAGAGTTTCAGCAAAAATCCATGGGAATTTCGGGCCGCCTACATCAGTCATTGGGTGCCCGACATAGTCGTTAGCCCCTTACAATAGTCATCGGGCCCCCCACATCCCCCTAAAAATAGATCCAATAGTTCAGATTCTAGAAGCCATGTCCGGGACAATTTTGGGTGCTCGACCATGTTCCATCGGTTGCTCGAAGCCCCTTGGTGTCTAAGATTGAAGACAAACACCAACACAATATAGAGTAATAGTACAACATTCCCTTTATGATTGCTAGACACAAATAAATATACCTTAAACAAATATACTGAAGAGCTTCAAATTATGGTTGTGATCACAAATTTAGCATGATTTATGTGAAACCATAATGGTAGATGAATACTACCACTAGCACACACACGTGCTATAATCGTCATTGGTTGAAGAGCTATTAAGAGCTTCAACTGGGAGGAAGCTTTAGATAGGCAATGTTGTCACTACAGATGTAATTGGAAAAGAGAAAGTTGAAATTGTGTCCACCTCTATGACGAGCATCATGCTGGACAATATTCTTCACATTCTAAGTATGATTTCTGGACATCTTTTGAAAAGGTAGATTTGAGACAGGTTATTTAGTTTGACAAGATTTTAATAACTAAAAGCAGCTTCTTCTTTTTTTTGTGCAAATGTTATGATGAAAATAATCAATGGATGTTTAAACTAAATATCAAGTCAAATAAAGTTTATTCTTTCCCTTGCATAGTTGATAACTACTTTATATAATATTATTAGCCTCAATTTTACATCCTTTCCCATGCATTTGAATGATAAATTGGCCTTATTAGATGATTTTTTTTATTATATAGGAGACAATTAGAGGTCTAAGATCATCTAAGCCATTTATGAAGTTTAAGAGTCCAAAAGGAGATCAAGATCAAGTATATGTTGAAGAAATGCAGAAATCAAGCCAGACGGGTTTGGTTAACCCTAGATAGCTTGGGTTGACCCTAGATTCTTGCCACCAATCGGACAATTGAGCTATAATTTGGAGTGACAGACCAGTTCGGTCGACCAAGGAAGTGTCCGGTCGACCGAAACATGCTGAATGGAATGTTGCGAAGAATTCAGTTAATTGAATTCAAGGGTAGTCGAGCGAACGAGCAGTTTTTCAAAAGTGTTAAAGTGTGGGATTGTTTCTAAGTCGGTCGTAAGTCGACGAAAATCTCTATTTAAACCAATTGATGAGTCATGTATTTCACTTTCCATGCACTTTTAGAAGCTAAGTTTGATATGGTGATGTGTTCATAATTATTTAGAGTGTTAGGAACCAAGTATGATGAACCCTGATTGCTTTTAAAAGAAATTGTTGAAAAATAATTAAAAACAAGAATATTGAAAAGGGCTACTTGTCAAAAAAACAAGAAGAAAAGAAGTTAAAAAGAAGAAAATTGTCCATGAAAAGACTACTATAAAAAGTGAGAAGTTGATATATGGATAGGAAAAAGAAAGGAGAATAAGTGACAATAAAAAGAAGGCAAATGATAGTGTGAAAGCCATCGATGAAAAAATAATCCTAATGCCATGAATGCTTATCAACGTCCCTTCAATGCTCCATTGTTAAACACATATAATCCTAATTGGCAGAACCATCCAAATTTCAGTTTTAGAAATGGACCTACTACTAATGCGGGCAATAATTCTCAAGGGCCCTCTACTAGTACTCCTTATGTGCCCCCATCGAAGAAGACCCTAGAGGATACCTTACAAACATTCATGTAGGAGACAAACACAAATAAATCAAAGCACCATGCAAACCCTGCAAGAGCTCAAATCTTCAGTTGAGAGAATCGAATCACGCCTCAATGTTAGGGAAAAAGGGACTTTTCCAACTCGACCTCAACTAAATCCTAAATGGCAAATATGAGGTAGATGATTCTAATTCTTCCAACCACTATATCAAGTACATTAAATCTGTCATTATCCTTAGAAGTGGTAAGATGATTGAAAAACAAATTTTAAAGAAGATTAGAAAACTTGAGGAATCTTTTAAGTCTAAGAGTGATGACAAATCTAGCGATGTTCAACATAAAAAAGAAACCCTGTTCCTTTAACGATTAATCTCATCCAAACCTCTAGTTAACAATCAAGATGTTCTGGAAGTTTTTTAATAAGTGAAAATCAACATACTCTTGTTGGATGTCATTAAGCAAATACCGTCATATACTAAGTTTCTCAAGGATCTTTGTACCATGAAGAGAAAGATTAACGTACAAAAAAAGCCTTATTAATGGAATAAGTTATTGCTATTATCAAGAAACATACTCCCCCAAAATATAAAGATCCAAGTACTCCTACCATCTCTTGCATCATAGGGAACTTCTAGATTGAACAAACACTTCTTAACTTAGGGGCTAGTGTTAATCTCATACCCTAATTAATATACAAACAACTAGGACTTGGTTAATTAAAACCCACCAAAATAACTTTATTGCTTATGGATCGTTATGTGAGGATACCGAGAGGGGTAGTTGAAGATGTGTTGGTATAAGTTAAAAAATTCTACTTTCCAATAAATTTTATTATACTCTTGGACACCCAACTTGTGATAAATGCTAGCACTTAGATTCTGGTGATCCTTGGATGTCCATTCTTGACAACCTCAAATGCCATGATCAATTGTAGAAATGGGGTCATGAAACTCTCCTTTGGTAACATGACATTAACTAAATGTTTTTAGCATGTTCAAACAATAAGGGGATGATGATGAGCTCTATGAAGTAAACATGATCAATACCATCATGGAGGATGAATTCCTTTTAACCACTTTTTTCTGATCCCTTAAAAGTATGCTTGTCTCACTTTATTGATTCTGATGATGATATGATTTTGGAAATAATGAATGCCTTGCGTAACTCTACCCCGATGGTTGAGATTAACCAGAGGATGCCTTGCTTTGAAAAGCTTCCCTCTACTATTTCAAAACCTTTACCATCAAGTGTGGAAGCACCAAAGCTTTCTAATTTCATAGAGATGACACCTATGAAAGATCAAATCATCAGGAGGTGTGTTCCTGACCATCAACAAACCAGTGTCATCTCCTTTTGTCATTCTCATGCATGTGGTGGATATATTGTTTTTGAGGAAACTACTACGAGGATTCTTCAGAGTGGTTTTTATTGGCCCTCAATGATCAAGGACACTCATGTTTACCGCAAAACATACCTCTAGATGATCCCATTGAGAAATTTGTTGACAAATTTACCTCAAGAGGAAGAGTTCATCTCCCTAGAAGATCTATTTATCGGGATTTATCTTTTAGTCTGATGAAGATCCCTTTTCTTTGCTTTAATAGGTTAGTTTTTTTTTTTTTTTTAATATGATAGTTTGTTTTATTTCTATTTTTTTATTTTTTTTGTTGTCTTGGCGACATAGAGATTTTTAGCACTTATGACCATTGATCTTCTTAGGTAATCTCTTCCATTTACTCTTTACTTTTTAGTTGCTCTCATGTTATTTCTATTTTTTTTATGCATTTATTTTTTAACATTGAGGACAATGTATCATTTAGGTTGGGGGTGGGTTTCCAGTGGAAAGTTTTTCTATCTGTCTTTTTTTGTTGTTTTGGAACTTTTTTAAAAGTTTGATTTTTTATGTATTTGTGTGATTTAAAGGCAATTTGAATGTTAGAGTGATAAGGCACTTAGTGATGTAAATTTAAAGTTCAGACACAAGTATATTTAAAGTTAAGGCCTTCGCTGATGGTTTTTTGCCATTGGCTTTGCCCTGTTTTCTTGTAGTGTCTAAGTGTGCTAGAATCTAAACTTACATTATCCACATAGCTTTGTGCTTTAGAATTCCGTTATGCATATCACTTGATGGTTACATGGGTATGTAGAATTTGTTCTTCTAAACAATTTGTGATCTTGAATTTCTGAAAATCTTTTGTATATTTTGTTAAGGACTAGCAAAATGCTGGTTAGGGGTGTGTTGAGTACTAAATATTGCATATTTAACCCCTAGTTTGCAATGCTTTTACATGCAAATTAATGATAAATCAATTTGATTAGATATATATTTTATTTGCAGGAAATATTAAAAGGTTCGAGTGAATTTGAGCTAACGGTAGAGTTGAAAGCCTAAAGATGATTAAGATTGGAGTAATTGAAAATTTGAAGCTCAAAAGATGATGATCAAGTATAAGGATGAATCAAGGAGAAGGATTTACGAACTGTGTTTGAAGAGAAGTAAAGAAATGAAGATGAGAAAAGGAGGCTAGAATTTTAAGTTAGAAATCTAATGTCCAGAAATGTAGGGCCAAAAAAATCAAAATCCAAAAATTTAAGAAATGAACCTAGAGTTCTACTCGGTGGCACCAAGTATACTCGATGGCACAAAGCAATGCTGGACAGGGACGTTCAGTGGCACCGAGTAGGCGTAATTTCAAAGGTGTGATTTTGTACGATTTTGCGGAAATCGGTGGAATCCTCTGGAAACTCAAGGTCAGTGGATTTTTTTTTTTTTTTTATATATAAGTAGGTGCTTTAAACGTCCTAAATCAATCTAGAGATGAAGGAGAGAGAAAGGAGCTCAAGGGTGGAGTGGATCTACGTTGAATTTCCCACTTTCTTAGTTCTAGATTTCTGTTTTTCTGTTTTTGAGATGGCTTTAATTTGCTTAGCTAATCTCTTAGTTAGGGCTAATGGGTGAAGCTTTTGATTAATTTTAGATGTTTTAGTTTATGGATTTAAGTATAATGGTTTAAATGATGATTTTTTATTAATTAGGTTTGAATAAAGCCTTTTATTTTAGTCAATCCTTTGATCCATTGTTAACTTCGGGCATATTGGATGCTTCAAATTCTTTGAGATTGATTAACTTAGCTTTTGAAAAAGTGTTGATCTGTAAAATCCTTTGATCTATCATAGGCTACGGACACGGTAGGTGCTTTAGATTCCCTACGATCAATTACTTTGTTCTTCATGAGAGAATCGATCAATTGATGTTCATATATTTTATATTGGTGAATTAATTTTGCTTTAACTATTTTTATCTTTCAATTGGAGAGAATCTTCATTTGACTCCAATTGCATTATATAATTGAATTGATCAACAAGACATTGTGAATTGATTAGAAGTGGAACCCTGGATTCTTAGTTACATTTAATTATTATTTTTTTACTTCACTTTTCTTCACCGGATTAAAAACTCAAAAACTCTAATTTCATCTTAGTTGCTCTTTAGTTCTAATTTAACCTAGATTTAGTTGTGTTTAAGAACCGTTGTTCATACAGTCCCTGTGGATCGACCTCGGTCTCATCGAGTTATAACTACATCAGTGACCCTACACTGGGGGTTGAGAACAATTATAAACATCTGCTCAAACAAATGGATGACTGGTTGGATTATTGTGAGCCCTAAAGCGTTAGATGGCAAATAAAAATTGCAGCAGGGTCCCACCTACTGGTGGGCCTAGACAAGTCACAATTGTGGGTGTTATGCTTTTGGCCCAGTAGATGGATAGAGTGGATGTACACAGCATACATGAAGTGGGCCCTCGAATGTGTTCAACAACAAGGTGAGCATATTGTGAAATAGATAGACCATGCGGATAAAATCCATACATTATGATGGATGCTAGGGTGGTTCCAAAGCTGGGAAAACCTAGCTTCCCCTACCTCGGAGGTGGGTCCCACATTAGTGGCCCACTAGTATCCATTTATCTCTCTCTCTCTCTCTCTCTCTCTCTCTCTCTCTCTGTGCTTCTACATAACAACATGTTGTGGGATTAGATAGATATTACGTTGGGCCTTAAGGAGGTTCCAATGGTGTACATTCCCCACTGTTTTGAGTGGTGGGGCCCACACAAGTTAAGAATTAAGCTGGTATTTTTGTAGTCCCTTCTGAAATTGCACCTATCGATCTCACACTTTAGGTGCTTTGCGCGCGGAAGCTTGGCGGAGATACTAGGAACAGTGGCTAAGTCTTAGAGGGGGGTGAGTATTATCACTTTAAAATTCGTGCCTAATTAAAAATAATTTACTAATTAAACTTAATTAAGTAATTTAACACTTCGGCTTCCAATCCAAGTGGGTCCAATCACATAGACTACAAATGATTTTACTATGAAGCAACTAGTCTGTAGAGAAGTGAAAGTACAACTTGTGTGTGCTATTATTCAAGTGCCTAGCATACAATTCAACTTAATCATTCATATGATTCAACTAATAAAATACATAAGCATGAATAAAATATGTATGCAATTCACAATCCAAACACAAGCATGTATAGTGGTTAATTTGATTTTCGATCCCTACTCTACTCCTTGTTTCCATAATCTTCCCTTGAGTGCACTGAGTTTCATTATATTGGAGGTTTTAAATTAGGTTCACCTTTCAACCTTTACACTTAGTTTTCCATAGGCTAATCAACAACCTCGATCCTACATAAGAACCGGCTCCATCGAAGACTTAGTTGGTTTTCTATTGGCTAACTAACGACTGTTAGTGTACTTTTCTGTGGCATATTAGTGCACCTTATTTGTCAATCACGTGCGACCATGTGTTGTAACGTCAGTTGAACCTTGGTAAGCTGAAGACCGAAGATTCAAGTGGACAAGAAGCATCAAAGAAGAAGAACAGGTAAAAGAGATGCCTAGGTGACCCTAACCCTTAAAATCAAAATAACCATATACCTCTAGATAACTTGGACCTTATAAGAAAATCCTTAGTCATATTCATTAGCCTTAAAATACTTATAAAAATATGATAAGTTAGGCCAATAAAAGAGGTGCAAGATGCTGTAAACAAACCTGCCCAAACAATAATTTTCGATTGGACTTCGATCCATCGTAATTCATATCGATGGTTCTTCGATGCCATCGAAGACCAACTTGATCCATTGAACATATGTCTAGCAACATTGCTGAACTCTCTGGACAGTTCTTCGATCCATCGAACAAGACCATTCGATCCATCAAAGAGTGTTCAATGCCATTGACCTAGATGTCCAGCAACTTCAGAAACTCTCTTGATAGTTTTTTGATTCCATTGAAGTATGGATTGAAGATACCTATCCATCGAATGTGAGTTCGATGCCATTGAAGTGGCTGATTTCTATCCATTTTATAGCCGTTAGAGCTTCATCTATAAAAGCGGGAGACTCAATTTTTGGGCTTATGAGAATGATTTTAGTGCATTAGAAGCCTCTATCATATCCAACACCATTAGGCTCTCATCCTAACCCTATAAAGTTATATTTTTTTGATTTATCATAAGAATAGAGCATTAAAAGCTCATTTAGAAGATGAATTTGTTCCTCTTGATCTTTAAAGTTTAGAACTTGATTTTGATAGTTAAATCCTTGTTTAAAATTTATAGAGAAATCCTTGTAGGTGAAATTCTCCAGGCAACCATTGTCTATTTATTGTAGAGATTTTTAAACCTACCTCCCATCACCTTAAATATGTTAAAGAAGAACATATGCAAGATGATTGATCGTTGGACCTAAGGCATTAGTAACGCACTGACAACAAGATCGTGGGAGCATATAGGGAGCTGATTTAAGCACGGGAGAGCGAAAAGAAGCAACCCAAGTGGCGCATTAACGGGGCTCAAAATTCGATAATTAAGATTATCATTTTGTAGAGTTCATCTACTCTCTTTCTATGGGGAACTGAGTGTAGAGTTTGAATTGCCAAACTCGATAGGTTCGGTTGTAGGACCTAGGCCGATTGTAGGGCCGAATCAAATCTCCGTGGGGAGCCTCCAGCAGGAGAGTACGCTAGGTTCGGTTGTAGGACCTTGGCTGGGTTGTAGGGCTCCTGAGTAGAGCCTAAATTGTCAAGTCTCCAAGGGGAGCCAGCGACATGGGTGCGTAGTGTAGGTTCTTGTGTAGGATTGTAAGGTTAGTAGGAACCTATTTAAAACTCTGAGGTTGTGAGGTGAACCTGATTTAAAACCCTCATAGTGAAATCCGGTATTATCATGAGTTATGAACGACAACTGGGAGTAGAGTAGACAAGTAGTCGAACCACTATAGATGCTTGTTTTTGTGATGTATTTGAACACAATTCTAATTATGCATTGTATGTTTAATCGCTTAATTATGAATGCTTAATTGAAATATATGCTAGGACTAGATAGGCATATTCACACACGACATGTATTTCATTAGTTGTGTAGACTTGAGTTTATATGATTGCATCTCATATAGTCTATATAAGTTGCATAGATTAGTTAAATCATTTGTTAATCTATGCATTTGGACTAGTTGCTTAATTGTTATATCTTTGTTAGTCTATGTGATTGGACCTATTAAGGCTTGGAAGCCGAAATGTTCTTGCTTACCTAGTCTAAATTATTAAATTAGTTAAGTAAGCAAAAAGAATTTCAAAAGGTTCTAATCACTCTCCCTTTCGGCTTAGCCATTATTTTAGTAGCTCCGTCAAGCTTTTGCAAAGTGCATAGCGTGATAAGGTGTCGTGTTAGATTGCCCTGCTCACTTTCAATGACCACTAGCAGTCCTAATCCAAGGACCTGCGTATACTTTCTTCGGAGGCTCCCCTTAGATACTAACACGTTCTCACCCATGTTCGGTGAATTCGGCCCTTACCAAGAGCTAAGGTACTAATCCAAGAACCTATCGAGTTTGGAAATTTAAACTCCACACTCAATTTCTCAAGGGAAAAGAGTGGATGGACTCTATGATTTGACAACCTTACTTATCGAATTGAGCCCAGCCCGTTGATGCGCCTTCTTTGAGTTTCTTCTTCATGATCTCATGTGCTTAAATCATCTCCTCATTGTTCCCCCGATCAACATGATGAAAGCTTCAGCTTCCTTGATCAGCTACCTTGCATATGATGCTCCTTTTGAGGTGACCAAGGTAATATGAGGGTAGTTGAATCTTCTACAACTAATGAAAAGTTGGATTTCTAGAAGACTTCAACTAGATGGGTTTCTCTAGAGAGTTTAGACAATGATTTACCTATTTGCTTTGTGTTTAACTCACTAGAGAATGAGGGAGATCAAGTTCATTTTCATTTGAGCTTGGAATGCTCTTGCTTATGATGAAGCACAAGTGATATGACTTGAATCTCCTAGGATTAGAGGCACTAATAATATGGAGTTATGGTAGCTTCTAATACACTAAAAACCCATCCATTTCCCAAAGCCCGAATGCCAATTATATAGACTTTAAGTTCCAATGGTCAAAACTGGGCAGAAATGGCTAACTGTCTTTTAGTCGACCCGTTTCTTCGATTGGTCGACAACCTACTTCGATTAGTCGAAAGTGACTATCAATTTGTTGAAATCTCCCAAAATAAGCTAGAGGGTCTAATTTTTTGTTAAGATATGACCATTTTCGATTGGTTGACCCTTAATTTCGATTGCTTGAACTCGTTCGTTAACCCATCGAAATGGGTTGACTATGGGTCAACAATTTCAGGAATATGAGACTTAGGGTGCGTTTGGTAAAACTTAATTCCACGACTTATCACTGAAAAATAATATTTTCAGTGATTTTAGTAATTCAGACCGTTTGGTAACTAAAAGAATTTAAGTGCTTAATTGGAAAAATCACTTAAATTAAGTGGATTATTTTAAGTCATGTCAACTTGACTTAAAGCTTATAGCTGAATGCGGTAAGTGGTTTCTCTTTAAATTTTTAGATAAAAATTAACAAAAGTATTCATATTAACATTTAAAAATGGCAAGATTACCCTTCTTTGTTTACTTTTCCATCCATGAAACCATCCCACGCAAGTACTTGAAGTCACCAAATTCTATAAGCCCCAACATAATGTATGTATTATATCTACATAGTTTATCCATTTGGAGAGATGATTTTAAGGCATGAGCCCAAAAATGAGACAGGTCCAAACCTCAGGTGGACCACACCACTGAAAGCAATGGGGACAATAATGCCCACCATTGAAACCTTACTAGGGCCCACCATGATGTTTACTTACCATCAACCCTGTTCATAAGAACACAAAGACCTGGATTAAGGGAAAACACAAATATTAGCTTGATTTGAAACTTTTGTGGCCGTGATAAGTTTTCAATGATAGTTTTCAGATAAATTACCAAACAGATTTTTCAGTTCTTATAAGTACTTAAATTCAGCACTTTAAGTTTTCAGTACTTAAATTAATTTTCAGGCTTAATTTTTCAGTTTACCAAACAGCACCTTAGTCTCTGTCATATTTTTGGCTACTTCGACCTGTCGACCTAATCTGTCGATCGATCGATGGATCGGTCGACAATACTCCAAGCTTTATGATTTTGGGCAGATTGTTATAACAACTTAAGGCCTCTAAAGCCTTACATTTTATCATGTTCATTTAAGGGTTCTAAGGCTAAGAAAGATGACCAAAATGGTTTACCTATTTAAGGTTAAGTTATCTAGAGGCTAAGATGTTTTAGTTCTAAGGTTAGGATCACCAAGACACCTTTGATTTACCTGTTCTTCACTCCTTGATGCTTCTTGTCCTCTTTTGTCTTTGGTCTTTAGCTTCTAAGGGCTTAACCGACTCCTAGACACACAGACTCGTGTGATTGACAAACAAGGTGCACTAACACCTTCATCGAAGTCTTTGTGGCCTTGTCAATAGATTAAAAGGCAGTAAACATCATAGTAGGGTCCACGGATAGTGGGTCCCACAGTGTTAGTGCACTTTTCCGTGGCATACTAGTGCACCTTGTTTGTCAATCACTTAGGTCAGTGGGTCTAGTGTTGGTTGAGCTTAATGAAGACGAAGACTCAAGACTCAAGACGGATCAGATGCATCAAGGAAGAAGAAACAGGTAAAAGTGATGCCTTGGTGTGCCTTGCCTTGACCAAAACATAACCCATAACCTCTTAGATGACTTGGACCAACTATGTATATCTTTAGTCATCATCATTAGTCTTAGAACTACATAAAAAACATGATAAGTTAGACTAATTAAAGAGGTGGAAGCTACTGTAATCAAAACAGCTCAAACAACAATTTCCGATTGATCTCTGATCAATCGGACGTTGGCTCCGATAGGACTCCGATCAATCGGACAGAAGTTCCGATCAATCGGAAATTGTTCCAGCAACCTTGAAAACCTACTGGACATATTTTCGATCAATCGGACAGTCTTCCGATCCAACGGAAGGGGTTAGTTCGATCAATCGGACCATGTTCCGATCAATCGGAATATCCTCTAGAGAATTCTCTGTACTGAATTCCGATCAATCAGACATGCCTCCGATCAATCGGACCTTCTTCCGATCAATCGAAAATGCGCGAATCTGCCCATTTTTTACCGTTGGAAGAAAATCTATTTAAGATGGGGGATTCGTTTTTGAGCCAAAGAGAGGGGATTTTGAGGAGATAGAAGCCACCATTGCTAGAGATCATTAGAGGCTCTATTACAAACCCAAAGCAAGTCATTCTCCTTATGTTTTCATCACAAGCTTAGGCCATTCAATGGCATCTTGAGAATGGACTTGTTCCCTCTTGATTCCTAGGGTTTAGACACCTTGATGATAGTTAAATCCCTTGTCTAAACACTACCTAAGAGTCCTTATAGGTGTATTCCTCTAGGAAACCCACTTCCTACCATTTGTAGAGGTTTCACCATTCCCTAGCACCTTGGGCATCTCCAATGGACCATCACATGCAAGGTAGCTGATCTTGGAGCTGAAGCCTTAGCAACGCAGCAGCGTCAAAGATCGAGGGAGCAGAAGGGGAGCTGATTCAAGCACGGGAGAGCGAGAAGAAGCAACCCAAAGCGGCGCAAGGGGCTCAATTCGACAAGTAAGGTTGTCTTGTTAGGAGTCCATCCACTTAATTCCTTGTGGGAGTTGAGTGTAGAGTTTGTTTCACAAACTCGAACTAGGGTCGTTAGCCGATCCTTGGCCTATTAGTTGGGCCTAAAATCTAGGGACGTTAGCCGTTCCTTAGCTCGTTAGTCGGCCTAAACAGAGTCTCCAAGGGGGAGCCACCAACACGGGTGCAAACGTGTAGGTTGGGAGGAACCTATAAACTCCCTGGTTGGGTGGATCCGAATTAAAACATCTTGGTTAGGAGGAACCAGATTTAAACTCCCTAGTGAATGCTGGTGTGCTCAAAGGGGTTGAGTATTTGAACCGAGAGTGGAGTAGGCAAGTAGTCGAACCACTATACATCCTTGTGTTTATGATTGTTCTTGAGCACATTTCTCTTTATGCATTGTGTTTAATTGGTTAATTATGAATGCTTAGTTAGGAATGCATGCTAGGCACTTGATAGGCACCTCCACACTCACAAGATGTACTTTCACTACCTCATGTTGACTTGATCATTTCTTGATCCATCCTCTATAGTCCACATGAGTTGTTTAGACTAGGTTGCTGATTGCATATATCATTTACTAGTCTTTTGATTGAACCCACTTAGGCTTGGATGCCGAAGTGTTAATTGCTTACGTAGTTTAATTTGTTGATTTGTTTAAGTAGGCGAAATGAGTTTTAAAAAGGTCCTAATCACCCCCTCCTATAGGTTTAGCCATAATTCTAGTTGCTCTTTAAGCTTCCGCACGTGTATGCATAGGGTGTCGTGTTAGACTACCCGACGCAATTTCAATTGGTATCAGAGCGGGTTGCTCTTCAAGGACATAACCGTCTAGAGTAAGATCCGATACCAGAGCACTAGCATCATGTCTAACCGAAATGGGAGTACCACCAACCGTCCAGCTTTCTTTGACGGGTCCAACTATGCTTATTGGAAGGCTAGAATGAGAATTTTTCTCCAATCCATGGACCGTCTGGTGTGGCTTAGCACACAAACTAGATATACCTTGCCCACCGAGCAAGTGGAGGTTGATGGGAAATACATTGGCATTCCCAAAGATGATTCCAAATGGGATGACATAGAGAGAGCTCAATACATGGCAAATGCCAAAGCTCTCAATACGATTTGTTGTGCGGTATCTCCGGATGAATTTCAGCGCATCCTCACATGCGCAACTGCAAAAGAAGCGTGGGATATACTTGAGGTTACCCACGAGGGAACTAGCACAGTAAGACGCTCAAAGCTTCAGCTCTTAACCACCAAATTCGAAAACATTAGGATGGAAGAGACTAAAACTTTCATGGAGTTTTATACTAAATTGTCAAATATTTGCAACTCTATGTTTATCTTGGGTGATCGGGTTCCGGAAGGAAGAATTTGTAGAAAAATACTTAGGTCCCTCCCGGAAAGATTTGACTCCAAGATAGAGAAGTGTAGAGACATAGATAACATGAAAGTAAAAGAACTCATAGGTTCCCTACAAACTCATGAACTACACTTTAAAGCCCCCTCTAGGAAGAAAAACATCGCTTTAAAGTCCTCTCATAAACATAAGAAAATTAACAGTGAGTCGGAGGAAGATAGTGATGATGAGGATGATGAAGAAGAAAAATTAAATAAAAAATTCAAGAGATTCCTCAAATTTGATAGAGGGAATAGCCGTGACAAGAATGACAAGAAGGGTGAAAAACATAAAGAAAAATCATCCAAACCTTCATCTGTCCGATGTTACGGTTGCGGTCGTCGTGGCCATATCACCCCGGAATGTCCGGAGGGGCCTAAACCGAAAGGTAAAAAGGCAATGGCTGCCACTTGGGATGAAGCGGAGGAGTCCGAATCCAAATCTGATGACTCCGCTAGTGATGGGAGCCAACATAAAGATCTAGCTCTCTTGGCTTTCACCACTACCTCTCTTCCCGCTTATCTAAATGGGGATCTTGGCCGCTATCCCTTCTAGGAGTAGAAGGAGTTCCCAACCCCTCACCTCATGCTACATTTTATGAGGGTGTTGAGGAAATTAGTTACCCTTAGGCATATCAAACTAAACATAGTTAGTGAAGGTAGCTAGAAATGCTTAAATAGGAAAATCTGAGGATTTCAGCCTCATTTCTGTGTGTATGGGCAAATCAGAGGATTCAAGCCTCATTAGCCCAAATTTTGATAATTTAGCCTTGCTTTCATTTGATACATTTGCTTGCTAGATTATCATCATGCTTAGATTAGCTAATCATCTTGAGTTTTATGCTTCATTGTATGCTAATCTATGCTTAGTATTGGTCTTGATATACCAATAGGGGAGGTTGGTTGATTGGGTTATAAGCCCTGAGCTTTAATGCTTAATGTATATCATAGATGACCAATTATGCATGATTAACTATGCTTAGATAGTTACATTCTCTTATTAATCATGTTCCTTAGCATGCTTCATGTTTTAAAGTTCATGCACCCTCTACTCTCCTTGTTAGTATGTGCTTATAGTTATAACTGCGACATACTATCTACTCTTACCTTAGCCTTATTGATATATCATTAAGGGGGAGAGAATAGTTTGTCAATTGCTAATAAAAAGGGGGAGAAAGATCAAGTCCCACCAAAACTAGTTTGCTATGTTTTCTGATGCAGGGATGACAGGTTATGGGGGAGCAAACTGAAGATGAGCTGCTTAATTAGGCATGTCAAGAGTCTTGTATTTAATTTTATATCAATGTAATCTTTTGTACATGCATTTTGTTTTGGTAGGTTAGGTTTTTGTAAGTAATTGACAAAGGGGGAGATTGTTAGTGCACTTTTCTGTGGCATACTAGTGCACCTTGTTTGTCAATCACTTAGGTCAGTGGGTCTACTGTCGGTTGAGCTTAATGAAGACGAAGACTTAAGACTCAAGACGGATCAGATGCATCAAGGAAGAAGAAACAGGTAAAAGTGATGCCTTGGTGTGCCTTGCCTTGACCAAAACCTAACCGATAACCTCTTAGATGACTTGGACCAACTAGGTATATCTTTAGTCATCATCAGTAGTCTTAGAACTCCATAAAAAACATGATAAGTTAGACTAATTAAAGAGGTGGAAGCTACTGTAATCAAAACAGCTCAAACAACAGTTTTCGATTGATCTCCGATCAATAGGACGTTAGCTCCGATAGGACTCCGATCAATCGGACAGAAGTTCCGATCAATCGAAAATTGTTCCAGCAACCTTAAAAACCCACTGGACATATTTTTGATCAATCGGACAGTCTTCCGATCCATCGGAAGGGGTTAGTCCGATCAATCGGACCACGTTCCGATCAATCGGAATATCCTCAAAAGAATTCTCTGGACTGAATTTCGATCAATCGGACATGCCTCTGATCAATCGGACTGGTCTCTGAACAATCGGACCTTCTTCCGATCAATCGGAAATGCGCGAATCTGTCCCATTTTTTACCGTTGGAAGAAAATCTATTTAAGATGGGGGATTCATTTTTGAGCCAAAGAGAGGGGATTTTGAGGAAATAGAAGCCACCATTGCTAGAGATCATTAGAGGCTTTATTACAAACCCAAAGCAAGTCATTCTCCTTATGTTTTCATCACAAGCTTGGGCCATTCAATGGCATCTTGAGAATGGACTTGTTCCCTCTTGATTCCTAGGGTTTAGACACCTTGATGATAGTTAAATCCCTTGTCTAAACACTACCTAAGAGTCCTTATAGGTGTATTCCTCTAGGAAACCCATTTCCTACCATTTGTAGAGGTTTCACCATTCCCTAGCACCTTGGGCATCTCCAATGGACCATCACATGCAAGGTAGCTGATCTTGGAGCTGAAGCCTTAGCAACGCAGCAGCGTCAAAGATCGAGGGAGCAGAAGGGGAGCTGATTCAAGCACGGGAGAGCGAGAAGAAGCAACCCAAAGCGGCGCAAGGGGCTCAATTCGACAAGTAAGGTTGTCTTGTTAGGAGTCCATCCACTTAATTCCTTGTGGGAGTTGAGTGTAGAGTTTGTTTGACAAACTAGAACTAGGGTCGTTAGCCGATCCTTGGCCTATTAGTTGGGCCTAAAATCTAGGGACGTTAGCCGTTCCTTGGCTCGTTAGTCGGCCTAAACAGAGTCTCCAAGGGGGAGCCACCAACACGGGTGCAAACGTGTAGGTTGGGAGGAACCTATAAACTCCCTGGTTGGGTGGATCCGAATTAAAACATCTTGGTTGGGAGGAACCAGATTTAAACTCCCCAGTGAATGCTGGTGTGCTCAAAGGGGTTGAGTACTTGAACCGAGAGTGGAGTGGGCAAGTAGTCGAACCACTATACATCCTTGTGTTTATGATTGTTCTTGAGCACATTTCTCTTTATGCATTGTGTTTAATTGGTTAATTATGAATGCTTAGTTAGGAATGCATGCTAGGCACTTGATAGGCACCTCCACACTCACAAGATGTACTTTCACTACCTCATGTTGACTTGAGCATTTCTTGATCCATCCTCTATAGTCCACATGAGTTGTTTAGACTAGGTTGCTGATTGCATATATCATTTACTAGTCTTTTGATTGGACCCACTTAGGCTTGGATGCCGAAGTGTTAATCGCTTACGTAGTTTAATTTGTTGATTTGTTTAAGTAGGCGAAATGAGTTTTAAAAAGGTCCTAATCACCCCCTCCTATAGGTTTAGCCATAATTCTAGTTGCTCTTTAAGCTTCCGCACGTGTATGCATATGGTGTCGTGTTAGACTACCCGACGCAATTTCACACAGATGGCATGAATCAAGCCAATCTTTATGTTTTTCATTTCATCCGAGTCATGAGATAACGTAAACGGTTTAGATGGCATATGATCATAAAATTAGGGCCCAAATCAGTGGGTTGCACACCTACATCAAAGAAGTAGATTAAGAAATCAAAGAGGGAAAAAGTTTAGGAGTGCACTCACTTGATTAAGGGTGTGGATTGAAGATGGCCCACCACTATCTCTTATAAGCTCTCTCTCTCTCTCTCTCTCTCTCTCTCTCTCTCTCTTACTTTCTCTTTTCTATCTTGTTTCTCTCTTCTCTAAGCAGTGAAATGAAGGAAAAATGGCTAAGGGGGAGATTTGTAGATAATTTACCATAGTTGGGAGGTTGGGTTGGGTTAATGTTAAAAATGCAACCATGTTACGGTTAAGTTAGGATTATGGGTCTAATCACAATTAAGGAAGTAATGAGATTTGGATGTAGATTCCATGATATGGAGAGGGGAATGTGGACTTTTATGTCACATGGGAGCAGGGGCGGAGCCAGGATTTTCTCCCAGAGGGGGCAAGGCACAAGCATGAAGCAATAGTGGGTGCCATTGTCCCCACTGTTTTTGTGATGGGTCCATTTGAGCTTTGAATCTGCCCCATTCTTTTCATCTAGCCATAAAATGATCTCTTTATATTGTTGGACGGTGGAGATACAATACATACATCATGGTGGGGCCCATAGAACTTGGTGACGTCACTTTATGGTGAGATAGCCACTGAACCGAGTTCGACGATTTCTTGAGTAGGAAGTTTCTGCTCTAGGAACTTAGGTGGTGCCCACTTTGATGTTTGTGAGAAATCCACCCCGTCCATTTGTTTTGTGAGATCAGTTTAGGAGATGTGACCAAAAATGAGCCGGATCCAAGACTCAAGTGGGCTGAAAACGTGAGGATTGAACTACCACAATTGAAACATTTGTGGGGCTAAAAAAGTTTTGAATCAATCTAATATTTATGTTTTCAGTTCATCCAAGTAGGAATGATGTTATGAACAATATGGATGGCATATAAACATCACTGTTGACCCCATGGAGGTTTCAACGGTAGGAATTTTCCTACCCACCTTTTCCTTTAGTGCGGCCCACTTGACTTTGCGATCCATCTCATTTTCTATCTCATGTCCTAAAATGAGCTAGGAAAATGGATGGACGGGGTGGATTCCTAAAAAACATCACGGTGGGACCCAACTAGGTTCGCGCAAGAACTTCCTTCTAAAGGAAATTGGCACCCCTGCATCCGAGATTTCCTGCCGACCAAGTACCAAGTTCTAGCTTGAGACGGACAGTCTTGTTAGGAGCTCTGTTGGGCCCACAGTAATCTATATATTTTATCTAATTGTTCATCTATTTTGAAATATCATTTTGGTGCTTGAGCAAAAAAAAAAAGGCAGATCAAAGGCTCAACTGTACCACACCACATGAACCAGAGGATTGATCAACTCTTACTGTTGAAAACTCAAGGGGGGCAAATGCCCCCCGTCGCCCCTATGTGGCTCCACCCCTGCATGGGAGGGAGGTGGCATTGGGAGGTGATGTCATAGGAGAGGGTAGAGATTCCCTCACACATGTGAGTTTTGGTGCATTTGTGAATAATGTGTGTGTCATACATGTGTGAATGTGTTGTGTGAGGCTGTGCACACATGAAAGTGACAAATTCTTTACGGCATAATGCACTAACAGGGCGCCGCACAAGCTCGTGAGTGGTACATCTGTGATTGCAACGATGATCCAGTCGATATAGCGGGGGTCTTGGGGTTTGGATCACTCAGGCGCACATTGTGCACAGGTAGTCGAGGACCTACCAGTGGCATCAGACATCACAGACATGTGCTCGAAAGGGCATTGGAAGAGACAGGGCTTTACATGTGTGATCGTCAAGAGACTCTTACAAGAGGAGGTAAAGATTACTTTAAAGAGAAAGCACTTTCTAAGTGCCCTACAATGATTCGACAAAATGGATGAATGGTGTGGATATGTACTTCATGGTGGGGCTCACAGAACTTTGTTATGTCAACATGACCTAAGTGCCCTTATGTATTCACCATATATCCACGATGTCCACCTGCTTTTCCATATTACTTTAGGGCATTGTCCAAAAAATGAAGCAAATGCAAATTTCAGGTGAACCCTAATAAGTTATTAATGGTGGGCATTCAATGATCACTATTTCTTTTGGTGTGGTCCACTTGAAATTTAATTTGTATGTTTCATTTTTGGGCCTTGCCCAAAATTAGGATGGCAAAATAGATGGATAGTGTGGATATATAATTTAATCTTTCTTTTATTTTAATCTTATATATGGATATATAATTGAAAGTATTTTGTTTGTTGGATGATGGATGACAAATATTCGGTGGCATGCACATTTGTAAGATTAAAACAATTCTATATGAGTAGTCCACTTATTCAATCGGGCATGAATATTTTTCTCAGGTCAAAATATTTTTTATTCAAGCTCCTTGATCCAAAAGCATGCTATTGGTGGGACTGTAGATGAATGACCTAATATCATACTAATGTGAGATGTCATGGTTATTATTCTATTAAGAAGAGTAGTACATGGTACATAAATTAAAAGATTTCGGATAAGAGATGTATCTGGATGGGAAATAGTGTACCAAATTCGATAGCATAACAATAACATGTTTGATTGAGATAGGGGCAAATAAGAAAAATTATCAATTTTCAGACATTCATAAATTTTTTACCAAACAGGTTTTTGTGAAAACGGAGGTTAGTTTCAGATATTAGAACTTTTTCAGACAAATTATCAAACATCTATAAGAACTTAAATCCAACACTTTGAGTTTTAACACTTAAATTAATTTTTAGACCTTATTTTTCAGTTTACCAAACGACACCTTAATATCGTTTTTTTTAGAGTGTGGTGGAAATTAGAAAGGGTTAAAAATCGTTCCAAAAACAGATATTTGGAATGGTTTATAACCGTTCCAAATGTTTAACGATGCCTATTTTAACCGCAGCGCGTGAACCGTTCCTAAATCATTTAAGAACAGTTTGTAACCGTTCCTAATAAGCAATTTTGGTGTAATACAAGAGTAATAAGATTGGACGATTATGATTGTTATTCTTAGTATATATTGTGAAGAGTTAGTATGCCATATTTAACTTGTAGGGGATGTTCAGCCGTTGTTAATTAAACCTATTAATCTCTCATACAACTTGTGCAAGTAGCTAAACAACTTTCAATTTGCAATCAGAACTGATCACCTACAGGAAATTCCATCATGACTTGTGGTATAGTTATTTCATTCTAAGGTTAAGATCACACCGAGAAAAGGGGAGAAAAGATCACTATATTCTTTCCCACGATAACAAGCAAAAAACTCTTAAAACAAGAATAAATTTGATGATATTTTCTCAGTGTCGATGACCTCCCAATAGTATCTTATGTGCCAGATTCCAATAGCCGGTCAGATGGTGATTGTCATCAAACCCGAAACACTCATTAGGCCATTTCCCCCCCCCCCCTATTTTAGCTCTTATATCCTGATGTCTGTCGATTCTAGCCCTCCATAAATTCATCCATGACGCATCCCACCTGTATTCCACCTACTTCGAAAATTAGGCCCCATCATGATGATCACATTCCTCAAAAAATCAGGATGGTCCAACCATTAGGTGGGTTTAACCTCTATGTTGAATTGAACCATCAGTGGTCCATTGCTTCCAACAGCTTGGCCAAGCTGATGAACCGACCAGCCTGATTTTTGTTCCATGTGATCTTCATGGTGGGTCCTAGCACTCTAATGGCACTGATGTCATTCACAAGTGGCATGCTCACAGAAAACATTGTACGGTGCCAGAAATTCAGCTACCGTGCCTTTTGATGATAAGTTGTCAAGTGCAATTTGAATAAAATTGCCATGGCCCCAAGTGGGCCATCCTCACCAACCTAATTCCAATGCATCTTGCCCAAGTGTCTGTATGAAGATCACCATTTCTCCTGACCACTCAAGTCACGTGGCTCATCAATTGACTTGGTCCCTTCATCCCCTACCATATGGGCTCCACCTCACGTGCACATGGTCACCATGCCATGTGGCACTTCAGCTGTCACCACAATGTCTGATTGACAGGTTCAAGAACTGATGATGGTAGTAACATAAATGCAATGCAAGGGACATCCAAGCAATTCTCTGAATTTTCGAGCATATTATTGAAAAATCAAATTCTCTAGGCACTAGCACTGTCCCATGCACAAGATCCTTCCACTCATGTAGAGAAAGCCCGGAAGTGGGACCCAAAGAATCAATGCTTTCTTTTATAGTGGAAGAAAAAGAAAGGGATTAACAAAAGAATACTATTTGAAAATTGAAAAGGCCAGATTCTCTAAATGGATGGTAATAACTCATGCAATACATAGACATCAACGAAGAGGATTGCCCCACTTTGGTTGGAGCATTGGCCAAAAGTCGCCAGTTCAAACCATCTAACCTGACCAATTCGAGTGGTGGCCATTTAGGTTCCCATCAATAGGCTGGGTTAGATGGTTGATCACGGCTGGCAAGGCATATAGAAGCTAGAAAGTCCCATTCGAATATTGGATTTTTTACTCAATTCAATTTTTTTTTTATAGGATAACTCAATTACCTGATTTTTTCCAGGTTGGATATAGACACCCACCCACCCCCCCCCCCCCCCCCCCCAACACACACACACACACACGCGCACACAAATGCCAGTGGTAGTAACTTCGTGAGAACTTTTGACATGTGATGTAGGCATAAAATCTGGACGGTCCACTAAATATAAGTCACCTCATGAAATCCCCAAGGCTAACATTTTGAACTGATTAAAAAAAAAATCTAGCGAGCCATAGTAATGAAAACCTCCGGGCCCTTGATTTGCCTCTCAATTTCTTATGGCCCACCAAAATATTGGATTAGGCTAAAATGTTAGCTTGAAGGTTTTATGAGGTGACATATCTGGTGAACTGTCCGGATTTTGCATCCATACCACATGTTAAAGTTCTAACGAAGTTTCTGTGAGAACTGGTCCTTGGCTGAGCATTACTCTCTCTCTCTCTCTCTCTCTCTATGTGATATATATATATATATATATATATATATATATATATATATATATATATATATATATATGCTCCACCTTATGGGAAGTTCTCATGAGGTCGAGCTGTGTGGGCCCCATTGTGATGTGTGATGGGCATCCACACCATCAATCATATGCACCATTCTGTGGTGGGCCATGTATCTAAAGCTCAGGCCAATCCATGACTTGGGTGGGCCACACCATAGACAGCAGTTAAGAGTGGATATCCACCCATTAAAACCTTTATTATCCTTTATAGGATCGATTGAGATGTGGTTGATAAATCCAGCCATCCATTGTGCGTGTCCCACTTAAACAAGAGGTCGAACCAAGTTTCAACCGCATCAAAACTCACGTGGGCCCCAACAAGTGCTTTTAGATGTTGTAGGCATGATTTTACACTGTTTCAGTTGGTATGGCCCACTTGAATTCTGGATACAGCTGATTTTTGGTATATCCTATAACCATAGGGGACCCACCAAATGCATGGTGTGGATGTCTGATGCACATCTCAATGCGGCCCACACAGCTCGACCTCATGGAAAGTTCCCATGAGGTCGACCTCATACTACCATTCACACACACACACACACACACACACACACACTCATCTCTGAGAAAAAAATACATCGACCAGATGATGTAATGAATCTTTGATTTGGCCCCTTCTCTTTTTCATGGCCACTGTTTTTTCATGATTACTTTATAGAGATGATTCTTTAGAAATAGATGGATCAAATTAGTGATTGGACCTATATTTTTATGAAAATGATCTTAACAGTACATGTTAAAGGCCATTGATCAAATTATTAATATTTTTCAAATCAATGTGACGTTCGCATGAAATGCTGCTTGAACCTAATGGATAGTCTAGACCCATATATGGATTGAACCAAGTGTTCTGATGCAACTAGGAGCACTATATCTTAAAGTGCTAAGAGAGCACTGGACTACTCTCTTAAATAATAATAGTGATGGATAGAGATCTTTTTCACCCATGCCTCTACATTGAGGCCCATCATATCAACAGATTAGACCACCATAGTTGGCTGTGGAGTCCTAGGTTGCGTTTGTATAAATGGATGGTTTGGGAAAGGGTGAATCTAGGGCTGGCAATGGATATCCGTTTACCCGATGCTCGAGATATCCAACAACAACAACAAAAAAAAAAAAAAAAGGATTTGGACGGGAGATTTTTATGTAATTAAAATATTCTATCAAATTAATTACCTAATTACCTGACTCCCAACTGGTCAAATATGGATATTAATGTCATGTTTACCGCCATTAATGGATCAATATGATTTCAGGATGTGCTCCGTTCAAAATAGAATCATGATTCATGTTCTCTGATTTGATATGTATCATAATTTTAGAACTCTCAACTCAGAAATTCTGCCTAGCCAGCTAAATTTTGTGAGGTTTCAAGTCATCACTTGAAAACTCCATCATGGATGTGACTCTTTCGGAAGCCGACAATACTTCATGCTTCGGTTTAGGGTTGGCAAAATTTGACCCAATAGCTAACAACTGACTAAAACCTGACTTGAAAAATCAGGGTTCAGTTGTCTCTTTTTCCATATGAGTTGGGTTCGGGTTTTGTTTCATCAACCCGAAATTATAATAGAATTAAAGCTCAAGTTTCTTAAATTGGATTCGTCAAGCCATGAATATGGTCTACCCCCACCTCCTCATGCATTACAAGCTAACTAAGCATGTAATAAGTTTTAAAAAATATAATAATGATTATGATAGTTGTAATTTGAATTATATATAGTAAATGTTCGATTTTATATTAAGTAATATTTCTAAATAAATTGTTGATATTTTTATATAAAATGGTAATATTCTTTACTTTTAATTTTTTAATAATATTTTTAAGTTAAATGGTATGGGTGGGTTGGGTTTGAGTTTACCTATTTATAGATAGGGTAGATTGAAATTTAAATTTGCAACCCATTTAATAATGAGCTGGGTTTGGGTTGAACCATTCCTTGTTATGACCTGAACCCAACCCATTGCCATCCCTATGCTTCATGAACTCTACCTATCCACGTAACTTACAGTGACTTGAGCCGGGTCACTCACCTGGTCAACTTTTTCATGGTAAATAAAAATTAAAACGAAAGGAGATGACAGTGCATCTATTATTTCCAAAAGACTGAAAACGGGCTCCGTGCTGTATGGTCACAACTAAAACCACTAATACCGCATATTTTCCCTTATCGGACTACTTCGACCTCCGATTCGGTTAGCTAATACAACCACGTCGCGTAAGGACGATACTACTTCTTACATACCCACTTCAGACCATGCTTTCAACCTTGATTTTTTCACATATCTTATATATTTTAGCTACTGAATTCTAAATAATAATTATTATTTTAAATATGTTTATTTAATTATTAATTATCAAGCAGAGTCAAGTAAAGACTGGGTCAAGTGATCGAGTGGACCCAACTTGAATCGGCATCAAGCCCACTTGGGTTTTCCAGCATTTGAAATATTGGGCGCATGCATGCACCTGGTGCACTAACATTTCACCACTTACGCCATTTAACCAGTGTGCCAAGCAGTACCATTTCTTTCCGAATTTTAAATGAGTCAACTACGTCACCACTCTTTAAAAAAATCGTCCAGTCACTGCCATTTATCATGTTGGCTTTGGATCCGGAGAAATGTTGTTCTGCTGCCTCTTTCCATGTGTAGGACAGTTGTACACACATGACATTAGATAAGGGAATATTTATGGTCACTAATAAATAAAAGGGAATTTTTCGTATATAAAAATGAAACGAGGCTGCTTTTCTCCCAATAAAACAAAAGGGAACGAATCCTTTTTAAGGTCATTAAAACTCCTCATCTACCAAATATCATCTGCTTTTAATTCATGGAATCTAGGGAACAAGCCCTTCATTCTGGGTCCCTTGTATGCAATCCAGTGTCATCCAAGCATGATATGGTGCTTGGCAATGTATGAAAATGTTGGGAGAGATGGAAGAGGCAATTGGTATCACACATGCCAATTTGGCACATGTGTCATGTGTTGCAGTCCCGTGATATACATTGATGCACCATCTTTTAACAGTTTAAGCTTTTAGAGAAAGTGGTGATTTGATATGGTATTAAAGTGAAAGGTCCTGTTCAAATCCTGAAAGTAGCAAATATGCCATTGGTAATGTATTCTCCCATGTGGGCTGTTTATGGTGTGAGTTGTGATTTTTAAATTTTTTTTTTTTTTTAAGCATCAATTTCACTAACTGACCAACGATTCCAATGGGCAGAACCATAATCAAACAAATCAGATCCCTGGCGATCACCCAGACCCTTTAGACCTTCGGTTGCACCTGTACATGACAAGTTGCACCAAGGAAAGGTAAAACAAATTGATGGTACGAAAATTGCTGTCAGTCCAAAATGGCATTTTCAGTATAGAAAATACAGCACTTATCACTTGATAAATGTAGGAAATAAAAAATATTTTTGTGCCCGACTGGCGGTCATAAAACAATCGTCTAATGAGTTTATAAATATGAGTCGTTGCATTCCACCCATGCGGCAACAGAGAGTGGCTAGGGGTGGCAGAGGCAGTGTGGAGATTCTATAGGGGCAGTGATGAGTAGTAGGGTCCAAAGAGAGCATGCGGAGAGACAGAGAAAGGTTCGGAAGAATCGAAAACTATCGGTGAAAATGGGAGGTTGCTTGATCCAGAAAAGAAGAGAGAAAAATAATTACAAGAAGCCGCCACTGAAGTCTAGTGTAGGATTGGGATCGGAGATATCCAATTATATCGTTTGCAAAAAATTGTGTTTGATCACCTTTTTTCCCTTGCACATATCATTTTAGTAAGCATTCCACTTTACACATTCTTTCTACACTTGTTGCACTTTTTTTTTTTCGTCGCTAGAGCTAAGCTTACAAGCTGTGTAGAACGATTTCAGATGTAGCTTCCCAGGAATATAGTTAAGCCTCCTAGAATTTTGTAAAGTAGAGACCGCATATACTATAGGCGGGAAAAGGTGCCCAACCCCTTATTTTTCCATAACCGATGCTTTTACTTGGAACCTACAATCATAGACCAACCACAAGAGTCATTCAGATCGAAAAATCTAGCAATTCCACAACCCCTACCTATAAAATCAGGGATTACTTTGCATAAAGTGGGCCGCTCATTTTTGTTGATTGTAGACTAGTGGCTTTTTTTTTTTTTATTAGGCATCAATTTCTCTTCTACACATCTTGGCCACTCCATGTGTTGGACCTAATCATATCACTTAGGCTGGATTATGCTAAGCCTGGATATGTGTAGCGGCTCAATAAGACAGTTGGGCTGATCATAAGTTATTTATCGTTGTTGGGCTGGTTAGCAACCAAGGCTTTAAGACTCGGGTGAGTCCCATATGACTCATCTGAGTGAACATAGGGTCGGTCATGCCAATTTAGTTTAACGTTGCAAGTCTTTAAAGTAGAGATATTGCTAGGGCCATTTAGCATCAATTCAGCAGAGTAACAATCGCTAAACTTGGGAGTGAATATGTCGATCCAATTTTCTGAGTCTTAAAATCATATTAGCAAAATCTTTTTCCATTTAAAAAAAAAAAAGTTAAACCAGGGTGTTGTTGAACTCTGAATTATGCATATTCTAACCCCAATTCATCACTCATTATGCATGTTTCATATGTTTAAAGTACCTCTCTGATGCATGTTTTTGTGGTTGTAGGTACGAGAGAGAGACTTCATTGATTTGGTGTTTAAAGACACCTCTTAAGCATTATTGAAGACCAAGGAAGAAATGTTGAAGAAAGAAGAAGAGATGGAGTAAAGACACAGCAAAGAGGAGAGTTTTGAAGCAAAAATTCAGACAAATTGTGTCGGCCAACAATGCAGCCCACTACACAGCTCGTTGGACTCAGGTCCTGATAGGTCCGACCGGTCAAGACCGGTCGGCCATGTGTAACCACCTTCTCTGCACTCGTTGGAAGAAGTCCCAGACCAATTCAACCAGTCAAGATCGGTTGGCCACTCTCCAGTCAACAAGCTTCTCTTAGAAGCTCCGATTTTTCATGTGCAATTGCGCAAATATTGCACAAATTCTAGAACTTTCTGAGTCGGTGGAGCTCCAAAACTATAAAAGGACACGTTGGGCTCATTCCTAAGTGTTGAGCTCTTAATTGTGCATATTCTAACCCCAATTCATTACTCATTATGCATGATTTTCATGATTTAAAGACGAATTTAATGCATAGTTTTGTGGTTATAGGAATGAGAGAGAGAGACTTCGTCATTATGATGTTTAAAGGCCATTCTTACATGCCTTGAAGATTAAAGAAATAAAGGATAAGAGATGGAGGAAAGATGCAATGCAATGGAGGAAGAAAAATTAGAAAAATCACATTTTTCATGCCCACCAGCTGGCTAGCCAAACCCTCCAGAAACATCAAACTCTCTGGACTAATTTTATGAAAGCCGACCTGTGGTCCAACCGGTTGGCCGGATGACAGGTCGGCCATGCACTTTCAAAAGTCAAAATTCTAACAGAGGCAGTCCCTTTTTTGTTTTTTCCGCCCCATTTTTGGGGCCTATATTGATGATATTTGGAAATCCAAAACATCCATGTCGAAGAGGAACTCGACGCCGAAATAACCCAAGTGCTTTTGTATCGATTGGAGCTACGAATTGACCGTGGTGGCCAAAACAATACAAACTGTCCAGAAAGTTTTCAGATTCCGCCTACTCAACTCTAGGCAGGTCCAGGTAGCCCATCATTGATGATATGAAGAATCTACTTTGATCATCTTTTAGACCACATCTATATATGAATAACCACAAAGTTTCAGGTAAAAAAGATGTGTGGTTTGATCATACCAGTCAAAGAAAGATGGACCATCTAGAGAGATTCCAATTGCGTAGATTTTATAAAAAGCCGTAAGTGTTCTAATTTTTGGACCATATTTTAGAATGTTTTTTTGGACAATCTAATCTATCTATCATGTAGAGGATGAAGTTTTCTACCAATGTTGAAAATTTGAGATCAATCTGACCTCTGTACACTCCGTAGCATTGAAAGCGAGATGACTAGTTCTGAAGGTACCCGAATTGCGCGATTTTGAGAGGCGGTCACTGATCTGATTGGTGGGCCCATTCAGAAGATAATCTTAAAAATCTAAATTATCTATGAGGAAGATCACATTACAAGGAAGCTACAAATCAAATTTTAAGGTAATCCAATCATTGGTTAAGTCGCACCAAGCGAAACAAAATCTGCTATGTTGCTGTACTATTGCTGCACTATTGCTGCATTATAAAAGGATGTGCTCTCTTCTATTCCAAATCAAGCAAGGACGTGGGGAGCAAGGAGTTCAAGTCATAGGAGGCTTCCTAGCCTCCTCCAGCTAGTTTTTCTTCCTTTTCTTAGTTCTAGTTCTAATTTCTAATATGCTTTTCATTAGCTAACCTCTTAGCTCCCGGTGAACCTTATAGTTTTCTTAGATTGTTTAATTCATTTTTAAAGTTTGAAGTTTGAATTTAATGTTAAATAATGATTTTGCTTAAGTTTGAATAAAGTTCTAAGTAGTTTTTCTTAATCTTATGATGACTCATGGATGTTTAGAAAAATTACATTAGTTTCTTACTTATTTTGCAAAGATTTAGACCTGTACGCTCCGAGGAATCAGATTCAAGACGCTCTAGACTTGGACTTTCATGTGGGAACTTCAAACCAAAGTTCTATCTATTCCAAAAATTCTAAAACATGTATTGTTTGTTTATGTGATTTGAATCAAGTTCAAACCATGGTATTAATTAAGCTTTGTCAAAGGTGTGATGATTATTATGGTTATGATCTTAATCTATTGGAACTAAGATTGACCTATGCAATTGAGTGTGCTCAAGTCCTAACTTGAATTGAGGGAATCATGTTGATGAACAACATATGTGTTGGATTGTTTTGATAATATAACCGCTCTATAATCCGGCTAGATAGGATTTCGATTCTAGTTGAGTAATTAAGAAACTTAAACAAATTATACATGAATGAGAGCTATAAGTGGATTCTTGATATTCTAGTTATCTTTTCATTATCAGATTTTTTTTTTTATTTTATGTTCAAAACTGATTTTACAAACCTCTTAAGATTCTAGTTATTAGGATAGTTCAAATTATTTACTTCCTTCCCTGTGGATTGACCTCGGTCTTACCGAGATTATTACTACTTTGCAGCCTTGCACTTGAGGCGAGTAAACACTAAGATATTATAGAAGGCTTGAGAAGTCGTGGGAGGTGAAGAGGATAGCTGTGGAGCGTCTGCAACTCTTCCAAACTTGATTTTCTATGTTTTTCTTTAGTTTTCTTTTGAGTGTTAGTTTAACCTATTGATGGTTGGCTAAACCTCTTAACTAGGGCTAAGAGGTGAAGCTTTTAGCTGTTTACAATGCTTAATTCAAATTAGTTCAAGTATTTTTGTTTTAAAGAAGAACACTTCTAGTTTAAGTTTGTAACAAAGTTAATATTTTTTGTTAATCTTCTATCTCTTATGATTTATCTTACAATGGATGTTTTATTTACTGAGATTGCTTAATGAGATGTTGATTGATAGGATTTTGGGTTGTAAAGATCTTAGATCGATCATGATATGTTGGATGCTAGGGGATCTTACAAACTAAGTTTCCTAAGTGCTTATCTAGAACTAAACTAGAAGAAGGTCTTATCTTTTGATTAGATCTGAGATAGGTGTTTATGTATTGATTTTAGTTCAATAGAAGTTCAATTCATACTTCTAAATCAAGTCTAGTGACAAGGTTTGAGGAAGAATCATGAATGTAATCTCGATTGTTTTATGAAGGATTGGGCTGTTCGATTGAGTACGCCCAATGCCTTAGTTGATTATGAGAGAACCATATCAGTAAATGATCCATCTATGTTAGACCTTTTTGTGGCAATTTGATTGCTTTATATTCCGATTGGATAGGGATAGAACTCTGATTCTAATTGAGTTATTGGCTTAAATGGTTTGAATTAGCATTGTGAATGATATTAAGTGGATCCTTGGCACTCTCGTGTTTTAATTCCCTGATTTACTTCTAAAATAGATAGTTTTATGTTATTAAATTTCATCCATTAATACAAATCCGAATTTAGCCCATCCTAGTTATAATGTTTAGGATTGTTACGACAATCCTTGAGGATCGACCTCGGTCTTATTGAGAATTATTACTACATTGCAGCCTTGCACTTGAGGCGAGCGAACAAGTTTTTGGCGCCGCTGTCGGGGATTTTGTTAACATTTTTAAATTTTGTAATTAGGGTATAGTTAGGGTAAATCGGTTAGGTTTATTGCTTTAATAGTTTTTTCTCAGAATTTTCTACTACTAACAGATTTTGTTTATTTTGTAGGATTTTCTTCACTAACCTAGTTCTTCAAATCCGGAAACACCATTCTAACTTAAACCCTTTTGTTTCTTAGTTTTTACTTTTTATTTTCAGATTTTTAGATTTTAGTTTAGTTTTTGTGTGGTTTATGCTCCATTAGGAGCGTGATCATACATCGCGACTTCTAAGTGAGGGAGGTTTAGTTGAAGGTCTAGTTAATCACAAACGAGTTAGAAAATATCTAGGAAATCCTGAATCATCTAAAGTCACGGTTGAGAATGAACCGCACAATGTAGAGAATGTTGAGCATGATGCACCACTAAATAGGACGGAACTTAATGAGGATGAGGAACGATATGTTCCTTCGGTTAAAACATTATAAGATTATCTACAACCGGAGAGAACAATCACGTCTTCTTGCATTGTCTTTCCACATAATGTGGGAAACATGAATTTTAAACCAGGAATTATCAAGTTACTTCCGAAATTCTATGGACTCAATTTTGAAAGTCCATTTGCGCACCTTAGTGAATTCGAAGAGATTGCCAATACCTTTCAAAATAATGATGTCTCCCAAGATGTAATCAAACTGAAATTAGTCTCTTTCTCTCTAAAGGACAAAGCTAAATCATGGATCCAATCTCTTAAACCTAGAAGCATCGGACATAAGCCAAGATGACCAGGGAGTTCCTTAAAAAGTATTTCCCGGTTCATAAAACTAATGCACTAAGGCAAACCATTATGAACTTCTTCCAAAATGGAGATGAACATTTTTCTATGTTGGGAGAGGTTAAAAAATCTTTTATTAGAGTACCATCATCATGGTTATGAAAAATGACGCTTGATTGACTTCTTTCATGACGGATTGAGTTCAAACATGCGTCAATTTATCCAAATGATGTGTAATGACGAGTTTTTGAACAAAGCCCTCGATGATGCTTGGGATTACTTTGATGTGCTAGCCGAAAATGCCTAATCTTGGGACATCTCCAATCGATTAGTAATCCCAAGTTAGCCCCAAGAGAGAAAGGAGTACATGCATTAAATGTAAATGATGATTTAAATACAAAGGTGGCAGGTCTCACAAAGAAGGTTGAGGCTATAAAATTGAGGAGTGTTAACATGATAACCACCGGTGAGGCTGTTGAGAGTGTATGTGCTATTTGTGAGAGTGACGTTCACTTAATAAAGGATTGCCCAACAATCCCTGCATTTTAAGATATCTTGCAAACTCAATCGAATACCACAAACACTTACCAACGCCCCTTTAGTGGACCAAATTCTAACTTGAATAATCCTTATTGGCGGTGTCAACCAAACCTTCATTGGAGGAATGAACCAATGGTAAATGCAAACAATGTTTTCCAAGGGTCTCCTCAAAAGGGCACTCTTGAGGAAACATTGAATGCGTTCATGATTGGACAAACTTAGATAAATCAGTCCAACATGCAGGCTATGAATGAACTTCAATTCTCGGTTGAAAGAATTGAGACATACCTAGGAGTTAGGGAGAAAGGGATTATTTTGACCCAATCTCACTCTAACCTAAGGAACAATTGAAAATAAAAACCAATTCTTCAATCTATCCTCATGTGGAACATGTTCAAGCCATCACCACTCTTAGAAATGGAAAAATAATTGAAAATTTTGAACTAATGAAGGCCACAAAGCCTAATGATCCAGTTGATTCTAAGAGTGATGGTGAATTGAGCAATGTTCCACAAGATGAAGAGCCGGAGCGTGTGTATAAACCCATGGTCTCATTCCCCCAACGTCTTGTCTCAACCAAAAGGCCAAGTGAAAATCAGGACATCGTAGAAGTTTTCCAACAAGTCAAAATCAACATTCCCTTGTTGGATGCAATTAAACAAATTCCTTCATACGTCAAATTTTAAAGAATTTTTGTGCCGTAAAGCGTAAGTGAGTGCCAAGAGGGCATTTTTTACGGAACAAGTGAGTGCCATCATACAACGAAACACTCCCCCCAAATTCAAATATCTTGGAAGCCCTACAATCTCTTGCATGATAGGTAACTTTCGAATCAATAGAGCACTTCTCGATCGATCTAGGGGCTAGTGTTAACTTGATTCCCTACTCTGTATATGAGCAACTTGGACTTAGTGAATTAAAACCCTCCAAGATAACTTTACAAACTTGTGGATCGCTCCGTTAGAATATCAAGAGGAGTAATTGAGGATGTGTTAGTCTAAATCGACAAGTTATACTACCCCATAGATTTTATTGTTTTAGATACACAAGCAGTTCCAAATGTATGTACTTAAGTTCCTGTCATTATAAGCCAACCATTCCTTGCAACAACCAATGCTATAATCAATTGTAGGAATGGAATCATGAAAATATCCTTTGGAAATATGACAATGAAACTGAATGTGTTTAATTTGCATAAACAACATGAGGATGAAGATGAGATCCACATGATTAATTTCATTGATACAATTGATGATGATGATCAGCCATTTTCGACTAGATTTTCCAAAACTTTAGAAGTTTGCTTGGCTCATTTCAAGGAAGAAATAATTTTAGATATTGATGAAGCCTTGAAAGAGCCAAAATATGAAAATTTGGTTAACAAGACACCAATCACTGATTTGAACAATTTTGTTGTACAGGAATTTGATGGATTGGTGCTTGACTTGTATAAGGAGAGGCCAATTTCTAAATGTCTAGAGGTTGAGGACTTATTTCAACCTACACAAGTGATCGAGAAGGTCGAGGTTTCCTACACTCTAGAAGAGTGTTTGTCATATTTTGATGATTGGGATAATCTTATGATCCATGACATTGTCAATGCCTTAAGGGAACTTCACCGGTGCCCAAGAGGACTTCTTCCACAGAGTGTAAAAATGAATTATCAACAGTGGAAGCACCAATAAAATCTGATTTTGTGGAGACCATACCGACTTGTGAAGAAGAATTTCAAGTCTCCACATCTCTTTAGTTTGTTCAAACCGAAGAGCACCATCTCTGGGATGATCCTTATTTGAATAATTTTTTTCCAGACAAGTTGAAAAGAAGATTTATATTTAATGAATTCTAATCGAGGAAATTCTTTTTTCCTAACACATAGGGTGATAACTTTGAGAAACCTGCTGAATATTTTCAGCAGGATTTTCAATTGATTAACACGAAAAATATCACCCATGTGCATTATGAAGCAAGATGGTGGATGGTATTACTGAAAAACCTTTTACTCCACCTCATAATCCTGCTAAATTCCATTCCTTTGAATGATCATGTGTATCGAGATTGACCTCCTAGTCTGACAAATGTATAAAATAGTTTTATTTAGTTTAAATTGTTTAGTTGTTTGGAGTAGACTTCCATGATCGACTCTCTCAAGTACTCTTGTTCTTACCCTCTTTTATTTTTTCATTGCTCTCATGTCTTTGATTATTGCATATATTTTACATTGGGGACAATGCAAGATTTTGGTTGAGGGGTGAGATTCTTAAATGAATCTAGTATTTTGTGACATTTCGAGCAAAATTTTGTTGTAAAAATTTTAATTTTTCTGAACATTTAAAACTCTTTTGGAAAACTTTATTTCTGGGCACTTGGGATGGTACGAGTATGAGAGAAAGAGAAATAAAGCGATTGATGTTGAAAGCCTTGAATTACCAATAATATAATAATTTCTATATGAATTCCCCTGTTTATATGATCGATAGAACATTTGACACTTTTGAGTCTAGTTCACATTATATGATTCTCATGGTTTGAAAGTATTATGTAAATTTGTAGATCAGTTAAGCTAAGATTTAAGGTGTTAAGGAACCAAGCCTGAAAACTTTGTTCATCCTTGTTCATGTAAAGTAAGAAAAGAACGGAAGATATAGATTTCTAAAAATCCTATCTCATGTGAAAAAGAAAAAAAAATGATTATTATTGAATATATGTTGAAAAATTCTGAAAATGGCTACCTATTACCATCCAGGTTGTGAAAGCCATCGAAGAAACGGTAAGGAAAATTCTTGTCATAAGCATTTGGTTGATTTGTACACTTTTAGATCTTTAGTTTTACTGATTTATGAAGAAGGTAATCCTGGAAACTCATGAGATGAACATTCACGATGCACACTAAACCACACTTATTCGGATTCTTCTATTTATCAATCAATCGGTGGAGATTCTATGTGAAACACTTATTATGTTTAGGTAGTTTAGGATTTTAGTTTCATATCATTAAGTTTCTCTAAATTTCGTACTTGTATGTCTTTGAGTCTATAGAAGTATAGTTTCCAAGTGAGGATTGAGTTTCTAGAGAAGAGATTTGTTTCATGCTTGTTTTGCTCGGGACTAGCAAAATACTAGTTGGGGGTGTGTTGAGCTCTAAATTATGCATATTCTAATCCCCAAATCATTACTCATTATCAATGTTTTATATGTTTAAAGTACCTCTCTAATGCATATTTTTGTGGTTGTACATACTAGAGAGAGACTTCATTGATTTGGTGTTTAAAGACACCTCTTAAGCATTATTAAAGACCAAGGAAGAAAGGTTGAAGAAAGGAGAAGAGATGGAGTAAAGACACAGAAAAGAGGAGAGTATTGAAGTAAAAAATCAGACAAATTGTGGCCTAGACCGATCAAGACCGGTCAGCTAACAATGCAGCCCACTACACATCTCGCATGGACTCAGGGCCAGATAGATCCGACTGGTTAAGACCGGTCAGCCATGTGCAGCCCCCTTTTCTGCACTCGTTGGAAGAAGTCCCAGACCAGTTCGACCGGTCGACCACTCTCCAGCCAACAAGCTTCTCTTAATATATCCGATTTTTCATGCACAATTACGTAAGTGTTGCGCCGATTCTAGAATTTTCTAAATAGGTGGAGCTCCAAAGCTATAAAAGGACACCTAGGGCTCATTCCTAAGATATTATAAAAGGCTTGGGAAGTCATGGGAGGTGAAGAGGATCGCTGCAGGAGCATCTTCAACTCTTTTAAACTTATTTTTCTATGTTTTTCTTTAGTTTTCTTTTGAGTTTTAGTTTAACCTATTGATGGTTGGGTGAAGCTTTTAGTTGTTTACAATGCTTAATTCAAATTAGTTCAAGTACTTTTGTGTTAATGAAGAACACTTCTAGTTCAAGTTTGTAATAAAGTTAGTAATTTTAGTA
The DNA here is from genome assembly GCA_003013855.2 of Liriodendron chinense. Lineage (NCBI taxonomy): Eukaryota > Viridiplantae > Streptophyta > Magnoliopsida > Magnoliales > Magnoliaceae > Liriodendron > Liriodendron chinense. The sequence goes on from PVNU02002307.1 coordinate 239,537, forward strand.
AATCTTCTATCTTTTGTGATTCATCTTACATGGGATGTTTTACTTACTGAGATTGCTTAGTGGGATGTTGATTGATAGGATTTTGGGTTGTAAAGATCTTATATCCATCATGATATGTTGGATGCTAGGGGATCTTACAAACTAAGTTTCCTAAGTGATTATCTAGAACTAAATTAGAAAAAGTTCTTATATTTTGATTGGATCTGAGATATGTATTTATGTATTGATTTTAGTTCAATAGAAGTTCAATTCATACTTCTAAATCAAGTCAGTGACAAGGTTTGAGGAAGAATCATGAATGTGATCTCGATTGTTTCGTGAATGATTGGGCTGTGTGATTAAAGACGCCCAATGCCTTAGTTGATTATGAGAGAACCATATCAGTAGATGATCCATTTATGTTAAACCTTTTGTGGTGGTTTGATTGTTTTATATTCCGATTGGATAGGTATAAAACTCCGATTCCAATTGAGTTATTGGCTTGAATGGTTTAAATTAGCATTGTGAATGATATTAAGTGGATCGTTAGCGCTCTAGTGTTTTAATTCCATGAATTAATTCTAAAACAGATAGTTTTATGTTATTAAATTCCACCCATTAATACAAATCCGAATTTAGCCCATCCTAGTTATAATGTTTAGGATTGTTACGACAATCCCTGAGGATCGACCTCGGTCTTTCCGAGAATTATTACTATATTATAGCCTTGCACTTGAGGAAAGAGAACATGTGTGGTCTAGATGCTAAGTGAACATGATGCACCAAGGTAGTCTGAGTATTTAGCATAGGGGATTCAGGTTGGCTTGACCCATTTACACCCCTAAGACCTTTCTTATAGTACACATAAGAATGAGTTTATAAAGGACTGTTGATGACTTAGAGTTGCACACATCGGCAGATCCAAACCCTTCATATCAATATAGAGGTGTCATCATAGATGGACCACAGCCAGAATGTTACACAAACCAAATGTCATAGTCATTCTTGTTAGATATAGGCCCATGGATATACTTATTGGCAACTACTAGTGGGTGGCTCCCACACAATTTCCCCTTGGAATATCTCTAGGTGGATACTCCTATTTCCATTTCCAACTCGATAATAGAGAGAATTATGATAAGGGGAGAGCAATTAAATGACATAAGGATAAGCTTTATCATATATGAACTCCTCTATATCCTCTCTATTCCTCTTTAGGGAAAATGAGGCATGCCATTAGTAAAGCCATCCCTTGTAAGACAATTTTTTAGAAAGAAAAGCGAGAGAGTAATACTTATAAAATATCTATTGTCCATTTGGTTGCTTTTAGATGATTTAAACCCTTGATCATGTCCAAGGGTTAACCTAACTATATGATCAGAGGGGTGATATGATCCTTTCGACTCCCATAGTAATTGACAAACCACTAAACGTAGGCTGTCCATCTTCAACATTATACCAAGGTCCCTATGATAGTGTAAATATCATCAGATCCTTTAGCCCCCCCCCCCCCCCCCTTAGTTGTCACTGCCGACATCAATCTAACAGCACCAACCATGGTCGATGCCACCCCAAGCTATCGTGTATGTTGTCGTTCACAATAGGCGACTTATCCCTCTTCCTCCTCTTCCTCTCTTCTCCTTAAATTTGACTACAACAATGATAACCATGGCCACCGCCTTTCATAGCCACAAAGGTAGTGACCATGCCTGCCATCGTGCACGGAAAGAAAATCCTTTTCCTTATAATTTCTACCAACTTTAGATGCTAACCATTTGCAGCCGATGTGAAGAAAAGAGAAGAAAGGAAGAAGTTTTATAGAGTTTATACCCTACCTCGTTAAAGAGGGAAGGGTGTGCTCTTGTGTATATATACATAATATACAAATAATCTTCTATCAATTCTCATTCTTCACTCACTAAATATAAGAATTAAAATCACAGACAATATGTCAATAATTCTCCTAATTTCTAGTTGAAAATCTCTAAGAGTAAATAAATAAAACTTTGAATAATGAAGGAATTGAGAAAAGAGGGTTGCATGCATGGCACATGACTTGTATACATGCATAACACATGAGTTGTGTACATAACAATGTCCCATCCCAAAGAGTAACATGCCCTTATGGCTGGAAGGAAGGAAATTTGTTGTACAGATTGAACCAGGACTCCCATGTGACTTGTTCTTTCGGTATCCCTTGCTATCATATAAGAAATTTAGAAACCATAAGAATATGGTGCTTGACGATCCGACAGTCGAAAACAGAGGTAAGTTCTAGTTGAAGATTTCCTTTATGGAGGTAATTTCACTTGAGGTTGGACTTGAGCACTCAGCTTCTTCTTAAGGCAAAAAACATGGAAAACATGGTGAATTGGAAAAATGTAGTAATTCTAACTTATACACAATTGGACCAATGTGTTACACATGTTTGAAAGCTCTGAAGAACTTGGGCATGAGTTTCATGTTAGCATGAATAGCTATTGTCATTTGTCTGTAAGGCTGCAAACATAGAAAGACCCAATCACCAACCTCAAACTCACATTCTGTATGATGTTTGTCTATCTGCTACTTCATATATGATTGGACAATAGAAAGTGCTCCTTAAGGCAATGAAAGATCTTATCATGATCAACTAACTCGACTTCCAACACTTTGACTGAAGTTCTCCTTGAATAGTTAACAATAACTGGTGAAGGACATTTGTGCATAGCTTGATAAGGAGTTGTATGAATAGATTCATGGAGGGTGGAATTATACCACCACTTGGCTCATGGTAAGCATTGAAGCCAATTTTTTTGTTGTGCACCTAAAAAATATTGGAGATAAGTCTTAACCACCTTAGTTTATGTTAAAATAGTAACACCGAAACCACTATGGGTTTAACCTACTTTCTTGAGCCCATATGACCCATGTTTCACATGCTAATAAGACCCAATTATTACTAAACTCTTGGAGGAGTATTTTTGGCATTTTACTTATCAAAATGGGGCTTTTAGGGTAAGTTGTATTGGGGTTCAGAAGTGAGAGTTACAAATTTTAGAGAGGAGTTTTCTTTCTTCAGAAGAGGATTTTAAGAAGGAAGTTTCTTCGTAAAGGCTAGATTCAAGGCTCCAAGGTTTTCTTCTCAAGGTGTCTAAGGTGAAGCGATACATTGCTAACATTGCAATGGTGGATGATTTTTCTTTTGAGCTTGGATTCAAGAGGGTTTTGTTATATTCTTGAAGAACATACTCATTCCATGTTTTTTGTAATCTCTCTTTGATATATTAGATTTTACTTCACCGGATTGCCCATGGATGTAGCCTAAGAGGTGAACCACATATATCTTATGTTCTTGTGTGGTTATGGTTTTGGATTTTTTTTCCATTATCTTTTTTCTATTTATTGTACACGATCCTCGCATATTCCGTGTGTCATTAGAATCAAATGATATTTGATTTTGGTGGCGTGTGTGGTGGTTTTAATTGCAACAAGTGGTCAGCAGTGGTTTTAATTATCTTAAGTAGTATCAGAGCTTTTGGGTTTGTGTCGTAAATTGGAAGAGATTGCTAATAGTAAATTTGAGGTGGAAAAATTTGATGGGCAAAAGAATTTTGAGCTTTAAAACTTCAAAGTAAAAGATTTGTTAGTTCAACAAGGGTAACATGAGGCATTGCTTGGTAAGGCAAAGAAATAGAATCTATGACCGATAATGAATGGGATGAGATTGATCATAAGGCGTTGTCTATGATCCGCTTGTGTTTGGTGGATCATGTTTTATTCAACATAATTGGCAAGAAGATTGTAACAAGTTTATGCGAGAAGATTAAAAACTTAAATCAAACATAGTCCCTCACAAAGAGAAAGGCACTTGTTGGGTATGTGGCAAGATCGGTCACTTAAAGAAAGATTGTTGAGAAAGGAAAAAAAATTCAAAGGAATTCAATTCAAACAATGACAAACTATTTTTTGAATCCAAGAATGAAGCCAATCAATTAGAGGTGTCAATATTGGTGTTAATTGAAAATGAGGTGTTGATCGTGGGTCTGACATTTTATCAAAATTAGGTACTTAATAGTGTGACACTTATCACACGTGTCCTCATCATTTGTGATTTAGCATGTATGAATCACATGAGGGTGGTGTTATATCGATGGAAAATGACTCAACTAGTAAAATGGTTGGGGTTGGTTTGATTGTGTTGAAGATGTTTGACAGAATGACTATTAGACTTGAAAATGTGAGGCATATACCGAGATTGAAAAGAAGCTTGATGTCTGTCTTGGAATTAGATTCGAATGGTTGTAAATTTACAGAATAAGCAGAAATACTCAAAGTCTCCAAAGGAGCACGCGTCATTATGAAGACCATTCTAGTTTTGTTGGGACATATAGTGACAAATAATATGGTAAATGCAATTGTGGAGAATGGTGAACTTCTATTGCGATTATGACATAGGAGTTTGGGTCACATGAATGAGAAAGATATGGAAGTGTTGGTGAAAAGAAATTTAATACCCATGATGAAGTTTGGTGCGAAGGAATTTTGTGAACATTGTCTCTTTAGGAAATAATATAGGCAGAAGTTCTAAAAAAGTAGTCATATAAGCAAAGGTGTGGTTGATTACATACACGTAGATGTGTGGAAGCCATCATCAACTGCTTCATATGTTGGTGCAGTACAATTCGTCTCATTCATTAATGATTTCTCGAAAAAAGTATGGGTGAAAATATTAAGGTCTACAAGTGATGTATTCACAACTTTTAAGCATTTCAAGATCGAGGTGGAGAAGCAAACATGACGCTACATTAAGACTCTTAGGATGGATAATGGGAAGGAATTACTTCAAATAAGTTCCTCAAGTTTTGCAAGAATAAGGAATCAAGTGACACTACATAGTTTTCTACACTCCTCAACAAAATGGTGTGGTACAAAGAATAAATTGTACACTAAAGGAGTATACTAGAAGTATGTTGGCTAATGTGGGACGTGAGGAAGAAATACAGACAGAAGCTGTATCAACGCCTTGCTATCTCATCAATCGATCACCATTTATAGTTCTAAAAGAGAAAACTCCTCAAGAAGTTTAGTTTGGAACTCCTTGTGATTATTCTGAATTAAAGATATTTAGTTGTCATGCATTTACTTTAATTCCTAGTTGTCAAATGAATAAATTAGAACCTAAATCTAAAAAATGCATTTTTGTTGGTTATGCAAATGAGCAAAAGGCTTATCGTTTTGTGGTAAAAATTGTAATTAGTTCGGATGTTCATTTTAATGAGTCTAATGTGCTTTTATGAGGCTTAAAATGTCAAAATGAGGAGAAAGAAGTTTTACGACAAAATAATGTTCAATGCTTTGAAGATGCACCAGAATGTTCATTCCAAATATTGTAAATCCTATGGATCGAGAAGATGATAAAGATAAAACTGAAAGAATTGAAGAAAATGAACATAATGAAGAAGAGGCACAACCTATAACGGACCGTCCACGTCGTCATGAAATCTATCAACTAACACATTTCAAAGATTATGTGGATCATGTGACATTGATGACTCTACTCACCGAAGATCAAGAACCAAGATCTTTTGAAGAAGCTATTCAAAGTGACTATTCAGAAATCTAGAAGAAGGCCATGCAAGAAAAAATTGTTTGCACTTGAAAAAATCATACATGGGTTTTGATAGAATTTCTAAAGGATCGCAAGGAAGTTGGTTGCAAGTGGGTCTATAAAGTCAAGGAGAGTATAAGCGATAAATTGAAAGATACAAGCCAAGGTAAGATGACAAGGGTTTTGTACAAAAGGAAGATATTGATTTTATGAAAACTTTTGCATCAGTTGTGAAACTTATTGATTCGGTTTATTCTTGCGCTTGTAGATTTGCTAGACTTGGAACATGAGTAAATGGATGTAAAGACAACATTTTTACAAGAGAATATTGCATACAAGTTGAATAAGGCATTATATGGCCTCAAGAAAGCACCAAAGTAATGGTATAAAAAGTTTGACTCATTTATATTAAGTTTTAAATATAAAAGAAGTGATAATGACCATTGCTTGTATTTCAAGTTTTTCGGTATAGTATCTTGGTTTTGTATGTTGATGATATTCTTTTATCGTACAAAGATAAGAGAATGATTGATGAGTTAAAGGCTCAATTAAGTGAAAATTTTGAGATGAAGGATTTAGAGGCGGCACGTCAAATCCTTGCAATGGAGATAAAAAGAGATAGACAAAGTGAAACCTTGTCACTTTCTCAAAAGAATGTTTATTGAAAAGATGCTTTTGACAAATTTGGCATAAGAAAGGAAAATTCAGTAAAGACCCCATTGGCTGCTCATTTCATGTTATCTTTTGAACAAAGTCTAAAGTTGAAGGAAAGGAAAATGATATATGGCTCAAGTTTCGTATGCAAGTGTAATTGAAAGTTTGATATTTTTTATGATATATATTAGGTCGGACATATCTTATGTGGTGGGGGTGCTTAGTTTTTTTTTTATAATAAATTCGAAAAAAATCTCATTGGGAGGTGATAAAATGGGTACTTCGATACTTAAGAGGCACAAGTAATCATGTGGTTACATAGAGCAAAGGGGTGAAGGTGATGCATGGTTTTGTTGATGAAAATTTTGAAATTGTGGTTTTACTGCTTATAGAGATACTTAGAGATATGCCTAATGTCCTAGAGGGGGATGAATAGGATTTTTTTAAATTTCAACACAATTTAACAACAATTTAAACAAGTGCTGATAACCACGATTATCACAATAATATTTAAGGCAAGTGAATGTTCAAGATTGCAAAAGAACTATCATTGGCATTTTATCAAACAGTTTGTATTCATGATTGACTAAGTTATTTCACAAGTTCAATACACAACAATCATCCAATCTCACAATGCACAATGATATATAGTGGTTCGATTTCTCTACTCTACTCCCGGTTCACGTTCTCAACCTATGAGAACATTGGATTTCACTATAGTCGTAATTTTAAATTAGGTTAACCATTAACCTTAACATCCTATCATCTAGGACCGCGTTTACCATTTGCTGATGGCCCAATCTAGGGACTTATCGAGTTTGGATCTCAAACTCTTACCAATCCTAATCCAAGGATGGCCACATACACTTCCGCCGGAGTTTCCCAATCCACGGAATGTTAGCACAATAAATGGAATCTTAAATACTAGACATACATAGATAGTTGAGCCCTAATTCGATGCCTTCGACGAGTAGCTTCAACTCCTCTTTATGCTCTCAAGATCAGCTACCGATGCAAATGATGTGTATATGATTCTGTCGGGTAGTTGGGAGAGAGATGTTGAAGTTTCCTTTGCCTATTCAATGCAATGGTTCTATAAGAACTACCAATCTCAGCATTCAATGGCTATAAAAGACCTTTAGATGTAAATTCAATGATTGGTCAATCATGAATGCAAAGCTTGAGTTCATAGTTCAAACCAACATTTGAATACTCAATGACAAGCCATTAATGGCTAGGTTTGAATGATGAACTCAAGAGAAATAAGAGCAAGAAGGGTAGGAAGAAGTGAGTAAAAGCTCTCTCACAATGCTCTTATTGGGTGTTGAATGTATGCCCTTAATGCTCTCAAAACGAGCTTTTATAGATGTCCAAAATCAGGCTCTAACGGATAGAAAACGGTCACAAAACGGCCTGTCAGAGAACCCTACCAACCAGTCATTTTTTAGGCCTTGATCAGTCTTAAGTGGACCAAGGCAATATTTGTTGGACAAATTTGGTTAATCGGCGACCGGTCGGTTGACCGGTCAGCTATACTGCCTGACCGGTCGGACGGCTAGTCTAATTAAGGAAAGAAATACACACAACTTGCTGGACAGATTGTGTGGGTCATTGACCGGTTTGTTGACTGGTTGATTGGACTGTTTTCCTCAACAAAGCATGCTAGGCTGTTTTTGTAGGTTGGTGACCAGTCTGCTACCATTGTTTAGGCAAAATCAGGCTTAATTTCATCTTGACTGTTTGGTGCTTTCAATATATATTTGATCTTTGTTTTTCCATGATATTAGCACCTAGACGAAAGAGATTCAAGCCTGATCAACTTGATCATTTGTGTCGAGCAAAGAATGGGTTAAAAATGGATTGATGATTACATCATTCATTGATATTTTGGGATACCTAAGGTTGATTTGTATGCAACTTACCTTGTGATCTTGTTTCTGCTTGAGCATAGAAAGTAGCATTTTCTTCAAGTCTTAAGCTTCAAATCTTCAACCAGGGCTCACAAGACAAGACACGACTAGGTGGCATGACAATTGACAAAATGTAATGCACTAACAAATTTTTCCAGTGATATTGATAAGTGAAGATCAACTACAAGATATGTATTTCATTTTGTAAATGGTCATATAAGTTGGATGTCGAGGTTCCAAGGAACGGTAACATTGTCAACTACAGATGCCGAGTACATGGCAGCAACGAAAGCTTGTAAGGAAGCAATTGGGCTTCAAGGACGCATGAGAGAGATAGGTTTTTTTTTGTAAACTTATGGATTTGTTTGGTGACAATATGAGCGACATTTATTTGTTGAAGGACTCAATTAATCATAAGAGAAGCAAGTACATTGCAATTCGACACCATTTCATTCATCAAGTCATTGAAGATGGCCAAATTCGTTTATTGAAGGTACGTACAAAAGAGAATGTAGTAGGTTTGCTTATAAAAACCGTTTAAGTGGATAAGTTAGATTGGAGCTTAACTTTTCTAGGGTTCAAGGCAAGGTAATGATGGTGGATTGGCAACGCAATGAGCTGATTTTGCTATCAAGGTAGAGATTGTTAAAATAGTGACACCAAAATGACTATGGGTTTAGCCACTTTCTTGATCCTATATGACACATGTTTCATATGCTAACAAGGCCCAATTGTTAGTAGACCCTTAGAGGGTTTTTTTTTTTTTGGCATTTCACTTGTCAAAAAGGGGCATTTAGAGTAAATTATATTGGGGAGAAGTGGGAGTTACGAATTTTGAAGAGAGGGGATTTTCTTCTTGCACAATCATGGTCTTAATTTTGTCAAGAGCAGCTACCACCCTTGAATAAAAATAATGTCCCAATTATTCCACTTGGTCATGGCCAAATAAACATTTAGATTGTTTGAGTTAGAGTTGATTTCCGTGTGATGTTTCCATTACCATTCCAATGTGCACCAAATAATTGTTCCAATTCTTGCTATAGAGGAATATGTAATTGAAGAAGACTAATGCAAATTGATGGAGATAGAGCTAAAAAATATCATTAATTAAGCTTCAAAAGATTCAGGATGGATTGGTGAGGCCAAAGGGCATCACTAAGAATTTGTAATGGCCTTCATGAGTTTAGATTTTTTTTTTTCCTTTTCTTTTTAGAATCTTAGGCTCATGGACACAATTGATGATAAACTGATTGTAAGTCAAATTTGGAAAAATATTGTCCTCCGTATAGCTGATCTATTAATTCGTCAATAATGGAAATTACGTATGCAACATATTCTATCATTGTGTCACATAAATTCTCATTTTTAACAGTGTAATTAAGTTTATGCGTTTGGATGCCCAATTGCTAGAACTCAATTCAATAAAAGAATACACACTCCATTTATAACATGAAACTCATAAACAATTATCCATTGTAATCAATTTAAATTTCAATTTTAAAACTAATGGATTTGCAATAGACAAGTTTGTGATCATTACAAATAGACATGGTTCCCCTTCGCCACATTTTCATTTTACTTTCACTTGCAATAAAATCGTTTTCTTACCAAGCGAAAGAGAGAATATATATAGACACACACACAGAGACTAGTGGAGGCCATGTTTCATTAATCTAGACCATGGATTTTTTCAAACCTCAGTACATGGTGAACTATGTGAAAAGATCTAGTTGACAAGATAATCATAGCCTTTTGATTTGTGGCCTAGCAATATGCAAACCAGAAGAGAAATAGAGCAAATGGTTCACATTCAACTGAAAAAAAAAAATTCCAATTTGGTGGCTAGGACCTTCATATCTTTTAGTCCTTTGGGGGGCATGGACACTACAGAACAAATGGTCCGGATTAACATACCATGCCACCAAAGTCGTGTATATCGTGGAAAGAATCCGGTGGCCTGTCTATGGTTCTTCTTTAGTGTGTTGGTTGCAATAAATTTCATGAAATTTTGCTCGAAACTAGGCTGATTAATCATGAAATTTCATGATATACTGTGCAGCTAAACAAACCCTTTACTAAATTAATTTATTGCAGTTCAATTCAGTTGATCATCCAAACACTCATTGGTGATTGTGAAATGAGTCATGACGCATGGAGTGAGCATCAAAGCCATCTTATCAGATACCATGTCTCCCAATGGATTAATTGGTATCTTTTGACCTGATGATGGAATTGAAGTATTTTTACTTTTAGAAAAGGTAAGATGTGAAGCCATTTATGATATGGTTGATGGGATCAACATGACAAATATAACTATGATTTTAAAATCTCCAAATATTTCTGTAAGGAATAAACTGAACAATATTTATCGTAATATTGCAATATTTTCAAAATATCCGTAGTTTTGAATTTTTCATAAAACATTCTAAAATTAATGAAATATTTTTTTGAATGTTAACTAGCTAACTCTATATATACACACATATATAAATAAATATAAACAATATATGTGTGCAGATTGTATGTATTATACCTCCACCACACACACATACATATATGGGGAAATAGTATTATGAGGTTGATTTCATGGGAGATTTTCATATGATGTAGAACAAGAACCCCCTTGATGAATGGCATAGATCAAGCATCTTTCAATCAAACATGGACTGGAGAAAGATCAAGGAAAAGTCAATAAAATCGATAATTTTTGCATGATGGATCAAAAGAAGTCAGACCATAAATTAGCTATAACTTTTGATCCAGGAGGAGTTATAACGAGACACAACATATGGATTCCTATTGAAATTTCATTTTGTGGTGAACCGACCTACAAGTGCGTGGGTCGTGTCTGTCCATTTTGTCAAAAATCTCGTGGTTATAGTAGAAAAAATGAGATTTAAGGAAAAACTACTATTTTTAGTAATTCTGATTTTTAATGTGTTTCCTTTTTTTTTTTTTTTTTTTTAGAGTTTTTGTTTATTTAGGAGTTTATATTTTTGCTGAATAATGAGTTTTAGAAAGACTTTACTTGGTAGTATTCTTTAATTATGATTTTTATTATTTTTAATAACTTTCTATTTTGAAAACTTACTATTTTTCGTAAGTACGAATTAAGGTATGTTTAGGTATATATAAGGTTGTTAAATTCATTTTTAATGTTAATGATCATTATTATTCAATAAAATTTTTATTTTTACAAATTTTTCCTCTTGGATTCGAGGAAACACTATTGAGGAGTCCAGGGAGCCTTGTGAATTTAGGTAGTTATCCCGTGAGAAAGACGGTGATCGACCTTACCACGTCCCCCCTGCGTCAGTGGTATCAGAGTGAGACCTTTTACCTCAGGACAATGATGTCTAATGAAGGGTCGGATCTTCATCTTAAGGATGGTGCTCCAAGAAATTATATCATAGCAGCAGATTTCAATGAAGTGCAACGGGAGAATCGATTGCTCTTACAAGGTATACAGGAAACCCTTAACCGCATCGCAGCGGTGTAAAATCTACCCTAAGCCCAAGGCAACGATCAACCACTACCTCCTATGCTCGTTTACGGAACAATCCTGTATTTAGTAGAGCGCCCTAGATGGACAATCGCAGGGTTACCCCAGGAAATTCAGAACCCAATAATTCGGAGGTTGAAAACATTATTGTACAACGGCTGCGCGTGAGAACTGATCGTGGAGATCATGCTGAAAGAGAATTTCGAGGTAATACAAGTTCGGATGAGGTCTTTAAAGTACAGCTCACTACGATCTCAGAGGATGTTCAGAATTCTGAGGAGATGCAGGAGATCAATACCTCAGTCTTAAAGGATAGGTAAAAAGAGTCTGAAATTATTCTAGACGTTGTGGAGTCAATTTTGACGGAATTAATGAGCATCCTAAAAAGTGTCACACCAGTAATGCAAGAAATCAAGGACCATGGTCGTCGAACTTTCCGATGATTTGTTCATTGTGCATGAGAAATATGTTCTTTCTCAGATAGACACAACCTTCGATATACCCGGGCAGGTTGCGCCTATTAACGTTGGCTTCAAGAAGAAATCGATGAAATCAGCTTCAGTATGCCAGAGAAAAGCTAAGGACGCGAATCACAAGACAAATCCATTGCTGATCTTGCACACTCATCATGGCCCTAAGTTTAAGTGAAACTCGAGGACGAGTTTTTTTTTTCAAGTAGTGGAGTTTGATGTAGAACAAGAACCCCTTGATGAAGGGCATGGATTAAGTATCTTTCTATCACACATGGACCGGAAAAAGATCAAGGAAAAGTCGACAAATCGACAATTTTTGTATGGATTGAGCAAAAGAACGCGGACAGTAAATCAACCATAACTTTTAATCCGGGAGGAGTTACCAGATGCACAACATATGTATTCCTACTGAAATTTCACTTTGTAGTGAACTGACCTACTATAGTGGGAACCCATGTCCGTCTGTTTTTCAAGAAAACGTGCAGTTACAGTAGAAAAATGAAATTTTAGAGAAAACTACTATTCTTAGTAGTTTCGATTTTTAGTGTGTTTCCCTTTTTTTTTTAAAGTTTTTGCTTATTTAGGAGTTTTTATTTTTCCAAATAATAAGTTTTAGAAAGATTTTACTTAGTAGTATTATTTAATTAGGATTTTTACTATTTTTAGTAACTTTCTATTTTAGAAATTTACTATTTTTAATAAGTACAAATTAAGGTTTGTTTAGGTATATATATGGTTGTTAAATTCGTTTTTAATGTTAATAATCATTATTATTCAATAAAGTTTTGGTTTTTACTAATTTTCTCTCATTGATTCGATATTTTTCTTCGGAAATTCGAGAAAGCATTGTTTAAGAGTCCAAGGAGCCTTGTGAATTAAAGGGAGTTATCCCGTGAGGAAGACGGTGATCAACCTAGCTTGCCACATCCCCCTGCGTCACCATGAGATCGAGCCCTGTGGCCCCCACTATGATGTGCAATGGGCATCCATGTCGTGCATTTGGTGGGTCCCTCTTGGTTGTGGGATGTGCTAAAAATCAACCGTATCTAAAACTCTGGTGGGCCATAGCAACTGAAATGATGGGAAATCTTGCCTAAAATATCTAAAAGCACTAGGTGGGGCCCACCTAAGGTTTGGAATTGCATAAAATTTGGTGCGCCCCCTCATCCAAGTCGGACATGCAATGGATGGGCTGGATGTCTAAACCACATTTTAATGGCCTTAGAAGGTTTTGATGGGTGGACATCCACTCCTGTTTTTTATGTTGTGGACTACTGAGGTCATGGATGCCTGGTTTTTAGGCCCATTAATGCTAACCAGGGAAGGGGGCATCTGTTTAATGGCATGGAAGTCCCTCACACGTCACAGTGTGGCACACAGAGCTCGACCTCATGGGCAGCTTCCCATGTGGTCGATCATAGTACCTCTTCCCTCACAGTCTCAATGTCCCAAGTCTTTTGAATGACTGACACATAAGATGTCCAATCATTAATTGAAATGGTTCATTCAAATATACCTTAGGATCAAGCCATGGTACAAGAATTATGTTGATTGATGCTCCTAACCTTAGAAAGGAAGCCAATTTGTTACAATCATCTATTTTTCATGATACATAAATTGCATGTTAGAATCATCAAGCCAAGCAGATTACTTTCGAATAATAAGCAACACATGGTAAGATTTATGTTTACGATGATGATTGGTCCTGTTTTGTTAATTCACTCAATCCTGACTTTGAATTTTTCATACTGTCCATGGGATGCTAACAGTCATCCCATTGGTGCGATTTTTGCACCATGGCTTGTACATAATTGTATGAAAGAATGAATGGTTCAGATTAACAATTGAGCATCCCACAAGTCATTCAAAAGTTTTGAGGGCCTGAAAAAAATCCATATATGTGTGTGCAATAAAAATTATGAATTATTTATTAATTTATAATAAATATTTTCAATTTTTTTTTTTTTTGAAGTAAAATTCAAGTGTTAAAGATCTCCAGAGAAAATCCAGAGCTGAGAAATTCCCCAGATATAGATTTGTCACTATGGATGGGATAAATCCAATCAAGTAATACCCAAGAACAATGCTTTCGGTGCGACAGAGATGATCCAATGGTCTGGATCAAACTAGTTAGATCAGGACACATGAGCCATCAAATGGGTCGATCCAGATTTTCCATTAGACTCATCACAGCATGGCCTTCCTATTTGTAGCCATCCATTTTCTAAGCCATGGATGGGATGGCTAGGATTGTTTCAGAAGGGTGATTCTTTAAAGCAATAAACCGTGTGTGATGGGCCCAATAAATAGATAGCTCAAATCAGTTATTAGACATAATATTCTTACATAAATGATCTTGACCATCCATTTTTTTGTGGGGTGTCATTTTTGCATGGTAGCATGTAAAATATGTGGGACCCAAAGGAAAATTTAGACCGTTGAATGAGACTGTTCAAGCATCCTGATGTAACTATCAGCACTTAAAGAGTGCTTGAAGAGCAATGGATCATTTGTGATAGGCGGACGAGGACGAAGTGGAAGCATATAAGATAGCGATCCTTTCTTTTTCAAATGAAACGAATACTGTGACCGGGTCAAAGTGATCTATCCATTTCTATTGGAATAACCCTGCTTTTCCTCCATACTTCCAAAAGGTCTTTCTCTTGGAACCGGGTTTGGGTTGGGTCGGGATAGGCCCAGGCCTGAGCCCATTCTATATCCCCATGGGCCTAGAAAAGTAGGTCCAAACCCAAGTGAACAATAATTTAGTGGGCTCAGGCCCAGCCCCACCAACTAAAAATTGATAAAATCTCTATATTTCACTTGTATGTTAATTCCCAACTTCCTATTTTGCGAAGCCAGGTGGGGATAACTGTGATATCCATCCCGTCCATCTATTTTTCCAGATCATGTCAGGGACATGGGCCCACGAATGAGGTAGATCCAGAATTCAAGTGGGCCTCATGACATGAATAAGTGAGTAGGAAAATGCCAACTGTTGAAACCTCCCGGGGGCTCCACTGTGGGTTTTTTTTTTTTTTTTTTACATGCCATCTATGCCGTTCATAAGTTCATTTCTACTAGGGTAAGTTGAAAACACAAAAATGCTAGCCTGATCCAAAAATCATGTGGCCCTGAGAATGTTACAATAGAGGATGTTCAATTGTCACTGTTTTCTATCGTGCGGCCAACTTGAGTTCTAGATCTGCCTCAATTTTTTGCCCATTTCCTAACATGATCTGAAAAAATGAAGCGATGTGGATATCTCAAAACATCACGGTGGGCCCCAGTTAGCTTCCCATCGTAGGAAGTTCCTGCTGAAGTCAATCTGCGTCTGCAAAATTAATGGTCTACATTCATGCATGGGTTGTACAATAAATAATCAGAATAGCATATTTGTAAAATATAAAATAAGTTCGTATGTAGTCGGATTTTCAAGTGCGAAGCCATGTCGGGTTGGGCTAAGATGACTTGAGGCTAAGCACGTCCTTAAAACTAACTAGGCAATGTATCGGGCTTGAGCCCTGCCCAGGGACCAAGCTAGCCGCAGGCGGGCCACTCTACTTCCCTGCCTCTTCTCGCCCAACACATGCCAACTTGTTGCACATGAATGGGATCCAAACCGTTCATTAGGTAGACCGCAACATCTTATAAATACCCTGCACCAGTCCACTCGTTTGGTGGGTCAGCGTCTAGCAAGACAAGTGGACATTTAAAAGAGCTGGCCATAAGTCCACGTTCGTTGTACGTGTGTGCCACATTAGAGTGGATTGGGCCGGTTCTTAGATGGGGATATCTGCGTCTTATGACCCATCTAATTTGATGTAGGGAGAGGACCCTCGATGAAGGGCATAGATCGAGCACATTCCTAGCACAAATAGACCGAAAGAAATCTAAAGAAGAATCCGCAAAATTCATCTTATTTCGACAATTTTCGGTCCCACCGAATAGGGATTTGGTGTGACCGGATATTGGAGGATTGGAACCTCATATGCTCTGAAGTTTTGACCAACTTCGTTAGCTTCAATGCCACCTAAGGTGCCACCATAGAGTTGTGCCGTTTGCATAATTTTATAATTTTTATTTTCTTTTTTATTAGGATTTTTTAATACATTTTTAAAGTTTGTTTTGAGCATTTAAGTTTTAAGTTTGCTAAACTCATGCTAACCCTTAGCTTTTTATATTATTAATCAGAAGCTTGACTTTTGTCGTTCTTTTTCTTGTCGATTTAAAGAAGTTTTGTTGAAGAGTTCAAGGAGCTCTATGAATTCGAAGCAGGTATCCAATGAGGAAGACTGGTGATTGACCTCACCACATCCCTCCTACATCACTAATGGGAGTCCTGGATCTCATAAGTGTGCCAACTCAGTTTGGGTGTGTATGGTGTACATTGTACAGGCATGCAGGGTGAAGGGATGCAGATTTAGTAGCTCCATGATTGTGGGGCCCACCAGTGATGTATGTATTTTATATCAATGCCATCCATCCATTTTGCCAACTCATCTCAGGTTGACCACACCATAGGAAATAGTGGTGATTGCACACCGACCGTTTAAAACTTCCTAGACCCACCGTAATGTTTATTTACTGAATCTAGATCCTTTGTTCATACCAAGCATAGAACCCTTGCTGCTCCCTCTCTGATTGGTCTAGCTTAGCCGGAGCTCTGACACAGTCCAACTGAGCTGGACCAATTAGAGAAGTGAAAAGCAGGATTTCTCTATTCGGTATGCGCAGAGGATCCGGATTCTCATTTACTATCCTCACAGACCTAGGTGCAGGAAGAAATACCAGTTTGGTCCCAAACTTTCATGGCCCAATAAGCTTTTAACAGTGAGCGTTCAATCACCACTCTTTCCTGGGACTGTGGTCCACCTGAGAGTTGCACCGGTCCACTTAAATAGTACAACAGATCGACATGAACTGACTATTAAGTCTAGAACACATTTCATGGGCCATCATGCAGAAAATAATCAGACTGATAAGATGATCCTAATCCATCCTTAATTTCTCCTTATTTTCTATATAGCATCCTATTTTTTTCAAAGCTATGGAACAGCAATTACCTAACAAGTGATTCTTTAGGATCATAAGCAATCTTGACCGTTCACATTAAAGACCATTGATCAATGTTTAGTACTTGTTGGATTGTATGATGCTTGCATGGTAACACATTAAATGTGCGTTGGGCCTAATGAACCGTCTAGATCAATGGGTTGGACTATCTAAGAGCATTTCTCTTATATGGACCATTAATTAGCATTATCTCATGGTGTAAGAAATTTATTATATGGACCATTAATTAGCATTATCTCATGGTGTAAGAAATTTATACGTAAATTTCAAATGTATATGATATTAGTAATGTGGGGCTGCATGGTGGTGACTTGAATTGGGAAGCGGTTTGGCCGGTGCAACCAACACCAGCCAGTCAAAACACTGTGGGGCCCCACCATGATGTATATGCTTTATCCACGCTGTATTGATTTTTCCAACTAATTTTAAGGCATGAGCCCAACAATGAGGCAGATCCAAAGCTCAAGTGGACCACACCACACCACACCACAAGAAACAGTTGGGAGAACGATGTCCACTGTTGAAACCTTCCCAAGAAGTTTTCAACGGTAAGTATTCAATCCCCATTGTTTCTTGTGGTGTGGTCCACTTGAGCTTCGGACCTGCCTTTTTTCTGGGCTCATGTCCTAAAATTAGCTGGCAAAATGGATAGACGGCGTGGATGAAACACATACATCATGGTGGGGCCCACAGGGGAGCAGCTAGCTGGTTGGTGTTGGAGTCCCCAGCCAAACCGCGTCCAAATGGTCACATGCACGCGGGCTACAGTAGCCCTTGGCAGGTTTCGTAAAAGCAAAGGCTGATGCGTTGTCGGTGAGGTATGACGGCATGGAAACTGGACCATTTCATTTGACATTTTCTGCTAAAAACAAAAACAAAAGTTTGGGAGACGAGCTTATTACGCAATTTCATAAACGTGCCAACAGATGGCATACGTGATGGATCCAAACCGTCAACGACGTATGTCATCATGTACCTGTCCATGTCTTTGTGGGCCACGGTTGCACTGTATGTTTGAAACGTTCAACTAACGATATTCATAGCTGCCTTAAAATTACCTAGAAAATGGAGGATCCTCAACTTGTCGAAGGTTAGAAATATTACAAGCTCTCTCTCTCTCATCATCATCTGCAATGCCCATCATATAAAGGGTTTTCAATGATCCGAACCGTTCAGCAAACCTATGTTTGTGTTCCGATGGATATACAAATTTGAGGATCTCGCAACCCTAATTGGCTTGAATTATGGAATATATCAATGTTGAAAAATCAAACAAGCAATCATCACAAGGCACACAAGAGTTTTTACGTGAAAAACCTCTAACAAAGGTAAAAACCACGGGACCTCGTTCAGGCAAACAATTCACTATGTAATAACATATTACACAGTGATCACGAGCTTATAACACGCTTGGATCCGATTTTTCTTCACTCTAATGATGAATTAAAATTAAAGATAATAAATATAGAGAGATCTCACCAAACAAGTTGGTCCTAAAGAGGCTTTTGATGAGAACTGATGCTGTGGATGAACTTCACAAGCCTGGATATTCTCTCTCTTTCAAACTCTTCTTCTTTTCTTTCTCTTACTTTCTAGACGTGCAAAACACTTGTTATGACCTTAATCCGCATTAACATATGCTTAAATAGCACTTTGGACTGAATTAAAAAGAATGAAAACTATATATAACAGTTCGCGCGCACCATCGGTCGCCTGGCCCGACCCCATCAGGCGCCCTAACAACTCTAGAAATTGTCTAGAGAGCTCCAGAGAAAATACCTTTTAGTTTCGGTCACCAGAACATTTGTCTAAAACGGTCCAACAACCAACTGCTCCATTCGGGGTAGTTTCGATCACCCGATGATCCTTGAGTTGTACTCTCAACTCTATTCCCGATGAGGAACACCCCATCAAATCTCCTCCTTTCAACTTAAGCCTGGGGCTTCACCGTCTTCAAGTCCACTATGCTTCTACAAGTCTCAAACCTGTCATTGGCTAAAGCCTTAGTCATCATGTCTGACCCATTATCATCTATATAAATCTTCTTAAGTTGTAGTACCTTGTTCTCCAATGTATCCCTGATCCAACGATACTGAACCTCTATGTGCTTCGACTTGGAATATTGGTTTGGATTCTTGCTCAAATGTATCATACTTTCGCTATCACAATAGACCACGTGCTTATCCTGCTTCAGGCTAAGTTCCTATAGGAAAATCTTCATCCAAAGCATCGTCTTGCATGCTTATGTGACTACATTGTACTCGGCCTATGTTGTAAACAACGTCATACACTTCTGTACCTTACTCTGCCATGAGACTACCCCCCCTACAAATGTGAACATGTACCCTGATGTAGACTTCCCGGAGTTTATGTCACTTGCCAGTGTCTATGTCTCTGTAGCTTTCTAACACAGGTTTTCCTTAATCGAAGCATAGACTCAATTTCGAAGAACCCTTCATATACCTTAGTATCCACTTCACTAGTGCCCAATGCTCTTTGCCAGGATTGACAAGATATTGGCTCATCACGCCGACTGCATATATTATTTCTAGGTGCGTACACACCATAGCATATATCCAACTTCCTATTGTTGAAGTGTAAGGTAGCTTTTACATCTCTTCCACATCTTCCTTAGTCTTGGGATACTACCTGTCGCTCAATTTGAAGTGACCATCGAGTGGAGAACTGACAGGCTTCGTTGCCTTCATATTAAACCTTTGTAGGACCTTTTCAACATACTACTCTTGTTACAGCCATAGCTTCTTAACTCTTCTGTTATAGGTGATTTTCATTCCTAGAATCTGTCTGGCCGAGCCCAAGCCTTTCATCGCAAAAGACTTTCCCAACTTTTGCTTTAGCCTGTCAATCTTCTTTATGTCATTTCCTATGATGAGCATGCCATCAACATATAACAAAAGGATGAGAAAGTCACCATTCGAGAACCTCTATGTGAATATATAGTGGTCTGACTCCGTTCTGTTGTACCCATGCTTCAATATGAACGAGTTAAACTTCTTATACTATTGCCTCGGAGCTTACTTCAGCCCATACAATCTCTTCTTCAGCTTACACAACATGTGATCCTTTCCCTTGATTTCGAATGCCTCTAGCTGCTTCATGTATATTTCCTTTTCTAGACCCACATAGAGAAATGTTGTTTCAACATCTAGTTAATCCATCTCCAAGTCAATACTAGCAACCAAACCAAGTAACACCTGTATGGATGTCATTTTCACCACCAGTGAGAATATCTTGTCAAAATTAATCTCCTTTCCTATCCAAATCCTTTTACCACCAACTTGTCCTTGAACCTTGGCTGTGAACTCTTCTGGTCTACCGTCTTTCTGAACACCCACTTGTTACTCAGAGGTTTCTTGCCCATAGACAGTTTTGCCAATTCATAGGTGTGGTTCTTACGCAAGGATTCCATCTCCTCTTGCATAGCTTTCAACCACTCAATCATATGCACGTCGGACAGGGCTTCAGTATAGTCCTTTAGCTTACCCACATCGGTAAACATAACATACTCATGGGTTGAGTACCTCTTGGACTGTTGTCTCTCCCTAGATAACCCCCTCACCTGTAGCTCAACGGGCGGATCAAGTGGGGGTTACTCTCTCGGTTCATCTATTGTAGGGATGCCTTCGTCCCCTACACCATTCTACACTCTCCTATCATTAGGCACCACGGGAGGAATTAATGATCGGATCTATATCATCTAGTTCACCTGAACTAGGCTGGGTCTTCTCAGCTTTTTCAATGTCTTCAACACACTGATCTTCAATGAAAACCACATCTTTGCTCCTAAATATCTTCTTCTCAATCGGATCCCATAATCTGTAACAAACTTCTCATCTCCGTACCCCAAAAACACATAATGTCTAATCTTCGTATCGATCTTGGACCTCTCGTCTTTGAAAACACAGACGGATGCCCAACATCAAAATACCCTAAGATGACTATACGATACATCATGTCCAGTCCATATCTTCTTAAGAATCTCTCCATTCAATGGAGTTGATGGATACATGTTTATCAAATTCCCCGCTGTGTGCATTGCTTTTCGCTAAAAGGTCTTTGGCAACTTGGCATAGGAAAGCATGCACTTGATTCTCTCTATAATGGTATGATTCATAAGCTCAACTACACTATTGTGTTGGAGGGTCTTGGGCACCGTCTGTTCATGTCGTATACCCAGGTCTTATAATATTCATGAAACGCCCCAGTATATCCACCTCCATTGTTAATGCGGATGTACTTCAATGGTCTACCCGTCTCACACTCGACCATGGTATAAAATTTTTTAAACACCTCAAAGACTTGGTCTTTAGTTTTTAATGTATAAACTCAAACCCTCACAGATATATCATCTATAAATGTAACAAAGTACAATGCCCCACCCAAGGTTATTGTCCTCATCGACCACACACATAAGAATAAACTAAATCTAAAATATTTAATTTATTCATATGAGAAATACTTTTAACAAATGAACTCTATGTTATTTCTTTAATAAACAGTAAAAGCAGGTTTTTAGAGGTATGTCTGTCATGTCTGGGGGGAGTTGCTTCTTTGCCAATAGCTTGAAGCCTTTTCTCACTTATGTGGCTTGGCCACCTGTGCCACACATCTATTATTGAGTTTTCTGTTGCATTTAATTCACCCTTGCAGATGGTCACGAATGTCTTATATAGGTGTTCACTCCCCAAGTGTAGGGTTGCGAAGTAGTAATAATTCGGAAAGACCGAGTATCGTTCCCATAGAGATTTATGAATGGGTATTCCAGAATTTAACTAAAACAACTAATAATTAAGATCCTATTAAGCACTAAAGCTGGAAATAGCGATTTGGGTTTAAATAGTGAATGGTTAAGGTAATTTCAATCTAAAAAGGCACTAGAGCGCCAAAGATCCACTTTTGATAAGTTTCAATGCATTAACACAACTAGGTCTCTCATAACTCAATCGGAATCGAATTCATATCTCTATCCGATCGGAATATAGAGCGGTTAAATCAACAATTATAAAAAACAAGTGCTTATTCATTGATTTGATTCCCACAACCATGCTCAGGCCTTGGGCACACTCAATTGTATAGGCCAAGCCTCTTTCCAATCTAGTTGAGATTCATAACCATTGCTTTCACCAAATCCTGTCACTAGACCTGATTACAACTCATGATTAGAACTCTAATTAAATCAAAATCAATCAATAACCAACTATTCCAGATTATATAACAAAAGATAAGAACTTTAGTTGAATGAGTTCCCACATGAAAATCAGGCCATTGTACACAAGGCAATCAAAGCATCTACCATGCCTGGAGTCGATGGTAGATCAATGAACTACACAAGTATAAACAATGCTCAAAAGCTAAGATACTAAGTTAGGATCACTAAGAATCACATGAGCCCAGAGTCATCAAGAGATCAAAGTAGAAACCAAAATAGTACTTGATTCAAACTCATATTGAACTAAAATTCATCAATTAGAACATAAAAGGAAACCTAGGTTGCATTAATCCATCAAAAACGAATCAAAAGCTTCACCTCTTAGCCCTAGCTAAGAGGTTTTAGTTCATCTCTAACATCCTTGAACTAGAAGCTTGTAAAAACATAAAAAATAACTAAAACAGTAAGAAAACTAGAAATCCGAAGTAGAATCCGTCTCCTAAGCAATCCCCACGTCCTAGCCTGCCTTGGTATGAAGGGAAGACGTCTTTTTATAGCTTGGAGGTGTCCTTTACGTAAGAGAACTTCAAATTTCGTGTAAAACTACGCAATTGCGCAGAGAATTTCGGAATCCCGAAATAGAAATAGCCTATTTACACTTGGCTGACCGGTCTGGACCGGTCGGACTGGCCTGGCCGACCGGTCACGACTGGTCTGGCTTGAGAATCTCTTTATCCAACAGCAATGGCCGACCGGTCTTGACCGGTCGGACCTCCTCCCTGACTTGTCCTCTTGGCATGTAGTGGGTGGCCGACCGGTCTTGACCGGTTGGGCTTCTTTGGCTGACCGGTCAGCCGACCGGTCTAGCCTCTTGTCTTCTTTATTTCTTTCTTTCTTTCTTCTTTTCTTTCTTTTCTTTTCTTTCCTTGCTTTCTTCTCTCTTTATGCTTGATCCAATGGTCTTCCATACTCATCAAGAGATCTATTTAGCCTTCAATTTGTGCAATCTCCCTCTTGTTCCTACAATCACAATTTATGCATTAGATTAGTCCTCTAAACATGTATATCATGCATAATGAGTGATGAATTGGGGTTAGAATATGCACAATTATGAGCTCAACAATAGGATGTAACATTTCTTCCCTCTTGCTATGACCAACGAACCCTTGATGAGCTTCAAGTGCCCATCACTAAAGTGGCTCTCACAGTCATCATCATCCAACCTTTCCGTCGACATCAAGTTGAGGCGAAGGTCAGAATATGCCTTATATCTTTTAACACCAATGTGCATCCCACATCGGTCTTTACATGTATATCTTCAATCACTATCTTGGACGTACTAGAATTCTCCATCTTCACAGTACCAAAATCACCTGACTTATAACTTGTGAAGAACTTCCTGCATGGAGTGGCGTGATACAATGCTTCCGAGTTGATCACCCATTTTATGTCATGACTCGTAGCGGTGAGATAGTCGTTATGTTCGGTTGAGAGAGTAACAACCATGTCGCTATCCAATTCAACTATAGTAGATTCTAACTCTTCTTTCTCCTTCCTTTTACTTTTCTTGTCTTTCTTTCCATTGCATCATTCATTCTTATAGTGGCCATTATTGCTATAGTTCCAGCTCTTAACTTCTTTTCTTGACTTAGACTTGCCTCTAGAGTTGTCGCAGTTATTACCGCCCTTCATTTGCTTTCATCTCTCCCAATCTTCTATCACCATAGCCTCCTCTTGAGACGACCCCTGGAATTTTCTCATTGTCTCCTCATTGAAGAGACAACTTGTAACTTGTTCCATGGACACCTTTCCTTCTAGCACGGAGTTACTCAGAGATACTACCAATGTCTCCCAACTATTAAGCAACGAGTTAAGCAATAGCAGGGCCTATAGCTCATCATCCAAGAACATCTTCATGACGAAGAGTTGGTTCACAATGCTGCTGACTTTGTTTATATGCTCAACCATGAAACATTTTTCCTTGAACTTCAGGTTCACAAGTCTTCTAATTAAGAAGATTTTATTACCGATTGTCTTCCTCTCATACAGCCCTTGTAGTTTCTTCTATAAGCTAGTGGCTGAGGTCTCCGTGGACACATGGTAGAACATCGTATCATCCAACCACTGTTTGATGAACCCTACCGCCTTCTGGTCCATCTTCCTCCATTCTTCATTGGGCATATCCGTCGACCTCGTTGTATCACTTGTGATTGGTGCATATGAGTCTTTGCAATAAAACAAGTCTTCCATTTTAGCTTTTCATATGGTTCAGTTAGACCTATTCAAGCTTATCATCATCGATGAGCCTCCTTCCATAATTCAAACGATCCCACTATCCGTTCTACACAACTTGGACGCTCTGATACTACTTTTGTTGGGGCGGATGCACAAACTTCAGGATCTCACAACCCAATTGACTTGAATTATGAAATATATCAATGCGGAAAAACCAAACAAGCAATCACCACATGACACACAAGAGTTTTTACATGAAAAAATCCTCTAACAGAGGTAAAAATTATGGGACCTTGTCTAGACAAACAATCCATTATATAATAATGTATTACACAGTGATCACGAGCTTATAACACGCTCGGATCCAATTTTTCTTCACCCCAAGGGTGGATTACAACCAAAGAGAATGAATACAATGAGATCTCACTAAATAAGATGGACCTGAAGAGGCTTTAGACGAGAACCGATGCTGTGGATGAACTTCACGAGCTTGGATCTTCTCTCTCTCTCTCTCTCTTTCAAACTCTTCTTCTTTATATTTGTCTCACTTTCTGGACGTGTAAAACACTTTTTCTAACCCTAATCTACGTTAACATGTGCTTAAATAACACTTTAGACCGAATTAGAAACAAAAAAATGGAAACTATATAAAACAATTTGCACGCACTGTTAGTTGCCTGACTCGACCCCGTCGGGCACCTAACAATGCTAAAAATTGTCCAGAGAGCTATAGAGAAAATACCCCCGAGTTTCGGTCGCTCGAACTCCACCTTCGATCGCCCAATCTAGGCCTTGGTCGCCTGATGACCAAACTATCAGTCGCCTGAACTTCACCTTCGGTCATCCAATCTGGGCCTTGGTTGCCCGATGACCAAACTTTCGGTCACTCGAACATCTATCTGAAGTAGTCTAGTAACTAACTGCTTCATCTGGGTTAGTTTCAATCGTCCAACTCAGTTTAGGCAGGCACCTGACAATCCTCGAGCTGCACTCTCTCCTTTATTCCTGAGGAGGAACAACCCATCAATTTGTACAAAAGAGAGATGACATAGTAAATTCCACAGGAACATTTTGTAGTACATGTAGTTGTCCATCTACCATGTCTCACAAATTATACTAATGTGCAGTGAACGTGGAGAAAGTAGGGAAGAGAGGACAAAAGAGAGAGAAGGAGACAAATGATGTGGCTACACTGAAAGAGAGAATGAGGGTGCTCAAAATGGTGGGCAAAACTTCTCCGCTTCTTCCAATTCTATGGCCGACTCAAGATCTAAATCTATCTCGATTTAAGATCATATAGAAAAATAAATATACAGTATGTATGTCACATGGTTATTATGGTGGCCAATGTAAAACCTTTGTTGCATGGATTTCCTAATGTTGCGATTGAGGGTTAAGACCGTATGCAAAGAAGATAAATAAAAAGGACAGTCACATGGATAGTGTGAAATATGAAAATGCCCTTGATTGAAAGGTTAAAACATTTCAAATGTGTAATACTTGTTTGAGTTGCAAATTACAATATTAGTGCAAAAGTACAATGATTACAAATTATAATATTGGTCTTCATTAGATCTACAAACTAACATTGTAATGATAATACTTTTATATCACTTCAATGTCAAATTATTTAAAAAAAAAAACTCATGCCTCAGTGTTAGATTCACAAGAGTTTCAACATAAGGTCATGGGTTCGAGTATCCATTGTGGTGAAATTCCACTTTGGTGTGAGTGCGTGAAAAAAAAAAAAAAAAAATACACCGATGCATGTGTTTCAATAAGAGATTTTTACCATAATGTAAAACAATGTAATAATGATTACAAATCCCTTTTACTGTTGTTTACACATATTTTCGGCACCTGACATAGACCAATCAAAGGCCGCCATGTGTTAACACCATATGACCGCAATTGGCATAAAACCTACTCTCATTTGAGAGTTTTCTTATTTGATCTTCCTTCAGCGAAACACATTTGGTTATAAATGCCACGTGGTCATGCTTATCGTACCCATTAATAAGGCAACGCACCCAACACGTCTATAAAATACCCGCCGAGAGAACAGATCTATCACGAATCTAGCTATAATTTTCTTAGTGAGGTGGTCTCTAACAGTCCTTCCAAAATGAGGAACATGGATCGCGTCCTAACCTCGCCCGTCTCCAGTTGGGAACGAGAAAGAGCTTTGACTGACCACCATGATGTATGGGTTTTATCCACACCGTCCATTCATTTTTTCTTATCATTTCAGGATATAAGACCAAAACTAAGGCAAATCTAAGATACAGGTGGACCACACAATGGGAATTAAACTCTTACCATAAAAAACTTCTTAAGGGTGTCAGAAGTTTTGGATCAAGCTGATATTTGTGTTTTCTCTTCATCAAGGTCTATGTAACTTTATGAATAGGTTGGATGGCAAATGAACATCACAGTGGGCCCAAGGAATGTTTCAATGGTGAGAATCATTATCACCACTACTTCCTGTGGTGTGGTCCACTTGAGCCTTGGATCTGCCTAACTTTTGGTCCTATCCCATAAAATACCACGTAAAAATAGATGGACGATGTGGATAAAACCCATACATCACAGTGCCTAGTTAAAGCTCCTGCCCATTCCCAGCTGGAGACGGGTGGTGGTAGGACGCAATCTGTGTTCCAAAATGAGAGATCTTCCTAAAGATGTTCGGAAAGGCAGTAGTGTTCAAGAGGATTTTGAAGATCCGAATATCGGACCGATGTCCAAATGAACCTAGCTACGGCTCAGACCCAGATAAGGAGAAATAGACATATTAGCTCGATTGAGTTTGGAACCATTCTTGATCATAATAAAGAGAACGCTAAGAGGCCCGAAGAATGATGTGATCTATTTAATAATGGATTAATATCGGGGTAAATTTGGGCCACTCATCAAGGAGATCGAAGAGACAGAAAGATCACCCAGATGCCCCCACTTGATGATCTGATCCAATGGTCATGGTTTCATTAGGATCAAAAGAATAGAAGATCTTGATGTGACGCATCCATCCCATTTCCGATAAAAGATCAGTATTAGGTGTCAAATCCCACTCTTACAGTCATGAACTGAGTGAACTACATCAGGAGACTTGGATAAATGGTTGTGATAAGTGAGGGATGCTCCCTTGAGCAAGTTAGAAGAGTCCTGTATAGGGGAGCATCTACATATAAAGTGGAAATTTGAGATACAGTGGCTTTCAAACTTTTCAAAGACCTTTCTAGTTAGGAGATTTCAGATCTACTGAGGAGACTTTCTTAGCCAGAAAGCTTGTGATATAAGAGTGAAGGATCCAGGATCAACAAGGAAACCCTAACGAGGGTTTTACCGCCTCGACAATCTATAAAAGGAGCAATTGAAGAATAGCATAAGGCCCTATGTCAAGAACATCAATCTACCTTTTAAATTATCTTTCAATTTATCTTTCTTAATATAGTCTAACCTAGTTTAGTTTTACACTGCTACTACCTAGCGACTCCAGTTATAGTACATTAGGAGTAGAAGTAAAGCACCGTGATCATCTAAGTTCTGATTTAACTAATCACACCCGTCTCAATTGTCTATTCTGATAGACATATTGGATATTTATCTTTCATTTTCTCATCTATTCATTTGGTTGTCTAACAACTTATCGATTGTAATGAGCACCATTTTCAAATATTAATGAAATCGACAACGTTTTGTCTTCTTTAATCTGCTTGTGTATGCTTATTACTTTAAGAAATATTGAACTAAAAATGATGGTGAAAGAGCAAGTCTTTAAGTTACACTCACGTTAATTGTCATCAGGAAAAAAGAATTCATTCGAAATGGCTAACCCTCGCCCTTTTCACAAACCGCCTAAACAAAAGCGCAAACATTGGTAGTTGAAAGGACCCTGGATCTTTTGATCTCATTCTCCAATCTATTCAGCTCAATGCAGGGAACACCAATGATTCAGTCAAACTTTAAGTCGAGTAGACTCTGACACGCCCACATATATTATCCACACACGAAAACTGAACATAGGCATCACTCGAGTGGCCTAGTTTGATTTAATTGGCAACAACAATTGTCTTCTATTACATCTACATTTGACTGTTGAATTGAGTACTTAAACAATTATTGTAAAATTGTAATGACAGTGCTGATACATTACTAATGTGATTTACAATTCAAAGAAGCCATTAATTGAAGGGCCAAACGCATTTCGAAACTACTTCTTTGCGCCACTCCCCATGAATACTAATTATAGGTCTAAAATTGGTGAAAGATTACTCACCTTATATATAGTAGAGATAAAACTATGGTAGCCATGACATCACACGTTATATAACATAGTTTTGACTTATTACAAGTTCTCTAATATTATAACATTTTAGGTTACTCTTAAGATGCATAGGTTCATCTTTTTGCTAAGTGTATGGTTAACCATTTTGCCAATGCTTGGTCCAACGAGCTTCTATGTTGTGGCCCACCTAAAGAGTGGATACATCTTGATTTCACAGCAGTTGGTCTTCAACGGTGACCCATATTCCATCCCACAGGAATGCTCTCCGCACATGACACAAGGGAGGGAAAGATGGGCTGTTACCGAAAGTTAGCATCACAACTAGGGTTGTCAATGGGCCAGGCTTGAGATAGGTTTCGGCCCAGATTTTGAACTGTTTCGAGCTGAGTCATTGGACCAACCCTATTAAAAATTCTGCTTTTTTAAGCCTGTGCCCATCCCATTACACCCCTAATCACAATCATTCATTTGATATATGTTTCTATCTATTAGAATGATAACATGGCTAGTGATATTCAGATCTTCACGCCTGATCCGTTCACATGTGATGGTCTATGTATATGACTTCCACTGAATTCTTCGCACCAAAATCAAGGACTGGATTGTATGGTAGCTTTGTCACTACTAACCTCCATGGTGACCTAATGTGATAGGATTTGATTGAGTCATGCGCCTTAGCTCGACCTAATAACTTTCAAACATGCATTGTAAGAAGGCATGCATCTTATTGGATCATGACCCAATCAAATCCTACCATGTTATATCTCCTATCTCCAGAAGAGGTCATTACCATGCAATCCGTGTCCTAAAAGTAAAACAAAAAATCAAATGGCTGTGATGTTGATTTTCAAACAAATCATCATGGACCACACCACATCTAGTATTTTTATAATATATTTGGGAACACTTTCAACTTTATCATCTGACAAATGCAATAGTCATGGATGTGGGGCCTGAACATACATACATACATCCATTCATGATGTCAAATTGGCCCACCATGAGTATAACTTTGAAAAATCAGTTCCATCTACTTACCAGGCAGACCACACTTTTTTTTTTTAGTCACATCACAATGTTAGCCACTTCCATTATGGGAAACGATGCCATGATCTGAGTGTTGAAACGAGGCTATCTTCACTCAGTCTTCCCACTTGAGCTAGGTGTGGCGGACCACACTTATTGTTATTTATCAACAATTATATATTATTGTATATCGTGTGGCCCACCTAATAATTGAATGTGGCAGTACTTTGCACAAGGTTATCCTCGTGGTGGGGCCAACATATTGGACGGATGGACGGTGGATATTGTACTCACATGATTGGTTGGAAGTTATCCACTAGATGGACAATACCTTTGCCCAACGGCTTAATTCCCCATTAGATGGGCCACACAAGCATTTATTCATTGAATAAATTAGTGGCTATCCATCGTTCTATCCATTGTCGCGTATTTTATAATGAGTTAATCCAGTTGATTTTTGCAGTTGGTGAACTTCATGGGGGGACAAGCAATTGGACGGGTTGGATATCATGCAAACATAAAAGATTTGAATTTATCCATGAGTTAGAGGGTAACTCATCGTCCACGTTGGATCTGAGCATCTCTCTGCATGTGTATGTACATGCAGGTGTATGTGCATGCATGTGTGTACGTACGATATAGAAATTCTTACATTCAACTAGTCCATGCATGTATTATGATCCAATCAGAATAAGTTTCATGTTCTGAAACACATGTCATAGATTCCACAAGACCGGTGGTTCCAATCTTTGAATCAATTAGCATCCGGGCCCCAGTGGGAGGGGTCACACGCTGGATCTTGAATTGTGACAAAGGCCAGAGAAACTAATGGGACACGCTGGATTTATTCGATACTTCGGCTGCATGGACACTCTGCTTGTTGAAATAAGACCATTGATATTTTTCATTTTAACTGTCCAAAAAATGTTTACCAACCCAGGAGTTAGATGGGCGTGGATTGAGCATTACCCCCCATCAAGACCTAGCTAGAGATGGACGGTCCTGTCAGGGGCTCTGTGGGCCTATCCAAGCCGTCCTTCCATTTTGAAAGATACGTTAGGGCAAAATCCAAAAATGGAGGCAGATTGAAGGCTCCAGTGGACCACACTACAGGAAGCAGTGGTGACAATGAACTCCACTGTTGAAACCTTCCTAGGACCCATGGTGGTGTTTATTTGCCATCCAACCTGTTCATAAGGTCACATAGACCTAGATGAAGGGAAAACAAATATCAGCTTGATCTAAAAATTATATAGCTTCATAATGTTTTCAGCTATAGGCATTTATGTTGGGTGCATTGCACGAAAAACCTTAGGATCTCGGCCCCCAAAATACTAGAATTATAAGCTATGATAATGCAATAATCAAAAGCAAATCAACAACCTCAGACACGAGATTTTTATGCGGAAAACCCTCGAAGAGGTAAAAATTACGGGACTTAGTCTAGAGCAACAATTTACTGTGAAGTAGAACGTTACAACCGATCACAAGCACACACCACTTGAATCAAACCTTCTTCACTCACGTAGGAGTAAATAAACAATAAGAGAATAATGAGAACAGAGAGATCTCACCGATCATGAGGATTTAGAAGCGCTGAAATGACGATTGCACCAAAGATCACCTCTTCAAGCAATCTTCTTCCTTCCACAAACTTCCACTCTCTCTTTTCTCTTTCTCTCTTCCTCTTTTTTTCTCTCTCTCACCTTGGACATAAAAACCCCCTTAATGGAATAGTTAAATCCCAATTTGGAAGCCCTCTTAAAGCCTTACGCAGGAGTTTGAGCCCCAATAGGAAGCTGCGTGTTGCAGTCTGCGTGCATCGTCGACCGATCGGCCAAAACCGTCGACCGATCGACCATTCACAAAAACAATCTAGAGAGTTTTGGAAAAAACAGAAAAATTCAGACCTGTCTGCTGACTGGTCGAACTGGATAGTAAACAGTCCAACAAGCAATCCCAATCTCTGTCAAGTTACAGACCGGTTGGCCACAGGGCTACAATCGGTCGATGACCAAATGGGAGCACTCCTCTCTCCATTGACATGAGGAGGAAAACTCCAACAAATCTCCCCCTTTTCAACTCAGGAGGAGTTCACTGTCTTCAAGTCAGCCCGGCTTCTACAAGCCTCAAAGTTTCCCTTGAGCAAAGCCTTGGTCATAATGTTTGACCCATTATTTTCGTGTGGACTTTCTCAAGTTGTAAAACCTTCAATTCCAAAGTATTCT
This sequence comes from Liriodendron chinense, assembly GCA_003013855.2. Classification (NCBI taxonomy): domain Eukaryota; kingdom Viridiplantae; phylum Streptophyta; class Magnoliopsida; order Magnoliales; family Magnoliaceae; genus Liriodendron; species Liriodendron chinense. The sequence goes on from PVNU02002307.1 coordinate 271,665, forward strand.
TGATCTAGTGATACCGAATCTCTATATGCTTCAACTTAGAATGCTGACTTGGATTTTTGCTCAAGTGTATTGCACTCTGGACTATCACAATAGATCACGTGCTTCTCCTACTTCATGCTAAGTTCCTTTAGGAACCTCTTCATCCAAAGCATCTCCTTGCATGCTTCTGTGACTGCAATGTACTTAGCCTCTGTCGTGAACAAAGCTACGACCTTCTGTAGCTTGCTATGCCAAGAGACTGCTCCCCCTACAAATGTAAACATGAACCCCGATGTAGACTTCCTGAAGTCTATGTCACCTGCCATATCTGCATTTGTGTAACTCTCTAACACAGGTTTTCCATCACCATAGCATAGGCTCAACTTGGATGAGCCCCTCAGATATTGTAGTATCCACTTCACCGCTACCCAATGTTCTTTGCTAGTATTAATAAGATACCGGATGACAACACCAGCCGCATATGCTATGTCTGGGCGCATACACACCATAACATACATTAAACTTCCTACCTCCGAGGCATAGGGTATTTTCTGCATCTCACCTACCTCTGTCTTCGTCTTAGGACGCTGCTTGTCTTTTAATTTAAGGTGACCATCCAGTGAAGTACTGACCGGCTTCTCTGCATTCATATTGAACCGCTTTAGGACTTTCTCAATATACCTCTCTTGTGACAATCAAAGCCTTCTGCTGCTTCTGTCATGGGTTATCTCAATTCTTAGGATCTGTCTGGCTGGGCCCAAGTCTTTCATCGCAAATGACTTGCCCAAATCTTGTTTCAGCTTATCAATCTTCTTGATGTCTTTTCCCATGATGAGCATGTTATTAACGTACAATAGCAGAACTAAGAAATCACCATCTGAGAACCTGCGAGTGAACACACAGTGGTCCGACTCTGTTCTATCATACCCATGTTTCAACATGAAAGAGTCGAACTTCTTGTACCATTGTTTAGGAACTTATTTCAGCCCATACAAGCTCTTCCTAAGCCTACACCATATGCTCCTTCCCCTTGACTTCGAACCCCTCTGGTTGACGCATATAGATCTCTTCTTCCAGGTCACCATGGAGAAAAGCAGTTTTAACATCTAACTGCTCTATCCCCAGATCCATTAGGATTCTCAATGGGTCGGATCTGGATCAGATCCAGTTGGATCTGGCTCCAAGTCCGTTTATCTGTAGACAGATTTGGATAAGATTCAGATCCAACTCGAATCCAAAAGGTGATATCCATATCCAATCCATTTATAAATTGTTAGATCCATTTCCTAATCCAAAATCCATTTAACCATCGGATTCAGGTCGGATCTAGGTCCGAATCCACCTCATTACAAATCTAAAAAAATATATAATATAAAATATTTAATTTAGTAGAAAAATGATGCAAATCTCACTATTTACTGTGGCATGGTCCACCTAAGAGTGACATGTCTCTATTTTGAGACATGGCCTAAAATAATCTGGGAAACGGATGGCCAGCATGAATATAACATATACAGTAAGGTGACAATGAGTTGGATCTTAATCGGATTCGGATCGAACTCGGATATGTTCCGGGGAATCCAAATCTGGTCCATTTAAGTAATCAGACTTATTTTAATATCCAAATCCGGTCCATTTAACTAATCAGACCTATTTTTAGATCCAAATCCACATTATACGGATTCAGAACGAATCGAATCTCGGATCTGACCCGCTCCATTAAGAGCCCTAAGATCCATGCTAGCCGCCAACCCAAGCAACATCCGTATGGACGTCATCTTCCCCACTAGTGAGAATATCTCATCGAAGTCTATACATTTTCTCTTACCAAAACCTTTCACCACAAGTCTGGCCTTGAACCTTATCTGTGAATTCTTCTGCTCAATCTTCTTTCTGAACACCTACTTGTTGCTCAGAGCTTTCTTACCCTTAGGCAATTTCACCATATCATAGATGTGGTTCTTATGCAAGGATTTCATCTCCTCTTACATATCTTTCAACCACTTCCCCTTATGCTCGTCGACTAGGGCCTCAGAATAATCTTCTGGCTCTCTCCTATCAATGATTATAATGTACTCATGCGGTGAGTATTTCTTGGACTGATGTTTGTCCCTAAATGTCCTCTTCACCTGTGGCTTAACAGGTGGATCAAGTGGGGGCTGCTCCCCCGATCCATCTTCTGTAAGAACTCCCACGTCCTTTGCACCTTGCTGTACTCCCCCATCATCAGGCACCACGGGAGGACTAATCGGATCCATGTCCTCTAGCTCATTTGAACTAGGCTGAGTCTTCTCTAGCTTACGAATGTCTTCAATACATTAATCTTCAAATAAAACCACATCTTTGCTCCTGACGAGATTCTTCTCGGTCGGATCTCACAATCTATAACTGAACTTTTCATCACCGTACCCCAAGAACACACACTTGCCTGATCTTGGTATCGAGCTTGGACCTCTCGTCCTTTGGTATATGAACGGATGCCCTGTATCTAAACACCCTGAGATGACTATATGATGGGTCGTGTCCAGTCCACACCTTCTCAGGTACTTCTCCATTCAACGGGGCTGATGAAGACCTGTTTATCAAATACATTGCCGTGTGCATTGCTTCTCCCTAGAACATCTTGGGTAACTTCGCATGTAATAGCATGCATCTGATTCTCTCTATAATGGTACGATTCATTCGCTCATATACATCATTATGTTGGGGGGTCTTGGGAACTGTCTGTTCATGCCGTATACCCAGGGACTTACAATACTCATGGAAGTCACCAATATATTTATATCCATTGTCAGTGCGGATGTACTTCAATGATCTATCTCTCTCTTTCAACTATAGCATGAAACGTTTTAAACATACCAAAGACCTTGTCCTTGGATTTCAAAGTATAAACCCAAACCCTCTTAGATGCATCATCTATAAAGGTGACAAAATACAATACCCCACCTAAGGTTTTTGTCCTTATAGGACCACAAACATCAGAATAAACTAAATCTAATGCATGCATTTTATTAACATAAGAAGCAGATTTAATAAATGAAAATTTATGATGTTTCCTGATAAACAGTCAATATAGGTTTTGAGATGTATACCTGTCACGTCTGGAAGGAGCCGCTTCTTTGTTAGTAGCTAAAGCCATTTTTCACTCATATGGCTGAGATGCCTGTGCCACATGTCAGTAACAGAATCAGTCCGTTGCGTTCAACCCACCCTTGCACACACTGACACTTGCATTGTAAAGGCTGTAATACTTCTTTCCTCTGGCTGTGATCAACGAACTTTTGATGAGCTTCCAGTACCCACCAACAAATCGGCTTTCATAGCCACCATCATTCAACCTTCCTGTCAACATCAAGTTGAGGCGAAGGTTTAGAATGTGCCTCACATCCCTAAGAACCAATGTGCAGCCCACATCAGTCTTTACACAAATATCACCAACCCTTACGATTTTCGATATGCCATAATTTCTCATCTTCACTGTCCAGTAGTCACTTGACTTATAGCCCATGAAGAAATCTTTGCGTCGAGTCGCATGAAATGAGGCTTCCGAGTCTATTACCCAGTCGGTGTCTTGACTCGTAGCCATGAGACAAATATTGTGATCTGCCGAAAGAATAACCACAACGTTGCCATCTGAGGTGACCGCAATGGAGTCTGATTCATCTTCCTTCTCCTTTCCTTTCCTGTCTTTCTTCTTTTTATGACATTCATGCTTATAGTGGCCCTTCTTACCACAATTTCAGCATTCAACATCTTTCCTGACACTCGACTTGACTCTTGATTTATTTTGAGTCTTCCCGCTCTTTCTGTTCTTTCCTCTCTCCCGATCTTGTGTCAAAAGGGCCTCTTGTTGAGTAGACCCCTGAAACTTCCTCCTTGTCTCCTCATTGAAGAGACAACTAGTTACATGTTCCATGGACACCTTTCCGTCTGGCGCAGAGTTACTTAGAGACACCAACAATGTCTCCCAAATGTCAGGCAATTAACTAAGCAATAGCAAAGCCTGTATTTCATCGTCTAGGACCATTTTCATAGCGGAGAGCTGGTTTAATATGTTGCTAACCTCATTCATGTGCTTAGCCACAGAACCACCATTTTTGAACTTGAGATTCACAAGTCGTCTTATTAGAAAAATCTTGTTGCTGGCTGTCTTCCTCTCATACAGCCCTTGCAATTTTTGCCTAGAGGGTAGCAGCTGAGGTTTCGAAGACACATGGTGGAATACAAAATCGTCCAACCATTATTTAATAAACTTCATCGCCTTTTAGTCCAACTTCTTCTAATTGTTATCTGGCATATCCTTTATCTTCGCTGATATGTCTAAGATTGGAGCATATAAGTCCTTGCAATAAAGTAAGTCCTCCATCTTAGCCTTCCATATGGTCCAGTTAGAACCATTGAGACTAATCATCCTTGACAAGCTACCTTCCATAATTCAGAACCGATCACACTCCGTTCAACCAACCTAAACGCTTTGATACCACTTTGTTGGGTGCGTTGCATAAAAAACCTTAGGATCTCGCCCCCCAAAACACTAGAATTATGAGCTATGATAATGCAATAATCAAAAGCAAATCAACAACCTCACGACACGAGATTTTTACGCAGCGAAGAAGTAAAACTCACGGGACCTAATCCAGAGCAACAATTCACTATGAAGTAGAACTTTACAACCGATCACAAGCACACACTGCTTGGATCAAACCTTCTTCACTCATGTAGGAGTGGATAAACAATAAGAGAATAATGAAAACGGAGAGATCTCATCAATTACGAGGACGTAGAAGCGCTGAGATGACGATTGCACTGGCAATTTTCTCCCTTCCACAAGCTTCCTCTCTCTCTCTCTCTCTCTCTCTCTCTCTCTCACCCTGGACATGAAAACCCTTTAATGAAATACCTAAATCCTGATTTAGAAGCCCTCTTATAGCCTTACGCAAGAGTGTGAGCCCCAATGGGAAATTGCATGTTGCAGTCTGCGCGCATCGTCGACCGGTCGGCCAAAATCGTCGACCGGTTGGCCATTCACAAAAACAGTCTAGAGAGTTTTGGAGAAAAACAAAAAAATTCAAACCTGTCTACCGACTGATCGGACGACTGGTCAGACTGGACAGTAAAAAGTCCAGCAAGCAATCCCAATCTCTGTCAAGTTACAGACCGGCCGGCTAGGGGGCTACGACCGGTCGATGACCAAGTGGGAGCACTCCTCTCTCCTCTGACATGAGGAGGAAAACTCCAACAATCTAATCCACATTGCTTCCTATGGTGGGGTACACTTGAGCATTCAATCTGCCTCATGTATTTTTGGGCTACTCACCTAAAATGATTTGTCAAAATGGATGGATGGCATAGATAAAGCACATAAATCAATGTGGCCCTAACAAAGCCCTTGACAGGGCTGTCCATGATCTCTAGCTAGGTCCCGGCAGGGGCAGTACCCAATCCCCATCCTAGCTAGATAATCAAAGTGGGGCTATAGTTTGAACTTTTGGCCAATGCCACAACTAAAGTGGGGGCAATGGTTTGAACAATTTGACTGGAATTACTTGTACTTCATGTATGCTAGAGTATTAAAGATTTTCTCTCATTATCATGGACAACGTGGATAAATAGATATCTCATGGTGGGCCCCTCCACAGATCAGCATGGATGCAATCCGCGTCCATGCTCAGCCTCAGTGTGGACGTACGCAGAGCATCCATGCTGATCTGTGGAGGGGTCCACCGTGATGTATTTGCTTACCCACTGTTGTTCATCCCTTTTGTAAGATCATTATTAGGCATGAGACCAAGAATGAGGCTGATCCAACGCTTAGGTGGACCACACTAAATAGTGAGCTTGGTTGCATTAAATACAAGAGTCATCTCTGTTGTGGACCACACCAAATAGTGAGCTTGGTTGCATTAAATTAGAGAGTCATATCTGTTGTGGTCCACATTAGCTCACTTGGTTGCATTAAATACAAGAGTCATCTCTATTGTGGTCCACATTAGCGTTGGATTTGCCTCATTCTTGGTCTCATACATTAAAATGATCTTAGAAAAGGGATGGATGACGTAGATAAATAGATACATCACGAAGGGCCCCTCCACAGATCAGCTTGGACACAGTGTCCTTCAAGATGCCCATGATGAAAGAGTCCTTCAATTATTCTTGAGAAGCCATTATTAGAGAGCCCCTAATCTCGAGTACATGCGGCAAAAAGCAGTTGCCCCACCATCATGTATGTGACACATCCACTTCATCCATCATATGATATGACAGCTTATGTTAGGATCTGAGCTCGGAGATAATCTTAAACTGTAGCTGACCACGTGTGATGATTTCAATGGTGGGCATCACATCCCCACGTTTCCTTGCATCCGGTAATTCACAATCGTCAGTATATTCATAATTCATTGAACCAGGCTGCCGCCCACCGTCAGCCTAGCCAATCTTATATCTAAGTAGGCTGACGACTTGATTTTAAAATCTGCCTGATTTTTCTAAGCGCAACAAATGGATGGAATGGATATCCAGTGGACAAAAACGTGATGGGCCCCACAGCTTTTAGCTGCAAAACTCTTGTGTAATATGGTTCATATATTTTGGTAAATTTTGGATTAGATTAGTTATACTTTTGCTACTCAGGTGAGTTTCCTTAAGTATATATATTCGGGATTTTTTTTTATAATAAATAATATTTAAAAGATAAAGTTCATAAATGTCATTGAGTCGAGTTTTCTTGAGTCAAGTCGGTTGTTTCTATGTTTGTCGAGTCTAGTCAAGTTCTCTTCCTGCGTCATGAACAAGTCAGGATAAAATATGAGTTTCTCTTTGGTCATAATGAAATCATTTCAGTTGCAAGTTAGTTGAGTTGAGATTTTTCTAATTTTAAAATATAGTGGCAAAACTAAAGAAGTTTCTATGCTCCAGGTAAGTGAAATTGTCTTATGCTCTGATACATGTAAAGATGAGCTTTGGGCTAAAAGTCAAGTGATATAACAACCAGACTTGGACTGGACTTAAGTTCCTGTCAGTTTGGATCAAGTCAAGCCTGGCCTCACACATCAGTACTCATAGAGGCTCACAGAGGCATTTGGTGATATATCATGCATGACGGGGCATACTTGATGAAAAGCCCAGGCCATGCACAAAAGTGGTTGCAGGGGTCAGTTACTGACCGTGCATAATCATCACAGGTTGGGCTCTGGCCTGTTTCTTTCGGCCTATAAAAGGTCTGGGTTGGGCTCGGGCGTAGGTTTTACTTTGCGGACCAGCCTTGGACAGACCTTCGCCCAGCCCTTTGACAGCCCTGCCCATGGTTCAGTGATCCAGATTGTTGAACAATTAGGCATCATTCTCCAAAGAACTATTGGATGATCCTTACCCTTCGATTGGTTTAGCCTAGAAATAGACAGATAATAGAAAGTGCAGCAAAAAGTGACCAATCAGCGTGAATTTGCTCAAAGATCCAACGGTTAAGATCCTCCAATCAAGGAGATTTGGGGAATTCTCGAACACTGGTCACGAGATAAATGGTCTCAATCACATAACCATGGGCTCCACATGTTGCCAGAGATACATTTAGGCTGCATTAGGATGAACAGATGAGGTAAACCATGAAAATTCATTTTTTTTTCAAGAGAAAGCTACAAAATTAATGAATGCTTTCCAATATTCACAATGAAGTAACCCTCAAATGGGAGTTACGTTTCTTACAATTCCAACTTGACAGTGACGTCGTTGTCGCATTCTAGAGAACAAACCTTCTAAATAAGTGTTATGAAAATGCAATTTAGTTATTTCCATTTTATTAGATTTGATGGTTCACCCACACCAAACTTTAATGCTTTTGGAGGACGGTTTGGGACAGTGATTTGGCAACGAAAGATCAATGTAAATGACCTTGGGTGGCTATCTTGGGTGCGTTTGGATACTCCATTGAACCAAATTTTGATTCATTCAACCCTCAGTGTGGTCATTTCCTCTTGAATGGGCTTGATCAAAGAAAGGCAGTATCCAACAGGTCTACACAATCTGATTTTGTAGAAATTTTTCAAAGCCAAAGATGAACAGCCTACTTCCCGCGGTCCACGAAAACACCAATGGAATTCACAAAGTTGGAAAAAAAAGAAAAAAAAAGAAAAAAGAAATGGTTGAGATACAGATAAGAAGATCAGAGGGATAGAGCAGATGGTTGAGATGCAGATAAGATTGTATTTTGCAAATTGGAAGCACCATAGGAATTTGTTGGGTAGGGATTTTTTTTTTTTTTGTTTTTACCGTAAATCGGGTTTGAGTGCCAATCTGCAATTGTTACTGAAAAAAGGTTGAGTAAGTAGATTTAATGCCAGCTAAACATCCAAGCTAATGCTAGCAAGTAGCAAGATCAGACATTATACAATGCTTGACTGAAGAACATCTAAAGTGAGCTTGGATTTTCAGTTGTACGTGTCCTGGATCATGGCTCATTGATTCAAACCGTGTTTATGATGATCCCTTCTTTGCAGTCGTTGTGCGCAGAATCTCCCAGATAGCATTGCCCACTGCCAGTAAATTGTTAGTTAACAAAGAAAATCCAGCAAGGCTCCATACTCAACAGAGGTCAAAGATTCAATGGCCAAGATTTTAACACCATGTTTGGATGCACTATTGTATTGAATTGCAATAATTAGTTCGGTAATTGGAAATGACCAAATTGCAAATACCATCCTTATAATCTATACAGAGTAATAGGCTCCAAATTGCTATTATGTAACATTCAAGTTGGACTTTAAAGCAATGTACTAGGAATTTGAGGCTGCTACTGCATTGCAAACACCAACAGTGATGAACTACAATCTGATCATGCCTCTCTATTGAACTAACTACTGCACAATACAATAGTGCATCCAAACGTGCCTAAATCATGAAAATATGAAAATCGATCAACTGCAGGAAGTATTCAGGTGTTTGGTCTAGTCAGGACCATTGCATAATAGCAACATTTACTGTGATTTCTTTACTGTCTCTCATTTCCTTGAGTATTTCTGTACAAGCCCATTGGTAACTGCAACTTTTTACATAGAAAAACAAGAAGGAAAAATCCTTTCACTTGATTTCGCAATTCAAATGAATGAATCTCCATGAAGGTCATACCATCACGTCCCATTCATCTTCTTCTTTCCTTTCCCAATAAAATCATTCCTAAATACCAATCTCCTTTTGATACCAAAACTAGTTACAGCCGCGTTTGGATGCACTATTAAATTGCATCACAATAATAGTATACTAGAGAGGAAATGATCAAATCACAATCACCTTCCTAGGCATCCATAATGAGAAAGGAGCCCTCGAATATGAATACTAGGGAAGGCAGTCATGATTTTCATTTTATTTTTTTTAATCGAAAGCTGCCATTTTCACATTTACTAACCATCAAACTACTTATTGCAATTCAATTTCATAATGCATCCAAACAAAAGCTATCCACCCTTCCTCCACAACTTATTCAAATCTCCCACAACAAGAAAACCCCATAACACAGAAACTAAATCCAACAAACACCAAACAAGCTTTCCTCTTTCAATGACAGTAATATCCAAACCAGGAATGCTTCCCTCCAAAACTACCTCCTTCTTCATCACTTCTACTATAAATCCACCAAAGCAAGTTAGAAAGCGAGTTTCCATCATCAAAACCTGTCAATCTCCTTGTCTTCTCCAAAGCTGTCTCCTTGTCATAAACAGCTTCCAGTGCATAAACAAAGCCTTTCCACCCTTCCCCGACACCTTCCCGTCCCAATGCTGGCACCGTCCATTTCACCAACTCCCTCACAAACCTAACATCCGAAAATAGGACTTCCGTGATTGGCAGAAGTGGCAGCACCTGAATTCCTGTTCTGCATTCCCGCCACTCGGGTGGTGCGAACCAAAGCCCGCTGTCTCTCTTGTTATTCCACAACACTCCCACCACCCTGTTCTCCCTACTGAAATCCTCCTCATAAATTCCCTCCCCTTCCCTCACATGCCACCACATCTGTGCAGCCCGGATCTCAAATGCAGCCAGTGATGATCCAACGGCCACCAAATGGGTGTCCCCGTAACTCAAACCCATCAATGCTGCCGAATAGTATCCATTCACTGCCTCGCTTGTACTCTCTTGATTCCGGCCATCAGCGAATTCAGTCAGCCCACCAGCCCACGAATGCAGCTTCCACAGATCAAAGCACCTCAAACGCGGGTACTTCGAATTTGCTCGTCGGCCCAAGTTCATGAAATCCGCCACCATCGAGTATGCCTGAGGCCGGTACTTCCGACCCCATGCTGGATCGATCTTCGAAAGCACCGCAATCGCATAAAGGAAGTACCCCAAATGGTAATGATGATCATTATAGATTCCGAATCCAAAATCGGCCCCTGAATCCTTTGATCCCTGTTGGGTGATGATACCACCCCATTTCCGATCATACAGGAACGCATTCCCATTGAAACTCCCATCTAACCATGGCGTGATTGTGTCCTGTAGAAACTGCCGGACAGTTGGGATCACGTCTGGAAAAGAGACCTCCTCTGCAATCAATGCAAATCTAGCCACTCGGGCAATCGCCTTCCCATAAAAGTAAGACGAAGATGTTGTTATTGGATTCGATTTCAATCCATCGATATCTTTCTGAAGGGCGGATACAATTTCCGGGAAGAATTCCTCTCTTACGCCCCCCATCGAATGCCAAGTTACCGAAATCGGATCCGTTTTCAAGACCCATGAATCCCCGACAACCCCCACAAGTTCACCATCAATGCTATTGTACTTGAATTCATCCAATATCGTCACACTGCAATCATCTTTCGATAATAGCCGTAGATGAAGTGGGTGGGCCAGCAGGAGAAGTTCACCCCACCCCTTCTTCGCCCATTGGTACTGCAGGTGGAACGGTCCAGTAAATGCCACATCACCTGAAACAGGATAGCACGCGCTGAAGCGGTCGAGCACGCTCTCATACTGCTGGCTGGGGTCCAGTAGGATAGCGAAACGGACAATACCGGAGAAATCCGATGAAGTGAGAAGAGAGGTGGTGTATGAAAGATTCAATGGGGATGAGGAGTAGCAGACCCAGGTCTGGTCGTTGTTGAGCTTGAGCACGTGCTTTGTGTTTGAAGGGTTGGATGTGAGGGAGAGGATGGCATGGACGGTCGAGATTGAGAGACGGGTAGTGGAAAGGGTGGCGCAGGTTACAAAGGGGCAGCCCCTGACGAGGAAGAAGCGAAGGCTTGGGGGGATTTCTAAGGTGACGCTGAGGTCGTGAAAGGCTGTGATGATGTGATTGGTGGGGTTTGTAGATTGGACGGCTGAGATTGTGAGATCGGCAGTGAAAGTTTGGTAGATGAAAGCAGGGGTGGAGAAACGAGTTGGGTATGAGATGGATAGGGAAGAGTTGGAGGATTTGATGAGATATGGATGGAGATATTCGGGATTTGCACCGAGGTTCAGTGTGTAGTTTTGGAAGAAGGAATTTGTGGGGAGAGGAGAAGAGAGAAGGTCTGAAGAGAAGAAAAGGGAAGGGTCTGGGAGAACTGAGGATTGGGCCTGCGGGAAGAGGAATAGAGAGGATGATTTGAGGTTTTGGGGGGTTGTCATATCAGAAATTGGGGGTTGGGATTGGGGTGGTGTGTCGATTTTTGGGGGTTCTGTGGGTGTTTTGTGGGGTTTCTTCAGGATTTTGGAGAGCAGGGCTTTGAGGCACCTTCTGAGATTATTCAGCATTTTAAGGGAAATGGCGATTTGACTTTGACTTTTTTTAAGGGGATGAGGTGGTTGTGGAAATTTATGATTTTGAGGTGATGGACGGCTGGAAATGGAGCTGTGGGTGGGGTTCGAGGGGAGATGGTAAACAGATGGGACAGAGGGTGGTGAAGGTGGGATTGGAGGAGATGAGATCGAATGGGAGGGATTCGGTATGTATAGGGGCTCTTGGGATTCTTGAGTGAGGGACAAGTGATTCAGGGAGGGGGAAAGGTGGGCCCGGGCTAGTTCCATCATCATGGTTTTGCAACTTGTCCGAGTCGACTCAGTTTCACGAGTCAATCCCCCAATTCCGAGTCTTTATGTTATTTATATCTATTTCTATTCTTAATTTTTCATTTATAAATTATTAAATAATGAGCCAATTTAGTTGGGTCTTCGAGTTGGACACATTGCATCCTAACCGGCCCTTTCCTGAGCTAGGAATGGGCAGGGGCTGTGAGTGGCCACATATTGTATGGGTTTTATCCACAAATCCATCCATTTCGCCGGTTCTTTTAGATATAAGCTCAAGTAGACCAGACAATGGGGATTAACTCTTATTGTTGAAAATTTCTTGGACCCCCAAAAGGCTTAAGAAATTTTAGATCCAACTAATATTTGGTGTTTCCCTTCATCTAGGTTTAAGTGACTTTATTAATAGGTTGGATGGCAAATGAACATCATGGTTGAACTAACTGACGGTTGAACTAACTGATATTTGTTGTCCGCCCTCATGCTCTATGTGACTTTACGAATAAGTTGGATGGCAAATGAACATCACAGTAGGCCTTAAGAAAGTTTCAACAGTGAGCATCATAATCACTTCTTCTTGTGGTGTGGTTCACTTTTTTTTTTTTGGCCGGTCATGCAACACTCCCACCCAGTTAATCGCGCAACACACCCACCTAGTCAATCATGCAGTGCACACATTGGTGCTATCAGCAGCATGGATTTTCACCACTGATGGGTTTCGAAACCAAGACCCCCTGTTGAAACTCTGCAGAGTCTACCAATGAGGCAAGGCTGTGGTCCACTTGTGTCTTGGATTTGCCTCCCATTTTAGCCTATATTCTAAAATGATACAGAAAAAAATGGATAGACAGTATAGATAAAATCCAAACATTGCGATGGCCACTCAAAGCCCCCACCCGTTCCTAGCTCGGGACCGTTGGGGGTAGGATGCAATCCGGGTTCCTTTTGAGTAAACCCCACCCGGCTGATTATTGACTCGAATGGCATTTTTGAGTTTTCGAATTATGCCCACTGCTCATGCTAGTTCCAACTCGACCTCAGCCCAAACAAGCCCTGATAACCGGGAGTGACTAATTGTGTTGGGCTTGAATGTGAAAAGCCCATGCTAGGCACCAAATAGAAGGTTGTGCCATCTTGGCCCTGAATCTTGAGCTCACTGGGCTTGACTGAGCTGCAACAGGCCCATCCAATTACAACCTTCGATGAAAACATCAATTAGGGTTACGACTAACGGGTAAGATTTTGTGAAATGCAATGAAGCTAATCAAATTCAAGGGTTGAGTGTATCTGCAGGCAATGAAGTTCCAAATGCAAGTCATATAGCCTTTCGAGTTTGAACGCTCGAGGAAGAGAAACTATGATACTCTGGCAAAGGGTGATAGATGATACACAGGTATTCAAAAATTGCTAAGAAATTGTATGTGTGGCATGCAAGGAACTCAAATTAAGGAGTCCAAATTATAAATCCTTGTTTAGATGTATCTTCAACCAAAAATTATGTTCATTTGATTGCATGGGCATTGGATTTGTGGACATTTATTGGACGGTCCTATTTCAACAGACAACTGTGAGAGGATGAGAGGAAAGGATTGCCCAATTTAGTCGGTTTACTTTGAGTTAAAGCATGCCATATATACCATTTCAAAGTGCCTGAGTATCAAGTCTCATTTACCGCTAGTGTATCACATAACTCCCTCATTAGAAAACTCGCTGAGGTTGGTTTTCATTCCCTTTTATATTCTAACCTTCGTTGCTAAGAAGAAGCAACGGATGAAGTAGAATGCGAACTTACACGGCAGCAACAAAGAAATAACGGTTACGTGAGTGGGAACGGATTGGATGCGTCCCGGGGGCCACCCAATACGGTGTGGCCCTGACCATGGGCCCACCTTAATGTATATGTAGTATATCCACGTCGTCCATCTGTTTTGACAGATCATTTTAGGGCATGATACAGAAAATGAAGCAGATACAAAGCTCAGGTGGACCATACTACAAGAAATTGTGGTGATTGAATGCCCACCATTAAAATCTTCCTAAGGCCCATTGTAACGTTTATTTTCCATCCAACTTGTTGATAAGGTATCATAGACATGGATGAAGGGAAAATATAAATATGAGCTTGATCCAAAGATGTTGTGGCCCACCAGAAGCTTTTAATTGTCAATCATCATTGTTTACTTTAGTGTGGTCCACCTGAGATTTTGATCTGCTTCATTTTTTTTCTCATCTCCGAAACTGATCCGAAAAATCGATGAACAGCATAGATATACAATGCATACATCAAGGTGGGCCCCATGATCAGGGCCGCACGGGTTGGGTGAGGCCAGGCCGCACCAAATCCGCTCCCTACGTGCGTACCCAAGCGGAATGTGTACTGAGTGGGGTCCTCCTCCATGTATGTGTCTTATCCACGTAGTCCATATATTTTAACATGTCTTGGTCGAGCACAAAATTGTAGCATATCCAAAGCTCAAGTGGACCACACTACACGAAATAGTGTGAATTAAACACCTACACTTGAAAACTTCTTGGGCAACACAGAAGTCTCCGATCAAGCTTATATTTGTGGTTTTCCTTGACCCATGCCTGTTTGTCCTTATAAACGGGTTGGATGCACAAATAAACATCACTGTGGGCCTTAGGAAGGCTACAATGGTGGACGTTGTTATACCCACTGATTCTTGTGGTGTGGTCCACTTGAGCTTTGGACGTGCTTCAAGGTTATTTCTTTTACCATAAAACGAAATATAAAAGCGTATGGATCAGTGTGGATAAGACACATACATACATGGTGGCCCCACAAAGTTTAATTGTGTTTAATGTAGCGTACCGAGTTACTCAGTACACAATCCGCTTCTCATGAGTACATGAGATCTTTTTCCTTAAACTAAGGACTTTTTTTTCAAAGGTAATCACGATCTCAAGTTTATCAATAATGTAATAATAAATTATTAAAATAAAAAATTAAGGTTGATCATCGATTTTATTGATTTGGAGTTGAGGTCGATATAATCAACAAGAACATAAAATACGCAGAGAAAATAAAAGATAAATTACCTACAATCGCCTGTATGGACAAACAATTGAGGTGGATGGTCAATAGGATGTGACTGATATATCTTCCAAGTATGGACTTAGTTGATTAGGATCCGATAACAATGGATCGTGGATATTTACATCATTCCTAAGCGTACTGCAGCAATGGCGCTGGACAACACCGATCTATGCTATGTGTAGACACCCTACCTTCGGCTACAATGTTGGTAGAGATAGCTGGATGAATGGAGGACCATACCCCCAAATCCCAAGTCCAAACTCAGGCAAACTCACCCTTGTAAGCCCCAATCCATAGCCCAACTCAAGCCTGAACCCAGCCAACTCGCCCCTAAACATCAGTCTGAAAAACCCCCTATAAGAAAAGCCAGTCAAAAAATCCTAAAAAAGTCAAACTCACTGAGTCAACCCGCTGAGTCAACTCGCTGAGTCAAATCACCGAGTCAACCCGCTGAGTCAACCCGTCGAGTCAAACCACCGAGTCAACCCGCCGAGTCAAATCACCGAGTCGACCCGCTGAGTCAACCCACTGAGTCCAAACAGCAGCCCTGAGGCATGACCGTACTACGCGCTGGAACCCGAGGAGCGTCCGTTCGGGCGGCCCCTTGCTGGAACCCGAGGAGCGTCTGTACGGGCGGCCCCCAAAATTATTTACGGGTTCTGCCACTCTCCAACACTATAAATACTCCCCTCCTCTTCTCATTTCAGCATCCATCCCTCCGAAGCCATCCAGCCCGAGTGCGATCTATCCCTCTACCCCTTAACCCATTCCTCCACCAAGGAGAGCCTGAGTAAGGAGATCCTAGCCCTGGTCCAGCCCAGCCTGACCACTGGTCCAAGTCTCCCAAGCCATCCAAGTCTTGATCCAGCCACTCGAAGTCAACCCTTGTGACACCTCCGTCCATTTAGCTACTCTTTTACCAACATCATCTCATTTGCGTCTAGCATAAGTGCAACATTTCCTTTTCTTCCAACCCCCTTGCTTCACTACAAGCACTTTGACTATTCAAACGCACAGCATGCATCTCGCATAAAGCACCTGTCAGTTCGAGCGTATGCTCTGGGCTTGCCTGTTAATGGAAACCTGCCAATCAGAAACTCTTAGTGTTCAGACCTGCATCAATGCATCATGTCATCTATGAGAATATACGAGGATTAAAACAGACTTTCAAGTGTTAGTTCGATTCTGTGAAGTAGAGATCGTACTTCGGTATGGGCAGTGTGTGGGGTGCTTAACCTCTTCCCACCCTGTAACCGTGATCCCTTACCTCGAATCTCTAGCCGCAGATCAAAAGGAGTCATTTTAGAGAAAGGAACCTTCGGATCCCCTTCTATAATGTTTCTATGGGGTCTAGCCGACTGTAGATTCGAAGTAACTGGCTAGTGGCGACTCTGGTCTCATATAAACTTATCTAACACATCCAGCTTAACACGATAACTGAGAACAAAGCCCTCGAGAACGAGGCGAACCAGTGGCACAAACGGCGATTCGCACCCACGCACCTCATCTTCTATTTCCGAAAGGAAAAGGAGGACGTCGTGTGGGAGCGCGGAACGACGAGGGTCCATAGATGGCGACTCCGTTGGGGATAAGCTAGTCCCACTAGTCGTGATCCGACTTGAAAAACAGAATCCTTCCAGTACTTGAAAGTCACTAATCCTCATACAATCTCATCTGCATAGCATTCTACCCAAAACAAAAAAAAAAATAGAAAATCCCAAAACCCCAAAAAAAGAGAGAGTAGAGTATAGTCCTCACCATTGTGCCTCCTCGGGCTCAACGTGTTCGGAAATAACTTCCCTTCCGCAGCATAATCTGCACTCGGGCTCAGCAAGCCATGTCCGACCACGAAGAAGAAACTCATCTCTTCCCTGCTCTTGAGATGACCGAAGCGCAACTTCCAACTCAACAACCAATTAAGAATACACCAATCATGCAAGAATTGGCACAAGGAATGAGAGCAATGTAAGAAATGCTCTTGCAATTCATGCAAGCACAAGCTACCACAACAGCCAACAATCAGGTTGGCCCAGTTCAGCAATCTCAGCAGCCATGCTGGGTCCTTCCGGCCTCTAGTTTAAATCAAGCACAACCATCAGAGTCTGCCCAAGACTACCGACAGCAGCCGCCTCAGCCCTTCGCTATGGGGCATCCTCCTCAGTACCTTCCCGCGACGACAAGGCCATCTCAGAGCACTCCGTATCGCAGGGACTTCTAGTCAACTTCCAGTTAATCTTACAAACAACAGTCTCAGTAGATTCTAGCATGTCCCTGCTGATGGGGCCCCTTTTCAATTTCAGCACATCCCTGCCGATGGAATTTCAATTCAATTTCCAGCAATAGGGACAGCACTGGAAAATGTCCACAATGGGGGTCAGTGTCAAGCCCACATCAATCAGCGGACAGTGGCGAATACCCAACAAGGGGGTCACTTCCCAGCATCTCAGCCTCCTACAAACAAGAGCACTTTTCAATTCCAGCACATCCCCACCGATGGGATTCCAGTTAATTTCCAGCAATCTTCAATTCAGCAAAATCCAGTTAATTTCCAGCAATCTTCAATTCAGCAATCTCCAGTCAATTTCTAGCAAGTTCCAGTTCAACCTTCAGTACAATCCCCAGTTCAGTTACAATCATTTCAAGCACAAGTTCATAAGAATCCAGTTCAGTCATCAAATCAATTTCAGGAACCCATGGTTGCTTTTCATCAAGTTCATAGGGTCGAAGACATCGACCACTATGCCGAAGAAGAACGTGCCTTACTCCAAGAGGCACCAGTCGCTCGAACGGATCACTCAGGACTGGACGAGTTGCGGGAGCAGTTCCAGATCTTGCAAAATCAGCTTCAGCGACAACAATGAATCGATTTACCTTCAACCAAGTTCAGAGACTTGTGTCCTTTCCCAGATGCTCAAGTACCTCAAAACTTTGAGGTACCAAAATTCAAAAGATACGATGGCAGCGGTTGTCCCACAGCACATCTCAAGGCCTTCTGTGGAGAGTTGAGTGCAATCTCAGGAAATGAAGGGGCCCTCATTCGCTTGTTCTAAAAATTCCTGAAAGGCGATGCCCTAGATTGGTACACCTCATTGGACTGCCACCGCATCAGGACATGGGAGCAACTTTCCCAGGCTTTCGTCGACAGATTCGCGTACAATCTCAACATTGTTGGGGTCCCAAATAGTGAGGACCTCTAAAAAGAGCAAAATAACCTCATACCTCTGAAGAAATCACGCAGAAACGCCCTCCAGTGCACGCAAAACGAAAATATGTAGGATTTCTTGACTTAGCCAAGTTCTTTAGTGGGCCCCACCTGACCATCGTGTTCGGAACTGCCCGGAAGTGAACCCGCAACTTCATTACTACTTATGGTGAACAGTGCCAGTGATTGCGCGACGAAACGGGCCCCACAAACCCTCCGAAAGTCAAAACCCAATCTGTGGAGCCCACATTTACGTGTCCACGCACCCTACAAATTCGGACATCCCACGCACCCAATGCACCCTTAAAAAGCAGCACGTTGATCCGCCATTTACGAAGGCCCGCGGGTACCCAACGCACCTTGAAAAATGGTCAACGCACCCTTACAATCCATGGATGGTCAAGAATCAGGGTTCCAGGTGCGTGGAGCCCCACGCACCCGAAAGATCCAGTATGTTTTCAGGCATTCGCACATTAATAAACAGGTGCGTTGGGGATATTTTGACAGATGCGTGACACGTGGCAGCCTCTCATTGGCTGACCCCACCTATAAATACCCCCTCATCCCACTCATTACACACACAAGAAAAGAGAGAGAGAGAGAGCTGCCGCTGCCGGAAACCCAAAATTCTCGCCGGAATCCCCGCCGGAACCCCTTTCCGATCACAGATACATCACTACAGGTCTGAATCTCATGTATTTGGTAACGCACCTGTAAAAGGACCCCACGCATCCAAAAGGACCCCACGCGTCCTTCAATCCGCCCCCACGCGACCGTAAATTCAGCAAGAATCAAAATTGTACAAAATTGGACCCACGCATCCTGAATATAGTCCTACGCACCCTTAAATTCATGATGAAATCGACATTGAATTGATAGATGCATGGAACCCCACGCACCCGTAAATTAAGTCTCACGCACCCAAAAAATCAGCCAATTGCAGAACGTGTTTGCAGGTGCACCGGGCTCAATTTTAAGTATTTTCAAGGTCTGTTTGAGCCTGTCTTGGGTATTTCAAGTATTCCGGACGCAATGGAACAGTCGAACAAACGTTTCGAAGACTTTAAAAATGAGTAGAGCCGAGCGTCTTCGAAGCTTGACCCGATTCGATATAATAAACGAAGTAACTTCCCAGAAAGGAGCTGTCAACATCCAGAGCTATGTGAACATGCTGTCATTTATGTTTACTGTAAAGGCATGATCGATTTGTGTCAAAAGCTAGACAAGCAGGGACATGGTTACCACGATAAACCATGCCAAAGAGTCGATCCTTCACAAATCAATTGCTCTCGACTACCACAACACAATGGTCGATGCCCTACCCATCCAAACGGTATCCGCTAGTTGGGCTGCGCAGGTACACAACTGTAGAATGGACTTCCCGAGGTCACCTGTCCCTACATTGACAGGCGCGGGCCCAGAGTCGTCCATCTCAGTAATAAACCCTGACAGTCTCAGCCCGGGTCTCCGGCCAAAATATGGGACAGACATCTGACTAATACAAAGGTGGTTCAGTACCTAGCAAGACAAATAAAGGTCTCTACGACCACAAGCTCTAAGACCATGGTCCCTGTTGACTAGTCTTTTGCCTTCTAATCAAGGGTCATCGATCATTCGATGTAATTAAGGGCCCGTGCCAGACCACGGCCTGGAATGTACAAAATCTCAGAACCTCTGGAATAAAATTCGCCTTGCGATATCTCTTCTCTTGTGTACTTTTGTGAATGCTTATGATTGTCTGCGAATGTTTCCATTACTCAGAACCCAAGAGCAACTAAACACCACATTTCAGGGAAATGTCCCCTGGAGTCCATCTCCTAGTTCCAACAAACTGGCGACTCTGCTGGGGATCGAACCCAGAGTTTCTGGTTTAGTTCTGAGTATAGAAACGCTCTAAGATCAATCATTCACATATGCGAATGTGTGCACAGGAGATTTATCGTGAGGCATAATGTTTCGGCGCCCTCGGGCGCCAAACTGGCAACTCTCAACGGGAACGTTCCTCCCTTCATCTTTAAGGCGGTAGACGGTAAATCAAAGGCTTTCAAGAAACCATAAACCCCCGCAACCACGCATGTTTGTCTTCTCCTTGCCTATTCATAATAAGTTATGTATCGCGATCGATGGACTCACGTTCCCGGCCGCGTTTATGAACTGTTCTAATGATTTTCTGTCACTACAGAATTAGCAAGATAACAGGACAGATGTTAATGTCAGATTTTGTAACAGGATCCTCCGGACGTTCACCTTCTCTCCAACAGGGATTTCCTCCGCCAAACCTGAAAGAAGACAGACAGCAACTAAGGGTGGCTGGGGTCTAGCCGTTAGCCCTCCGATGCTTAAGTCAGGCCAAAGCAAGAAGAAGAGTAACCAGGCCAAAACAGGACAGGGATTGAATATTGTGTGTACCTTTCCCTTAATAGAGTCGTCCCTTTATATAGATCTGAAGCGGTTCAATCTGTTACGCAAGATATCGAGATCCCGCTGATCTCGTGTACGATACTGAGATCTTGCTGATTTCATGGGATAAGATCCTCATCTTTAGAGACGAGATCCAACCCAATGACTTATTTCGAAAATCACGTTCCTTGATGGCAATCCCTTGAGATCCGAAACCACCAGAGAAGATAAGCCCAAAAACTGACCTATACGGGCTGCCGGTAGGAGTAGTAATAGCGCTGATCGCTCATGTAGAGCTGGAAACCGTAGTTGGAGTCATAGCCAGCGAAAAGGAAGGAGATGCCGACAAGACGGAAACCACCGAATTGGGTGTAGCCCTGCCTGGCATCGCAGAGGGATTGGACAAGCTGCTCGACAGGAATCGGGTGCTGGTACTGAAGGTTAAGAGATGTAGCCGCAGAAAAGCTGTTCGCATGTTGGAACATGGTCGCGAGTCCAAGTGCTCGCTTATTTTGACGTAACACCTTTCAACGACTTGTGAGAAGGTCTGCTCGCTGTTCAAGAAGGGAATCTTTGCTTTGCTTTATCTGACCATCGGTTATGGGAGCTCGAAGCCTTGCGGATAGGTGCTCCGTATTTATCCATCCTATGACTCTTGAGCATATGATCTCGAGAGTCGGACGGGCATCCCACACTTACCCAATCTGCGGCTTGTGATAAGATGATCTCGAGAGTCGGATGGGCATCCTGCACTTACCCGATCTGCGACTCTCGCTCAGATGATCTCGAGGGTCGGATGGGCATCCTGCACTTACCCGATCTGCGACTCTCGCTCAGATGTTCTCGAGGGTCGGATGGGCATCTTGCACTTACCCGATCTGCGACTCTCGCTCAGATGTTCTCGAGAGTCGAATGGGCGTCCGTGTACAATCTTAACAGCTAAGTTGATCTCCCTTATTTTGCCTATAACAGATGCCCCCCAAGTCCTTGCCGCCAAGGATTTTGAAGGGAAGGACTTAGCTCATTACCACACGTAACCACCCACTGCCTTCATCGAGAACGGAACCTCACATGATGGGCTGGAATTAATGAGCGCCATCTTTCCGCAGCCTTTTCGCAGACAGAAAATGAAGGGGCGCTCGCCACGTGTTTGAGGAGTTAATGGGCGTGCCTGCTCGAGTGCTGCGCCGAAGGAGGGACTGCCACGTGTTATCAGATATGGCGGAATGATTGCCTATAAATATACAGAGTCCGCCATTTCTCTGGTTTTCTACAGAAGTTTTTTCGAAGAAAAAGAATTCTCGCGTCATCTCCATTTTCATCTTCTCCTTTCGGTGTTTCTTCCTCTTTCTTTCTGTTGGGTATATTTCCTTTTTCTTTTCTTTTCATCTTCTCATGGCTGGGAACTCTGACGAGACCACCGTCCCACTAGGTGATGCTACCCCGGAATCCTCTGCTTCTAGCAGTGCGAGGGTTCCGGCAGGGAGATACACAGTAGCCGGATATCCTTCTGTTTTATCGGAGGACCGGCTGGCTGAGTTACGGGAGAGATATCTAATCCCCGACTCAGTCACTCTCCGATTGCCTAGAGATGGAGAAACGCCAGACTCCCCTCCCCCAGGATGCGTAGCTTTTTATGAGTACCAGCTCATCCTGGGCGTACGCCTCCCCCTCCATCCCTTCATATGCGATGTACTCCGGTGTTACAAGATTGCCCCCGGGCAACTCATTGTGAATGGATGGAGGGTAGTCCTGGGTTCTTTTGCCCTCTGGGCTCAGGCCGGCAACGGGGAGCTTACAGCGGAGGAATTCCTCCGCATGTTCCGTCTAAAGAAAGCACCATCCAGCGAAGGCTGGTATTACCTGTGCTACTGGCACCGGGATAACTTCGTGCTGGGGAAGCCCTCCTCGAATTATCCCGGCTGGAGGAAGCGGTGGTTCTATGCTTCCGGGAACTGGGAGTCTGCCTCCTCCAGGGGTCCAGGAGTGACCCGTTTTTTCTGTGAAGGTAGGCACAGTCTCGCATTGTGCAATTTTCTCCAGTGATGGTTTCTAGGGTTTTATTCATTTTTTGACCCCTGTTTGTGCTCGCAGGTATCCCGGCCTTGAGAAAACCAAATCTAAAGGGGGGAATCAACGAGAAAATAGTAAAGGTGTACAAGGTGCCTGTTGGTGATAGGCACATCGAGGCCTGCTTGTCTCCTTCACGACTTGCAGCAGCGGGCCTAATATCCAGAAGAGAAGTTGAGATGACGAAGGCTGGAGAGAAGAGGGGTCTGTTGCCCCGACTGAAGGGCACAAGCTCCAAGAGGCAGAAGAGAAGACCTGTCGAACCATCTCAATCATCCATCCGCACGGGTAGCGATCAGCCTGCCCCTCCCGCGAGCATGATGGGGGCCCCGGCTGGGCCCACTATTCCGTCACTGGTGGTCGCACCTGGTCCACCAGTGATTAACATTGCTGACAATTCCCCGGACGGGGCGGGGTCCAGCTGCCCTCCAGCTGAAGAGGCTCGAGAGCAGGTAGAGCCTCAAGAGCCGGCTCCTGCTCGCGAACTGATCCCTGCTGCCGAGCAGGGACCTTCTCGCGAGTCGATGCCTCCACCTCGCGAGCAGGCCGGGTTGGTCGTTGCCCAACCGTCAGGGAGCGGGACGTATTCTATTCCCCGCCACCTCCATCCAGTATGTAAATTTTTATTTGAGAACGTCCCCCCTCATGCCTTCGGCTCTCTTCCCGAGCCAAGCCCTGAGAACCTTTTCCTCGAAGCGGGGGTGAGGATGGTTCAGGTAAGACCTTGTCAAGACCTGCTTTAATCTGTTATTACGTTCCAGAATACTTTCTCACATTTTTCATCACTTTTGCAGGGCTTAGATCTTATCCTGTGAACGAGGCGTGATATCGTTGCCGCCGGTCGCATGATAGATGAAGCTGAGGGGAAGAGGACTGCCTTGGAGAAGGCAGTTCAAGGAAGAGATCAGCTGCTCAAGGCCCGTGAGGCGGTGATCACGAAGAGAGATGAGGAGAAGAAGATCCTCATCGAGAAAATCCAAGTCCTGACCGACAGGTATCAGGCCTTGGTAGGGCTATCAATGGCATGGATCTTGATCCGTATCCGATCCGTATCCGATCCGATTTAATCGGATTCGGATCAATAATCGGATAATCGGGTCGGATACGGATATCCAAAGATGATCCGTTTAATATTCGGGTCGGATTCGGATCAACCTTGATCCGGCCCGTTAACGATCCGACCCGATAAAAAAATAAATAAATAAATAAAATAAAATAAATAAAATAAAATAAAATAAAATAAAAACATATGATAATCTCTCTTTCTCTCTCTCTCTCTCTCTCTCTCTCTCTCTCTCCTCTCTCGGATATCGGGTCGGATATCGGGTCGGATCATAATCGGATCGGAAACGGATTTCAAAAAATTTAATCGGGTCGGGTTCGGATCATATACTTGTGATCCGAATCGGATTCGGGTCGGATTCGGGTCAGATATGTTCTTAATCGGGTCGGATTCGGATCATCACTGATCCGGTCCGTATCCGACCCGTTGACAGCCCTAGGCCTTGGACTCAGACTTCGTGAAGCTCACGGGTTTGAAGGAGAAGGCTGAGAGAGAGAGAGGGAGATCTTCCGCCAAGACAAGATCTCGTTGGAGGAGCAGTTCGCGGAGGCCAGGTCGCAGCTCAAGGAGGCCAACGACAACCTGGCCAAGGAGCGCTCCGCTCTTGCACAGCTCAAGGACGACTCGATCCACTGGGACGAGGAGAAAGTCGCCCTTATAAAAATGCTCTCGGAGGAAGGTCCTCGGGCAATTTCCGAGTTCCGGACTTCGCAGCTATATGACGATGAAAGATACGAGTCGTATAATGCTGGTCGCGACTTTGCGCTAAGAGTAGTGCAACGAATGATCCCATCCTTTGATATGGGGGAATTTGGTCGAGTCGCGACCATCATAGCTGCAGAAGAGCAAGCTGCTGCTGAGAACGAGGTGACTGAAGCCACGCAAGCTGGAGGGGCTCCAGAAATGGGCCCTGAAGTCGAGAGCACGGCTCCTCCAAGAGATTGATCTTTTTGTTTTCCTCTCTTGTACTCGCGAGCAGAAATTTTGTAAATATTTTATCATCAATGAAAAGATATTTTTTTGGAAGTGTTGTTCTTGTTTACTCTTTCCCTTTCATGTAATGAATGCCTTCTCGTTCTTGTTTACTTTCTTTTCGTGCACTGAATGCCTTCCTGTTGCAATGAGTTATGCTCAACCCGGGGGGTCGTAGCGACCATGCCCTCGTGGAGATAGACTTATCTATCGATTGAGAGAATGTGCTCAATCCGGGGGGTCGTAGCAACCAAACCCTCGTGGAGATAGACTGATCTATCGATTGAGAGAATGTGCTCAATCCGGGGGGTCGTAGCGACCGTGCCCTCGTGGAGATAGACTGATCTATCGATTGAGACTTCAAGTTTACCTCCAGGTTTACCAAGGGTATGAAGGTCATCTATAAAATGGAAATGCGACCATCCTAGGTGAATTTAACCCTACCAAAGGTAGGCGATTGGCCAAGGGATTGTATGCATCCTCTTCGGGGCTATTCAGATCCAAGTTAATGGAGTAGCGACCAAAAGATGTCTTTCACTTTATTCATAAAAGTTGTCCATGAACTACATCAAATCTAGGGGTAGTATCGTAGCAAATGCTCCACGTGCCAAGGGCGACGTACGGGCTTCCCTTGCATGTCTTCAAGATAATAAGTACCGGGTCGCACAATCCTAATAACCCGATATGGGCCTTCCCAATTTGGATCCAACGAACGAGCGGGAACTTCAAGTTTTTGCCTCAGGACCAAATCTCCGGGCTGGAAGGATCTAGGCCGAACCCTAGCATTTCGATAACGAGTAATACGTTGTTGATATGCTGCCACTCGTACTTGGGAAGCATTTCTTCGCTCTTCCAAGAGATCGAGATGAAGTCGGAGGTTTTCCTGATTACTCGCGGGGTCGTACTGCTCGATCCGATATGAGGGCACTTGAATTTCCACTGGTACCACTGCGTCGACACCAAAAGCTAAGGAGAAAGGGGTTTCTCCTGTTGCTGTACAAGCCGTGGTTCTATACGCCCATAATACTTCTGGTAGAAGTTCTGGCCACACCCCTTTACATTCCCCTAGCTTGGTCTTTAAATGGTGCTTGATGATCTTATTCACTGCCTCGACCTGCCCATTCGCCTGAGGATGATATGGAGAAGTGCGGAGATTATGTATCTTCCATTTTTCACAAAATTCATCAAAAGCTGCGTTGTCGAACTGTGTTCCGTTATCGGTAATTATAGTGTGAGGAAGTCCGAAACGGCATATAATATTTCTCCATACAAACTTAGTAGTTTGTTTCTCAGTAATCTTGGCTAATGGTTCTGCCTCGACCCATTTGGTGAAATAATCAACTGCCACGATCGCGAACCTATTTTGTCCCTTTCCCATGGGTAAGGGCCCGATGATATCGACCCCCCACTGAGCAAAAGGCCAAGGGCTATCAACTGGGGTCATCCGCTCGGATGGTACATGAGGTATAGGTAAATATCGTTGACACTTGTCACATTTTTTAGAAAATTCAATTGCATCTGCTTTCATAGTGGGCCAATAATATCCTTGCCTCATCGCTTTATATGCTAGGGATCGTCCCCTGGGATGGTTACCACATGCCCCCTGGTGTACTTCATCTAGAACACGAAGTGCTTCTTCTGGATGAAGACACCTTGAATAAGGCAAGGAAAAGCTTTTGCGCAACAATATTCCGTCCTGTAAAGTATACCTGGCAGCCCGGAGACAAATTTGCCTTGCAGCTTTTTTGTCCTCTGGTAGATGTCCGTCTCTGAGATAAAGGATGATAGGATCCATCCAGCATGGAGATGATTGTACAGATATTACATGCTCGAGAGTCGCTTGGTCGATACTCAGGTACTGACGATGCTCGATGGGGATCGAATGTAATAACTCAGATTCTGGTGCGGAAGCGAGCTTTGCCAAGGAATCAGCAAGTTGGTTCTTCTCGCGAGAAATGTGAATTATTTCATAAGTCTTCAGTTTTGCGAGTAGGATGAGGACACGAGACTTGTAGAAGGCCATCCTTTCTTATTTGGTTTCGAATTTACCAAGGACTTGGTTAACAATGAGCTGGGAGTCGCTATGAATTAACAGATTCTGAACTGCAAGGACAATGGCCAGTTCGAGGCCAACGATTAGGGCCTCATATTCTGCTTCATTATTTGAGACGCGAGATTCGAAACGCAGAGCATATTGAAAATGTGACCCGTCGGGAGCCACTAAAATTAGCCCCGGTCTGCTACCAGTGGCCCGCGACAACCCGTCCACGAAGAGTAACCAAGGAGGCTGGTCGCTGGTCATGGTATTATCATCAGGAGAGTACGTGAATTCGGCGATGAAATCAGCCACGGCCTGACCCTTTACCGCGGTCCTAGGGTAGAATGAGATATCGTGCTCGCTGATCTCGACTGCCCATTTAGTTAACCGTCCGGAAGCCTCAGGTTTTTGAAGGACTTGTCGTAGCGGATGATTCGTCGGTACTAAAATAGCGTGGGCTTGAAAGTATGGTCGCAGTTTTCGAGTTGCCGTGACTAAGGCTAGGGCCAGTTTCTCCATATCAGAATACCTAGTTCTGCATCAACCATTGCTCGACTGATATAATAAACCGGCCTCTGCACCCCGGAATCTTCTCTTATTAAAGCGGCACTAACGGCCGTAGTGGACACAGAGAGATAAAGAATGAGTTGCTCATGTGCTACAGGTTTAGATAAAATGGGGGGTGTGCTCATGTATAGCTTCAATTGTTGAAAGGCTTCCTCACATTGTGGTGTCCATTTCCAATCAGACTTGGCCGTTGCACGAAGGACTTTGAAGAATGGTAAACACTTGTCAGATGCTCGCGAGATGAACCTGTTTAACGATGCGATGCGACCAGCCAGACGCTGGACGTCCTTCAGAGTGGTGGGGGATTTCATCTCTATCAATGCTTTTATCTTCTCAGGATTAGCCTCAATTCCGCGTTGGCCAACCATGAACCTGAGAAATTTCCCTGCAGACACACCGAACGCACATTTTTCTGGGTTCAATTTCATTTAATACCTCCTCATTAGGTCGAAGGCTTCTCGAAGATCAGAAATATGATCATCTTCTATAGTGCTTTTCACGAGCATGTCATCAACATAGACTTCATATTCCTACCAATTTGAGCAGCGAATATTTTGTTGACAAGACGTTGATAAGTGGCCCCTGCATTTTTAAGACCGAATGGCATTACCTGGTAACAATATAATCCCCGGTCTGTGATGAAAGCGGTATGCTGGCTATTAGGTGGGTGCATCATGATCTGGTTGTAACCAGAATAAGCATCCATAAAACTAAGCAGTGCGTGTCCAGCTGTTGAGTCGACCAACTGGTCGATCCGCGGTGTCGGGAAGCTGTCTTTGGGACATGCTTTGTTCAAGTCTGAATAGTCGACGCACATTCTCCATTTGCCATTAGCTTTCCGGACGAGAACTACGTTCGCGACCCACTCTGGGTAGTCAACTTCTTTTATGAAATTGACCGTGAGTAGCTTTTCAACTTCAGCTTTGATCGCCATTTACCTTTCTGTAGTGAAGGCACGTCGGCGTTGGTGTACGGGTTTATGCTTTGGATCGATATTGAGACGATGTACGATGACGTTGGGGTCGATGCCTGGCATATCTTTATGAGACCAAGCAAACACATCCTGGTATTCAGTGAGGAAACAGACCAAATCTCCACGATGGACACTGGTTAAAGAGGATCCAATGTACATGATTTTAGACAGGGTCGTCTTCGATCAGATGAATCGCCACTGTTTCCTCCCTAGGAGTTCCTGATTGGAGAGCATTCTCTCTCGGATCCAACGAGGTGTTGGTGGAGAAGGTGGGTGAACCTTGTATTATCTCCATAACGGGTGTTACTTGAGCCTTCTTCCGATCCTGTAGGGCTATCTGATAGCAAGACCGTACCTCCTGTTGACTTCCTCGCACGACCCCGATACCATTTGGGGTGGGAAATTTGACACATAGATACGAAGGGTGCAAGCTGCCCCGATCTTAGTAAGAGACGGCCGTCCTAAAATGGCGTTATACGCTGATTTTCGGTCCACCACGAGGAAATTTACGAAGATGGTGGTCTTCGCTGGACTTTCTCCAAAAGTAACTGGGAGATCAATGCTTCCTTCAGGTGTTACTACCTCACCTCCGAAGCTGACGAGGGGGGTCGAAACTGGTTTGAGCAGGCTTCTGGCAAGTGCCATTTTGTTGAAAGCCTCCAAGTATAGAATATCGGCTGAGCTGCCTGTATCCACCATAATTCGATGTGTCAGATAATTTGATACCTTCAAAGTGACTACGATGGAGTCTTCGTGAGGGAAGTGAATTCCCTTTGCATCTTCGAGAGTGAAGGAAATTGGAGGATGACTGGTCTTCGACGAGCTAGACGTCTGTTCCAGCCAGTAGATTTGCTGGGGTTCTTTGGACGCCTTTCGAGCGTATGCTTTTCTGGAAGCTTGAGAATCGCCCCCGCAAGCTGGTCCTCCGATGATGGTGCGAATTTCCCCCGTAGGCTCAGCGTCCTCTTGGTCAGTTTGATGATAAGGTTGTTCCTTTTTGCGTGACGAGGTGTTCGCCCTTTCTAGGTGATCGATTTTTACGAGCAACATAATCCTGGAGATGGCCCTTTCGAATGAGCGCTTCGATATGGTCTCGTAGAGAGATGCAGTCCTGGGTTCTATGCCCATGATCTTTGTGGAAGTAACAGAACTTGCTCTTGTCTCTCTTCTCGGGATCGGATTTGATCTTTGCAGGCCACTTCATATATGGCTTATGTTTAATCTCCATTAGAACCTTTTCATGAGACCGATGAAGAGGAGTGTAGTTATGATATTTACCGGAATAAGGCTTCTTGGGAGAACGTTCGCGTTGATCACGACGATATTTTTTATCTGTAGAAGAGGCTCCTTCTGGCTTGCGTCTCTTACCCTGTACTCCATGGCGTGTCAATGCAACTTCTTCTGCATTGATATATTTCTGAGCTTTGGCTTGGAACTCTGCCATAGTTTTTGGAGGGCTCTTGTCTAAAGCAAACCTGAATTTCTCGCTCGTTATTCCGGCTATGAGGGCTGTGAGGCCTTTTTCTTCAGTATAACCTTCAGTTTGAACGGCTTCAGCGGTGAACCGTACTGTGAACTCCTTTATCGTTTCCCCATATTGTTGTTTTAGATTCATTAGATGGGAGGCTGGCTTCTTGATGCGGATGCTTCCCATGAATTGAGAAAGGAATATCTCCGATAACTGAGAAAAGGAGCTGATGGAACGAGGCTTTAATCCTCGGAACCACGTACGAGCTGCCTCCTTCAATGTTAGGGAAAAAGCCCTACACATGATTTCTGAACCATGTCCCTCCAACTCCATGAGGGACCTGTATGTTTCCAGGTGTTCAAGAGGGTCGCCAATACCTGTGTACGGGGTGATAACAGGCGTTAGATACTTTCTGGGTAACGGGGCTTCCATAACCTCGCTGGTGAAGGGGGACTCGGATTGATGTATCGCCGCCATGACTGCAGATGGTTGATTTGCCTGGTATCGCTGTTCCATGACATTAAAACGATCATGGATTCTTTTGAGATCTCCTTCCCATGGTAGGGTATAGCTTGATGTTTCGGCGGTGGAGCCCTGCGGTTGAGGTTGTCGAGACGAACTAAAATGTATAGAGTGTGGAGACGGCACAGGGGGATGGCTGCCAAGTGGTGGGACCTGTGGTTCGTCCATAGAATGTCTAGATGCCACTGGTATGGGCTGCGGTGGTAACCCTTCGGAGGCTTGTCTCTGCGGTTCGGGGAAATGTTAATCAAGCTGATTTGACAGCGCCTGAACTCCGGCGTTTAGAGTTAGGAGAGTGTTTCCGAGGAAACGTAGGACATCGTCTTGATTTCTAAAAGCCTCCAATAATGGATTTGTTGATGGCATATTCGGGGCTCCTTGAGGGATATTCGTCGACGTGGGTGGAAGAGCAGGTACGGACTCCGTCTCATCGGGCGGAGGTGGTGCCTGCCTTGAAGTCGAAGGATGAACAACCTTTTTAGGAGGCATCGCGGAAGGATTTTGATCGGTAGAACGATTGATTTTGATGATCAAGTCGATTCCCACAGACGGCTGCCAAACTGTTAATGTCAGATTTTGTAACAGGATCCTCCGGACGTTCACCTTCTCTCCAACAGGGATTTCCTCCGCCAAACCTGAAAGAAGACAGACAACAACTAAGGGTGGCTGGGGTCCAGCCGTTAGCCCTCTGATGCTTAAGTCAGGCCAAAGCAAGAAGAAGAGTAACCAGGCCAAAACAGGACAGGGATTGAATATTGTGTGTACCTTTCCCTTAATGGAGTCTTCCCTTTCTATAGATCTGAAGCGGTTCAATCTGTTACGCAAGATATCGAGATCCCGCTGATCTCGTGTACGATACTGAGATCTTGCTGATTTCGTGGGATAAGATCCTCATCTTTAGAGACGAGATCCAACCCAATGACTTATTTCGGCAATCACGTTCCTTGATGGCAATCCCTTGAGATCCGGAACCACCAGAGATGATAAGCCCAAAAACCGACCTATACGGGCTGCCGGTAGGCGTAGTAATAGCGCTGATCGCTCATGTAGAGCTGGAAACCGTAGTTGGAGTCATAGCCAGCGAAAAGGAAGGAGATGCCGACAAGACGAAAACCACCGAACTGGGTGTAGCCCTGCCTGGCATCGCAGAGGGATTGGACAAGCTGCTCGACTAGGAATCGGGTGCTGGTACTGAAGGTTAAGAGATGTAGCCGCAGAAAAGCTGTTCGCATATTGGAACATGGTCGCGAGTCCAAGTGCTCGCTCATTTTGACGTAACACCTTTCAACGACTTGTGAGAAGGTCTGCTCGCTGTTCAAGAAGGGAATCTTTGCTTTGCTTTATCTGACCATCGGTTATGGGAGCTCGAAGCCTTGCGGATAGGTGCTCCGTATTTATCCATCCTACGACTCTTGAGCATATGATCTCGAGAGTCGGATGGGCATCCCGCACTTACCCAATCTGCGGCTTGTGATCAGATGATCTCGAGAGTCGGATGGGCATCCTGCACTTACCCAATCTGCGACTCTCGCTCAGATGATCTCGAGGGTCGGATGGGCATCTTGCACTTACCCGATCTGCGACTCTCGCTCAGATGTTCTCGAGAGTCGAATGGGCGTCGTGTACAATCTTAACAACTGAGTTGATCTCCCTTATTTTGCCTATAACAACAGACAAAAGAAATGACAGGCCCGATGACCAGCCCATGCACCTTCCTCGTCACCGGAGGCTTCAGCTTCCCCCGTTTCACCACAGCTGTAAATGCGAAATCAGAGTGGCAGATGATTGAGACTCGAAGGCAGAAGAAGGAACAGAAGAAAGCTGCCATCCTAGCAGCATACAGGGAAACAGATATTACAAAACCTCGCCCCAGGATCCGAAAACAGTGGCAGCCTAAGCAGGGGCAGAAGACCCTTATCAGTAGGAGGGTTGCGCCAATTGAGCCCGCAATGCCCGCAATGACGATTGAGCAGTTCCCGCCGTTGCCCAAAACCTCTCGTACCTCGCAAAGGACCACTGGGCTCGTAAATGAAAAGCCCAAGCCCGTGACGACCCTCGTACCAAGACAAAGCCCGGTTCAAAAAATCCAGTTGGTGCAAGTAGTAATGGTCCAAGTGGCTGCGGAGGTAGAGGAAGAACCGTATGAGACAGAAGAGTTACCTCCGTTACAAGATCAGATCGACAGGTTGGTGGAGGCTAACCGCGAGACAAATGAGCGAATGAAGGCTATCCAAGAGGCCTTGACCACTCTGATAGCGCAAAATGCCACCAGAAGTGCCGCGCCACCCACCCGTCAGTCGGCGGAGGAATCTCAAGGTGCAGCAGAAGGTCCGGTTGATCCAGAGCCACCCATCCAACCCAGAGTCATGCCAGTAGGACGCGCACTGCTTTTCACATCTCACATATCACGAGAAGAGTTATCCCAAACAATAGCCCATATGATGCAGCAGGAAAAGGAGAAAGAGAGGAAAGGTAGCTACAACTATCGGGTCCCATACCCGTCAGAAGTAGAGGAGGTACCATTTCTGGCCAACTTTAGATGCCCGGACTTCAGAAAATTCGACGGCAGAGGGTCGCCAGAGGAGCACATCACCTACTTCTTGACCACATTGGGAAACTGGTCTGCAGTTCCGCAGTATTGCATGCGGCTGTTTGGATCTACCCTAACAGGGAAAGCATTCCAATGGTACATGTCGCTACCAGCCGGCTCTGTGAGAACGTGGGAGCAGATGCAAGATGCCTTCATCTCAAAATTCTTTGCAACAGAGAGAGAGATCTCGTTAACGGATCTTGCAATGGTCAGACAGAGAAATGGTGAGCCAGTTGAGAAGTTCATCGACCGATGGGGGCCACAGCAGCTCAATGTCGAGAATTACCCAGCGAAGGCGAGCAGATGAAGATGTGTCTAAGGGCCCTAGACCCGATGATCTCGTATGGCTTGTCAGGAAGTACCTTCAACTCCTTTCGCGAACTGGCAACGAAAGCACACTTGGTAGAGGAAGCAGCATCTCGAGTGAGCTTCAGGCCCGAGAGACAGAAAAGAGAGACAGGAAGAGTGGTGGAGACTCACCAGGTCGACAGAAGCATGGACCAGAAAGACCGAAAGCGTCCCGCTACCAATAATGGGACAGAGATGAAGGCGGCGGATATACAGGATAAGAGTAAAAAGCCCTACGTACCCAAATGTGTATCTATAGCCGAAAGAGAGAAGGCGAACGGCCCATAAACATTCGACATGGCCGATTTGGTTCCGATCATGAAACAGTTGATCGAAGAGGGCTTGATACGCCTACCAGAGCTAATTCGTCCGCACGAGGTCGGACGAACGAACGACCCTAAATACTGCAAATATCACCGGTGCATCAGCCATCAGACAGAAGATTGCTTCTCCTTAAAGGGAAGAATGCAGCGATTGATCAATCAAGGGGTCATCAGCATGAAGGTACCTGAGACAGTGAAGGAGGCAGTCAGGGCAATTTCAACAGTCTCGATAAGAGGTGAAACCAGCCGATCAACCTCGTTCCCTAAGCCGAAGGAACCATGGACTCCAGTCAGTAGCAAGAAAAGACTTGAGAACAGACAAAGACTCGTGAAGCAAAAGAAGAACAGAGGAAGAGGCAGAAGAGAGAGGTCGCAGGGGCAGGAACGACTCATGACAAGCATGGCCCACTGCGGAATGGTGTCGTTCGTCGAACAGGCATCACCTGAAGAAACCCCACAAGTAGTGGAGAGGGAGGTTGACGCAGTCATCCTACGGTCAGGAAAGTAAATGCCTGACCGTACTCTCCCAAGACCAGACAACCCGATGCCAGAAGACGGTACCCCTGATAGATCACAGGAAAGGCCTCGCATGCAAAAGTCAAAAGAAAAGGTCGTCGAAGCTACGACCAGTCAGCCGAACCCTAAGCCAGTAGCATACGACATTGTGTCGCACCTACAAAAGGTTCCCGCCCGCCTGAGCATATACGATGCTCTATGCCTCTCAAAAGTGTACAGGGAAATGTTAATCAACGCCTTACTTGACAATGAAGTCAGGGAGGTCACGATAATAGAGATAGAAGAAGAAATGAAAAATTCAGATAAATTTTGGGAAGGGTATATGCCGGTGTCACAAGTCATGCCTGTCAACCATCCTTCGACCATCACTTTCTCAGAATAAGACCATACGATAGAATCAATAGATCACAATCGCCCGTTAATGGTCACCGGAATAATCAGGGATACCGAGGTCAAGAGATGTATGCTGGACGATGGGTCGGCTGTAAATATCATGCCCTTGAAAACATTGCAGAGGATAGGTTACAGGCAATCGGCGTTACGCCCGAGTTTTATG
This sequence comes from Liriodendron chinense, assembly GCA_003013855.2. Lineage (NCBI taxonomy): Eukaryota > Viridiplantae > Streptophyta > Magnoliopsida > Magnoliales > Magnoliaceae > Liriodendron > Liriodendron chinense. Next base: position 306,307 of record PVNU02002307.1, read on the forward strand.
ATAATTTAAGGTTTCAATCAAGACAGCCAGCGTACGCTCGGGTCAATTACGGTAATGTTAGAGATCGAAGGACTGACAATGAAAGTAACATGTCAGGTAAACGATGCAGTGACAACATACAACCTCCTTCTAGGAAGGCCTTGGCTCCATCAAAATCGCATAATCCCCTCGACATATCACCAGTGTTTTAAATATAGCAGAGACGGGATCCAATACAGGGTAGCGGTAGACCCAAAACCATACACAACAGCCGAGTCATTTTTAGCCGATGCAAAGTATTACAACTCAGCTGACGACAGTGAAACCAGCGAAAGGACCGAGGTATCGAAGAAGGGGCAAGGGGTAAAAAATCGAATAGAGAAGTTCGTGCAGAGAAGTGAGCCTCAAACTGCCACCCAGGGGAGATCCCGACATCTGCTAGAAGGTCACTCTCAGCCAATTACGAAGAAGTTCTATGTGATACCTCAACATCTGCGTCAGCCAGGGCAGTCTGTGTTAAAACAGATATCAGATTGAGACATGAGCGTGCTCAAGTCCAGCTTCAATGTACCGGTACCCAAGATAGGAAGAGCCAAACCATTTTCAAAAGCTCCGAGCCAATTCATCGTGCCGTCAAGAGACGTCACTCAGAAAGACATCAAGTTTCACTCAGGACCAAGCCAACCAGCACCATCAGAAGAAAGAGAGGAGGGAAGGGGGCTCACCCAGCTTCGACCGATAGAAGAGAAGCAGGGCCAGCCGAAAGATCATGAAGAATATGGGATTCTCCGGCCAAAGGATAGACACAGAAAAGAGGTTACTGGCTCCATTTGAAGAACATAAGCGAGTATACCGAAATGGAGAGGGCCTAGGGGCTAGGGCAAGTGTAAACATGGTAACCATCAGCCCGGCAGAAGAGACCCAGTCGCAGGAGCCTATCGATATAGTCCAGCCAAGTGTCGCACCCGTGCAACTAGAAGATGGTGGACAACCGACGATCGACGAACTCGAGGAGATAAACCTGGGCAACCCCGAAGAACCCAGGAATACATACTTGAGCAGAAACGTCCCGGAAGGTGAGACGGAGACATACATGCAGCTGTTAAAGGAAAATAAAGATATCTTTGCCTGGACATATTCAGAAATGCCCGGGCTCAGCCCAACAATCGTCATGCACAAGCTAAGTATCATGAAGGAAAAGAAGCCAGTGAAACAACCGCAACTGACGATTCCATCCGGACATTATACCCAAGATTGAGGAAGAAGTCAAGAGACTAATTCAGGCCGGGTTCGTTCGAGAGGTGAAGTACCCCCGGTGGATCTCAAACATCGTGCCGGTCAAGAAGAAGAGCGGACAAATCCGAATATGTGTTGATTTTCGAAACCTGAATGAAGCCTGCCCTAAAGACGATTTCCCCCTCCCAATTCCTGAGCTGTTGATTGATAGCACGACAGGGTATGCAGTGATGTCTTTCATGGACGGGTATTCGGGATACAATCAAATTCGTATGGCCCTAGAAGATGAAGAAGCCACGACTTTCCGCACAACTCTCGGCATCTACTGTTATCGCGTAATGCCCTTCGGATTAAAGAACGCAAGGGCAACGTACCAGCGCGCAATGCACATCATATTTCAGGATATGATGCATAAACACGTCGAATGCTATGTAGATGATTTAGTCGTAAGGTCGGCCGATCATGAGCAGCACAGGGAGCACCTAAGGCAAGTGTTCCAATGGTTGCGCAAGAAGAGTCTCCGTATGAATCCGCTAAAATGCACGTTCGGAGTTGTATCCGGCAAATTCTTGGGTTTCGTGGTCAGACACAGGGGCATAGAAATCGATCCCACAAAAATTAAGGCCATCATAGAAATGCCGCCTCCGAAGAACCTAAAGCAGCTGAAGAGCTTCCAAGGCCGCGTAGCATATCTGAGAATATTCATTTTGAATTAGCTGGTCGTTGTCAGCCGTTCTCCCGACTCAACAAGAAAAATGTCAAGTTCTAATGGGACGCCGCCTATCAGAAAGCTTTCGATTCACTAAAAGGAATGCTCGGGAATTCGTCAGTCCTCGCCGCCCCAATCAAGGGACAAACCGCTGATTCTATACATTGCAGTGGGTGATAACTCGCTAGGGGCGCTCTTGGCACAGAAAAATGAAGAAGGCAAGGAAAACGCACTGTATTATTTAAGCCGCACGTTAGTAGGGGCCGAGTTTAACTACTCAGTGATCGAGAAGATATGTCTGGCCCTCGTCTTCGCCATAAAGAAACTCAGGCATTACTGCCTCTCACATCAAATAACGTTGATATCCAAGGCCGACCCGATCAAATTTCTCATGAATTGGCCTATGCTGTCCGGACGCTTAGCAAAATGGGCCCTTCTCCTCTCAGAATTCGATATCACTTACGTCCCGGCCAGGGCCGTTAAGGGACAAGCGATTGCGGATTTTCTCGCTGCGCACCTCGTCCCAAGCAATGAAGAAATGGAATACTGATCTCCCAGACGACCAGGTTATGATGATTGAAGAACAACGACTCTGGCAAATGTACTTCGACGGAGCCTCTAGATCCACAGGGGCAGGAGCAGGAGTTATATTTATTAGCCCGCAGGGAGATCTGCTGCCTTATTCATTTACGATCGTGCCAGCCTGTACCAACAACGAAGCAGAATACCAAGCCCTCATTATCGGGCTACAGCTCGCCCTCGAGATGCATATCAAGGCAATACAGATCTACGATGACTCCAGGTTAGTCATCAGACAGCTAACGACGGAATATGAGGTTCGCAAGCCCGAGTTGTCGCCCTTCTGCCACCAAGCGCAATCGTTGTTCGACCAGTTTCGCAATGGTAGCATTTCACATATACCAAGGCAAGAGAACATACAGGCCGACGCGTTGGCCAGCCTGGCCGCTGCTCTGGACTAATCCCGGAGGTAGCCCACTTCACGTAACAATCGAAGAAAGAAGGATTTTACCAACTACCCTGTCGCGCAGCGACGAATTGAGCGTGAATCCCATCTATTGCTTCAAAATCACAGAAGAAAATGACTGGAAAAGGCCATTTGTCGACTACTTGAAATACAGATTTTTACCAGAAGAGCCCAAGATGCGCACTCAGGTCAGGAGACGCGCCGGTTCATTTATAATACAAAGTGACACCCTTTACAAGCGCTCGTATGAGGGAGTACTGCTGCGCTGCCTGGACCAGGAAGAGGCATACGCCACGGTAAAAGAAGCTCACGGAGGGGAGTGCGGTGCTCACCAGGGGGGCAAGAACTTACATCACCGTGTCCGACACATGGGGTATTATTGGCCCACAATGACGAAAGACGCGATAGACTACGTCAGGAAGTGTCATCAATGCCAGATACATGCAGATATAATACACTCACCAGCAGAAGAGTTACATCAGTCAGTAATATCCTGGCCTTTCGCCACCTGGGGCATGTATGTGATAGGGCCGATCAACCCGCCATCCTCTCAGGGGCACCAGTACATTCTTGTTGCGACCGATTATTTCTCTAAATGGGCTGAAGCCATTGCCTTAAGAAACGTGAAGGCCAGACACGTCAAAGGTTTCATCCGTCATTTCATATTATATCGACACGGTATCCCTGAAAGAATCACCACCGACAACAGGACACCCTTCAAAAATGTCACTATCGACAGGCTATGCGTAAAGTTCAAGATTAAGCATTGTTATTTGTCACCTTACTACCCTCCCACGAATGGGTTGGCCGAGGCGTTCAACAAGACTATCATGAAAATCCTGAAGAAGACGGTGACAGAAAATAAGAAGGACTGGGACAGACGATTACCCGAAGCACTATGGGCATACAGGACCACTGTACCGCACGGCCACTCGAGCCACACCCTACTCATTGGTGTACGATACGGAAGCTGTGATCCCGATGGAAATACAGGTGGAGTCACTACGGGTCACGCTCCGACACTCCTTGACGACCGAGTACAATGCTAAAATCAGAATGGTCGAGCTGGACGATTTGGATGAAAAGAGACTCGCAGCTCAGCAAAGGCTTGAAATGTATCAAAAACAAATCTCAGCTTCATACGATAAACGAGTCCGGGGTAGATCTTTTAAAAGAGGCGACTTGGTGCTAATGATGAAGCGTCCGGCACCGGCGCAAGGCCCAAAGAGTAAATTCGATCCGAAATGGGATCCAGTGTGCATTATCGACGAAGTATACTCCAATGGAGTCCTACCGGGTGACAGATTGCAAAGGACAGGGCATCAGTACGCTGGTGAATGGTCGATTCTTGAAAAGATATTATACTTGACGCAAGTCTATCATTATATTTTGTAAACGCCCCATTAGAGGGATGATCTAATGAAGGACATACCAAGAGAAATGATACCGCATAGGGTTTGGAGCGAAGTACTAATTATCTAGCTTTTCTTCCACAGGTATCAGAAAGTCGTCAAGGCTCAGGATACGTCAGGAATGACACCCCGCTTTTCAAGGCCATCAAGAAAGGGGGTAAGCCCTTAATAGAGGCCCGATCACATCCCTGCTCGTACAAGCACAGGTTTGGGTCCTAACAGGGGGACGCTCTTCCCAAATGACTCAATCGGTTCGCATTCAAAGATTGAAATTTGCAAATAAATTAGCAATACAACATGAACCCAAAACTGCAGTATTATATATATTGACACAGTATTTGTTACAATGTGTTCTAAAAATTACGAATGAAGGTCATTACAGCTCAACTGTTTAAAGTTTTTAAACATTGGTCTAACAAGTTTGCTGCAGACTCCTCGACCGCCTTCCGTGCCGTCTCGGCTTCAGCTAGAACTAGAGCAGGGTCAGGAATGTCCCTGAGAGACTGATCCAACTCCACAACTTGAGCTTTCACGACGTCGTGCTCCGCTTCCTGCTGATCAAGGGAAGACTGCAAGCGAGCCCTCTGACCGCTAAGCTTGGAGAATTTAAGGTGGACGATCGAGCGTTTGGCTTGCAGCCGAGCCACCTCATTGTCTATCTCTGCCAATCGTGCGGTGGCCTCTCGGCACCTATCATCAACAATCTGCCAGTCCTTCTTCACCACGGCCACCCCTGCCTTGTGTAATTCCAGTTTCGGGAGAAGGGACCGCAAGTGACCATGCTTTTCCTCAATGGAAGGGTCAACTTGGAGACTTTTCACCTCACGTTCTCGGGCCACCCATTCCTTAAACTGAGTCACTTGACCGATTACGGAGGATAGGTCAATCCCAAGCCAGGCAGCGTTAAGCCCTAATGCCTGCAATGCCTCGTCTAAGATAGGCCATTCCTCCTCATGTCTTAAAGAGTCGGCGATGTCAGATAGAAGGCCCTTGAGAAGGTTTGCCTTGGTCGTCGATAGGCCCCGAAGGGATGAGACGAATGACTCTGGCAACGCCATAGGCGCTGAGGCATCAATGGAAGCAGCTGCTGGCACAGAAAGTGGTAAACGTTAGTACAGGAAAATCATCGTCAGAAAGGAAGCAGTCAAGATGGTAGAAGCAAGTGATATACCAGTAACTTCAGAAATGCCAATGGCAAGGGCGCTGGATGAGGTGGTAGGCACAGGTGACGCTGGGGCCGGTTCCGTTATTCCCTCAGCCAATGGTTCGGGCAATTCTGGGGAGGATATCACCACGACCTCGGGAATGTTGGCATCAGGCGCTGGCCCGGCGGCAGGAGAAATTGCAGCGGCAGGTTCGGCTGATAACGACATGGCGACGGGGGGAACTTCAATAGCGGGTTCAGTTAACGACGACTCAGCGGAAGGAGGAGCCCCCACAACAGGTTCGGGCGGGTTCAACTCAATAATGGGGACCGCGACCTCTTCCACGGCGGCGACGGTCACTTCCGGAACCGCGCTTCGAGCTTCGGCGTCTGCCACCGAAGGATTGGGGGGAAGGGCGGACTCAGCAGGTGCTTCATCATCTAGGTCCATACAGATCGTCCCCACATCTTCCTCAGGGACAGACCTATCATATATAGACTCACTCTCAGTTGCTCCCCCGGGTGCGGCACCCTCCGCTCAAGTTGGCTTGAGAGCTTAACTCACCCTCTTCCCTGGCCTCTCCTGTGTTGACGGCCGGAGCGTCGCCAGCCTCTTTTGAAAGCTGCTCGCAGCAGACGCTCGTCTCTGCGCAGTTTTCATAAGTCCTTTATCTTCTTGCCACCGTAAACGACAGGAAGACGAGGAGCAGTTTTCACTCGAGGGCCAGTGCACTCAACCCATACACCCTCATCACCCTCATCATCATCATCACCATCGTTGTCACTATCATCACCATCAAAGCCTCCGCCTTCGCCACCTCTCGCATCGTCGTCACCCCCGCCAGCTCCGCCTATGGCATTATCGCCGTCCCTACCACCCTCACCCTCCGCGGCAGCATCATCTTCCTCACCCCTGCCTCGGCCATGACATCATCACCATCATCGCCCTCTTCGCCATCATCACCTTCGTTTCCCCCTCTCAGAATATCGCCCTCGACGGGTAACTCATCGATAGGCCCGAGAGACGGGAACTCTGGCCCCGCCGCTATCACATTTCTCTCTCCATGGGCGATCCAGCCTTCCAGGGTGGGCTCTGGCTTTTCATGATCGATCACTACGTTCAAGGAGGTTTGCAATCTCTCCGTGCTTGGCACCGCGGATTGATGAAGATTTTCTGATACATAGCCGAGCCCGTTGGCAGGAGTAGGCGTAACGATGGGGGGCGTGACGAAGACGGGCTCGGTGACGAGCATTTTATTCCGCACCAGCGCATATTGGTGGCCCACCACCTCATCCACCCAAAGGTGGCCCCGGCAAAACATTGCGTCCCTGGGATCATGAAGGAGCAGCCGGTTCCGGTCTGCAGAAGTTGCCGCCACATCCACTTCCAGTGAATGGGCCCAACACCATATGCCCGCTGCTCGCCCGTCACTAGTTCTAAGTCACTGGCACTCCCTGATCATACCCGAATTGGTGGGCGAAACGATTCAGATAATAAGGCTCCCTCTAGAACTCCAGCCCTTCGCAAAGCGGCAGTGACGAAGGACGAATCGCGATCAGGAAGGAACGCTCGTAATAATCAATGCTATCGTCATCCGTGCACAGGACCGACTCTTCACTCCAGGGTACCAGAGAAGTGATAGAAGTATACGTCGTCGAGCCCCGCGATCCTATCCTCGATAGTGTTTAAGTTATGGCTGATCATCCTCTTCTTCTGAAAGAAGTGTAGCGGGAGCTTCCCCTCTCTGATGTAATCTCTGCGCCGCACGCCATAAACCCAGGGGAAGTATACCCCGAGCCAACCGGAGAAAAAGTGCCATCCGCAGTAAGCAGAGTTCATCCCATAGGCAGCGCGCTCCTTGTTGCTGATGACGTAGCCGAATGCTCGATATATAGAACATAAGACCACCGGAGCCGCGCGTACCGGTGACCGTTTGCCAGGGCCCCTACGACGGCGAAGCAAGACACCCTGATATTATCCGCCTGCTTGGAGCTCGGAAAGCGCCACACAGCTGAGCCAATATGCTAGGAAGCCGGCCAGCTCGCAAGAGGGGGAGAGCTTGTTGGGGCGCGGGAAGTTTTCCCTCATCCGTTTCTCCAAAAGCGCCTTATCACCACGGCCTTCGTCGAAGGCCGCGAGTCCAAGCTGAAGGGGAAAGGACGAGGCGTTAGCAGAAAGAAAGAAGTGCGACTGAGCAGTAAGGCACAATTCATTACAGAACACTTACTTCAAGCCATGGCTGAAATAGACCAGCCAGTCCTCGAATAGGAGCTTGTCTTTGAGACCCCAAAATTGGGGTAATTCTGCAAACAGCTTGTAACAGGCCCCGGAGAAGAAGCCTTCATTGATGCCTTTCTTCTTTCGCGATAGTTCATCGTCGCTTGGGACCCATTCGTCGTAGATTCTCCCGCGAATTGGGAGGCCTGCGATCCTGTTGAGATCCCAGAGCGAGATGCTCATCTCGCGCGCACGGCATGTGGAAGGAATTGGTAATGGAGCACCAGTGGTTAAGGAAGCCCTTGTATACCCAGGGCTCTCGGCAAAAGTAGCTTGATGTCGCTTCGATCGCCTTGTACAAGCCCACTGCCCGTAAGGTCGCCCTGTGCTATTCTAAGACCCGGTTCGCCCACGCATCGTAGCCCGGATGGAGGACCAGATGGCCGCGAGTTCGGAATGCCCCGGACAACCAGACTTCGGTATCCCCTAGATGGTGAAACCGCTGGCGGAGGGTCTCGAAATAATGTCTGGGAAAGGGCTGATGGGGGTTGTGATTCGGCCCCAAGAAGATCATGTCCTTCATGCCCAGGACTGACTGCTGCTTCCCGTTCTTGGAGAGAGAACAACTGAGGAACGGTGCCGAGCCGGATGTCCAAGCGTTGACGCTGTAGAAGGAGTTGTTCCTGTAGATATCGGACGGTTCGATGCTCGGGAGAGACCGCTGCCGCTGATAACTCTTCGACTAACGAATGTACTCCTGAGTGTAGGGGTTTCTCACGATGAGCGGCGTAGTGATAAGCTTGGCGCTAGACCAGGCCACCTTCATTTTGTCCGATTTAGACTTGGCCTGGTTCTCCAAGTACACTTGCTTGGCACCTTTGCCAGCCCTCTTCGGGCGACCGCGCCTGGTGGCCAGGGCAGGGATCGACGGACTCGCCTCACCCTCTTCGGAACCCGTTGTCCCGTCACTTCGGAAACCCCAGAGGGGAGCGTACCAGGCATCCCATTGCTCCTGCGTGCCCCTGTCTAGGAGGGGGCGGCACGATCCTATCACAAAGGATCTTCTTCTGTATGTCCTTCGATAGCGTGAGGATGCGCTCGTAAAAGTTGAACATTTTCGGAGGAAGAAACCACTGTGGATTTTCAGCAGATGGTCTTACAACCTGCTTGGCAGCAGCGCGCTTACGCTTTGACGGAGTTTGGGGTGGACCCGAAGGACCAGCCTGTGAAGGATCGCTGGCCATTATAACCTGTAAACGGTATGCAAAAGCTCAGGTACAAAGTGAAGGGGAGATGTTCGCATAATGTCGATTAAACATTCACAAAACCCAAAGGATACAAAATGGCAGATAAACGAAACATGAGCGCCAATCAAAGCACCGGCAGAGCACACCCAAAGCAACAGAGAAAGAAGAAATAAAGCAACAACTACAACCACAACGCCATCATCACAAAACATACGAACGAGGAAGGGCAGCAGGGAAGAAGAAAGATACAATTATCATTCATTCATCGGCCTCAAAGACAATCCCAAATGTCTAAATTGTTAATGTCAATTGTTTAAGTGATTAAAAATCAACAGTCAATGTAAAATGACTCAAAATTGCAGGGACCCCTCCCCAAAGCCAGAAAGCTGAGGATCTCAGTCCTGCGTCAGCGGGAGAACCCGAGCCCTCAACTCATCGACTTTCGCCTGGACCTGGGCTTCCTTGAAGATCAAGTCCACTAGGATGGAAATGCATTGTTGCACGAGATCAAAATTCAGGTGCTCGGCATTGGCGTAGTTCCTTATAATGGAGACGTCGATCGCCAGGTTGTCATGTTCCCGTAGAGCCTCCCTGACCATCCTCCAGATGCCAGCGCGGCGATCCGGATACTCGGCCTCCGCCAATGGGACAAGCCAAGCTAGAAATCGCCTACTCTCCCTCTTCTCCTCCTTCAGGAAGCTAAGTCGCTTCGACAGGGATAAGAAAGAAGCAGCCAGAGAAGGCTCCACCGCCTCGAGGACCGCCAATTCCTCCAAGAGGGAAGAATCACCGATGAAGCTAGAAATGGCCTCCTTGCGCTCGTCGGAAATGGAGGCCATCGCCGAGACATTCTGGATGGCTTGAAGAATATGGCGAGGGTCCGTGCCTAGTTGGGCCAAGGCTCCGGCCACCTCGTCGCACTGATCAGCAAGGGATGACCAGGCCTCGGGATGGTCCAGAGCGCCTAGCAGCCGCCTCAGGCAATCTCGGGCCGCATGGAGGGAAGCGCGAGTTACGACCATCGTCTGCTAAGAAACAAGGCTGATAAAACGATACGGCAGTCCGACAAATGAGAAAGAGAAAGCAGGAGAAGCTAGTCGAGTGAAGTCAGAAAAGCGAGAAGACATGCTAAGGTACGCTCGAAACATGACTTAAGTAAACCACAGGTATTGCCTTTAAAACTAATGCGATCTAGAAAGCTCGAAAGTCTGTGAGACCCTACGCCTCCTCAAAATAAATATCATGTGTGCACGAACACGAGGCAGAGGTCAAGGGGCTCATACACTTTTAAATGTCTAGCCTCGCAAAAGATTGTTTAAAAATAAATTTTACAGTCCTATAAGCTGGGCGCGTAGGGTCCCCACGCACCCCAAAATTTGAAGAATGACAAGATCGTATTTCCAGGTGCGTAAGACCCCACGCATCCCTAAAAAACCAATCCAAACCCCAATTTTCGCGTGCGTGAAGGGCAATCCCTCAAAATCGTCGAAGGGTGCGTGAGACCCCACGCACCCCATAAAAATACGTTTGTCGACCAAGTTCATTAGCTGGGTGCGTGAGCGCCAACGCATCCTTAAAGTCGGCTCGAATCCAATTTCATGGTGCGTAAAGGACCAAGACCCGCCCAAAGTTTGGCGAAGGGTACGTGAACCCACACGCACCCAAAAAATTCGGGAACTCCATAAAACTCAAAATTTACGGATGTGTACCACCCCACGCACCCCAAAAGCACATCTAAAAACCCAAGTTCAAATTACAGGGTGCATGCGCATCCCACGCACCCCCGAAGTCATTCTTACCTCGAATAAACGGGTGCGTACGGATTAAAAAGATGCGTTGGAGATAATTGTTGGGTGCGTTGGAGAATAAAAGGATGCGTGGGCTGGATGTGAAGATATCTGGCAAGGAACAGTGAAATGACGAGAATAAGCAGTCTCGTCTATTTATAGTGGGACCCAGGAAGTCTGGTGCATCGCACCAGCCGATCGTGCGTCCGTCGCGACCCACCGGAGGGGCATCTGTTGGGGACCCAAATAGTGAGGACCTCTAAAAAAGCAAAATAACCTCATACCTCTGACGAAATCACGCAGAAACGCCCTCCGGTGCACGCAAAACGAAAATATGTAGGATTTCTTGACTTAGCCAAGTTCTCTAGTGGGCCCCACCGACCATCGTGTTCGGAACTGCCCGGAAGTGAACCCGCAACTTCATTACTACTTATGGTGAACAGTGCCAGTGATTGCGCGACGAAACGGGCCCCACAAACCCTCCGAAAGTCAAAACCCAATATGTGGAGCCCACATTTACATGTCCACGCACCCTGAAAATTCGGACATCCCACGCACCCAACGCACCCTTAAAAGCAGCACGTTGATCCGCCATTTATGAAGCCCCGCGGGTACCCAACGCACCTTGAAAAATGGTCAACGCACCCTTACAATCATGGATGGTAAGAATCAGGGTTCCAGGTCCGTGGAGCCCCACGCACCCGGCGATTAAGCCCCAAGCACCCGAAGATCCAGTATGTTTTCAGGCATTCGCACATCAATAAACAGGTGCGTTGGGGACATTTTGACAGATGCGTGACACGTGGCAGCCTCTCATTGGCCGACCCCACCTATATAAATACCGGGAGTAGGGTGAGTAATGTGTGTGTTCTTTCTCTCTCTCTCGACGGCGACGGCCTTTGGGTTTTAAGAGCGGCCTTAGGGACGGCCTTGGGAAACTAGTAGCCCTTGGGGAAAGGCTAGTGTCTATGTAGTGATGTCCAGACTTAGAGTACATAAACCATTGCGTGGACATTTTCCTGGGGTGAGTAGGTTTTCATGGGGTGCGCAGGCAGTTAGGCGGGGGTGCGCTGGCATTTAAGTCGTTCTTAGTTTTAACACGTTTTGACCTGGGTGTGCAGGACTTATATCAGGATGCGTGGGAATTTAAGTACTACTTTAGCTGTAAGTTAACTATCTACGTACCTCGGGGTGCGTGGGCATTTAATTCAGAGTGCGTGGGTTTTTTAGTCGGTTAACGTCTTGCACAAACGTCCACGTGGCCCGAGTTAAAATTCATAAAAGTTCCAGGCAAACTCGGACAGAACCCATAAAGTTCATAAGGTCTGCGTTACCTTGTCAACTTGTTTGCAAAGCTTCTGAGATTTTTACTCATCTCGGCTCGCAGAAGCTTCGAACTGGGCTAAGCTATATTACTTGCTTCATTGAAGGGCCTTTCCTCGACAGTTGTAGGTCTCGATACACTTGTACGACAGTAAATACAAATGACATTTCCGTACTAGGCTAAACACAACCTCTTTGAGGCCCCAAAAGATGTACAAGATATGTGTGGAATGGGCTCTCAAAAACTTCTCTCTCTGCCCAAGAGTGGAGCACCAAATATATAGAAAAAGGGCTCCAACGGTCATAAAACGGGCAGAAAACGGCCATAAAACGGCTCTGGCCGACCTGTCCCGACCGGTCATGACCGGTCGGACTCCCCTGCTGAAGGAAGACCAATGTACAAGCCAAATACATGGGCCGACCGGTCATGACCGGTCGGACCCCCTTGCTGGACAGGCTGCAGATCTTCAGGCCGACCGGTCATGACCGGTCGGCCCCACTAGCTGGATGAAGGAAAACTCCAGGCCGACCGGTCATGACCGGTCGGCAGTGCCTGCTGATCTCTTGGCGTTATAGAAGGCCGACCGGTCATGACCGGTCGGCTGTTCATTGAAAAGGCAGCCAAACTGCTGGCCGACCGGTCATGACCGGTCGGACCAACCTGGTTCTCCCCACATGAATTCTGAAGTCCACTCTCTCCAGCCTATTCATATTGTCCTAGGTTAGGGTGATCAAATGGGACACCTAGGGCCTATCTATGATGACTAAATGTACTCCAAAATAGTCAAGGTCATCAAGGATACAAAGGGGATAGGTTTTGGTCGAGGTTAAGGCATCAAGGCATCTCATATACCTGAATCTTCTTCCTAGATGCAGCTGGACGTCTTGAGTCTTCGGTCTTCGTCTTCTTTGGGCTCCACTGACACTAGACTCACTGACGTAAGTGATTGACAAACAAGGTGCACTAGTATGCCACGGAAAAGTGCACTAACATTCTCCTCCTTCAGGAAGCTAAGTCGCTTCGACAGGGATAAGAAAGAAGCAGCTAGAGAAGGCTCCACCGCCTCGAGGACCGCCAATTCTTCCAAGAGGGAAGAATCACCGATGAAGCTAGAAATGGCCTCCTTGCGCTCGTCGGAAATGGAGGCCATCGCCGAGACATTCTGGATGGCTTGAAGAATATGGCGAGGGTCCGCGCCTAGTTGGGCCAAGGCTCAGGCCACCTCGTCGCACTGATCAGCAAGGGATGACCAGGCCTCGGGATGGTCCAGAGCGCCTAGCAGCCGCCTCAGGCAATCTCGAGCCGCATGGAGGGAAGCGCGAGTTACGACCATCGTCTGCTAAGAAACAAGGCTGATAAACCGATACGGCAGTCCGACAAATGAGAAAGAGAAAGCAGGAGAAGCTAGTCGAGTGAAGTCAGAAAAGCGAGAAGACATGCTAAGGTACGCTCGAAACATGACTTAAGTAAACCACAGGTATTGCCTTTAAAACTAATGCGATCTAGAAAGCTCGAAAGTCTGTGAGGCCCTACGCCTCCTCAAAATAAATATCATGTGTGCACGAACACGAGGCAGAGATCAAGGGGCTCATACACTTTTAAATGTCTAGCCTCGCAAAAGATTGTTTAAAAATAAATTTTACAGTCCTATAAGCTGGGCGCGTAGGGTCCCCACGCACCCCAAAATTTGAAGAATGACAAGATCGTATTTCCAGGTGCGTAAGACCCCACGCACCCCTAAAAAACCAATCCAAACCCCAATTTTCGCGTGCGTGAAGGGCAATCCCTCAAAATCGTCGAAGGGTGCGTGAGACCCCACGCACCCCATAAAAATACGTTTGTCGACCAAGTTCATTAGCTGGGTGCGTGAGCGCCAACGCATCCTTAAAGTCGGCTCGAATCCAATTTCATGGTGCGTAAAGGACCAAGACCCGCCCAAAGTTTGGCGAAGGGTACGTGAACCCACACGCACCCAAAAAATTCGGGAACTCCATAAAACTCAAAATTTACGGATGTGTACCACCCCACGCACCCCAAAAGCAACATCTAAAAACCCAAGTTCAAATTACAGGGTGCGTGCGCATCCCACGCACCCCCGAAGTCATTCTTACCTCGAATAAACGGGTGCGTACGGATTAAAAAGATGCGTTGGAGATAATTGTTGGGTGCGTTGGAGAATAAAAGGATGCGTGGGCTGGATGTGAGATATCTGGCAAGGAACAGTGAAATGACGAGAATAAGCAGTCTCGTCTATTTATAGTGGGACCCAGGAAGTCTGGTGCATCGCACCAGCCGATCGTGCGTCCGTCGCGACCCACCGGAGGGGCATCTGTTGGGGACCCAAATAGTGAGGACCTCTAAAAAAGCAAAATAACCTCATACCTCTGACGAAATCACGCAGAAACGCCCTCCGGTGCACGCAAAACGAAAATATGTAGGATTTCTTGACTTAGCCAAGTTCTCTAGTGGGCCCCACCGACCATCGTGTTCGGAACTGCCCGGAAGTGAACCCGCAACTTCATTACTACTTATGGTGAACAGTGCCAGTGATTGCGCGACGAAACGGGCCCCACAAACCCTCCGAAAGTCAAAACCCAATATGTGGAGCCCACATTTACATGTCCACGCACCCTGAAAATTCGGACATCCCACGCACCCAACGCACCCTTAAAAAGCAGCACGTTGATCCGCCATTTATGAAGCCCCGCGGGTACCCAACGCACCTTGAAAAATGGTCAACGCACCCTTACAATCCATGGATGGTTAAGAATCAGGGTTCCAGGTCCGTGGAGCCCCACGCACCCGGCGATTAAGCCCCAAGCACCCGAAAGATCCAGTATGTTTTCAGGCATTCGCACATCAATAAACAGGTGCGTTGGGGACATTTTGACAGATGCGTGACACGTGGCAGCCTCTCATTGGCCGACCCCACCTATAAATACCCCCTCATCCCACTCATTACACACACAAGAAAAGAGAGAGAGAGCTGCCGCTGCCGGAAACCCAAAATTCTCGCCGGAATCCCTGCCGGAACCCTTTTCCGATCATCGGGAACCCCTTTCCGATCACAGATACATCACTACAGGTCTGAATCTCATGTATTTGGTAACGCACCTGTAAAAGGACCCCACTCATCCAAAAGTACCCCACGCGTCCGTCAATCCGCCCCCACGCGACCGTAAATTCAGCAAGAATCAAAATTGTGCAAAACTGGACCCACACGTCCTGAATATAGTCCTACGCACCCTTAAATTCATGATGAAATCGACATTCAATTGATAGATGCATGGAGCCCCACGCACCCGTAAATTAAGTCTCACGCACCCAAAAAATCAGCCAATTGCAGAACGTGTTTGCAGGTGCACCGGGCTCAATTTTAAGTATTTTCAAGGTCCGTTTGAGCCTGTCTTGGGTATTTCAAGTATTCCAGACGCAATGGAACAGTTGAACAAACGTTTCGAAGACTCTAAAAATGAGTAGAGCCGAGCGTCTTCGAAGCTTGACCCGATTCGATATAATGAACGAAGTAACTTCCCGGAAAGGAGCTGTCAACATCCAGAGCTATGTGAACATGCTGTCATTTATGTTTACTGTAAAGGTATGATCCGATTTGTGTCAAAAGCTAGACAAGCAGGGACATGGTTACCATGATAAACCATGCCAAAGAGTCGATCCTCCACAAATCAATTGCTCTCGACTGCCACAACACAATGGTCGATGCCCTACCCATCCAAACGGTATCCGCCAGTTGGGCTGCGCAGGTACACAACTGCAGAATTGACTTCCCGAGGTCACCTGTCCCTACATTGACAGGCGCGGGCCCAGAGTCGTCCATCTTAGTAATAAACCCTGACAGTCTCAGCCCGGGTCTCCGGCCAAAATATGGGACATAGACATCTGACTAATAAAAAGGTGGTTCAGTACTTAACAAGACAAATAAAGGTCTCTACGACCACAAGCTCTAAGACCATGGTCCCTGTTGACTAGTCTTTTGCCTTCTAATCAAGGGTCATCGATCATTCGATGTAATGAAGGGCCCGTGCCAGACCACGGCCTGGAATGTACAAGATCTCAAATCTCTGGAATAAATTCGCCTTGCGATATCTCTTCTCTTATGTACTTTTGTGAATGCTTATGATTGTCTACGAATGTTTCCATTACTCAGAACCCCAGAGCAACTAAACACCACATTTCAGGGAAATGTCCCCTGGAGTCCATCTCCTAGTTCTAACAAACATGGCACCCAGAAGAGCCGACCTCGCAGCTCTCAGGCAAAGGAGTGATGAAACGCTATCAGCCTATGTGGGACGATGGCGAGCTATGGCAGCCAGAATGCGGACACCTATCGACGACGAAGAACAAATCTTCCATGATTGTTCATTCAACATATCTAGGCATATCCGGATATCTCATCTCGCATCTATACGCGAATTTCTCACAGTTGATCCGTGCTGGAGAGCAAGTCGAAGCAGGAATCCGTGCTGGGACAATCTCCCCATAGCCTTATCAAGCCACTCCAGTCAAGAGGAACAGAGTGGAGGGAAGACCCATCGGATATGGGAATGGAAACCGCAGCGGTTCTCCTCCCCGCCCGACAGAGGTAAATAACATCAGCACCACTGCTCAGGGTAATCAACATGCTCCCCCACAGGGACGTCAACAGTATCAGCAGAATCAGGCTCAACACCAACCTTAGCGGTATCAGCCGCAATCGAATCCTCAACCACAGCCACAACCACCTCGCCAACAGCAGCAATTTAGAGGGAACAGTCAATACTCATACCAGAATAGGCAGAATTATAGGGAGTTCAGGAAATTCACTCCACTCACTCAACCACTTAGTCAAGTCATGACTATGCGGGTACAGAAGCAATTACTCACTCTAATGGCACCCAGGCCTCCTCCTCATCCTCTACCTCCGAACTACCGAGAAAATGAGTACTGTGCCTACCATCAAGGGCGTGGCCACACCACTGATCGATGCTTTACTTTGAAGAATGCAATACAAGATCTGATCGACGATCAAAAAATCGTCATCTCAATCCCCGGAACTCCTGCAGCAGCTTCCACCAACATTCTTCAGAATCCTTTGCCTCAACATCCGACGGATCCCAGTTCATCTCGTGGCCCCACCGTCAACATCATAGAAGAAGGAGAGTGCCTTGATCGCTTCTTCTCCCCTATCCAGTCCATTCATGCTTACACTTATGGGCCAACAAACCCTCCTCCGATCATGCAAGGGGCAAGTCCCTTTCCTCCTTCAGTCTTCGAGCCAGTAGTACTCGAAGGAACACTTCCATATGATGTGCCAGTTGTTCAAGGGGCATCTTATAGCCCTTCATGTTGGGAACCAGTCATCCTGGAAGGAGCACAGTCATACATCGAGCCCGTATACAAACATGTCATCTTGCAAGGGGCAACTCCAGTTCAAGAACAATCCAATCTGCAATGGAGGGATTATACTCATCGGCAGCAAGAGCCCATTGTCTTGGAAGGAGCTCCTCCAGATGAGCCAGTCATATTGCAAGGGGCAAATTCCGGAGGTGTGTCAATCACACTACGACAGCTGGGACGAACAGAGAAACCCCCTGCCATATCAAGAAGACCAGTATTCATTCCATGGGAGTCTCCTGCTCCAGGAAGCTAAGACCACAACCTTATGTGATCTATGAAGATAAGCCTCGATATTATCCCTTCAGCACAGGCAACAATGTAGTTCTCAAGGCAAAAGCTCCGTACGAGGAAGATCTGGTACCCACACCAGCACCGTTGCAAGAACCGGTGGTCCTAGAAGGCAAAGGTGAGGAAAATTATAAAGAAGTCCCATGGCACTATCCAGAATGTGTGGAAGTGGGAAACATGAATCCCAATGGACGTTGCATCCGAAGAGATAATCAGAACAGAGGACATCTCAAAGGCGCGCTCTCAGGCCTCGGCAACAAAAATGAAGCCGCATACGATGTGGCGACTCAGCTCAAGTCAATCCCTGCTCAAATCTCAGTATGGGAGCTACTCTGCACATCTCGCATACACCGAGAAGAGTTTGCCAAAACCTTGAACGATGCTCACGTCTCCTCCGATACGGCACCAGAGATGATAGCATTGATGATTGGACAACTCCTGGCCCCACGCGCGATCACCTTCACAGATAATGAGTTGCCACCAGAAGGACGCGATCATGGGCGATCCCTCAACATAGCCTTACGATACAAAGACCTCTGTGTCCCGCTGGTCCTTATCGATAATGGCTTAAGCTTAAACGTCTGCCCACTCAAGACTGCGGAACGTCTAGGAATCAGTCCTTCTTCATTTCGACCCAGCACCATATGCGTCAGAGCATTCGACAACACCCGCCGATCAGTGGAAGGGGAGGTCGACATAGAGGTACAGATAGGTCCGAAAATCTCCACTATCACATTCCAAATTCTGGATATATCAGCCTCTTTCAACATTGTTGCTCGGACAACCTTGGCTGCACAAGGTGGGAGTTGTGCCATCAACCCTGCATCAATGAGTGAAATACATCTGTGGAAATCAAGTGATCTCTATCCATGCAGAGAAGAAGCTCATCATTCCTTCCAATGCTGCTGCCACTGAACCAGACATCCCTGTCATCGATATCCAGCATTCTGAAGAGGACGTCCCGTTTCATAGTTTCGAATTCGAGACTGTGAACTCTATCACCAATCCAGAACCAATAAGGGTGGACCGTGTCTTTTCACCAGCAGAACGTCTATGCCTCAGATACCGAATGAAGAATCATTTCAAGTCCAGAAAGATACAGCTGGTATATAACCAACGCAAATGGGGACTCGGATACAGGGTAATCCCCACGGATAAAAGAAGGAAAAAATTTCGGTGCTCACCCATCTAATTCGTCAAGCCAGGAGAAACTTACAAAGATCCAAGAGGGAATCAACCGACTACACTACACAAGGGCCGCCCGATGAGCCTAGCTTGGGCCACGTGGCCCCCCATTCGATGGGATTAGATTCTCGAACCATCTAAGCCTCCAGAAGAAGGAAAGGATGAAGATGAAGAAGGAAGCCAAATACAGCAGCTTCAGGACTAGGTTACTCTGATACCTGCTCCCAACTAGGGGCATAACCTGCCCACTCCAGCATCAATCAACCAGGGGCACAACTTGCCCATCTCAGCATCAATCAGCAAAGGGCACGACCCACCCATCTTTGCAGAATCAACATCACCAATCATCAGCCAGGGGCAGAAGCAGCTCATTCATTGGACCAAGAAAGGGAAATGGCAGCCCTAGATTGGTCCGATGTCCAGGTTCCAAACTCATGTCTAGCCATAGAACCAGACGAATTGCAATGCGAGGTAAGTGACCCGAGAGGGACTGAGTACGATTTAGATCTCGAACCCGACCAGCAACAAATCATGGTCATTGGGCCAGACTGTGATTCTTCGCCCGAATCATCAACCCCCACCTCTTCAGGGGAGGAAGTGTGGGGTCCTGAATGGTCATCCGTTCCCCTAACTTTTGAATCAGCCAAAGAGCCATCTGAGGGCTCTGGCTTCCAAAAAAAGCCTGTTTAAGCAGCGATTGGAACTTTAGAACAAGTTGGGCTCAATCATGGTCTGCAATGCCCACTTGTTCAAAGTCCTGTGAATTCCAAAAACCCCAAAAAATAAAAAACTTTCAAAACCCAAAAACATCTAGCATTTTCATTTCAGAAAATTCTCAAAAACTAAAAAACATTTCTTTTCCTGCATTCAATAGTATGCCAAGTCCGTCTAAAGAGTTGCATGAGTTTGAAGTCGAATCATACGACTTTGACATCGAATTAGACTTTGAGCTCATGGGTCTGGACGAAGCTCGGGATGAGGAAGATGATGATCCGGCTCCCGAACTAGAGGATCTCCTCAAAAAGTTCGATTCTAAAGCCAATGTTGTAACTGATGATTTCGAGATAGTGAACTTGGGGACACCTGAGATCCCTAGGGAAGTACGCATTGGAAAATCATTGCCACCTGAGATAAAACAGAGAATGATAGAGTTCCTAGCTCCAAGATTGTCCAACTTCGCGTTCTCATATGAAGACATGCCGGGGCTCGATGAAGAGCTCATCATACACCATCTGCCAACCAAGGCAGATATGAAGCCAATGAAGCAGAAACTTCGAAGAATGAAGCCAGAATGGGCTCTGAAAGTCCGAGATGAAGTCATCAAGCAGTACAATGCGGGATTCTTGGTAGTCTCCAACTACCCTGAATGGCTCGCCAACATCGTACCAGTACTGAAGAAGGACGGCAAGGTTCGAATGTGCATCGACTTCTGAGATCTCAACAAGGCCAGTCCTAAAGACGACTTCCCTTTGCCACATATCGACACTCTGGTCGACAACACTGCTGGATACAAGGTCTTCTCATTCATGGACGGGTTCTCAGGTTACAATCAGATCAAGATGGCCATCGAAGATCATGAGAAGACATTGTTTATCACTCCCTGGGGGACTTTCTGCTATAGGGTAATGCCGTTTGGTCTGAAGAACGCAGGAGCAACATATCAGCGAGCAATGACAGCACTATTCCACGACATGATGAACAAAGAACTTGAAGTATATGTGGACGATATGATCGTCAAATCTCGCACAGTTGAAGGACACTTTGAAGATCTGAAGAAGTTATTCAACAGATTAGAAAAGTACAAGCTCCGTCTCAACCCTCAGAAATGTGTCTTCGGTGCAATGGGAGGCAAGCTCCTCAGCTTTATGGTGAGCGAGGATGGCATCAGGGTCGACGAGACCAAAACCAGAGCAATCATCGAGATGCCCCCTCCTAGAAGAGAGAAAGAAATTCATGGCTTCCTTGGCAGAATTTAATACATCAGTCGCTTCATCGCATAGCTCACACCTATTTGTGAACCCATTTTCAAGCTCCTTCGGAAGAACGTTCCAAAAGAATGGAATGATGATTGCCAAGTCGCCTTCGATCGCATCAAGAAATATCTCATGAATCCTCCAGTCCTAGTGCCGCCCACTCTTGGACGACCACTATTGTTATACATCTCGGTAGCAGCAGAAGCCATTGGCTGTGTCATCGGCCAGCACGACGAGACCGGGAAGAAGGAACAAGCAATATACTATTTGAGCCGAAAGTTCACCGACTACGAGACCAGGTATTCCCTGATCGAGAAGACTTGCCTCGCCCTAGTCTAGGCAACTCAGCGACTCCGTTAATACATGATTGCATTCCCTATTCTCCTACTCGCTCACATGGATCCGCTCAAGTACTTGTTCGAGAAACCAGCACTCACTGGAAGGATAGCTAAATGGCAGCTACTCCTGTCTGAGTTCGACATCACCTATGTCACTCAGAAGGCAATCAAGGGGCAGGCCCTCACTGATCATCTTGCCGCTCACTCTCTCCTGGATTAATCAACCGCTCAAGACATTCTTCCCTGATGAAGATCTCTTGCTTATCGAAGGTGAAGAAAAGAAGAAAAAAGATGAGTGAACATTATTCTTCGACGGTGCAGCAAATTCTAAAGGGAGTGGTATTGGAGCAATCCTCTACTCTCCAGATGATGTCCCTATTCCTATCTCAAGTTGCATTGCATTCGAGTGCACCAACAACATGGCAGAGTACGAAGCATGCATCACTGGCTTAAGGGAAGCCATAATCTTGGGCGTCAAGAAGCTACGAGTATTTGGAGACTCACAGCTTATCATCAATCAGACCAATGGCGAATGGAAAACCAAGGACGAGAAGCTGATACCATATCATGTGTATCTTGAAAATCTGATCGAGGAGTTCAAAGAAATTACCTTCTCATACATGCCCAGAGCCTAGAACCAGTTTGCAAATGCTCTCGCCACACTCGCGTCGATGCTCGAGATCCCGAAAGGAGCTTCAGAATGGGAGCTCACAGTCGAAATTCAAGATGAACCTGCTTTCTGCCTGCAAATAGAAGAAGCCGAAGCTGTCCCTGACAAACCCTGGTATGCCGACATCAAGCAATATCTCAAAACCCAGGAGTATCCTGAGTCAGCAACAGCAACAGATAGCCGAACCATCCAGCGTTTGGCCGGCCAGTTCACCATCAGTGGCGAAGTTCTTTACAAGCGATTCTGTAATCACATCCTCCTTCGATGCGTTGATGAAACAGAAGCTGCAAAGATCATGGAAGAAATACACGAAGGAATCTGTGACCCACACATGAACGGGCACATGATGGCAAAGAAGATTCTACAACTTGGCTACTATTGGCTCACCATGAAGATAGACTGCTGCCAGCACGTCAGAAAATGCTTCAAATGCCAGGAGCATGCGAATCAAATTCATGGCTCCTCATCAGAGTTGTACAACTTGACCACCCCCTGGCCCTTCTCCATGTGGGGACTCGACATCATCAGTAAAATTAGTCCCAAAGCATCAAACAGTCATGAGTACATACTTGTGGCAGTTGACTACTTCACCAAGTGGGTAGAGGCAGCTTCCTACACCACAATTGCAGCATCTCAGGTGATCAAATTCATGAAGAACAACATCATATGCCGGTATGGAATCTCCAATGTTATCATCACAGATAATGGGACCCCTTTCGTCAACAAGAAGATGGATGACTTCCTCAGCAAATTCAAGATCCAACGTCATCGATCAAGCCCCTACCGTCCTCAGATGAATGGTGGGGTAGAAGCCGCAAACAAGACAATCGTCAGGATACTCGAGAAGATGGTCGTGACCTATTGAGATTGGTCAGATATGCTCCCATATGCACTGTGGGCCTATCGAACGTCTGTACGGTCTGCTACGGGCATTACTCCCTTCAAGCTTACTTATGGAATGGAGGCAGTTCTGTCAGTCGAGGTGGAAATACCATCACTACGAGTGTTACTCGAAAGCGGAATTGAAGAAGGAGAATGTCAACGGGCCAGATTCGATCAGTTGCAGCTAGCAGATGAAAAGCGTATGCGTGCACTAAGTCATTCCCAGTGTTATCAGAAAAGGATCGCTCGGGCTTACAACAAGAGAGTCCGAAAAAGAAGTTTCAAGGTAGGCGACATGGTTATGAAGAAGATTCTACTGTCGCACCTTCCGGATCCCAGAGGAAAGTTCAAACCCTCGTGGGACGGGCCACTGATCATCAGAGAAGTACTTCCCGGAGGTGCCCTCAGACTCACCAGCATGAGAGGGGTGGATCTTCCTGAGCCAATCAACGCCGAAAAAGTGAAGATCTTCCACGGGTAAGTCATTCTGACCTTATCAAGAGTTACCTTAATAGAGCTGAAGTCAAGAGGTTGAAGCTAAAACCTCTGAGATATCATTTTTGTCCACCAACAAGTGTTTCAAATAAGGGGATTCAAAAGAAAAAGAAAAAAATACAAAAAAAGAGAAAAAAAAGAATACAAAAGAAAAAAAAGAGAAAAAGGAAAAGGGAAGCCAAAGCAAGGCACCCGAGAAAAAATCAACCCAAGAAGAAACACAGTCATCCATCCATTCATCTCAAAAAGGTCGGTAGCAAAGACCGACAGCTCTATCATCGTAACCTAGGATAAGGGCTGAAAGACTGCCATCGGCCGTCAACGACGGATTCCCGACCTCTAGCCCCCGTAGTTATCCAAAGATCTAGAAAAAAATGAAAAAGAAAAAAGAAAAAAGAAAATGTGTGCCTAAACAAAGAGGGCGGAGTGAAAACCCGAAAGAGCGCTCCGAGTAAAAACAGTGGGCATACAGCGGACTTGGTGAAAACCCGAAAGGGCGCCGAGGGTAAAAACAGCATAGCTGCCAAGGGGCAGGCAAGATCAAACATCCGGGACATGGTGAAAACCCGAAAGGGCGCCATGGGCAAAAATGACGGGAAAAGGCCGGCTGTGGTGAAAACTCGAAAGAGCGCTGCAAGCAAAAATGGCTCAAATAGAAAAAAAAATGAAAAGTGCAGGTACCAAGAAATCAGACAGTCCAGATCAGTTCAAGCAGTCACAGTTCAAGAACAAGAAGAAGTGCAGTCATGAACGAAGAGCTCTACAAATTCTGACAATCTCGGGAGGCAATAGTTTTCGTTGCCTACACGTCTAAAGAACTAAAGGAGCACACAAGTCAAATCTCAAGACATCAATCAAAGCATTGGCCGAGCCCCAGTTCTGATTCCTATATCACGACACAAAATCCAAACACACTCACAAGACAACTCATAGCACAATAGATTTTCAAATAGTTTTCTCTTTTTTCATTAAATGCATCATATTTCTTTTACATATATCACTCATCTCTTTCAAAAAATACAAAAAATGCATCATCATCAATCATATACCATGCAAAAAGGAATGTGCAGGTGGCCAATACAATCAATCCCTACCCTCCTCCTCGGCCACATCAGGTAAGTCCCCTGACTCATAATGAAATAGTCTCGCTTTCAACCTGCTCACCTCCATACGCAGGTAATGCACCTCATCGCGCTCAAGGGTATGGATCATGGCCTCCTCATCAGATAACCTCTGATCGGTAGCCAATCTCCTCGACATCATCTCACAATGATACCGAAGTGCGGAAATCTCGGACAACAAATGGCCATGAGTGGCCAAAAGGAAACCAGGATCAATGAACGGGCGCTCCTCAAAGGGTTCATATGAACCAGATGAAGAGCCGACATCTCCAAGGATATCTTGCTCATCCTCATCAGCAGTCTGGTGCTAGCAAGGGATACGTCGATACAAAGACTGCTCAGCAACCCAGTACTGATATGAGGCGGTCGCCATCGGAAAAGCCCGCAACTTAAAACCAAGCAGATCAGCAGTCAGGTAACTCGCCCAGGATCCATCAATCCGAGTCCTAAAGTTAGAGGTCCTAGGTGGAAGTGCTCGGCGCCCGATACCCATAAAAGCAAAAAGAGGAACATCCCGCTCATACCCAAACTGCCACAGGAACCAGGTAGGGTGGTAGGAAAAGTAAGATCGAAAGCCTATCAGCAACAGAAGAAGGCGGTGTGCATCGCAAAGCACTGGAGGAAGTGAAAGCCAAGATGACTCCTAACGAACATTCTAGTCACGAAGATCAGTGAACATCCTGCGATACAAGGGCTCACTCATCCTAGCCGTGTGAGGAAGAAATTCCATGATGTGCCGCATAAGGTTTGGGCGACGGGTGTCAGGAAATGGTACAGGAAGAGTCAGCGAAAGACGCTCCCATAGCCAGACCTGATCATAAGAAGGAAAATAAGTTCAGCCAGAGCAAAGCAATTCCTAGAAAGTAAGAAAGGAAAGGTGCAGAAAAGATACCTGAATAACAGCCGTGAAGGACACGAGTGCGGCCCAGGGCACAGTCAGTCAGCCCGTTAAACAGCTCGGCCAGGACAAGAGAAATGATCCCCTGACGTCGGATAGCTCGGCTCATCACCTCAAAAAGCAAATGAGTCTAGGAACTGTGCCATCCTGAGAATAGCACCTCAGCTATCAAGCAGAACATCAGTGCATTCTGAGCAAGAATAGATCCGGCCACACTCCGAGGACCCGAAAAAAGATCATACAGCAAGTCCAAGGAGAACACTACAGCATCCTGGCCGGCAGCTGCAGGCTGAACCAGATAGGGGATCCTAAACCAGTTCTGCGGTGTGGCAGTCTTCGACAATGTCTTCGGCAATGTCTTCGGCGAAAAATACGGAGTATAATCCCAAGGTAGGCCTGTCAAGCGTGCAAGCTCCTCCAAAGAGGGTCCCATCTCCATATCGTTGAACGCGAACAAGTTCAACGAAGGGACCCAGTCAATCAATGCAGCTCCGAGCATCCTCCAGTCAATGTCAACTCTAGCCATATGGATCAGACTGCCAAAGCCATATGACTCCAAATCTCGAATCTCATAAGCTGACAAGCTGTCAAGCCAAGCAAGCAGTCGTGGCGAGCAAGAAGGACGAGGAAGCAGCTGACAAGTCCTCACGGGTACCCCCTCCAGAACAAAAGGCCCAGAAATCAATGACAACTCATCGAGGAACGGAAGATCAACTGGCAAAGGAGAAGGAAAAGCTGGAACCTCTATAGACTCGACAGCCCCTGACCTGCCCTCAGTAACGGCTATGTCTGATATAGTCGCATCACTGTATGAAACTATCACGACCTCAGCCGCATGAGAAGACTCGCCCACCTCATGAACAGAGTGCGCAAAAGACCGACGATCAGGAGAAGGACGACACTCTCCATCAAAAGGGCTATCAGCGAAGATCACACCACACATCGTGGCATCCTGGCCAATCTGACCATCAAAAAATGCATCTGAACCATCAAGAAGGGTCCTGGCTACCCCGATCAAAGAATCAACGGTCAGATCTGGACCTGCGGCCCTCTCCAACAGGAAATCATGAATCCAGTCATCATCCTGGCCGATTAGAGGAATCATCGAGGCATCCACACCGTCCAACATTAGGGGGACATCATCAATGATCACATCAAGTCCACCCAAACAAGTATGCCGCACATCTTGGCCCTCATCAATAGCATCCAAACCATCAAAGGTATCATCTGAACCATCCATCCCATCCAGACATGAGATCAGCCCATCTATGTCCATCATGGTCCCATCACCTCCACCAATCACATCATCCATGTGGCCCACACTCAAGGGACACATAGCCTCACCTATGTCCCATCTCATCATCTCATCCATACCACCCATTTCTCCCACAATCAAAGGCCTATCCAAATTTGGAATTACAGCCATCCCACCATTAATAGAGCCATTCAAAGCTCCCCCAACAACCACCCCTAATCCATCATCAATACCCCCATTCAATGCTCCATCTCTACCATCCATTAAAGAGATTCCACCATCATTAAAGCCTTCACCACCTCCTGAAGTGTGGGACCCACCATGGACAGCCCCCACAGCCCCTAAATCTCCACCGTCCATCGCTTGAGAAAAGACAAACCAAGAAAAGGACAAAATGAGAAGGGAAGATGAGACAAGGAGAATATTCATGGCTGCAATTGAACCCGGACGTGCAGGGAATGTGGGGACAAAGACAGTGGACTGTGAAGAATGTCCGAGCACGAGCTAGCCCAGGCCGCACAAGAGGCAAGCCTTGGGCGGCCCGCTCTAGGTGTTCGCTCGCCTCAAGTGTAAGGCTGCGATGTAGTAATAAATCTCGGTAAGGCCGAGGTCGATCCACAGGGAAATAGTAACAGCTACCAAATCACTCCAGCAACTCGGCTTTTTAAAGGAAATCAGATTTAAAAGAGTGCTTACTTAAAACAGGAATTTAATGAAAAATCAGAGATATTAAGTACTAAGGCTTTCAAGGATCCACTTGTAGCAATCCTATGTCAATTCAGTCAATCCAAATAGAGAACACAACTAGATTTGAAGTCCTATCTCTCATCTAGTTGGAAAGTAAAGCATTCACACACATTCCATCACATTCAAGTTGAACTTCCAAGTTCTAGTTCCATTCAATCAATACAAAACTCAAACTATAGCCTGCGGAGTAACAGCCATGCCTCTGGACTATGGCCTGCTCAAGGATTACTATAATCCGAATTTAGATAAACAAACATGATAATGTCAGAGCATTAAAAGGAATTCATGTCCGGAGCACATAAACTCAGATAAAACATCTCAAACTACCATTATTTGGAACTAAACCATGCAAAAATCCAAACTTGAATGTAAATTACTTGAATTAAACTGAAATCAACATAGTATTAGCTACAAGCTTCACCTCTCAGCCTTAGCTGAGAGGTTCTAGCCGAGCATAGTCATGCTACAACTAAAAACTCTGAAATAATGCATAAAAACAGAAAAACCCGAATAGAAGAGTTGCAGCCGCTCCACAATCGCCTTCACCCTCCAAACTCACGTTCCTTAGCCTCTCTGATACCTTAGGGAGAGCCCCTAGGTGTCCTTTTATAGCAACAAACCCCCCTTGCGTCGGATCCTGCGAAAGACTTCGCATTGCGCAGTGAAATTCGGAGTCCCAATTTAGAAAGGACTCATCCTTACGCAGAGCCGACCGGTTGTGACCGGTCGGACTGATGTTTTACACCTTCCAGAGAGTGCTGCCGACCGGTCATGACCGGTCTGACAGACTTTCCTATATGTCCAGCGTGCATGCCCGACCGGTCATGACCGGTCGGGCTAGTTTTTGCCTTAGTATATACAGCCTTCATGTGTGGCCGACCGGTCAAGACCGGTCGGCCTTCTCTTTCTTTTGATCAGCAACTGCACAGTGTGTATGGCCGACCGGTCATGACCGGTCGGCCTCTCTTCTACTTAATCCTTTGATGTGGCTGACCGGTCGGACGACCGGTCAGCCTTGTATTTCTTCATCTTTTTCTTCTTTTCTTCATTCTCTTTTCTCTCTTTTTCTTCTTCTCTCTTTGGTCCATCTTAGGACTTCATGCAATGTCTTCAAATATATTCTTTTGGCTCCAATTTGATGAAATCCACTCTTATCCCTACAATAAAAAAAACACGTGTTAGGTGGGCCTTTCAACCATGAAAATCATGCAAACTATGTAGTGTAATGGGCAATACAATGTATAAATTGGAGGTTCAACACACCCCCCAACCAGCTTTTTGCTAGTCCCGAGCAAAACATGCGTGAAACAAATTCAAACCTCCAAACCCAACTCTCTTCTAGAATCCATGTTTCTATCCATTCCAAGATGTAAAAATATAAAATTTGGAGAAATTTAGGTGATAGAAGCTGAATCTTGGATTCTCAAAACATAAGAAGTGTTTACATGAGGTTCCCGCTGACTGATTGATAAATAGAAGAGCTCGAACAAATTCAACCTAGTGTGCATAGTGAAAGTTCATCTCATGAGTTCCTGGAATCATCTTCTTCATAGATTAAGTAAACCAAAGATTTTAAGGTGCACAGAGCAACAGCAAGCCTATGACAGGAATTTGCCTTACCGTCCTTCCGACGGCTTTCACACTACGTTCCATTTCCGGCTTTGGTTACGGTTCGACCATCCCCCGGTTGGTAATAGGTAGCCCTTTTCGGAATTTTCCACCATTTTTCTTTCCTTCCCGATTTCATCCTTTCTTTCCTTTTTCTTTTAAATTAGATAGGATTTTTAGAAATCCATATCTTCTGTTATTTTCCTATGGACAAGGATGGACAAAATACCCCGGCTTGGCTGCTCAACACCTTTAAATCAAAGTCTAGCTAATCCACAAATCACATAAACCTGTCACTCATGAAAATCGTGTAATGTGAACTAGGTGTAAAAAGTGTTCAAATTTTTCTATCAATCACAACAATAGGGGAACTATCATATAACACCATTATGGTGGGAGAAATTCAAGACTACAACATCACACACTTCGTTTCTCCTCCTCTTCTACTCATAGCCTCTCGAATGTATAGAAACAGGATTTTCTAAAAGATTTTTGAGATATTAGAAAATTCAAAAAAAATTTGCCGCATGTGAAGCTCGAAATGTTGCAATATGCTAGATGAGGGATCTCATCTCACCCCCCAACCAAATCTTGCATTGTCCTCAATGTACAAAAGAAATAGTCAATTAGCATGAACATGAGAGCAATGGCAAATAATAAGAGAGTGAGAACAATAGTACCTGATAGAGCGATCATGGAATTTTGCAACTACAACAACTAAAACCTATTAAAACAGAAGAACAAAACTAAACCTACCTATGCTATACCTCCATCAGACTAGGAGATCAATCATCCTGATAGACAGGATCATTCAGGGAGATGGACATGTCCTCTGAATCAAATTTCTCAACAAATGGTTTAAGGCGTTGTCCATTAACTTTGAAACAGTCACCATTCGCTGCATTCTCAATCTCAACAACCCCATGAGGAAAAACTTCTTTGACAATATATGGGCCGGTCCATCGAGATCGTAATTTTCCAGGAAAAAGATGAAGTCGGGCATTATACAAGAGCACTTTCTGTCCTTCATGGAAAGATTTCCTTAAGATGTGCTTGTCATGAAAGGCCTTCATCTTGCTCTTGTAAATTCTCGAATTCTCATATGCATCGTTCCGGATCTCATCAAGCTCATTTAATTGAAGTTTGCGAAGCGAGCTAGCCTTGTCAATGTCAAAATTTAGAGCCTGAATTGCCCAATAGGCTTTGTGTTCTATCTCCACAGGCAAGTGGCAAGCTTTCCCATAGACAAGTCTATAAGGGGACATTCCAATGGGTGTCTTGTAGGCAGTACGGTGAGCCCAAAGCGCATCATCCAATCTTAGGGACCAATCCTTGCGATCCGGTCTCACCGTCTTTTCCAAAATCTGTTTGATTTCCCTATTGGAGATTTCAGCTTGCCCACTTGTTTGTGGGTGGTATGGGGTACTCACTTTGTGCCTAATACCATATTTCTTCATCAAAGTTTCAAAAGGTCTATTGCAAAAGTGAGAACCACCATCACTAATAATGGCTCGAGGCGTCCCAAATCTAGAAAGTATATTTTCTTTGAGAAACTTGAGAACCGTACGATGATCGTTGGTTCTACATGGGATAGCCTCTATCCATTTAGACACATAGTCTACGGCCAACAGAATATAGACATGTCCAAAAGATGAGGGGAATGGTCCCATGAAATCGATGCCCCAACAGTCAAAGACTTCAAGATGTTGAATTGGGGTGAGAGGCATCATATTTCGACGGGATAATCCTCCTAACTTCTGGCAGCGCTCGCACGCTTTGCAAAACTCGTGGGTATCTTTAAATAATGTGGGCCAATAAAAACCACACTGCAGAATTTTTGCAATTGTTTTCTTGGCTGAAAAATGACCCCCACATGCTTGATCATGACAAAAGGAGATGACTGAATTGTGTTCATTATCGGGGACGCATCTCCTTATAATTTGGTCTGGGCAATATTTAAACAATAGAGGTTCATCCCAGAAAAATCTGCGCACTTCCCTTAGAAATTTACATTTGTCTTGCGCAATCCAATGAGTCGGCATTGCACCTGTGGAAAGATAATTGGCTATATCAGCGTACCATGGTGGATGCATAGCAACAAAGAGTTGCTCATCAGGGAATGAGTCCTCAATAGGTGACTCGTCAATGGAATTTGGTAGGACTAGGCGGGATAGATGATCCGCCACCACATTTTCTACCCCCTTCTTATCTTTGATCTCCAAATCGAATTCTTGAAGGAGTAGGATCCATCTTAGCAAACGGGGCTTAGCATCCTTCTTGGAAAGAAGGTATTTCAGCACCACATGATCTGTATAAACGATAACTTTGGATCCTATTAAGTATGGTCTGAATTTGTCCAAGGCAAAAATGACAGCTAGGAGCTCTTTCTCCGTAGTCGAATAGTTAACTTGGGCAGGATTCAAGGTCCTACTTGCGTAGTAGATGACATGGGGCTTTTTATCCTTCTTTTGACCTAACACCGCCCCAATAGCAAAATCGCTTACATCGCACATCAACTCAAAAGGAGTGGACCAATCTGGTGGTTGCATGATAGGAGCGGATGTTAACATGTCTTTTAGCTTTGAAAAAGCTAATTGACATTCGGCACTCCACTCGAATTGGTTCTCCTTTTGTAGAAGGTTGCATAAAGGCCTTGAGATGTGACTAAAGTCCTTTATAAACCTTCGATAAAAACCGGCGTGTCCAAGGAAGGACCGCACATCGCGTATGCTTTTGGGTGGTGGTAGATTGGAAATTATGTCAATTTTCGCCCGGTCTACTTCTATTCCATTGGACGAGATGATATGTCCAAGGACTATTCCTCCTTGTACCATGAAATGGCACTTTTCCCAGTTTAATACAAGTTGCTTTTCCTCACACCTCATCAAGACCAACTTCAAGTGCTTGAGACACTCCTCAAATGTACAACCAAAAACAGAAAAATCATCCATGAATACCTCAAGAAACTCTCCCACCATGTTCGAGAAAATACTCAACATGCATCGTTGAAATGTGGCGGGTGCATTACATAACCCGAATGGCATTCTTCGGTAAGCGAAGGTGCCAAACGGGCATGTAAAAGTGGTTTTCTCTTGATCTTCCGGAGCTATCTCAATTTGGTTGTATCCAGAATAGCCATCTAGGAAGCAGTAATAGGAATGGCCTGCCAACCTCTCCAATATTTGATCCATAAATGGGAGAGGGAAGTGGTCTTTCCTAGTAACTGTATTGAGCTTCCTATAATCAATGCAATACGCCAACCAGTTGTCACCCTCATCGGTATAAGTTCGTTGTTGGCGTTCTCAATGATGGTAATACCGGATTTCTTGGGGACAACTTGGGTAGGACTCACCCATTGGCTATCTGAGATGGGGTAGATAATACCCACATCCAATAGCTTCAACACCTCGGCTTTGACAACCTCCATCATGTTTGGATTTAGCCTTCTTTGAGGTTGTCTAGATGTTTTTGCATTTTCTTCAAGGTGTATACGGTGAGTGCAAACCGAAGGATCTATCCCTTTGAGATCCGCTATTGTCCAACCTATGGCTTCCCGATGTTCTTTGAGTAGCTCAATCAACTTGAGCTCTTGGTCTTTCTCTAGGTGGGAGGCAATGACAACTGGGAACGTTTCCTCTTGACCCAAATATACGTATTTAAGCTCTGATGGCAGCGGTTTGAGGTCAAGCTTTGGTGGTTTGATGTTAGACGGTAGAGGCCTTGATGTGGTTGGTGGCAATTTTTCAAAGTGGTGCCTCCACCGGCTAGTATCAACTACCGGTCTTTCTATATTTAATGCCTGCACAATCTCACTACTGATGGGATCTTCGGAATCCATGATATGTGCTAAGCATGTCTCCAAGCTTTCTAGTGGTTCAAGTTGGAGGAGTTCTTCTTCTTCAAAAGTTTCGAGCATGTTCACATCGAAGAACTCTTCATCATCGACATCCCTATGTCTTTTGCCCAAATGAAACACATTTACCTCTAGTGTCATCTTTCCAAAAGATAGTTGCATCACCCCATTCCGGCAATTGATGATTGTGTTTGATGTGGCAAGGAATGGGCGGCCTAATATCACCGGTATTTGGGTGCTAGCATCCAAAACCGGTTGTGTGTCCAAGACTATAAAATCTACCGGGTAGTAGAATTTGTCAACTTGGACTAGAACATCCTCAACTATCCCCCTCGGTACACGGATAGATCTATCAGCGAGTTGCAATGTGGTTTTGGTGGGTTTTAATTCACCAAGGCCCAATTGCTCATATACCGAGTATGGGATCAAGTTCACACTCGCCCCCAAGTCTAACAAGGCACGTTCAATCCGGTAGTCTCCAATGATACATGAGACTGTGGGACTACCGGGATCTTTGAATTTTGGGGGAGTCTTTTGAGTGAGGATGGCACTAACTTGCTCAGTTAAGAAGGCCTTTTGCTGCACATTATATTTGTGTTTTGTTGTGCATAGGTCTTTTAGAAACTTGGCATAAGAGGGAATTTGTTTGATGGCATCAAGCAAAGGGATATTGATCTTGACTTGTCTGAAAATCTCTAGAATATCTTGAGAATTTGGGAGAGATTTTGGGGCAACCAATCTCGATGGGAATGGTGCTATGGGCTTGTAAATGCGTTCCGGTTGTTGTGGGGCTAAGTTAGATCCATTTTCATCCTCAGAATTTACCGGATCATTAGGCTCATCGGCCTTCACCGGAATAGTTTTGTCAATTTGTTTACCACTTCTAAGGGTGGTAATGGATTTAGCTTGCTCCATGTTTTGGTTGGAAGGATTAGGGATGCTTACTTCATGTACTTGCTTTGGATTGGGCTGAGGTTGGGCCGGAAAGGTCCCTTCCCTAGCATTCAAGCGTCCCTTAATCTCATCAACCGAGACTTTCAGCTCTTGGAACAATTGCTGATTCGATTCATTTATTTGCGCTTGCCCTTGCATAAACGCTCTCAAGGTATCC
The DNA here is from genome assembly GCA_003013855.2 of Liriodendron chinense. Classification (NCBI taxonomy): domain Eukaryota; kingdom Viridiplantae; phylum Streptophyta; class Magnoliopsida; order Magnoliales; family Magnoliaceae; genus Liriodendron; species Liriodendron chinense. The sequence goes on from PVNU02002307.1 coordinate 340,166, forward strand.
TCCAATGAGAATTGAGGTGGGGCCATATTTTGCATGGGTGGACCCTCTTTGGGAGTTGGTAGGATTGCCCGTAGGAGCATTCTTCCAACTGAAATTCGGGTGGTTCTTCCAACTCTCATTGTATGTATTACCTACCGGTCCATTGAAGGGCCGTTGATAACCATATGTGGCATTGGCTGTCTCTTGCAGCACTTCCTTAAATGCAGGAATTGTGGGACAATCTTGCGTAGCGTGTAAGTCGGTGAGACAAATCCCACATGTGGTTTCAACAGCTTCCTTGGACTTGGAAACTCCATTTTTGCTAAGTTCCATGGCCTCAACCTTCCTTGTGAGGTTGGCTATCCTTGCATTTACGTCGTCTTCCTCTTTAAGGACATATATCCCTCCTTTCTCTTGAGTAGGCTTGGGATTCTTGGGTTTATCCGAGGTATCCCAAGATTGGGCGTTTTCAGCCAACATGTCCAAGTAACTCCAAGCATCATCTGGATTTTTACTCATAAACTCGCCATTGCACATCATTTCCACAAATTGGCGCATATTAGAACTTAATCCATCATTGAAAAAATTTATAACTCGCCAACTCTCATAGCCATGATGTGGGCAAGCAAGCAGGAGTTCCTTAAATCTTTCCCAACATTGAAAGAATGATTCACCCTCTTTAGCTGAGAAATTCATTATGGCCCTTCGAAGAGTGTTTGTTTTATGAGCCGGGAAGAACTTTTTCAAGAATTCTCGGTTCATCTCAACCCATGACCCAATCGAATATGGTCTAAGAGAGTGAAGCCAATCTTTGGCTCTTTCTTTCAAAGTGAAGGGAAAAAGTTTAAGTCTGATTGTATCCCCAGAAACATTGGGATAATGCAAGGTGGCCAACACTTCTTCGAATTCTTGCAAGTGTAAGTATGGGCGGTCAGAGTCTAGCCCATGGAATTTAGGTAAAAGTTGGATTACTCCCGGTTTTATGTCAAGGGTCCCACCGTTAGCTGGTAGAACTATGCAAGAAGGTGTAATTGTACGAGCAGGTTGTAGGTAATCCCGTAGTGATCTCATTGGAGGAACATTATGTACCTCATTCTCTCCTACTCCTTCCTGATTTGCGTTTGTGGTTGGAGTAGGGGGGGGGGGGGGGGGGGGAGGATTCCTTAAGGGTGTTTGATCCATACTCCCCAAACTTTCACAATGCTCTTGATAATTCCGGACTCGTCTATGGACTGACAATGGTCCAACTAAACCACCTTCGGATTGGAGACGATTTGAATGGTTACGTTCCCAACGGGACATAAACCACTCAACCAGAAACTGAAACTAATCCTATTCTAGGAAACTAAAATCTGAAACTGAAAGAAAATTCTGCAGAAGCTAAGTTAGAAGGGTATCACCTGATGCGCTTGAACTAGAGAAAAAAACTCCTACAAAACAGAAAAACTTGTTAGTTCTAAGAAAATCAAAACGCCTAACTATTTCTACTTCTACAGCCACTAAAATTATTTGAAAACCGTTATCTAATCTCCCCGGCAACGGCGCCAAAAACTTGTTCGCTCGCCTCAAGTGTAAGGCTGCGATGTAGTAATAAATCTCGGTAAGGCCGAGGTCGATCCACAGGGAAATAGTAACAGCTACCAAATCACTCCAGCAACTCGGCTTTTTAAAGGAAATCAGATTTAAAAGAGTGCTTACTTAAAACTAGGAATTTAATGAAAAATCAGAGATATTAAGTACTAAGGCTTTCAAGGATCCACTTGTAGCAATCCTATGTCAATTCAGTCAATCCAAATAGAGAACACAACTAGATTTGAAGTCCTATCTCTCATCTAGTTGGAAAGTAAAGCATTCACACACATTCCATCACATTCAAGTTGAACTTCCAAGTTCTAGTTCCATTCAATCAATACAAAACTCAAACTATAGCCTGCGGAGTAACAGCCATGCCTCTGGACTATGGCCTGCTCAAGGATTACTATAATCCGAATTTAGATAAACAAACATGATAATCTCAGAGAATTAAAAGGAATTCATGTCCGGAGCACATAAACTCAGATAAAACATCTCAAACTACCATTATTTGGAACTAAACCATGCAAAAATCCAAACTTGAATGTAAATTACTTGAATTAAACTGAAATCAACATAGTATTAGCTACAAGCTTCACCTCTCAGCCTTAGCTGAGAGGTTCTAGCCGAGCATAGTCATGCTACAACTAAAAACTCTGAAATAATGCATAAAAACAGAAAAACCCGAATAGAAGAGTTGCAGCCGCTCCACAATCGCCTTCACCCTCCAAACTCACGTTCCTTAGCCTCTCTGATACCTTAGGGAGAGCCCCTAGGTGTCCTTTTATAGCAACAAACCCCCCTTGCGTCGGATCCTGCGAAAGACTTCGCATTGCGCAGTGAAATTCGGAGTCCCAATTTAGAAAGGACTCATCCTTACGCAGAGCCGACCGGTTGTGACCGGTCGGACTGATGTTTTACACCTTCCAGAGAGTGCTGCCGACCGGTCATGACCGGTCGGACAGACTTTCCTATATGTCCAGCGTGCATGCCCGACCGGTCATGACCGGTCGGGCTAGTTTTTGCCTTAGTATATACAGCCTTCATGTGTGGCCGACCGGTCAAGACCGGTCGGCCTTCTCTTTCTTTTGATCAGCAACTGCACAGTGTGTATGGCCGACCGGTCATGACCGGTCGGCCTCTCTTCTACTTAATCCTTTGATGTGGCTGACCGGTCGGACGACCGGTCAGCCTTGTATTTCTTCATCTTTTTCTTCTTTTCTTCATTCTCTTTTCTCTCTTTTTCTTCTTCTCTCTTTGGTCCATCTTAGGACTTCATGCAATGTCTTCAAATATATTCTTTTGGCTCCAATTTGATGAAATCCACTCTTATCCCTACAATCACAAAAACACGTGTTAGGTGGGCCTTTCAACCATGAAAATCATGCAAACTATGTAGTGTAATGGGCAATACAATGTATAAATTGGAGGTTCAACACTAGGCCGCCCGTACGGACGCTGCTCCCTCTCTCTCCGCGGGATTGGCTCCATGGTTGTTGGTAGGTGAGGCTGACAGTCCACATTCAGTAGATGGCACCCTGAGGGCCGCCCAAGGCTTCGATCCATTCCAGATTTCAGTTGAGATTGATCAGAATCATTTGGAAGGTACCCCACCTATCCAATCACGAAGCACTGCGGCTAGAATAGGTCTGATCAAGTCAAAGAGAGGGAAAGATGATCAAGAGAGGGCCACAAGCAATCTGAGCCATTTGAAGACTAGATTATTATGATCCAAACAATGGAAGAGCTCGCATGGGTCATTAAATAGCAAGACCAAGGGTTGATCATCAAAAGAAGGGCCAAAATCCAAGATCTGATCATCAAGTGGGCCCACAAGGCTAAATCAAGCGATCTGAGCCGTTCAAGTCATCATCCACACCATGAGAAGCCTTCTTAGCCTCACAAAACATCAAGAAAAGGTGCTCCAAAGTAAAACCGAAGTTCCAAGTGGGCCCTCAGGGCCAACTCAAGCAATCTGATCCGTTTAAGTCATCATCCATGCAGTTAAGAAGTCTCATCTTCCACAAGTCATTAAGAAATGAATTAAAAGTCAAAGCATCCAGACATCATCAAGGAATTTGAGACAAGTCAAAGGTTGTATATTCATTCAGAAGATTTTGATACAGAAGAGGATAAAAGCAAAAAGAAGAAGGTCATACATCAAGTAAGCTGAATACAAAAGCAGGTTACAGGTCGCCAACATAGTCGTCATCGTCCCTCCTCTCGTCCCGCTCTCGACGATGAAGATCCATAAAAGGAGCTGTCACCGAGCCTCCAGCATATCTGCGACTGGCCCCCAAGAACATAGAGCAGAGGAAGCAGAGGCCCCTGGCCATACAACAAGTACCACTCATCATAATCGCGATCTGGGATCGTGAAACGAAACCCGGGCTGGCCCGCAAGAGCGTCAGCTATTTCATCAGCTAGGATCTGAGCAGCTGGAGGAGGTGCAGAACAAGGGACTCTGGCCACTCCGGTAATCTGTCGAAGCGTCCTCTCGCCCAAATACCATTGAAATGATTCAGCATCAGAAAGCATGATCCGGAGGCGTGAAGCATCATAGGTCTCCACACGCTGAGAGGTGTAGTAGAGAGGAAAGTTGGCGTATGGCATCCGAGCAAGCTACAACAAGGGAGATCATCACGATCAATTACAGTACAACACGAGGGATAAGGAAAGCAAGATACTTGCATCTTCAACGGTCAATCCGTCTATGTCAGCACGCCAGTTGTCCCCAGAAACTCGAGAGTTCCGCTGACGGTTTTGTTGATGCCAGTACATGTGGCGATACAAAGATGGCTCAATGTCGTCCCGCATCCTCAGCGCAAGGTGGGAAAAATGGTCATAAAAGCAAGTCTGGGCAAGGGCACACCTAACGATTAGAGAGAGAAAGAGGGTAAATGTCTCCAAGAAAGGAGAAAGAAGAAGTACCTCAATGACAGGCCAGAAACCTGTGTAGGACCGACTATTCCGACTAGTCTTATCCAGACCCTGGAAAATATGAGTCAGTATAGCCCCGTTCCAATTATAGGGATGATGAAGATCCTCAACCAAGCGAAGAAATTTAGGATCAACTCTCTCATTTGCGTGGCAGAGAAGGAAAGACCCGAAGGCATAAGTAATCATGGCCTGTGCTTTTTGGAGGGCCTCTAGCTAGGTAGTGGGGGTGACGGAGGCAAAAGTGTTGTAGAACCATCGCATCTTTACTTGATGGCCTTGTAATTCATCTTCGGGCGGGACATCACCAACAAGCCGTAGCCAGTAAGTGGAAGTGATGGGAGCAAGAGAGCTGACTTGAGGAACAACTGCCCCATGAAATGAAAAGCCAATTTGCGTATAAATATCCAGGGGAGTTATTCCCCATTCGCCACAAGGGAGTTAAAAGGTGTGGGTCTCATCCCGCCACCTTTCGCAAAGAGTCGCGAGCATCATACGGTTGGCACTGTTGTTATGAAAGCGTAAGGTAAGGAGGCCAGCAAAAGGAGTGTCAGCCAATACTTGTTCAAGCAAAGGCTGTGGATGTTTCACCCAGTTGTCCCAGTGGTCTCGGGTACCTCGACCCTTGATGGCGGGAAGAGGTTGGTGCTCTTGAGCCAAAGAACACATATAGGGCCCCTCGGCGGATGATGAAGGCAGGATCATCCTCATCAATCACTCGACGTCCTCTTGTACCATCCGCCATTGAATCCTACAAGCTTGGCAAGGTAAGTCCCTATCCTTTACCCATCAAAATCCAAATTATCATCTAGGAAACCCATGGGATGGGGCTCACATTCAGATGCAAAATCCAAAGTCCGACTCCATGTGTTACCTAGGATATGTGTTGGGCCTATTAAAGAAAGCAAGGCCCACCTTAAAGAAGGTTGCATGCCATGCCTTAGGCAAAGAAAGTCCATCATCCAAGGAAATACTTTGGACAACAAATGCACTCAAGTGCCATGAGATCAACAAGGGATAAGAATCCTACTTCACATGAGAAATCCCTCTTCAAAGTCCATATGTGGCCAAGGTTGATCCACTTTTTATGCCAAGGCCATGATTCTCACTTAAGAGGTTTCCGTCTTTTACACATGTACATGGACAAGTGGGGAGTAGGAAGGAAATGGGACCCCAAGAGTAACCCAAATGCCTCACCTCAATGGATTGAAGGGAGCACATAGCCCACTTGAAAAACATGAGGACCCATTCAATGGGTTAACCATGGGCACCCCTATGTGCATCGTCTTGATGAAAGTTTTGACTATGAGAGTACAACATGGCGGTCTACCCACAAGCATATGAATCAAAGAAGCTAATGGTAAAAATTGGATGCACATAGCCCACATGAAGAACCACAGTTGGAGATGTCCATGTAAGGACAAGTTTGGGCAACTTATGTGCACCAATTTCTTTACCAAAAAGGGGGACCATTTGAGCACAAGAGGGCATGGCCTGATGAGTCACCCAACCATCATGAAAATGGCTAAGAATGGTATACATAGCCCACTTGAAGATCAAAATCCAAAATGCCCCAAAGCATGGGACAAAATTGGGCAACTTATGGTATCAATCTTTCAAACAAATTGAAAGGAAAATCACTCATCTTTGAGAATGATGGTGGATGACCCACCAAGCACCCCAAAAGGAAGTTCAAGGAGCTATGGTTGCATGGATAGCTCACTTGAAGAAGAATCATTCATTTGAGATTGATGACATTAAAGGAAACTCTTGGAAACCACTTTCCTACCACAAGGAAAAACCATTTTGAAACTAGTGGAATTGTTGAGACAACTCACTCATGGGACTTGTAGATGATCAAGTAACTCAAGTCCTCCATCAATCAAAAGAAAAAGCATGAAAGAAAGAAATCCTACATGAACAAAGTGTAGTGGTGCACACATGGTCCAAAAAAATGCACAAGTTTTAAGGGAGGCCCGAAAGCCCATCTACATGGAGGAATTCCAAAGAACCCACCACACTTTGTGAATAAAGATATGCATCATAAGCAAGAAATGATGGAAGATTTGGGCTACTTGTCCATAAGGGCCCAACTAGGGAATCTAGCCCACTTGAGATCCAAGTGAAGAATGGGCTATTCACCTTTGTCCATACACATGTGAAGAAAGATGGGGCCACCCAAAGTGAGCCCCATGAGCCCAAAACTTGAGGTGGGCCCCACCATTCTCATGGGCCCAAACCTTGAAAAGTAGATGGAAAAGAAAAGAAGAGCTTTAAGGAAAAATGACAAGGGCAAGAAAGCATGAGGGAGCCCAAAATGAAGCATTGGGCCCATCAAATACACCAAGGGCCATAACTTCACTTTGAGCCCATTTGATACACATGAAAAGAGGCCCAACTCCCATGAAGAAAGATAGGATATTTTTCCATGCACACTTGATGGACATGGCAAAATTACCCTTTACATACACATAAAGGGAGTGTGAAAAAAGAAAAGAAAGAATGAAATGGAAGCTTGCAATGCCCTTCTCCATGCACCACCTTTAGAAGAGATTAGAAGATCTAGAAAAAGGCCAAAAACACTTGGGCCCACCTTCACTCATTTTGGAATAACTACATGGAAAAAAGAAAGTGTCATGAGAAGAAACAATGAAGAAGGAAAAAGACAAGAAAGAAAGAGAGTGGTCCATACCTTTACCACTCACCAAAGAGGGACCACCTTGCTGTCCCAAAGCTTCTCTAAGGCCCACCACTTGAGAGAAGCAAAGAACCACCAAGAGAGAGAAAAAAACTTGAAGAAAGAGAGAGTATGAGAGAAAGAAAGGAGAGATTGCACGTTGGAGGGGCCAAGGGAGCTCCATGTTATATAGAAAAGGGGAGTGCACCCCTTTACCCGACCCACTAGAAAAATCAGTGGGCAGAGACGGTCCGGGCGGCGCCCAGGGGGCCGTCCTACCCTCCCTCTAGTTGAAACGACCTCTCCCCCTCTCTCCTTGGGAAGAACTCCTCCTTGGGAAGGGTGGTTGCAAGTGAATCTTGTACCTCCTTGTAAGAATGAAGTGATGGAAGAGAATGGTGAGAAAAAGTAAGCGATCTCACCAAAATCTCATCTTGTGAGAAATTGGTGATAAATTGGCTTGATGATGTGGAAAAGTTCCATGGAATTTTCAAGAAAAAGAAAAAGAATTGACTTGGTCAAACAGTGATCTCAACCATCCAAAAGTCATGACTTGATGATCTGAACCGTTCTAAGAAGAATCTCTGGAGTCTCCCATCTTGATTGCTGCCCCCTTTGTACAGTTTTGGTCCGAAGACCTTAAACTACGTCGGGATCAATATCACGAGGGATTTCAATAAAAACCAGCATCGATCCCAGCCGTTCAGGCCAAGATCTGATGACCTGGATCATTTCGAAAAAATCACAAAAAAGAATGTATATTCAGTTTGTACAGTTTGGTGGTCCGAAGACCTTAAACTTCGTCGGGATCAATATCCCGAGGGATTTTAATAAAAACCAGCATCGATCCCAACCGTTCAGGCCTAGATCGATGACCTGGATCATTTCGAAAAAATCACAAGAAAGAATATATATTCAGTTTATACAGTTTTGTGGTCCGAAGACCTTAAACTACGTCGGGATCAATATTCCGAGGGATTTTAATAAAAACCAGCATTGATCCCAGCCGTTCAGGCCAAGATCTGATGACCTGGATCATTTTGAAAAAATCACAAAAAAGAATGTATATTCAGTTTGTACAGTTTTGTGGTCCGAAGACCTTAAACAACGTCGGGATCAATATCCCGAGGGATTTTAATAAAAACCAGCATCGATCCCAGCCGTTCAGGCCAAGATCTGATGACCTAGATCATTTCGAAAAAATCACAAAAAGGGGTATGTTCAACTTGTACAAAAATTGGGTCCGAAGACCTTAAATTACGTCGGGATCAAGATCCCGAGGGACTTTCCAAATAAAAACCGGTAGCATTCTGGATCGTTCAAATCAAGATCCGCTGATACCAGACATTTTTCAAAAAAAAAAAAATGTGTTCGCCCTGTTTTGTACAGTTTTGTGGTCCGAAGACCTTAAACTACGTCGGGATCAATATCCCGAGAGATTTTAATAAAAACCAGCATCGATCCCAGCCGTTCAGGCCTAGATCTGATGACCTGAATCATTTCGAAAAAATCACAAAAAAGAATGTATGTTCAGCTTGTATAAAAATTTGGTCCGAAGATCTTAAACTACGTCGGGATCAACATCCCGAGAGATTTTCAATAAAAATCGGCATCATTCTGGATCGAATCCAGATCCGATGACCCCGGACATTTTCTGAAAACCAATATATATATATATATATATATATATATATATATATATATATATATATATATATATATATATATATATATATATATATATATCGCATATACATAGTTTTGGTCCGAAGACCTTAAACTACGTCGGGAACAAAATCCCGAGAGATTTCCAATAAAAACCAGTGTTAATCTTGATCGCTCAAATTGAGATCCAACAGCCTGGAACATTTCAAAAAATCACAAAAAGAATGTATTTTCAGCATGTACATATTTTTGTCCGAAGACCTTAAACTACACTGGGATTAATTTCTCGGGGGACCTTTTCCAGCTTTCAACTAAAAACTGGCATCGGCCTCAACCGCTGGGATCAAGGTTCGATTATCCAGATCATTTTTCAAAAATATCAAAAATATTTCAAGCTTTCCATAAAAACCAGCATCAACCCTGATTACCCGAGTTGAAGTCTGGAACTTTTTCAAAAAATACAAAAAAATAATAAAAAATAAAAAATAAAAAATAAAAAATAAAAAATAAAAATTTCACTATCAATTTCAACTGCACAAATTCATCTCCACCGGTCCGAAGACCTAAAACCACACTGGGATTAACTTCTCGGGGGCTTTCTTTCCTAACCTGTTTCAAACATGGCTGACACTTGATCGTACGGGTGTCCGGAATCTTTTAAACAGGTAAAGGCTGAGGCGGGCAGAACCCCGCAATCCTATTCGTGTTGAACGCACCGTGATAGACAACCTTGATTTGGAAGTCGCTGTTGAATCTGATGGATGTTCCTTGTTCCTAAAACTTATGAAGGGGATTAAGGCTGTTGGGAGGTGGAGCGCACCCTCACGGAATTGTGAGCAATGTAAGGCCCCAAACTGGATTGACTAAGGAAAATGTGAGGATGTGGCTCATTTTGTGGCCGAAGGAGTCCGTCGAACGATACGTGGTCTATGTGCATTGCACATGAGGAACAGGCAACTTTGCGGGTGTGTTGATTGAAAACCCTAAAAAATCTCCTCATCCGAAGATGTAAAACTACGGCACTTAACTGTGTGAGACTCGTCTTGCTCGCTGACGTAAAATGGATCTAGTGCCTTACCAGCAGTAGAAGCTGGAAGTGGATAAAAATTCCACATCTTTCCTTGCATTTCAGAAAAATCACAAAATACCAAAACATTGCAAAATCACCTTTTTAAAAATCACAAAAATATTTCCCTTGCTTTCAAATCAAATATTTCCAAAAATCACAAAAAAATATTTCCCTTGCTTTCAAATCAAATATTTGCAAAAATCACAAAATATTTCCCTTGCTTTCAAACCAAATATTTTCAAAAATCACAAAAATATTTTCTTTGTTTTCAATAACTGATCTCTATCCTGACCACTTGGGTAAAGGTTCGGACCAAATATTTGCAAAAATCACAAAAATTGTCACTATCCCCCAGCACTACACTTCAGGAGTCTTGTTCGCTTCCCCAAGTGTAGGGTTGCGATGTAGTAATAAACTCGGTAAGACCGAGGTCGATCCACAGGGACTATGTAGGATCTCACAAATTCATCCACAAGTGTCTATTGAAGTCTACTAATCAGATTGTTGTATGAAGTTGATGTGAGTAACAAAAGCTAAATTAAATTGAAAGTAATTAATTATAAGAGGGCACTAGGGTATCAAGGATCCACTTGTAGCAATCCTTGATGTTCAATCCGCTGTGGTTTCTTATTCTCTCAACTAGAATCGACATTCCTGTCCGTCCAGTCGGATGATAGAACTGTTAAACCAAATAGTCTGTAATATGTAAGTTCTATGCATAAGATTCACTCAATCTAGGCTGAGCTGAGCATGATCAATTGCATAGGTCATTCCCCTTTCCTATAGGTCCAGTTCTCAATCATAACCATCCCCAAGTCCTCTCACAAGACAAGGTTAGATTATGATTTGAACTAGATTCAAATCACCAGCACAGTCCTTACATATTCCAGAAAATCAACTAAAATAGAAGTTTGGCCTGAAGTCCCTTTATGAAGAGCTTAGTACTAGAGCGCACTCCGATTCCTCGGATCATACAGGTCTATACCGTTGCAAACAAATTAAGAAGATAAGTAATTCATCCAAACATCCATGAGTCATCATAAGACTAAGAAAAATTACTTAAAAACTTGTATAAACTTCAAACCTTAGTTCATAATCATGAATTCCAAACTAAAACCACTTAACTACGAATTGAAACATCTTGGATTCACTACAAGCTTCACCTCTTAGCCCTAGCTAAGAGGTTTAGCTGCTCATGATCCAAGGAAACATGAAACAACTACAAAAAGCATGAAAACAGCAAAGCAAACCAAAAGGAGTTGTGAAACTCCAATCTTCACTTCCACAGCCTCCAACCTCGCTCGTACCCTTCTAGGATACCCTAGGAACGATCCCTAGGTGTCCTCTTATAGTCTGGAGGCTCCACAACGTCGGAAGAATCGGGAATTTGCGAAACTCTTACGCAGCGCAGAGAAAATCGGGAAGAAATTAGAATCTTCTAAGTCAGTACACATGACCGGTCGGCCTCAAGTGAAAACACTTCAGCAAGCACCTCCGACCGGTCATGACCGGTCGGGCCTATTCATCCTTGGTCCAGCAACAATGACCGGTCGGTCCTCTTCAGTAGTGTCCAACATGCATGGCTGACCGGTCACTGACCGGTCTGGCTTCCTTGGCCGACCGGTCACGACCGGTCAGCCCTTTGTCTCTTCTTTTTTTCTTGCTTTCTTTCTTCTGCTTTCTTCTTTCTTTGCTTCCTTCTTCCTTTTCTTCTTTGGTCTTTAAATAATCTCCATTAGAATAGTCCCAAATGAGCTCTTTATGTCTTCAATTGAGTAGAGTCCACCCTCAATCCTGTAGTCACAAAACATGCATTGGATTAGCTTACAAACCATACAAAGCTTACACAATGAGTGATGAATTGGGGTTAGAATATGCACAATTAAGAGCTCAACACACCCCCCAACCAGCATTTTGCTAGTCCCGAGCAAAACATGCGTGAAGCTAATCTCATTCTTCAGACTCAACTCTCTTTCAGAAACAATCCTTCTATACATTCCAAGGTTCATAAGTGTAAGATTCAGAAAGATTAGGCGTCAAAGGTTGGAACCGTAAATCCTCAAGACATAATAGGCATTCATATGAGATTCCCACTGATTGGTTGATAAATAGAGGGAATTGAACAAATTCATCCTAGTGTGGGTAGTGAAAATTCATTCCACGGGTTTCTAGGATTATCTTCTTCATAGATCAACTAGACTATAGAACTCAAGGTACATAGAGCCACATCAAGCCAACGACAGGAATTTGCCTTACCGTCCTTCCGACGACTTTCACACTACGTCCCATTTCCGGCTTTGGTTACGGGTAGACCATCCCCCGGTTGGTAGTAGGTAGCCCTAATCTAAATTTTCCACCGTTTTTCCACATTCCCAATTTCATCCTTCCTTTTCCTTTTTCTTTTTAAATTAGATAGGATTTTTAGAAATCCATATCTTTCATTATTTTCCCATGGACAAGGATGGACAAAGTACCCCGGCCTGATTTCTCAATACCTTAATTCAAAGTCTAGTTAATTAAGAGCTCAACAAGTCTCGAACTCCACTCTCTTCACAATTTGGGATGACGGATCCAATCGCCAGCAAATTGGAATCTTGACCAAAACTGGCGACCAAATACCGTCTCAATCGCATTTATGCCTAGAAGAACATCTTGAAGTTGGATAACATCCTCGTACATTCTCATTAGCAAAGAAACAGCATCTTGGGACGATGGACCTGATCGATCACGGGTCGGGATCTTGACCAACCCGTTGACCGAACGCCCGTTGTTGGGTCTCAAAATTTCACCCATGATAGAAGGGTGAATGATGGCTCAAAATGAATGGTTTGGATCGGTTCAAGACCTGAAAAAGAGCCATAAAAGCGATAGAACACCTTCCATATATGTAATACACATAGAACCCATGCAAGAGAATAGTGCGTATGGCTATGTATACTTAAAGCCCGCATGAGCACATGCAATCGTAAGCTAAGCCATCACGTGCATGCAACCAACTCATGCATACTATGCATAACCATACATGCCACACACATGTACCTTGTTTTGCATGTCATGAATGCAATCCATACAGCCCAGGCGTGCTACCCATGTATGAAGCCCATGAAGGCACTGAGTATAAATGTAACTCTCATCTATGCCCATGCATATATCTCAAACATACATACATTCACACCATGCAAGAACATTATTCTCATGTAACCCATTCATACATGCATGCATAACACATATAAACCATGGACCATGCCTAAGACTCATGTATGAAACACACGTGTCATCCATGCAACAAATGCATACACGCCACAAACTACATGTTCACATACATATGCAATGCATGCACGGCCTGAACACCACCAACATATCATGTGCACACATAAAACCACAATATGTACGTACGTTCACATTGCCCATGGTAATGTTCCCACCAGACGTTGTTCTCTATACCCCACCATGGAGTATATGCTTGATCTAAGTCGATCACCTGTTTCACCAACCCATTTTACCCCTTGGGACAAAAAGTGAAGAAGATCTGAGTCCTAGAGAGACTACACCAGGAGAAACAGTGGAGGAAGAATTATCCATGGTTGGAAGTTGGTAACACGCATAAAGCACGTAAAACTCACACTTTAAACTTCCAAATTTGTGAAAACACAACTTTATGAGCTTATTGCTGTGGGGCCCCCATCGTGATGCATAAGGGAAATCCAAACCTCCCAGACATCTTGATAGCTTATATTAACCATTGGGACTAACTATGAGGCATATCTGAAGCTCAGGTGGGACACACCACAGGAAGATCAACGCTCACCATTACAACTCCCAAAATGAGTGATCACCGGTTAAACCTCTCTAGTGGCCCACCACGATATTGTTTTCCAAGATCTGGACCGACCACAGTATCCTAGGGGGTTCACACAAATGGAACATTTAAATGGTTGCTCGACCCAATATCTGTGTGGCACCCAAATATCATTCAACGGCAAAACAACGGTGACACTATTTCCTGTGGTATGGCCCACATGAACATCTGATTTGCCTCAAACTTGGGCCCACCCTCTAGAATAACACTCCCTAGCCAATGGACGGCTTTGATCCTAGACCCATAGACTATAAATGGGACCCACCTAAAACTTTGCCAAATCACGTGGAAGCATGCAAACATGAAAAAGCCACTGTCTTAAAGACATGCGCCCAAGCGGGGTTGAAAATCGGTTACTGGTTGAAAACGTGTGGGGCCACCATGGTGCCCTTTGGACCATCCGAATCGTTCATAGGGTCACAAGGGCCCACACGTGTCATATGCATGAAAACTAGCTTGATTTGATACTTCTATGGCTCCACATGAGTCATCAATGGTGATTGAACGGTGGAACTGTTTCCTCTTGTATGGCCCACTTGGAACTTGGATTTAGATGAAACTTGAGGCCACCTCCTAGAATGACGCCCCTAAACTAATGAACAGCTTAGATTTGGGGCCCACGAACTATAAAGGAGACCCACTAACCGGTTTTCCAAAAGACGTACGAAACCATGCAAATTTATGGTACATACGGGTTGTCAACATCAACCAAGGTCCAGCGCCTCCAAGAGCTCACCATCTAAGTGATTTGGAGAATCTGACCTGTTCACAGGATTAGTGTGGTCCACACGTGCCAGAATACACAAGATTAACCTGATCCAAGTTTCAAGTGGACCACACCATAAGATGATACATATAAACCGTTACAACTCCCAAACCAACAAGTATATAAAGGGGTTGCGTGAGTGGCATAAAAAAGAAGAGAGAAGGAGAGAGAAGAGCAGAGAGGAGGGGAGGATGAGATTGGGAGTTTCTCACATGCGCCCACTCTTTGGAGGTGGAGTACATGCTCTTGAATGCATGCACCCACCATTCCAAGGTGGGAGACATGCGCGTGGATGCATTTCCCAATGGAGGACACATGCGCTTGGATGCATTCCAATATCTAACTACCAAAAATCATAAAAATGCACCAAGTGCAAGGGGGACATGCGCCCAAACTTTGTTGGCCAAAGTGGTGAAGTCACATGCGCCCATCTTCACCCACCAGGCGCATGTGCAGAGCCACATGCGCCCGGAAGAAGTCGTCTCTCTCTCTCTCGTCTTGCATGTTGGTCATGTGCACCCACTCTATGTCACATGCGCCTAGCACCCTACTACATGCGCTCACTCTCATAGACATGCGCCAGCCCTCTTCCAACATGCGCCTGAACTGGTCACACCGAAACTGCACTGCACATCTCTCTGCACTGCACTGCACTGCGCATCTCTCTGCACTGCCTGCACTTGCACTACACACTGTACACCATATTTTAATTTATGTTTTCCATTTACTTTAAGTTATTTATGTAAATAAGGAAGTACCCCCCATTTGGATTCAATAAAAAATACTGGAAAAATAAATTTCCAACAACGAGATTTTGATTTTCCATCCGAAGTACAAATTGCAACTTTTTGGCACTCCCCAAAAGTTCGCCTTTTGATTGGAGGGGTTTTCTTCGAATCTAAACCGTCCAAAAAATCTAAAATACCCTAATTATGCTAAAACACCAAAGTCCGGTGAAATATTCATGATATTTTATGGTCGATCTGTGGATATATCAAAAATCCAGATTTTTACTTATAATTTTCAGGCAGCGAAATGACCAGAATATCGTTTTAATGCAAATTTGTACAGAAATGAAGTTATGACTAGATAATATTGATTGCTTCATGCATTAATACCTATCTTGCTTAATCTAGCATTCATTCACGCTTAATCCAGCACTCGTCTCTGCTTAATCTAGCACTCATCTTTGCTTAATCTAGCACTCATCTTTGCTTAATCTAGCATTCATCTAACTCGACATGTACTCAACTTCACATGGCATATATACTATTGTGTTCTCATATACATTCATTCTCATATGACATACCTTCTGTTGTATTCATCAAATACAATCAATCTCATATGATATACATTCAATTACATTCATTGTACATTGAAAATCCCTTATCTCGTTACAATGCCCTACACATTTGTGCACGTGTGAGCAGGTTCTCTTCTTGTCTCTCGTTGCGTATTAGCTATCAACGAAGGTGTGAGGTCGAGATCACTTCTGAAGACAAGTTGATAGACTCCAACCTTACTCGACAACTGATTATAGGAACTTTGTATCGATTATGTTCATCGCACAATTAGGATTCAGCTCGGATTGAGGCTCAAGACTAACCAAAAGGGACTATGGTTATCACAAGAAATCACAAACAAAAGAGTTCTAACTAAGCTTGAAACATCCTGCTATGGATTGCCATTATGAAAAAGACAGTCGATGCCCTACCCATCGACAACGGGTCCGTCGGTTGAGCTGATGAAGCAGTTGCGAAGTGCTCTCCTAAGGTCACCTGTCATAAAAGTACGGGCGCTGGCCTTGGGTTATGCCGACCAACATTCGAGGATCGTGTATTCCAGCAGTCACCTGTTCACAGTAACAGGCGCGGGCCCAGAGTTGCACCACTCGATTAAAAACCTCGTTCGGGAACGTTGCGGAGTGCTTTCCTAAGGTCACCTGTGCGCTGTAACAGGCGCGGGCCTTGGGTCATGCCGACCAACATTCGAGGATCGTGTATTCCAGTGGTCACCTGTGCGCAGCAACAGGCGCGGGCCCAGAGTTGCACCACTTGAATCCTGACAGTCTCTCAACCCGGACAATCCGAAATAAAATGGGACATAGACATCCGGCTTGTCTATGAATTGTGATTCAGTCCATAACAAGAAAATAAATAGGTCTCTACAACCATGAACTCAAAGACGATAGTCCCCGATGACTTAATCACCTGCTCGATCTATCCGGGCCTTATCTCGAATACTCCATCTACTGTACAAACATTATTCATAGTGGAGCTTTGTCGCTTTGTGCCATGGTTTTCTCCCGCAAGGGTTTCCACGTAAAAATCCCTGTGTTCTCTGTGGTGTGCATGATTTACATTGATATTTCTTCTTTTGCTTTATTTAATCTATCTATAATGTATGCTTTCATTTACTTTTGCCTTTTAATCAAGGGTGGTCAACCATTGATGTAATTAAGGGCTCGTGACAAATATCACAGCCTAGAATGTAAAAGATCTCAGAATCTCTGGAATAAAATTCGCCTTGCGATATCTCTCTTGCGTAAACTTGGTGATTGCTTATGATTGTCTATGAATGTCTCTATACTCAGAATTCCCCCAGAACAATGAAACACGGAAAAAACTGCCTTGAGCACGATTTTTCTAGTTCTAACACCCGTATAAAAAAGGAAAAAACCCCAGGGGAGCACAACCCTGCAAGCAATAAGCTCAAAATTCTCTGCATCTCCAGCAAAAGAAAAATCATCAAATTGAAAGAGAATGAGCCAAGCCATGCATTCATCATGCATCTCCATGCATCAACATCCATCGCATCAATCATCATGTTTACCTGCTTTCAAAATAAAGTCGGTCAGCCAAAGGCCCCACAGGCATCCCTAGTGGAGGCACGTGCAGACCAGATTTCCATTTCAAAAGACAAAAAAAAAATCCTATTTGCAAATAAAAACCCCACGGAGTATCACTCCCCAGAGTGGGTATCTTTTCAAAAAATCCATAAAATATTTTCCCAGTAGAGCGTTCTGCTTTCAAAACACCAGGAGATCTTCCATATCTCTGGGTAGGAGCCGACGTAAAAATCAAATAAGATCCTATGTCTCGCGGTTTCCCCGAAGACCATCGGATCCAATGCACTCAGAGTACGGTCGAACTGAACTCCAGTGTTAGTGGGTTGTTATAGGCAAAATTAGTTGTGAAGGGGTCGCATCTCCTGGACTCGAGCAGCTCGCTCGTGCTCGTCAGAAGGGGTCGCATCTCCTGGACGCGAGCAGCTCGGCTCGTGCTCGTCAGAAGGGGTCGCATCTCCTGGACGCGAGCAGATCGGCTCGTGCTCGTCAGAAGGGGTCGCATCTCCTGGATGCGAGCAGCTCGGCTCGTGCTCGACAGAAGGGGTCGCATCTCTTGGATGCGAGCAGCTCGACTTGTGCTCGTCAGAAGGGGTCGTATCTCCTGAATGTGAGCATTCCTGACACGAGCAGCTTCCGACATCTGAGAAATCGTGAGTCTTTGCTTTTGGTTTGAACGGTCTTCGTATAATAGTTCCAGCAGCCCGTATAGGCCGCTTCTGGCTTACCTTCTTCAATGGTTCCGAATCTCAAGGGATTGCTATCAAGGAACGTAATTGGCTGATGAGTTGTTAGATAAAATCACTCCTCTATCTAAGGAAAAGAATCTTACCCCATGAAATCAGCGGGATCTCGATGTCTTACGTAACAGATTGGATCGCTTCAGATCTATATAAAGGGATGACTCCATTAAGAGAAAGGTACACACATTCAATCTCTAGCCTCGTTTTGCCTGGTTATTCTCCTGCTTGCTTTGCCT
This sequence comes from Liriodendron chinense, assembly GCA_003013855.2. NCBI lineage: Eukaryota > Viridiplantae > Streptophyta > Magnoliopsida > Magnoliales > Magnoliaceae > Liriodendron > Liriodendron chinense. The sequence continues at coordinate 358,514 of PVNU02002307.1, forward strand.
GACTTAAGCATTGGAGGGCTAACGGCTGGGCACCAGCCACCCTTAGTTGCTTTTGTCTTTTTACAGGTCCGGCGAAGAAAATCTCTGTTGGAGAGAAGGTGAACTACCAGAGGATCCTGTTACAAAATCTGATGTTAACAGTTTGGCGCCGTCTGTGGGAACAACTTGATCGTCAAAATCAATCGTTCTAACCATCGATCAAAATCCTTCTGCGATGCCTCCTAAAAAGGTTGTTCATCCTTCGACTTCAAGGCAGGCACCACCTCTGCCCGATGAGACGGAATCCATACCTGCTCTTCCACCCAGTTCGACGAATATCCCTCAAGGAGCCCCAAATATGCCATCAGCAAACCCATTATTGGAGGCTTCTGGAAATCAATACGATGTCCTGCGTTTCCTCGGAAATACTCTTCTAACTCTAAATGCCGGAGTTCAGGCCCTGTCGAATCGGCTTGATCAGCATTTCCCCGAACCGCAGAGACAACCCTCCGAAGGGTTACCACCGCAACCCATACCAGTGGCTTCCAGACATTCTATGGACGAACCACAGGTCTCCCCACATTCTATACATTCTAGTTCGTCTCGACAACCTCAACCTCAGGGCTCCACCGCCGAAACATCAGGCTATACCCTACCATGGGAAGGAGATCTCAAAAGAATCCATGATCGTTTTGACGTCATGGAACAGCGATATCAGGCAAATCGGCCATCTGCCATCATGGCGGCGATACATCAATCCGAGTCCCCCTTTACCAGCGAGGTTATGGAGGCACCATTACCTAGAAAGTATCGAACGCCTGTTATCACCCTCGTATACAGGTATTGGTGATCCTCTTGAACACCTAGAAACATACAGGTCTCTCATGGAGTTGGAGGGACATGGCTCAGAAATCATGTGTAGGGCTTTTTCCCTAACATTGAAGGAAGCAGCTTGTACGTGGTTCCGGGGATTAAAGCCCCGTTCCATCAGTTCCTTTTCCCAGTTATCGGAGATATTCCTTTCTCAATTCATGGGAAGCATTCGCGTTAAGAAGCCAGCTTCCCATCTGATGGATCTGAAACAGCAGCATGGGGAGACAATAAAGGAGTTCACAGTACGGTTCACTGCCGAAGCTGTTCAAACTGAAGGTTATACTGAGGAAAAAGGTCTTACAGCCCTCATAGCCGAAATAACGAGCGAGAAATTCAGGTTTACCTTAGATAAAAGCCCTCCGAAAACTATGGCAGAGTTCCAAGCTAAAGCTCAGAAGTATATCAATGCAGAAGAAGTCGCATTGACACGTCATGGAGTACAGAGTAAGAAACTGCAAGCCAGAAAGAACCTCTTCTACAGATTAAAAATATCATCGTGATCAACGCGATCATTCTCCCAAGAAGCCTTATTCTGGTAAATATCATAACTACACTCCTCTTAATCGGTCTCATGAAAAGGTTCTAATTGAGATTAAACACAAGCCATATGTGAAGTGGCCTGCAAAGATCAAATCCGATCCCAAGAAGAGAGACAAGAGTAAGTTCTGTTACTTCCACAAAGATCACGGGCATAGAACCCAGGATTGCATCTCTCTACGAGATCACATCGAAGCCCTTATTCGAAAATGCCATCTTCAGGATTATGTCGCTCGTAAAAATCGATCACCAGAAATGGCAAAGACCTCATCTCGCCAAAAGGAACCGCCTCATCATCAAACTGACCAAGAGGACACTGAGCCTGCTGGGGAAATCCGCACCATCGTCGGAGGACCAGCTTGCGGGGGCGACTCTCAAGCTTCAAGAAAAGCATACACTCGAAAGGCGTCCAAAGAACCCCAACAAATCTATTGACTGGAACAGACACCCAGCGCGTCAAAAGCCAGTCATCCTCTGATTTCCTTCTCCCTCGAGGATGTAGCAGGAATTCACTTCCCTCACGAAGACTCCATCGTAGTCGCATTAAAGGTATCAAATTATCTGACTCATCGAATTATGGTGGATACAGGTAGCTCAGCCGATATACTATACTTGGAGGCTTTCAACAAAATGGCACTTGCCAGAAGCCTACTCAAACCAGTTTCGACTCCTCTTGTTGGCTTCGGAGGTGAGGTGGTAACACCTGAAAGAAGCATCGATCTCCTAGTTACTTTTGGAGAAAGTCCTGGCGAAGACTACCATCTTCGTAAACTTCCTCGTGGTGGATCGTAAATCAGCGTATAACGCCATTTTGGGGCGGCCATCTCTTAATAAGGTAGGGGCAGCCTTACATCCTTCATATCTGTGTGTCAAATTTCCTACCCCAAATGGTATCGGGGTTGTATGAGGAAGTCAAAAGGAGGCTCGGTCTTAGCTACCAGGTAGCCCTACAAGATCGAAAGAATGCTCAAGCGACACCTGTTATGGAGATAACGCAAGATTCACCCAACTTTTCCACCAACACCTCGTTGGATCTGAGAGAAAACTGCTCTCCAATCAGGAACTCCTGGGGAAGAAACAGTGGCGATTCACTTAACCAGAGACGACCCGTCCAGGGTCGTATACATTGGATCCTCTTTAACCAATGTCCATCGTGAAGATTTGGTCCGTTTTCTTACCGAATACCAGGACGTGTTCACTTGGTCTCATAAAGATATGCCAGGCATCAACCCCAATGTCATCGCTCATCGTCTCAATATCGACCCTAAGCATAAACCTGTACACCAGCGTCGACGTGCCTTCACTGCAGAAAGGCAAATGGCGATCAAAGCTGAAGTCGAGAAGCTACTTACGGTCAATTTCATAAAAGAAGTTGACTACCCAGAGTGGGTCGCGAATGTAGTTCTCATCCGTAAAGCTAATGACAAATGGAGAATGTGCGTCGACTATTCAGATTTGAACAAAGCATGTCCCAAAGATAGCTTCCCGACACCACGGATCGACCAGTTGGTCGATTCAACAGCAGGGACATGCTCTGCTCAGTTTTATGGATGCTTATTCTGGTTACAACCAGATCATGATGCATCCGCCTGATAGCCAGCATACCGCCTTCATCACAGATCGGGGATTATATTGCTACCAGGTAATGCCGTTCGGTCTTAAAAATGCAGGGGACCACTTATCAACGTCTCGTCAACAAAATATTCGCTGCTCAAATCGGTAGGAATATGGAAGTTTATGTTGATGACATGCTCGTGAAAAGCATCGTAGAAGATGATCATATTTCTGATATTCGAGAAGCCTTCGACCTAATGAGAAGGTATCAAATGAAATTGAACCCAGAAAAATGTGCGTTCGGAGTGTCTGCAGGAAAATTTCTCGGGTTCATGGTCGGCCAGCGTGGCATTGAGGTAAATCTCGAAAAGATAAAAGCATTGATGGAGATGAAATCCCCGACCACTCTTAAGGACGTCCAACGTTTGGCTGGTCGCATCGCATCGTTGAACATGTTCATCTCGCGAGCGTCTGACAAATGCTTACCATTCTTCAAACTCCTTCGGGTAACGGCCAAGTCTGATTGGAAATGGACACCACAGTGTGAAGAAGCCTTTCAACAACTGAAGCAATACATGAGCACACCCCCCATTTTATCTAAACCTGTAGCACATGAGCAACTCATTCTTTATTTATCTGTGTCCTTTACGGCCAGTTAGCGCCGCTTTAATAAGAGAAGATTCCGGGGTGCAAAGGCCCATTTATTATATCAGTCGAGCAATGGTTGATGCAGAAACTCGTTATTCTGATATGGAAAAGCTGGCCCTCGCTTTAGTCACGGCAGCTCGAAAGCTACGACCATACTTTCAAGCCCACGCTATCCTGGTACCAACAAATCACCCACTTCGGCAAGTCCTTCAAAAACCTGAGGCTTCCGGACACTTAACTAAATGGGCGGTCGAGATCAGCGAGCATGATATCTCATTCTGCCCCAGAACCGCAGTCAAGGGCCAGGCCGTGGCTGACTTTATCGCCGAATTCACATACTCCAACTCCGATGATATTCCCGCAACCAGCGACCAGCCTTCCTGGTCACTCTTCGTGGATGGGTCGTCGCGGGCCACTGGTAGCGGAGCGGGCCTCATTTTAGTGGCTCCCGACGGGTCGCATTTCCAATATGCTCTACGCTTCGATTCTCGCATCTCAAATAATGAAGCGGAATATGAGGCCCTGATAGTTGGCCTCGAACTAGCAATTGTCCTTTCAATTCAGAATCTGCTGATTCACAGCGACTCCCAGCTCATTGTCAACCAAGTTCTCGGTGAATTCGAGGCCAAAGAAGAAAGGATGGCCTTATACAAGTCTCGTGTCCTCATCCTGCTCGCAAAACTAACGACTTATGAAATAATTCATATCCCTCGCGAGAAGAATCACCTTGCTGATTCCCTGGCAAAGCTCGCCTCTGCACCAGAATCCGAGTTATCACATTCAATCCCCATCGAGCATCGTCAGAACCTGAGTATCGACCAAGCGACTCTTGAGCAAGTAATATCGATACAATCATCTCAATGCTGGATGGACCCCATCATCCTTTATCTCAGAGATGGATACCTACCAGACGACAAGAAAGTTGCAAGACAAATCCGTCTTTGAGCTGCCAGGTAAACCTTGCAAGACGAAATATTGTTACGCAAAAGCTTTTCCTTGCCTTATTTAAGGTGTCTTCATCCAGAAGAAGCACTTCGTGTTCTAGACGAAGTACACCAGGGGGCATGTGGTAACCACCTCAGGGGGCGATCCCTAGCATATAAGGCGATGAGGCAAGGATATTATTGGCCCACTATGAAAGCAGACGCAATTGAATTTTCTAAAAAATGTGATAAGTGCCAACGATATTCACCCATACCTCATGTACCGTCCGAGCGGATGACTCCAGTTGATAGCCCTTGGCCTTTCGCTCAGTGGGGGGTCGATATCATCGGACCCTTACCCATGGTAAAGGGACAAAATAAGTTCGCGATTGTAGCGGTTGATTACTTCACCAAATGGGCCGAGGTAGAACCATTAGCCAAGATTACTGAGAAACAAACTACTAAGTTTATATGGAGAAATATTATATGCCGTTACGGACTCCCCCACACTATAATCACCGATAATGGAACGCAATTCGACAATGCAGCCTTTGACGAATTCTGTGAAAAGTGGAAGATACGTAACCTCCGCACCTCTCCGTATCATCCTCAGGCAAATGGGCAAGTCGAGGCAGTGAATAAATCATCAAGCATCATTTGAAAACCAAGCTCGGTGAATGTAAAGGTGAATAGCCAGAACTTCTACCAGAGGTATTATGGGCATATAGGACTACAACTCGTACATCAACGGGTGAAACCCCTTTCTCCTTAGCATATGGTGTCGACGCCGTAGTACCGGTGGAAATTCAAGTCCCCTCGTATCGGATCGAACAGTATGACCCCGCGGGTAATCAGGAAAATCTCTGACTTCACCTCGATCTCTTGGAAGAATGAAGAAATGCCTCCCAATTACGAGCAGCCGCATATCAACAACATATTGCTCACTATCGAAATGCTAAGGCTCGGCCTAGGTCCTTCCAGCTCGGAGATTTGGTCCTGAGGCAAAAACTCGGAGTCCCTGCTCGTTCGATGGATCCAAATTGGGAAGGCCCTTATCGGGTTATTAAGATTGTGCAACCCGGTACCTATTATCTTGAAGACATGCAGGGCAAACCCGTGCGTCGCCCTTGGCACGTGGAGCATTTGTTACAATACTTCCATTAGATTCGATGTAGTTCATAACGACATTTTATGAATAAAGTTGAAGATATCTTTTGGTCGCTACTCCATTTACTTGGACGTGAATAGCCTTGAAGAGAGTGCATACCATCTCTTGACCAATTGCCTACCTTTGGTAGGGCTAAAACCACCTTTTGGCCGCTATCCCATTTATTTGGACTCGAATAGCTCTGAAGAGAATATACACATCCTCTTGGCCAATTTCCTACCCTTGGTAGGATTGAAATTGTTACTAGTTGGTTGCTTCTCCATTCTATGGATTAAAGATAGCCCTGAAGAGAGCATGCGTGCTCTCTTGACCAATCTTCTGCCCTTGGTAGAATCAAAATCTCAATCGATAGATCAGTCTATCTCAACGCGGACACGGTCACACGACCCTCGGATTGAGTCTAATTCACTTTTTCATGAGTTAGATGCTCGCGCTTGGTGAAAGAGATTGCACTTCTAGAATGCGAGCAGCGCAGCTCGTGCTCGAATTAAGGGGTCGTAGATCGTTCATCCTAACTGCGAGCAGCGCAGCTTGTGCTCGAATTAAGGGGTCGCAGATCGTTCATCCTAACTGCGAGCAGCGCAGCTCGTGCTCGAATTAAGGGGTCGCAGATCGTTCATCCTAACTGCGAGCAGCGCAGATTGTGCTCGAATTAAGGGGTCGCAGATCGTTCATCCTAACTGCGAGCAGCGCAGCTCGTGCTCGAATTAAGGGGTCGTATCCCTAACTGCGAGCAGCGCAGCTCGTGCTCGAATAAGGGGTCTCATCCTCTGAGAGTCAACATGTGATCAATACAAAGCAAAAATGAAAGATAAGGAGAATACACAACACTGAAGAATAGATATTCATTATAATGGACCAAAAGGTCAAGTCATTACACAGTCGTTACATATAGATTTCTTCTCAAGAGTATAAAAAAAAAGAGAAGAAAAATAAAAAATACACGATGAAGACAAAAGAAGGCAACAAAGTTAGGGCTGATCATCCCCCTCTTGGGCAGGCTCGCGGCTCTCACCTTCAGGGCCAGCCTCGGGAGCAGGAGCGACATCTGTAGCTCCGGTGACTTCATTCTCGGCAGCAGCTCGTTCTCTAGCTATGACCTTGAAAGTCATCCTATCGAACTCCTCAACATTAAAAGTCGGAGCGATCTGCTGCATAACTCTGATCGCGAAATTGCGATCAGCGATATACGCTTCATATCGCTCTTCATCATAAAGCTGAGAAGTACGAAACTCCTGGACGGCGCGATGACCCTCGTCAGATACCATCTGAACAAGAGCCACCCGCTCCTCTTCCCAGTGGATGGAGTCATCCTTTAGCTTGTTTAAGCCGCTGCTGGGCCTCCTCAAGCTTGGTTCGAGCGTCCTTGAACTGCCCTTCAAGCTGGACCCTTCAAGCTGGATCTTGTCCTGGCGAAAGATTTCCTTCTCCTTCTCGCTCTTAGTGTGAAGCTCTTGAAGCTTTGCGAGTTGGAGGTCCACTGACTGAAAGCGCTCAGTCAGGGATTGGATCTTGACGAGGAGAATCTTCTTCTCTTCATCCAGCTTGGCGATCTGCACTTCCAGAGCTTTCACCAAGCGGTCCCGCCCTTGGACCTCTGCTTCCATCGTCTTCTTCTTCTTCTCCGCCTCTTCAACGCTGCGGCGGGCTGCTTCGATGTCACGTCTGACTCGAAGCGTGAGATCCAGGCTCTATAAAATGTGAGAAAGAAGGAAAATTAGAGTAGCCCGCCATATCAATAAATATATACATAAAAAGTAAGACAATGTAAGGATGGTTACCTGCAGCAATCTCACCCCGATATCTGATGAAAGGGTTTCCGGGCTCGGTTCGGGGAGAGCTCTGAAGGAGTTGGGAGTTATTTTGTCAAACATGAACTCGCATATGGGATGCAAGTGCGGTGGGATGACAAAAGTTCCCGACCCAGAAGGTTGGGCCACCACCATCTCCTTCGAGCTCGCCTCGCGAGCACCCGCTGTACCCAGAGAGGGTGACAGCGATTCGCGAGCAATAGCCGGCTCACACGTAGCTCCCCTTTGAGGGAGTCCCCCTCCTCTTCAATCGCCTTTCGGCGAGTTGTTGGCTACTTCGATAATTGGCTGACGAGGCAGGTCAGCCGGAGGGGGCACAGGTGGATAGAGGGGTCGCGTTGACCAGGAGGGGTCGCGGTCGTACGAGAAGTCGTAGCGACCCCTCCCGAAGCCGCCCCACGTGGTTGAGGGCCGCGAGATGACCCCTCTGCAGGAGTAGGCGCATTAGAAGGACCCCCCGCAGTTTTCTTTTGCCTCTTCGAGGCTGCGCCCTTCAGACAGGGAAGTACCCCCAATGCACCTCTCTTGTCTCCAACATTCGTCATCTCTTCTCGGAAGATGAGACCCGCTGCACAGAGATGACGAGGCTCTAGTGCGACGTTGACGTGGCGTGTGGTCGCGGACAAGCTGTAGACTCTAACTAACTTCTCGTTGAGTCCTCCCCGCAGGTTCGGCTTCACACCAGTCGGGATTCTACGAACAAAAAAGGAGGCACGATTAAATCATCAATAGAGCAAAGGCATTATTTCTTTCGGGTAGACAAACGAACACTTAACCCACCTTCGCCAAAATGGCGATTAACGTTATGGCCTTTGGGGTCAGGAGCCCAATTCGGACTCCCAGTTGCCAGAAACGTAGAGCCACTTTTTTCTCCATCCCGGGCAGTTGAAAGAAGGGTTCCCCAAGATAAAGTTATTCCGGTGCCAGAAGCATAGGTAGTACCAACCCTCGCTTGCTGGCGCCTTCTTCAGCTGGAATAACCTTAAAAACTCCTCAGCAGTTAACTCTTCGTTACCCGCTTGCTTCTAAAGGACGAAAGCACTTAGAAGTACCCGCCAGCCGTTTACTATTAGTTGGCCTGGGGCAATCTTGTAGAGACGGAGGAAATTCCATATGAAAGGGTGGAGGGGAAGACGTACGCCCACTTTGAAAAAATACTCGTAAAAAGCCACACACCCTGGTGGCGGTGCATCGACTGTCTCCCCTCTCCCAGGTAATCTGAACGAAACAGAATCTGGGACCCGATATATCTCTCTAAGGCTAGAGAGTCTTTCCTCCGTCAAAATGGAAGAATAGCCGGAGGCAAAATATCTCCCCGTCGGTACTCTGGCATTGTTGGATTCGGAAGAATCAGGGGTATGATCTCTCAAGGGAACAATCTCTTCATCGGAGGATTCCGCCATTATAAATAGAAAAGAAAGAAAGATGAAGGGAGAAAGTTGGAGAAGGACTACCTCTGTGAAGAGGTTTTTCACACCAAAAGCAAAGGAAGAAGAAGAAAGCAAAGAGCTCCGCAGCAGAAAATTTGAAAATGAAGGAATTTTTTCTAAGTCCGGTATTTATATTCAATCATCCCGTTTGATTTGCTGGACACGCGACAGTTTCTCATTCGGCATACCAGACGAACGGGCGCTAGCATTAATTACGGAGGCACGTGGCACCCGACACCTCATTTCTGGCGGCTGGAAAAGCTGCGAAAAAGCTGGCCATCATAAATACGGAAGCACGTTAAGTGAATCATGCGCAATTTTCTTCTACCCGCCAGCTGCACATATAGACAAAACCCTTGGCATAGCTCTCCCCAATACCAAGGGTTTTGGCGGGCATCTGTTATAGGCAAAATTAGTTGTGAAGGGGTCGCATCTCCTGGACGCGAGCAGCTCGGCTCGTGCTCATCAGAAGGGGTCGCATCTCCTGGACGCGAGCAGCTCAGCTCGTGCTCGTCAGAAAGGGTCACATCTCCTGGACGCGAGCAGCTCGGCTCGTGCTCGTCAGAAGGGGTTGCATCTCCTAGATGCGAGCAGCTCGGCTCGTGCTCGTCAGAAGGGGTCGCATCTCTTGGATGCGAGCAGCTCGGATCGTGCTCGTCAGAAGGGGTCGCATCTCCTGAATGTGAGCATTCTTGACATGAGCAGCTTCCGACATCTGAGAAATCGTGAGTCTTTGCTTTTGGTTTGGACGATCTTTGTATAATAGTTCCAACAGCCTGTATAGGCCGCTTCTGGCTTACCTTCTTCAATGGTTCCGAATCTCAAGGGATTGTTATCAAGGAACGTAATTGACTGATGAGTTGTTGGATAAAATCACTCCTCTATCTAAGGAAAAGAATCTTATCCCACGAAATCAGCGGGATCTCGATGTCTTACGTAACAGATTGGATCGCTTCAGATCTATATAAAGGGATGACTCCATTAAGAGAAAGGTACACACATTCAATCTCTAGCCTCGTTTTGCCTGGTTATTCTCCTGCTTGCTTTGCCTGACTTAAGCATCGGAGGGCTAACGGCTGGGCACCAGCCACCCTTAGTTGCTTTTTGTCTTTTTACAGGTCCGGTGGAGAAAATCTCTGTTGGAGAGAAGGTGAACGACCGGAGGATCATGTTACAAAATCTGACGTTAACAGCGGTCGTACTAAATGCCAAGATACAAAAAGATGAAAGCCAAAAGGCTCGGTCAAAGAAACCATTTGAACAGGTGGAAACGATGAATTGTAACCCAAGTATCAAAATCAGCAGATTGGGTGGAAAGAGTTCACCCGCACATACCTAGGCGTGGATGCCTGAAGTACCTTGACTGAGTCCAAGTCGGCGTAGTAGAATCCCGTAAGACTACATGACGCAGGGCATCTAATCACTTTGACAGTCAAGCGAAACAAGTACTCCTGGAGTGATCTGGGAAAACATCAAACATCACAATCAGTCTCAGGGTCAGTATCCTCATAAGACTACGGACGCAGAGGCTCTGTTGTACCTTTCCGATGTTAGTACAATCGGGAATGGAAGGGTTGTGATTGGGTACCCAGGTTGCAGTGCATGCAGGGACAATCGCAACGTTTTCTCCAAACTCCCGCGGTATGTGTGAGTTATCAATCTCCAAACAATCAACTGACTCAGATACAAAGGACAGCAAAGATTCCAGACCACAATCGAGGAAATAATGAATTGCAAACCAAGCATCAAAATTAGCAGATCGGGTGGAAAAAGACCACCCGCACATACCTAGGCGTGGATGCCTGAAGTACCTTGACTGAGTCCAAGTCGGCGTAGTAGAATCCTATAAGACTACATGACGCAAGGCATCTAACCACTTTGACAGTCAAGCGAAACAAGTACTCCTGGAGTGATCCGGGAAAACATGAAACATCACAATTAATCACAGGGTCAGCATCCTCGTAAGACTACGGACGCAGAGGCTCTACTATACCTTTCCAATGTTAGTACCGATCGGGAACGGAAGGGTTGCGATTGGGTACCCATGTTGCAGCAAACTGCAGGGACAATCGCAACGTTTACTCCAAACTTCCGCGGTATGTGTGAGTGATCGATTTTCAGAAGATCAACTGGCACAGATGCAAAGGCAAGAAAAGATTTCAGACCATGATCTATGAATGACCTGGTCAGAAGTGGGCTGTCCACTCGCTTTGACATTCGGTTGCACGCAACCTCTGCCAAAGAGGGGCATCTGTAGACACCCCACCTTCGGCTACAATGTTGGTAGAGATAGCTGGATGAAGGGAGGAACCATACCCTTAAATCCCAAGTCCAAACTCAGCCAAACTCACCCTTGTAGCCCCAATCCATAACCCAACTCAAGCCTGAACCCAGCCAACTCGCCCCTAAACATCAGCCTAAAAAACCCCCCATAAGAAAAGCCAGTCAAAAAATCCTAAAAAAGTCAAACTCACTGAGTCAACTCGCTGAGTCAAATTACCGAGTCAACTCGTTGAGTCAACCCGTCGAGTCAAACCACCGAGTCAACCCGCCGAGTCAACCCGTCGAGTCAAATCACTGAGTCGACCCGCTCAGTCAACCCACCGAGTCAACCCACTGAGTCCAAACAGCAGCCCCGAGGCATGACCGTACCACGCGCTAGAACCCGAGGAGCGTCCGTACGCCCAAAATTATTTACGGGTTCTGCCACTCTCTAACGTTATAAATACCCCCCTCCCCTTCTCATTTCAGCATCCATCCCTCTGAAGCCATCCAACCCGAGTGCGATCTGTCCCTCTACCCCTTAGCCCATTCTTCCACCAAGAAGATCCCGAGTGAGGAGATCCTAGCCCTGGTCCAGCCCAGCCTGACCACTGGTCCAAGTCTCCCAAGCCATCCAAGTCTTGATCCAGCCACGCAAAGCCAACCATTGCGACACCTCCGTCCATTTAGCTACTCTTTAACCAACATCATCTCATTTGCATCTAGCATAAGTGCAACATTTCCTTTTCTTCCAACCCCCTTGCTTCACTACAAGCACTTTGATTATTCAAACACACAGCATGCATCTCGCATAAAGCACCTGTCAGTTCGAGCGTATGCTCTGGGCTTGCTTGTTAATGGAAACCTGCCCATCAGAAACTCTTACTGTTCAGACCTGCATCCATGCATCATGTCATCTATGAGAATATACGAGGATTAAAACAGACTTTCAAGTGTTGGTTCGATTCTGTGAAGTAGAGACCGTACTTCGGTACGGGCAGTGTGTGGGGTGCTTAACCTCTTCCTACCCTGTAACCGTGATCCCTTACCTTGAATCTCTAGCCGCATATCAAAAGGAGTCATTTTAGAGAAAGGAACCTTCGGATCCCCTTCTCTAACAGTTTCTACGGGGTCTAGCCGACTGTAAATTCGAAGTAACTGGCTAGTAGCGACTCTGGTCTTATATAAACTCATCTGACACATCCAGCTTAACATGACAACCGACAACAAAGCCCTCGAGAACGAGGCGAACCAGTGGCACAAACGGCGATTTGTACCCACGCACCTCATCTTCTTTTTTCGAAAGGAAAAGGAGGACGTCGTGTGGGAGCACGGAACGGCGAGGGTCCACACTATGCTAAACTCAGGACTTTCTACAGTGGGGCTGGACAGAAGTGGAGGTGCTAAGGCTAAAACTAGAATAAGACCGTGTTGCGCTATGAAAGAGATTTTATGTGATGGCTTGATGTATGCCTCGAGTTCTCCATCGGATGCTCCTTACATAGAATGGGAGTGTAGTGACCATCTTCGAGTTTCCTTGTTGATCCACGTTTGATCCTTGAAGGTTACAAGAGCGTATCCTAACTGGACTTAGATTCCTCTTCGTATCCCTTGATTTTCTTCTAATTTAGGAAGTGTCAGTTTTTTGAACCTTTTTAGTTGCTGTGAAAGCATTGATTATCTCTAGGAGTTTTTTGTTTTATCATGATTGTGTGAGACGACTTTGCCACGCGTATCTAAATTATTATACATTTTTGATATCAGCGGGTCTTTATAAGCTTGTTGAACACGCTGCTCGACTACACATGCTACTTGTATGAAGGCCACATGTCCTTCTCATAATGACTCGCTTTTCTTGACTGCAAATGTGCATACGTCTTTGAGTTGTTTTGATTTTGGTAGGTGACCTACCGTCGAAGGTAATGGGGTAAGAAGATATCCTCAATGTGTGAGTAAAGTTTTGTAGTGTCAATACATGGAAGATGCCCCGTCTGGACGTGCGCCAGAAGAGGTGTAAACACATTAACTCTCTGTTAAGAAAGTTCATTGATTAGTTACTAGTCAATGGGCAATGGGCAGACGCACAATTTAGGTCATTGTGGACATATTCCACGTGTATGGTGGATGATGTCGAAACACAAAATCTTTGTGCCAACAACTGCTACCTAATTTCCTCCTCTTGTCAAAACATGGGGGTATATTTGAAGCATTATAGCTCTCCAGCCTCTAAGACTTGGAGCCACAATCCCTTCATTACATTGCTTCACATGTGGCACACATGGGATATCAAGATCGTTCAATCATAGCTTGTATAAAGAGTAGTGGGCCATAGATCAAAATACACGATTTTGGATGACTATTCCCCCTTTACACTGATGGGCTACAAATGGATACTGGAACACAAACTCAGCAATGGCTAACATTTACTATGAAACGATTTCTTAATTTTATTAAATAGTTAGGTGGTTGAAGAAAATTTTCATTTAGTGGCCAATTAACATTTGAGGCTGCAAGGTGCAAATTTCGGATCATGAATTCGAATTCATTGGTAAACCCAACACCACGGATTCATTGATAAACCCAACACCACCCATCTATGATGCATGTGTTTTATACATGTTGTCTATCCATTTTTCCATATCATTATAAAGCATGAATCTAAAAATGAAGTAGATCAAAATCTCTAGGTGATTGAACACACCATAGCAAACAATGGTGATTGAACAGCCACCATTAAGATCTTTTTGGGGCTGCGAAAGTTTTGGATCAAGCTTATGTTTGTGTTTTACCTTCATCCAATCTGTGGGACCTTATCAACAGGTTGGATGGAAAATAAACATTACGGTGGGGCCCGAGAAGGTTTCAACGGTGGGTGTCACTATTCCCATTGTTTCTTGTCGTGTTGTCTACTTGAGATTTGGATTTGCTTCATTTTTTGGCTTGCCCTAAAATGAGCTGGCAAAATGGATGGATAGTGTGGATATGAAAAAATACAACACGATGGGCCCCACAGTGGTCACCACCATATCCCTTACTTTTGATCGTATATATCATTTATAGTCGTGGGCTTTCTTCCCAAAATCAGAAAGTGGATTGATATAGTTAGAGACAAAGAATAAAAAATAATGAACGCAGATTAACTGTGTCCCCTAATTCAGCCAAGTGGGTGTGCCATGAGTGTGGACCCAACTTGATATATGTATTGTATATCCATGCCGTCTATCAGTTTTGCCAGCTCATTTTAAGGCATGGTCCAAAAATCGAAGTAGATATAAATCTCAGGTGAACCACGCCACCAAAATAGTGATCATTATTAAAAGCTTCCTACGGTCCACCGTAATATTTATTTTCCATCCAATTGATAGGTTCACACAAACATGCACAAAGGGAAAACACAAATAGTAATTTGATTTAAAAGTTTTGTGGCCCGCAAAAGTATTTAACTGTGGGAATTCAACTTTTACTATGCGGTTCACAAGAGATTTGTATTCCTTTATGGTTGGCAGCATGCCTTTAAATGAGCTAGAACATATGGATGGCGTGGATATGCAACACATACATCAAGGCGGGCGTGACTTGGGTGAGACCCCGGAACCAGCCATGTGGGTGGGACCCTGAACCTAGAGCCCGCCTGGATGTATTCCTTGTAGATCCATGCCGTTAATCTGCTTTTCCAGATTATTTTGTACTATGGTACCAAAACTGAAGAAGATGGAAATTTTGGGTGGATTACAACATAGGAAACAATAATTAATGACCATTAAAAACCTTTTGTGAGTCACAAAAGTTTTCTATCAACCTGATATTTGTTTTCTCCTTTCATCCCTGTCTACGTGACCTTATCAACAGATTGGATGGTCAATAAACATTATGGTGGACTCCAAGAAATTTTTAATGGTCACGGTTGAATGATAACTGTTTCTTGGGGTGTGGTCCACCTAAAATTTGCATCGGTTTCATTTTTGGGAATGCATCATAAAATAATATGAAGAAACAGATGGACGGCATGGATCTACAAAGAATACATTCAGGTGGGCCCTAGGTTCAGGGTCCCACCCACATCGCTGGTTTCGGGGTCTCACCCAAGTCGCGCCCCATCAAGGCGGGCCTCACAATCAGGGCCACACCCACTAGGCTGCATTCGCTGTTGCACCTAATCAGCATCGAAGAAATAAAAGATTGACTATGATTAGACCCCGCCAAAAGGCTTCACCATGTAGACAACAAATAGATGGTGTGTTTCTAGACACCATGAATCTCCCCGCAATGGGTACCCCGATCCCAATCAGGTTGTTAAGTTTATTATTAAAATATTTAATGAGAAGGTCTGAAGCGCAACTAGTTGGACCATAGGTTATGGTCCACCTAGCAAATTAGTTCTAACTTGCTTAGTTTATAGGACATCCAACCCTTTGTATGAGACATTTAAAATTGTGGGGATATCTAACACGATACCATGATGCAGAAACTTTGAGTGAAGCTTATAATTATAGCTAAGTCCTAGAGGGGGTGAATAAGACCACTTAAAATTATTTACCAATTAATTCGATTAAGTGAATCTGTGATCCTGGACCATGAGATATATAACTAAATGTGTAACGAGTCTAAGATGTGAGATAGAGATATCTAGAGTGTACAACGAATCAAGCACCTAGCATACAATCTATTCATGCATTCAATATAAACAAATCAATCACAAGCATAGATAGAATTACATACACAAATAAACAATCACAAATACAATGATCTATAGTAGGTTCAGTTAAATGCCTACTCCACTCTGGAATAACAAACTCAAAATCAAGTTTTTTGGATTTCACTATCTCAATGTTTTTCAATTGGTTCACCATTAACCTTTATAATGATTTTAAATAGGTTCACCACTAACTCTCGATTAGTCCTACACAAGAACTAATCTATGTACACTCCCACTGGAAGCAGTTCTACATAAGGACCTATATACTCTCCCGTTAGAGGCTCCCTTGGAGACTTCAAATTTTTCTATAGGCTCACCAATAACCTTTGCAGTTCTACACAAGGACCTACATACACTCCCGTCGGAGGCTCTCTTGGAGACTTACAAAAGTTTTCTATAGGCTTATAAATTACCTTTGTGGTCCTACACAAGGACATACTTATACTCCCACCGAAGATGGTCCTACACAAGGACCTATTTGAATTTGGGTTGTACACTCGATGGACTCTTAAATTAAACTCTTATAAGTTTGGAACAGCCCTGTTGATAGCGCCTTCTTGAGATGCTCGATCAATCTTGATACAGGCTTCTCTTTTGTTCTCTCGATCTTTGATGTGAATCCTCTCTAAATCCAATGATCGGCTACCTTTTGATGATTTACCTATAAAGATGCCAAGATAATGTGAGAGATGGGTTGGTTGAATCTCCCACAACTAATGGGATAATTGCATGCAATTTAGGGATTAACCTAGATGGGCATTTTAGAAGATGATAGATAAAGGTTTTACCTACAGGTTTGGTATCTAATCTCTAAAGAATGTAAGATATATTGTTCATTTTCAAAGAGAGCTATAATACTTATTAGAGTGATGAATCACAAAAAAGATGACATGAATTTCTTTGGAATAGAGCCTAGGAGTAATGGGAAGGAGTGAGATACACTAACGTTTCTAAATCACCAAAAATCATCTCTTTGCAAAGAACTGGATGCCAAATATATAGACAAAAAGCTCCAACAAATTTATAACGGCTAGTTCGATTCAATCAATTGAACTCGAATTGACACTGTCGATATAATTGGCCATTTTTGGAGTGGTGGGGAACTTCTTATTCTTCTTTTTCGATGATTTTTTAAGTCGACTCTTCCTTTGGTGTGTCGTTTTCTCAATCATGATATATTTACCTATTTGGTTTGAGATTGAGGTAGATCGCTGGCCTTTAGAGATTAAACATTCAAACTTCATATGACTAACATCCCTACAATTGTAGCACATCGAGAGGCTCTCGATCTACTTCCAGATGCAGACGGCCCATTTTGGATCATCGAAGGGGTAGAGGTTGATACAAAGGTGTACCATTAAGTTCAAGACCTATCTTATCTCCAATCTATTTACCCTTACATAAAGATATTTCTAATTGGTCTCCTCCTTGAGCAAACTTATCATTAACGAGAGAAGATTCAAGTTGGATGACTTTTAATCTCGGGTCTTGATTTTCAGATTTAACTGTCTCAGGTTCAAATTCTAGACCTACATAGCTCCTTAAACTCTCATCAAGATTGGACTTAAGATTTTCCTTTGCTTGAACCAGGGAGAATTTTTCTAATTTTATTGTTTTAATTAGTCAGCCAATTGATTTTTTTCTGCCTTTTTACCAGACCTAACGTTTTATTTATTTATTTATGATTTTTAAGCTTTTAATGTATAGTAGATCGTAGGCATCTTGCAATTGGACATCTCCTTCATCATCAACTTCTTCTTTGGAGGATGTCTCTTCTTCTTCTTCTGAGGTATTATGGTCGGAATCCTCTCCCATGTTTCCAACCATAGGGAGAGTAGAAGTACTGTTGGAGGCCATTACAACTCGCATAGATATAAGGTCTCCGTCACTTTAGAATTTTTCAGAATTTGATTTAGAATCCTCAGACTCATCCCATGTTGCTACCATAACCTTTCCTTTGGATTTTAATTTTCTAGGACATATGGAGGCAACATAACAATAACCCTTATACTTGTAATATTAGGTTTCTTTTGAGTTTTTGAAAAATTTAATTATGCGCCTAAGTTTAACCAATTTATCCTTTTTAATCATAACCTTTCCTTCTATTTTTCTTGAAGCGCCTCATGAATTCTTTAGTGATTGAGGTTATGTCTTCATCATTGTTAACGTCTGCTTTAGTAATAGGTCCCTCCCAAACTTATGCTCTTCGTGAAGTGAGCTCCCCTCCAAACCTGAAAGCCAAAGAAGAAAACTAAGGGTGGCCGGCGCTTGGCCGTTGGCCCTCCAAAGCTTAAGTTAGAGCTGACTTGATAGTAAGATGAAGTGTAAAACGTAGGCTTAGAGATTGTGTACCTTTATCATCTATGGGGCCATCTATTTATACAGATCTGGGTGATCCAGTCTGTTACGCAAGCCGTTAAGATCACTGCTAATTTCAGGGGATAAGGTGTTTTTCTTGTTAATCCTTAGGTAAGGGGATAGCCTAACCACTCTAGACGTCTAGCTGATTACGTCTCTTGATGGAGATGTTCGGAGCTATGAATAGAAACAAGCCAAAACCGGCCTATATGGGCTGCTGATACTATGAGATGAGGGACGTCATTGCTAGAGACCAGGGCTGCTCACATAACGAGGGCTGCTCATATGATGGGAGCTGCTCACATAACTGGGGCCTCCCCACTCAACGACCAAGAGCAGAGCTACTAATATGACGGGAGCTGCTCATATGACGGGAGTGTATAAGCTGTTGCAGGTTTGAGTAATATACAAGACATAAGTAGAAAAGATCGCTAGTCAGATGGTTTGGTCGTAAATTTTATGGAGAGACGCTCGCTGGTCACATATCTTTTATACTTCTTCGACGACCAACTTTATTTTACAACAGATACCCCCAAGTCCTTAGTGTTAAGGAGCTACGCGAAGGACTTTTCTATATATGTAACCACCTATTTTCAGAGGAGACGTACATGATTGAGCATGCATTTATGAGTGCCAACTTTCTGCATAGAGATAGGCCGGCCTATCAATTGAGTCTTTGGCCCTGCGGTGAGCAGAGGACTTAGTCAATTCATGCTAGAACGTTTTACACAACTCATGAAAATGAGTTGGGCTCAATTAGGGAGGTCTTGGTGACCATGTCTGCATAGATAGGCTGGCCTATCAATTGAGTCTTTGGCTCTGCCGTGAGCAGAAGACTTAGTCAAGAGAATGTTTATATTCTCTTCAAGGCTATTCAGGTCCAAAAAATGGAGTAGCGACCAAGTTATAGATTCCCTAGCTGAACAGCTAGAATAAAAGAGATTGTCTTTATTTAGGGATGGCCCAATATTCATATGCTTTAAGAAAAATATCGGAGTAGATGTTCCACGTGCCAAGGGTGACGTAGGGGTCTTCCTTGCATGTCTTTCAAATAATATGTACCTGGTCGAGCAATCTCGAGACTCGATACGGGCCTTCTCAGTTAGGATTCAACGACCGAGTGGTTGTTCCGATGTTTTGCCTGAGCACCAAGTTACCAAGCTGAAAAACCTTGAATTTGACATTTGAATTATGATAACGGGCTATACGTTGTTGATAAGCCGCTGCTCGAAGACAAGATATGTCCCTTTTCTCTTCTAGGAGATCGAGGTGAAATAATCGACTACCACGTCCTTTTCCCATAGGTAGTGGTCTGATTATATCAATTCCCCATTGAGCGAAAGGCCAAGGGCCGTCCATCGGTGTCATTTACTCAGATGGTAAATGAGGGACTAGAGAATATCGCTGACATTTGTCATATTTCTTTGAGAATTCGATAGCATCTGCCTTCATAGTGGGCCAATAGTATCATTGCCTCATTGCTTTATATGCTAGAGACTGTCTTTTCGGATGATTACCGCATGCCCCCTGGTGTACTTCATCTAGAACACGGTGTGCTTCTTCTGAATGGAGACACCTTAAATACGGTGAAGTAAAACTTTTACGTAACAATTTTCCATTTTGTAAGATGTACCTGGCAGCACGATAGCGAATTTGTCAGGCTAATTTTTTATCATCTGGGAGTCGTCCGCTTTGGAGGTAATGGATGATGGGGTCCATCCAACATGAAGATAAAAGCAATGTGATGACCTGCTCTGGAGTAACTTGATCGATACTTGGAGTAGATAGATGCTCGATAAGAATAGCTCACGTCAGATTGGACTCAAGTGCAGAAGATAATTTTGTCAAAGAATCTGCGAGCTTGTTCTCCTCTCGAGAAATCAAACTTATTTCATATTTGTTCAATTTGAGCAAGCAAGATGAGTGCCTGAGATTTGTATGAAGTCATCTACTCTTCCTTTGCCTCGAATTCGTTGAGCACTTGATATACGACGAGCTAAGAGTCGTTGTGAATGAGTAGGTTCCTTATTGGGAGTATATTTACTAATTCGAGGCCGATAATTAAGGCTTCATATTCCGTTTCCTTATTTGAGGCACGAAAGCTTTAACGCTACGACGATGGAATCCCTATGAGGGAAATGGATTCCTTTAGCATCTTCGTGAGAGAAAGAGATTGGATGATGGCTCAAAACTTGACGTGCTGGATGATTTCTCCACCTAGTAAATATGCTAAGGTTTCTGGCATGCCTTTCGAGTATATGCTTTTCTTGAGGCTTGGGAATCTCCTCCACAAGCCGGACCACTTACAATGTTCCGAATTTCGCCCGCAGGTTCGGCATCTTCCTATGAAGGACGATGCTGCGGTAACTTTTTCCTTCGCGCTTGATGTTCACGATGCACTGGGGGATCAGATCATTTGGGCGAACGATCTTGTCATGTGACAGTCTCGGAGGTGTCCCTTTCGAATGAGGGCTTCAATATGGTTTTTAAGAGATAGACAATCTTGGGTGCTATGCCTATGATCTTTATGGAAGTAACAAAACTTTCTTTTGTCTCTTTTTTCGAAATCTGATTTAATCATCGGAGGCCATTTAACATACAACTTATGTTTGATCTCCATCGGTACCCTTTTCTAGTGACTGATTGAGAGGTGTATAATTGCGATATTTTCCGGGATAAGACTTCTCTGGAGAGTGGTCTCATCGATCATGCTGATACTTTCTATCTGTTTGAGAAATTTCTTCAGACTTTTGCTTTTTTCCCTGAATATCATGATGAGCCAAGGCTACTTCTTCAGCGTTAATATATTTTTGAGCTTTGGCTTGGAACTCTGTCATATTTTTAGGAAGATTTTTATCCAAGTAGAATCGAAAATTTTCTCTTGTAATGCCTGCAATAAGGGCGGTGAGACCCTTATCTTCAGTATAACCTTTGGTTCGAACTACTTCTTCCGTAAATCGGACTGTAAATTCTTTAATTGTCTCTTCATGCTGCTGCTTCAAATCTGATAGATGAGATGTAAGTTTTTTGGTACGGATGCTTCCCATGAACTAAGAAAGGAAAAGATCCGATAATTGAGAGAAAGACAATAGACTGAGGTTTCAGACCGCGAAACCAAGTACGCGCTGCATCCTTTAGAGTTAAAAAAAGGCCCTGCACATAATTTTTGAGCTATATCCTTCTAGGTCCATAAGAGATCTATACGTCTCCAGATGCTCAAGGGGATCACCGATACCGGTATATGGAACAACGTTGGTCGTTTGATATTTTTAGGTAAAGGAGCCTTCATCACTTTGCAAGTAAAGGGAGGTTCTGACCGTCGGATCGTCGCCAAAGTGGATGTTGGGAGATTAGATTGATATCGTTGTTCGATATCAACGAAACGATCCGTGATTTTCCTGAGATCTCCTTCTCAAGGCAGAGTATAATTGGATATTTCTTCATTAGGTTGTTCTTCAAGTTGACGTTGTCCGGAAGTGCTGGAGCGGACGGATTGTGGGCGCTAATTAAGGGCTTGACTGCCACGAAGAATGGGGTTTGAAGGAGGGTTAACCTGAGCTTGTGGTTGATCTAGAGAGTGTCTAGAAACTGCAGGTGCAGGTTGTAGTGGCGGTCCTTCTGAAGGTTGCTGCGATTCGGGGAAATGCTGATCAAATCGATTGGATAGGGTTTGAAGTCCAGCTTTAAGAGTGAGAAGTGCATCCCTGACGAAGTGCATTACCCCATCGTAGCCACCGGATATTTCTTGGAATGGATTTTACACGGGTTGACTAGACTCCGCCGGAGGAATCCCTGTCGAAGCAGCCTGAGGGAGGTTGGGAGTTGGCTCAGGGATGTCTGGTGGTGGTAACGTTTGCTTTGAGGTGGAAGGATGAGTCATTTTCTTAGGAGGCATAGCGGGAGGTGACAATTTGTAATGAGAACCAATTGAATACTCGTTCTCATAGATGACGCCAATCTGTTAACGTCTGATTTAGTAACAGGTCCCTCCCAAACTTATGCTCTTCTCGAAGTGAGCTCCCCTCCAAACCTGAAAGCCAAAGAAGAAAACTAAGGGTGGCCAGCGCTTGGTCGTTGGCCCTCCGAAGCTTAAGTCAAAACTGACTTGATAGTAAGATGAAGTGTGAAATGTAGGTTTAGAGATTGTGTACCTTTATCATCTATGGGGGCCATCTATTTATACAGATCCGGATGATCTAGTCTGTTACGCAAGCCATTAAGATCACTGCTAATTTTAGGGGATAAGGTGCTTTTCTTGTTAATCCTTAGGTAAGGGGATGGCCTAACCACTCTAGACGTCTAGCTGATTACGTCTCTTGATGGAGATGTTTGGAGCTATGAATAGAAACAAGCCAAAACCAGCCTATATGGTCTGCTGGTACTATGAGACGAGGGACGTCCTTGCTAGAGACCAGGGCTGCTCATATGACGGGAGCTGCCCATATTGTAAGACCCATACCCTTGTTTGCCCTCCGTACGCTTAATTTTCGGTGCCGGTACTTCCCGGACGGATCAGATTAGCGAGCCTTGATCAAGACCCTGTTTTAGTACCGCATCGACCCAAGACCTATACCCCGGCGACCGCGTAGGCGATGCGATTCCAACGCCGCGCGGCACGCCCCATTGCGATACCCGGTGTGAAAGTTATGATCGATTGCGTAATTCGAGGTGGGCCACACAACGTGCGTGTGTCGTGGGCCCCACTTGCACAAACTCCAAGACCATGCCACATCAATCTAATCCATCACCATCATTCTCACCTACACCCATCCCATACCCTACTCTACACACCCCATACCTCCCATCCCTCTCTCTCCTCCCAAAGTCAACCCTCACCCATACCCCCCATACCCCTTCCCATGCACCATCATCATCACCCATCACCCCCATGATTCCTCTCTCTCTCTCCCCCCCCCCCCCCCCCCCCCCCATATAAGTCCATACGTAGGGGGAGAGGAGAGTGCATTTTCAAAGTTCAAGTGATTAGAGAGGAGAGAGAAAGAGAGAAAGAGAGAGAGATTTGAGAGGAGAGAGAAAGAGGAAGATTTGAGAGAAGTAGAGAGAGATTAGGGAGATTGAGGGTGTAGATCCTTGCTTGGAGGACCTCAACCATCATCCGGACCGTCCGGATCATCCAATCGTCAACCCGATTCAATCCAACCGTCCATCCTTTGAGGTGAGTGCAAGGGGTACATAAATCCCCCATTTTCTTCTTTCCTTTCATTTTTCCTTTTCTTTTGGGCCCACCTTTTGATGGGCAACAAGATGGATGGACTGGATCATCCATGAATGGGCCCCACCTTGTAATAATAATAATAATAATAATAATAATAATAATAATAAAAGGAAAAAGAAAACAAGAGGGAGAGAGGCTACCCGCTGGACAGCCAGCGTCCAGAGGACGCTGCTGCCCAGCAAGGGCAGCCCTTGGGCGTTGAGCAGGCCCCACACGTGGGACCCACCTTGAGGCACGCATGCAATCCACGCCATCCATCTGTTTCTCCATCCCATTTCAGGGCAGGGAGCCCAAAAATGAAGAAGATCCAGATCTCAGGTGGACCACACCATTGAAAAGAAATGAGGTTAGCAAAACCGACTGTTGAGACTTCTTGGACCCACCGTGATGTTTGTGGACCACATTACCTGCCCAATATTGGGCTTGTTAGGACCCCAACGACCAGGGGAACATGATGAATGGGGTGGATTGTCCCTAAATGGGCCCCACTTGAGATAAGCACAAAAACAAAAAAAAAGGAAACAAAAAAAAAATGTATGTGCTGGACGTCCAGCGTCTGGACGTCCTGACGCTGGAACGTCCAGCGTCACTTGGACGCTGCAATGGGGTCCCCACTCGTGGGACCCACCTTGATGTTTATGTTCCATCCACGCCGTCCACTTGTTTTCCCATATCATTTTAGGGTCAGGGCCCAAGGACGAACCCGATCCAAATCTTAAGTGGGCCGCACCGTATAAAATAGTGAAAACCATGACTTCTACTGCCAGAAATTATTTGGCCCGCTTTTATGTTTCTAAACGGATTTAAATACCCAATATTGGGCTTGCTGGGTCCCCCATGAGATGGGGAACCTGATGAACGGAGTGGATCAGTCCCATGTGGACCCCACTTGATATGAACTCAAAAAAAAAGAAGAAGAAGAAGAAGAAGAAAACGGAAGAAGAGTCAGGCTGGGCGTACCAGCGTCCTGGCACGCTGGCTCGGCCACCAGGTGGCCCACTTGTGGGTCCCACCATGATGCATGTACTGTATCCACACCGTCCATCCAGTTGGGGAGATCATTTTAGGGCATGACCCCAAGAATGAGTCAGATCCAAGTCCCGAGGGGGCCCCACCACAGAAAACAGTAGGGACAGTGGTCCTACCGTTGAAACCTTCTTATGGCCCACCGTGATATTTATTTGAGATCCAACCTGTTCATAAGTTCACACCTGCATGGAAGAAGGAAAGACAATAATGTCAGCTTGATCAGAAACTCCTATGGGCCCCACTAGTTAAAAAAAAATAATAACAATAATGATAAAAAAAAGGGAAAAAAAAAAGGGGCACTGCCGCTGGACAGGCAGCGTCCAGGGGACGCTGCTGCCCAGCAGCCCACAAGGCATCTCCATGGGCCCCATTCGCTGGACCCACCTAGAATGTATGTGCCTTAGCCATTCCTTCCATATGTTTTTCCAAGCTCAATTTTTTAGTGGCTGAGTCCAAATTTTATGCATATCCAAACGGTTAGTGGGCCATGCCACGGGGCAACAGTGGGAATGATGATCTCCACTGTTGAAAGCTCCTCCGTTTTGCAGTGATGTTTATTTGTTACCCAACCTATTCATAAGTGGCAGGGCCTAAAAATTTAAGCATATCCTAATGTCAAGTGGACCATGCTATAGTGGGGATAATGATTTCCAACATTGAAACCTTTCTAGGTTCTACAGTGATGTTTATTTTGCCATCCAATCTGTTCATAAGATCACATGGATATGGATGAAGGAGAAAACACAAATATCTGTTTGATTCAAAACTTATTGGGACTAGATGGGTACCACGCTGCCCAGCAGGTGGCCCACCCTATGGGCCCCAACGTGATGTATTGATTAGCTTCACCATGATGTATCTGTTCTATTCATGCTGCCTATCTATTTTTCCATATTATTTTAGATACGGCCCCAAAAATGAGGCAAATTCAGATGTTAGATGGACCACACCCGTAGGGAATAGTGGTCATTGATGTCCACCATGGTTTCTTCTTGATGTATATGTTTTATCCATGCCGTACACATATTTTGGCGGCCTATCTTATATGTGCAGGCCCAAGTATGGGGCCGATGTTGTCTCAAGTGGGCTATGCCACGAAGACCTTTACATTTCCAATGGGACCCACAGTCCAGGTCCCACTCTCTTTAGATATATATTGGGCCTTTTAAGGCCAATGTTACATGATATGTTGGTAACATGCTAGTATGATTAGCTTAATATGTCACACTGATAACATGATTAGTATAATGAATACCATGCTCATTCATATGCCCATATGCATCATTTGTATGCCTGTTATGGATCATGATTAACCATAGCATATGCTAGTTGGCTTGTTATACTTAGGGGACCCGTGCGAGACAGGGTCGCCCCACATGATTGCGCAGTATGTGTAAGTTGGTGCATGATTTGGATTGTATGACTCATGCATTTCACATTGTGTATGTCACGATCGCTTTCACACCCTAGCAGCATCAGGGTGATGGCCACCATAGTCACATCATGGTTGGCAGTATTGGACACCGGAAACTTGTTCTAGTACGTAGGCGCTATGGATGTCCTTGGGTGAAAGTCCCTAAACCCTGTGGTACCAGTAGGATGCTCCAACGTCGAGACCGAGTGGATAACATGAGCGCCCGTGTGCCAAATACCAGTAGGCTGCGTCTCCCACTGTGTCGAGGTCGGTTGGAAAGGGGCGTGACCTTATCCGCCCGGGTGCAGTGGGCTGTAAGCTAGGTCGAGTCTGACCAGCTCATGGAATGGGTCCGCTATCGGCGAGCCGGGTGGGCATTGGCATACCACTGACGAGGCGGATAGTGAGGTCTTTTCTACTCGCTTGGTTACCCGCGCGATGTGCGGCGGCCAATATTAGAGTATATTAAACCCCGGTGATGTCCCAGATGATAACTATTTTGATATGTGGATCAGTTGAGGATTGACATGTTTGCATTGCATCTCTAGCATGTAACACTCGGCCATGTAGGCCCTTGCATAGCATAGCCTTGGGATGGCTGATAGCATTCATGAACTTGGTAACTTAGCCCTCTACTGCTTTCACTTACTCTGATATCTGCATACTTGTCATATGCATCACACGCGCACACACGCACTCTACTGGGCTTCGTAGGAAGCTCATGCGTGTTTGTTTACACTGCAGGTACTAGAGCCTATCAGCAGCATTGAGGGCGGTTCATGTACCTGATATTTTGGACTTCTACTTTATGTTGTATTTCCCTTTCCAATATTGTACTCAACAAACTTTTAGTGGATATGTGATGATGTTTATGGTTTTGATTATGCTCCTGTACAAAAAAAAAATTACCCTGAAAATCCTCCTGGTAGGATCCCAGGATTGGAACCTGGCACATGAGAGCTAGGAGCCGAGAATGGGGTACTACGGAGGCTGTTGGCACCAAGGTCGGCGATCGGGAATTTAGTGAGCCCGGTCCCCGGGTTTGGGGCGTGATAGAAGTTGGTATCAGAGCATAACTTGGGAATACCTGCGGATGACATCACATATCTACTAATGGCCTTAGATTAACTACCCTTAACTGAATGATTGTTGCAAACTTAGGATGATTAGGATCCCGATCTCATGCACTTAGTGACCCACACTAGGATCCTATTACAACATAGTTATAATAGGATGCCCTATGTTAAGCTTAGAAACTTCCGAATATGATTCCCTAACGTGTGTGCATTCGAGAGTATCAATGCTAAGAGGTACCTGTCCTTTTCTGTAGGATATGGCGCCCAAGAGAGCCACCGGTAGGCCGTCGACCGGTGCGGGTTCATCCCAGACCGCCCCAGTCCCAGCTCCAGCTCCAGCTATGACTGCTGGTCAGTTTCAGGAGATGATGCGGGTTATGACCTCCATGGTAGAGCGCCAGGAGAGGAGGTCATCTGACGCAGTTGCCCCATCGGAGCAGGATCGTGCTCGTTCCTTGTTGATGGACTTCAGGCGGATGGATCCCCCACGGTTTTTGGGCGGACCAGACCCGGTGGCAGCAGAAAGATGGAAATCGAAGGTAACGAAGATCTTTACCACGATGCGATGCTCAACCGAGGAGCGAGTTCCTCTTGCCGTTTTTCTTTTTCAGGGAGAGGCCGAGCACTGGTGGGCGTCGGTTACCCGAGCAGCCGGACCCGATTTCGAGTGGACATGGGAGGACTTTGTAGACCGGTTTGACCGGAAGTTCTTCCCTGAGCATGTCCGCCAGCAGCGTGCTCTAGAGTTCGAGACACTGGTCCAGGGAGATATGTCAGTGTCGCAGTATGAGGCTCGATTCGTTGAGCTATCCAGATTTGTGACGTATCTCGTGGATGACGAGGTGCGGAAGGCCCGTCGATTTGAGACCGGACTGCGCCTTGGCCTTCGTGGCCGTGTCACGGGACATAAGCTTCCTACATTCGAGGAGGTGGTAGAGAGGGCCCAGATATATGAGGCAGAGTGGGCTGATGCACAGCTGATCCGTGACCAGAGCGGAGACCGGAAGGGGAAGAGGAAGGCTCCTTCTAGCAGCTTCCGGCAGCAGCAGACTCGGGCACGGCAGAGGCACCCTGTTCGTCCATCTGTTCGACCGCCAGTAGCACCAGTAGCACCAGCAGCACCTCCGGCACCGTCCCAGAGACAGTTTGCGGGCGTTTGTTTCGGATGTGGGGGGACGGGGCATCGTAGGCATGAGTGTCCCCACCCACAGCAGCAGCAGCAGCAGCCACAGCAGCAGCCACAGCAGCAGCGACAGCAGCAGCCACAGCAGCAGAGGCAGCAGCATAGACCGCAGCAGCAGCAGCGGCGACCGCAGAGGGGACAGACACATCCCCAGCAGACTCAGGGTAGGGTCTACGCAGCTCAGCAGGATCCTCAGGCACCTGGAGGAGTCGTTGATGGTACACTCATTGTCTCTGCATGCATAGCTCATGTTTTGTTTGATTCTGGTGCATCGTATTCTTTCGTATCCGATGATTTCTGCCGATCGACTGGCTTGCCGTTAGATTCCGTGCGCCAGGGTTTGTCAGTGTCGACACCCTTAGGGAAGACCGCAGTATTGAGTTTGATCTGTTCGTCTTGCCCCGTCTTGGTAGGAGAGACCTTTTTGCCCGCCGATTTGTTTGTTTTACCGATGACCGAGTTTGATGTTATCCTGGGCATGGATTGGCTGGCCAAGTATCACGCTGTATTAGATTGCTTCACAAGAACAGTCACTTTCCTTATACCCGGCATGCCGCAGTTTCAGTTCGTTGCCGAGCCTAGAGGCGAGCAGTTGTCATCTTTGATGTCGTGTGCCATAGAGGAACCGGTTGCCGTGTGCATTGACCAGCTGCCGGTAGTTTGCGATTTTCTGGATGTGTTTCAGGAGATTCCGGGGTTGCCGCCTCGTCGGCATACTGAGTTTCAGATTGACCTCGTGCCCGGTACTGCGCCTATCTCAAAGGCCCCGTACCGTATGGCACCTTTGGAGTTGCGGGAGCTGCGGAAGCAGTTGGATGAGTTGCGTGAACTAAGCTTCATCCGTCCGAGCAGTTCACCGTGGGGAGCGCCGGTACTTTTTGTGAAGAAGAAGGATGGCTCGTTGAGGCTCTGTGTGGATTACCGCGAGCTCAACAAGGTCACGATTAAGAATAGGTACCCGCTTCCGAGGATTGACGATTTATTTGATCAGTTGCGGGAGGCCCAGTTCTTTTCGAAGATTGACCTACGGTCTGGTTATCATCAGGTCCGTGTCCGGGAGGAGGATATCCCGAAGACGGCATTCAGGACGCGTTACGGTCATTTTGAGTTCCAGGTCATGTCTTTCGGACTGACCAATGCGCCCGCTGTGTTCATGCAATTGATGAACGAGGTCTTTCGTCCCTACCTTGATCAGTTCATTGTGGTGTTTATCGATGACATTTTGATCTATTCGAGGACTCGGGAGGAGCATGCGCGGCATCTGGAGATCACCTTGCAAACCCTCCGCACGCACCAGCTTTATGCGAAGTTGGGGAAGTGTGAGTTTTGGCAGGAGGAGGTGAAGTTCCTCGGTCATGTGGTGACGAGGCAGGGAGTAGCAGTAGATCCGGTGAAGATTGATGCCGTGCGTCAGTGGAGGCAGCCCACGAACGCGTCCGAAATCCAGAGTTTCCTGGGGTTGGCAGGTTATTATCGTCGTTTCATAGAGGGCTTCTCTCGTATTGCAGCCCCGCTGACCAGGTTGACCCGAAAGGGCGCTGAGTTCGTTTGGAGTGATGCCTGTGAGCGAGCATTTGCAGAACTGAATGACCGTCTTACTTCTACACCAGTCCTCACTCTTCCCTCCGGGAGTGAAGGATTCGTGGTTTTTACAGACGCCTCACGTATTGGCTTAGGTGCTGTCCTAATGCAGCATGGCAAAGTAGTAGCGTATGCGTCTCGCCAGCTCAAGGTCCATAAGCAGAACTACCCCACGCATGATCTGGAGCTAGCAGTAGTAGTCTTCGCACTGAAGGTGTGGAGGCACTATCTTTATGGGGTCAGGTTCGAGCTCTTTTCTGACCACAAGAGCCTGAAGTCCCTCTTCTCGCAGTCCGAGTTGAACATGAGGTAGAGACGTTGGATGGAGCTCCTGAAGGATTATGATTTTGATCTTCAGTACCACCCTGGCAAGGCCAACGTGGTGGCTGATGCCCTTAGCCGTCAGCCACAAGGCCTGGTGGCGTATATGATGGTCCAGGAGTGAAGGATGCTCGAGGAGGTTGCCGAGTATGATTTTGAGCTGGGCCTGCAGTCTTCTATCGCGCAGTTATCGAGTTTGTCGATTCAACCCTCTCTTGTTTCTAGGGTGATCGAGGCTCAGCAGACAGATCAGAGGTTGAAGGATTATTGGGAAGAGGCTGCATCAGAGGGTCAGACTGATTGGCAGATTGGGTCAGATGGTGGACTTCGTTTCAGGGGTCGGTTGTGTGTTCCAGATATTCCTCAGTTGCGCAAAGATCTTATGGATGAGGCACACCAATCGAGGTTCACGATCCACCCAGGCTCTACCAAGATGTATCGTGATATGAGGAGGCAGTATTTTTGGGCCGGTATGAAGCGTCAGATTGCCAGTTTTGTGGCTAAGTGTGACACTTGCCAGCGTGTCAAGGCCGATCATCGCAAACCTCCAGGTCCCCTGCAGCCGTTGAGTGTCCCGTTGTGGAAATGGGAGCACGTGACCACAGACTTCATTATGGGCTTGCTGAGGACTGATCGCGGTCATGACGCCATCTGGGTTGTCGTTGATCGTTTGACGAAGTGGCACATTTTCTTGCGATACGTGCGACCTGGTCATTGGACCGACTTGTAGAATTGTTTATCGAGGAGATTGTGAGGCTGCACGGTGTCCCAGTTTCGATCGTTTCTGACCGAGATCCGAGATTTACGTCACGGTTCTGGAGGAGTTTTCAGAAGGCGATGGGGCCTGCCTTGAAGTTCAGCACCGCATATCATCCTCAGACTGATGGTCAGACTGAGAGGGTCAACCAGATCCTTGAGGACATGCTTCGAGCTTGTGTGTTGGATTTCTCAGGTAGTTGGGATAAACATCTGCGTTTGGCTGAGTTTGCATATAATAACAGCTACCAGGCGACTATCGGTATGGCTCCTTTTGAGGCGTTGTATGGTAGACCTTGTAGGTCTCCTAGTTGTTGGGCCGAGGTTGGAGAGCATCATCTCCTAGGTCCCGAGCTTGTGCAGAGGACATCAGAGGCTATCGATATCATTAGGCAGAGGATGCGCACAGCTCAGAGTCGACAGAAGAGTTTTGCAGATCGTCGACGTCGTCCCCTAGAGTTTTCCATTGGGGATCGTGTGTATCTCAAGGTCTCGCCCATGAAGGGCGTGGTTCGTTTTGGAGGCAAGGGGAAGCTTGCCCAGAGATTCATTGGACCCTTCGAGATCACTGGGCGCATTGGCGCCGTGGCCTATCGGCTTGCCTTGCCACTTCAGTTATCTGGCGTCCACAATGTTTTTCATGTTTCCATGTTACGGAAGTGTGAGTCAGACGTAGTTCCTGTGATAGATTGGCAGCCGTTGGAGGTTCGTGAGGATGCTTCTTACATTGAGCAGCCAGTTCGTATCCTTGACCGGAAGGAGCAGGTCCTCCGGACCAAGGTCATTCCTTTAGTGAAGGTCCAGCGGAGTCATCATAGCGTAGATGAGGCGTCGTGGGAGCGAGAGGCAGAGATTCGCGAGTCTTATCCTCATCTTTTTGATGATTGATTGTATCTGTATGATTGCTTTTCGATTCGATATGCATATATAGTGATGCGATTTTTTTATGATCTTCGGCTAGTTTGGGTTCGTATTGCAAATTTCGAGGATGAAATTTTTGTTAGGAGGGGAGAGTTGTAAGACCCATACCCTTGTTTGCCCTCCGTACGCTTAATTTCCGGTGCCGGTACGTCCCGGACGGATCATATTAGCGAGCCTTGATCGCGACCCTATTTTAGTACCGCATCGACCCAAGACCTATACCCCGGCGACCGCGTAGGCGCTGCGATTCCAACGCCACACGGCACGCCCCATTGCGATACCCGATGTGAAAGTTATGATCGATTGCGTAATCCTAGGTGGGCCGCACAACGTGCGTGTGTCGTGGGCCCCACTTGCACAAACTCCAAGACCATGTCACATCAATCTAATCCATCACCATCATTCTCACCTACACCCATCCCATACCCTACTCTACACACCCCATACCTCCCATCCCTCTCTCTCCTCCCAAAGTCAACCCTCACCCATACCCCCCATACCCCTTCCCATGCACCATCATCATCACCCATCACCCCCATGATTCCTCTCTCTCTCTCCCCCCCCCCCCCCCCCCCCCATATAAGTCCATACGTAGGGGGAGAGGAGAGTGCATTTTCAAAGTTCAAGTGATTAGAGAGGAGAGAGAAAGAGAGAAAGAGAGAGAGATTTGAGAGGAGAGAGAAAGAGGAAGATTTGAGAGAAGTAGAGAGAGATTAGGGAGATTGAGGGTGTAGATCCTTGCTTGGAGGACCTCAACCATCATCCGGACCGTCCGGATCATCCAATCGTCAACCCGATTCAATCCAACCGTCCATCCTTTGAGGTGAGTGCAAGGGGTACATAAATCCCCCATTTTCTTCTTTCCTTTCATTTTTCCTTTTCTTTTGGGCCCACCTTTTGATGGGCAACAAGATGGATGGACTGGATCATCCATGAATGGGCCCCACCTTGTAATAATAATAATAATAATAATAATAATAATAATAATAAAAGGAAAAAGAAAACAAGAGGGAGAGAGGCTACCCGCTGGGCAGCAGCGTCCGGGAGAGAGGCTACCCGCTGGACAGCCAGCGTCCAGAGGACGCTGCTGCCCAGCAAGGGCAGCCCTTGGGCGTTGAGCAGGCCCCACACGTGGGACCCACCTTGAGGCATGCATGCAATCCACGCCATCCATCTGTTTCTCCATCCCATTTCAGGGCAGGGAGCCCAAAAATGAAGAAGATCCAGATCTCAGGTGGACCACACCATTGAAAAGAAATGAGGTTAGCAAAACCGACTGTTGAGACTTCTTGGACCCACCGTGATGTTTGTGGACCACATTACCTGCCCAATATTGGGCTTGTTAGGACCCCAACGACCAGGGGAACATGATGAATGGGGTGGATTGTCCCTAAATGGGCCCCACTTGAGATAAGCACAAAAACAAAAAAAAGGGAAAAAAAAATGTATGTGCTGGACGTCCAGCGTCTGGACGTCCTGACGCTGGAATGTCCAGTGTCACTTGGACGCTGCAATGGGGTCCCCACTCGTGAGACCCACCTTGATGTTTATGTTCCATCCATGCCGTCTACTTGTTTTCCCATATCATTTTAGGGCCAGGGCCCAAGGACGAACCCGATCCAAATCTTAAGTGGGCCGCACCGTATAAAATAGTGAAAACCATGACTTCTACTGCCAGAAATTATTTGGCCCACTTTTATGTTTCTAAACGGATTTAAATACCCAATATTGGGCTTGCTGGGTCCCCCATGAGATGGGGAACCTGATGAACGGAGTGGATCGGTCCCATGTGGACCCCACTTGATATGAACTCAAAAAAAAAAAAAAGAAGAAGAAGAAAACGGAAGAAGAGTCAGCGCTGGGCGTACCAGCGTCCTGGCACGCTGGCTCGGCCACCAGGTGGCCCACTTGTGGGTCCCACCATGATGCATGTGCTGTATCCACACCGTCCATCCAGTTGGGGAGATCATTTTAGGGCATGACCCCAAGAATGAGTCAGATCCAAGTCCCGAGGGGGCCCCACCACAGAAAACAGTAGGGACAGTGGTCCTATCGTTGAAACCTTCTTATGGCCCACCGTGATATTTATTTAAGATCCAACCTGTTCATAAGTTCACACCTGCATGGAAGAAGGAAAGACAATAATGTCAGCTTGATCAGAAACTCCTGTGGGCCCCACTAGTTAAAAAAAATAATAATAACAATAATGATAAAAAAAGGAAAAAGAAAAAAAAAGGGGCCACTGCCGCTGGACAGGCAGCATCCAGGGGACGCTGCTGCCCAGCAGCCCACAAGGCATCTCCATGGGCCCCATTCGCTGGGCCCACCTAGAATGTATGTGCCTTAGTCATTCCTTCCATATGTTTTTCCAAGCTCAATTTTTTAGTGGCTGAGCCCAAATTTTATGCATATCCAAACGGTTAGTGGGCCATGCCACGGGGCAACAGTGGGAATGATGATCTCCACTGTTGAAAGCTCCTCCGTTTTGCAGTGATGTTTATTTGTTACCCAACCTATTCATAAGTGGCTGGGCCTAAAAATTTAAGCATATCCTAATGTCAAGTGGACCATGCTATAGTGGGGATAATGATTTCCAACATTGAAACCTTTCTAGGTTCTACAGTGATGTTTATTTTGCCATCCAATCTGTTCATAAGATCACATGGATATGGATGAAGGAGAAAACACAAATATCTGTTTGATTCAAAACTTATTGGGACTAGATGGGTACCACGCTGCCCAGCAGGTGGCCCACCCTATGGGCCCCAACGTGATGTATTGATTAGCTTCACCATGATGTATCTGTTCTATTCATTCTGCCTATCTATTTTTCCATATTATTTTAGATACGGCCCCAAAAATGAGGCAAATTCAGATGTTAGATGGACCACACCCGTAGGGAATAATGGTCATTGATGTCCACCATGGTTTCTTCTTGATGTATATGTTTTATCCATGCCGTACACATATTTTGGCGGCCTATCTTGTATGTGCAGGCCCAAGTATGGGGCCGATGTAGTCTCAAGTGGGCTATGTCACGAAGACCTTTACATTTCCAATGGGACCCACAGTCCAGGTCCCACTCTCTTTAGATATATATTAGGCCTTTTAAGGCCAATGTTACATGATATGTTGGTAACATGCTAGTATGATTAGCTTAATATGTCACACTGATAACATGATTAGTATAATGAATACCATGCTCATTCATATGCCCATATGCATCATTTGTATGCCTGTTATAGATCATGATTAACCATAGCATATGCTAGTTGGCTTGTTATACTTAGGGGACCCGTGCGAGACAGGGTCGCCCCACATGATTGCGCAGTATGCGTAAGTTGGTGCATGATTTGGATTGTATGACTCATGCATTTCACATTGTGTATGTCACGATCGCTTTCACACCCTAGCAGCATCAGGGTGATGGCCACCATAGTCACATCATGGTTGGCAGTATTGGACACCGGAAAGTTGTTCTAGTACGTGGGCGCTATGGATGTCCTTGGGTGAAAGTCCCTAAACCCTGTGGTACCAGTAGGATGCTCCAACGTCGAGACCAAGTGGATAACATGAGCGCCCGTGTGCCAAATACCAATAGGTCGCGTCTCCCACTGTGTCGAGGTCGGTTGGAAAGGGGTGTGACCTTATCCGCCCGGGTGCAGTGGGCTGTAAGCTAGGTCGAGTCTGACCAGCTCATGGAATGGGTCCACTATCTGCGAGCCGGGTGGGCATTGGCATACTACTGACGAGGCGGATAGTGAGGTCTTTTCTACTCGCTTGGTTACGCGCACGATGTGCGGCGGCCAATATTAGAGTATATTAGACCCCGGTGATGTCCCAGATGATAACTATTTTGATATGTGGATCAGTTGAGGATTGACATGTTTGCATTGCATCTCTAGCATGTAACACTCGGCCATGTAGGCCCTTGCATAGCATAGCCTTGGGATGGCTGATAGCATTCATGAACTTGGTAACTTAGCCCTCTACTGCTTTCGCTTACTCTGATATCTGCATACTTGTCATATGCATCACACGCGCACACACGCACTCTACTGGGCTTCGTAGGAAGCTCATGCGTGTTTGTGTACACTGCAGGTACTAGAGCCTATCAGCAGCATTGAGGGCGGTTCATGTACCTGATATTTTGGACTTCTACTTTATGTTGTATTTCCCTTTCCAATATTGTACTCAACAAACTTTTAGTGGATATGTGATGATGTTTATGGTTTTGATTATGCTCCTGTACAAAAAAAAAATTTACCCTGAAAATCCTCCTGGTAGGATCCCAGGATCGGAACCTGGCACATGAGAGTTAGGAGCCGAGAATGGGGTACTACGGAGGCTGTTGGCACCAAGGTCGGTGATCAGGAATTTAGTGAGCCCGGTCCCCGGGTTTGGGGCGTGACACATATGACAGGAGTTGCTCACATAACGGGGGCCTCCCCACTCAACGACCAAGAGCAGACCTGCTCATATGACAGGAGCTGCTCATATGACGGGAGCTGCTCATATGACGGGAATGTATATGTGGTCGCAGGTTTGAGTGATATACAAGACGTGAGCAGGAAGGCTCGCTAGTCAGATGGTTTAGTCACGACTTTTATGGAGAGACACTCGTTGGTTGCATAAGTTTTATACTTCTTCGACGACCAACTTTATTCTACAACAATCATCATTGTCCTCTTCAGATTAAAATTTCTTGTGGCTATGTGAAGATTTTAGGATAGTGAGTTTTTTCTTCTTATAGAGGGTATTAAAGTGTAGTTCAAAAGTTTGTTGGGAACTTGTAAGTTTTTCTAATTTCATCACATCTGTCTCTACACTCTTCTATAAAGGTTATTTTGGAGGTAAATCTCCCCGGTAAGGACTTAAAAAATTTCCTACATATACGACCCTCTGAAATTCTTTCTCCTAAACCCCACATAGAGTTGCATATTGCTGAGTGCTAAATATTACATATCTATCCTAAACTATGCACTATTTTCCAACGATTTTTATAAATAAATCACATTAATTAATTGTGTTTTCATGTGTAGGAAGTCTGAGAGGAGTTGTTGAGCATTCAAGCTAAAGGAGAAGAAAAAAAGCCTAAAAGAAACCATGACAAAGAAGATCGAAAACTAAAAGAACGAAACTATTAATTTACAGCAGCCTTTGATTGATCGACCAGGGGGGCTCAATTAATCAACGATGCCTCGAGCAATATAGATTAACTAATCGCAGTGCTCAAAATTGGAGATTTTTGGAAAAAAAAACGTTTGACACTTTTTGGTGAGTTCAATCGATCGACGACCAGGGATCAATCGATTGAAACACGTGGAATTTTCGAAGATAAAACGCTGGACAATTTTGTCCAAGTTTGGTTGATCGAACTTGGATTTTCGATCGATCAACGAAAAGATCGACATCACGGAGGTTTTCGCACGGTTTTATGAAATTGCGGTGTTTGTTTCCCATTTCGTTTGGGCTCTGCTTAAGTGTTAGTATATCTTTTGTTGTCAATTGGCGTGTTGGTTTGTCGCGTCTTGTCGTGTGAGCCCTAGTCGAAGAATTGAAGATCAGGACTTGAAGATTACGCTTCGTCCATTGCTCAAGCTCATGCTGAAACAAGATCTCAGGTAAGTTGCATATAGATCGACCATAGGAAACCCCAAAACATCAAAGAATGGCGTAATGACTCACATATCCTATCCCATTCCCTCTCGACCCTTGAACAAGTTGATCAAACTTGTGGTCCATGGCTGGTGCGAAGCGTATTGAAGATATGTCCATACATTGGACCCTATGCACCTCATCACTTCATAACTTGAAGTAATCTGCTGATGTGTTGAAGAACTTTGTCACAGCAAACCATCTAGACAAGCTGACCGGTCTTGACCGGTCGGCCAGGCTTCTCAACACAACAACAGCTTGCTGTGATGAAGCAAATGGGCAGCCGACCGGTCTTGACCGGTCGGCCAGGCTATTCAAAGATCATCAGTTCCCTGCTGGAAGGCTTTCAAATGGACAGCCGACCGGTCTTGACCGGTCGGCCAGCTATATTCAAACACTCCAGCAGCTTTGCTGCATTGCTTAAAAAGGTAGCCGACCGGTCAAGACCGGTCGGCCTTCACAGCTAATTCTGTCCAGCAAGCACAGCCGACCGGTCAAGACCGGTCGGCCTGTATTATGGAAATCCTCCAGCAAGGGGATCCGACCGATCTTGACCGGTCGGCCTTCATCTTTCATTTACTCCAGCAAGGGGGTCCGACCGGTCTTGACCGGTCGGCCAGTCTCAAAGGTGGCCTATTGTTTTGAATGACGACCGGTCCGTCCGACCGGATGAGACCCTTCTCTGACAGGTCGGTCGTTACCTTTTTAGATCCGTTGGGGCCATCATTTGGGGCTCTATATAGCCATGACTTGAGGTCTTTCATTGTATGCATTCAACACCCTTCAAGAGCTAAGAGAGAGAGCGTTTACTCACATCCTCCTACCCTCTTCGCTCTTGTTCCCCTTGAGTTCACCATTCAAACCTAGCCATTAATGGCTTATCAATGAGTATTCAAAGCTCGGTTTGAAGTATGAACTCAAGACCTTCATTCATGGCTGACCTACCTTCAGAATATATTTATGAGGTCATTTATAGCCTTTGAAAGTTTGTAGTTTGGTAGTTCCCTCATTACCATTGCATTGAATAGGCAAGAGGAACTAGACCAACTCTCTCCTAACTACCCGGCATCAACATAACCTCATCATTTGCATCGGTAGCTGATCTTGGGAGCACA
Organism: Liriodendron chinense; assembly: GCA_003013855.2. Lineage (NCBI taxonomy): Eukaryota > Viridiplantae > Streptophyta > Magnoliopsida > Magnoliales > Magnoliaceae > Liriodendron > Liriodendron chinense. Next base: position 397,043 of record PVNU02002307.1, read on the forward strand.
AAGAGAAGCTGAAGCACGTGGAGCTGAAGCTACTCATCAAAGGCATCGAATCGGGGCTTAATCGCCTAGGTATGTCTAGTTTTTGAGAGTCCATTTATTCAATCACTATTCCCTGGATTGGGAAACTCCGGCGGGAGGGTACGTGACCATCCTTGGATTAGGATTGGTGAGAGTTTGAGATCCAAACTCGTCAAGTCCCTAGATTGGGCCATCGGCGGATGGTAAACGCGGTCCTAGATCAAAGGATGTCCAGGTTGATGGTTAACCTGATTTAAAATCAAGACTATAGTGAAATCCGGTGGTCTCATAGGTTGAGATCGTGAACCAGGAGTGGAGTAGGGAAACCGAACCACTATAAATCGCTGTGCATTGTGAGATTGAATGATTGCTATGTGTTGAATGGTTTAGTCAATCATGAATGCTAACTGTTTGATGTAATGCCGGCCTATGATAGTCCTTGCTTACAAATTGCTCATATAAATGCTTTGAATGCTATTGTGATTATCTTATTTGATAAGATTGACTTGATTAGTTTTTAATTGTAATTGGAATTTAAAAAGTCCTATTCACCCCCCTCTAGGACATTAGGCATATCTCCAAGTATCTTTATAAGCGGTAAAACCGCAATTTCATTAAGTTGGTGCTAGGTCGGTTCCAATGGTTATTTAAGAGGGTCTAGGCTCATTTTTTAAGACATCTAAGTAATGAGAGAGAGAGAGAGAGAGAGAGAGAGAGAGAGAGAGAGAGAGATGGATGAGGGTGGAGTGATGTCTACATCAATATTTTAGCTTTTCTAGTTTATTTTTATGTTTTTATGTTTGGATTTTAGTTCAATCATGTCTATGGTTGACTAATCTTTTAACTAGGGCTAAGAGGTAAAACTTGTAGTAAATTCATGATGTCGACGTTTAATTGATTTAAGTACTTTGGTTTAATTGATGAACTTGATAGATTGTTTTGAATAAAAGTAATAGTTTTAATTTAATCATTAGATCCATTGTTAATTTTGGTTATTTAGGATGCTTTTAATTTTCTAATATTGATTACTGGGCTGGTTTTATGGGAGTATTAATCTATAGAAACCTTAGATTCAGCATAATTCTGATTACAATGAATGCTTTATGCCTTTTACATGTTAAGTACTTTGATTTTCAATAAGAATCGATCAATTGGAGTTCATATATTTGTTGGGTTTCCGAATTAAGTATTAACCGTTCTACCTTCCAATATGATAGAATAGGACTTCGATTCCAATTGAGTTATTTACTTGAATTGATAAACTTAACATTATGGATTAATTATAAGTAGATTTTTGGCGCCTTAATTGTTTTTTATTGATTATTTTCTTTAATTTAAATTCACTAGATTAAAACCTAGATTCAAATTTCCTATTGCTTTCTAGTTTTAGTTTAGATCTAGAGTGTTTGGAATTGGTTCTTATACATAATCCCCATGGATGATCGTGGTTTTACTGAATTATTACCGCATCGCAACCTTGCATTTGAGGCTACCTAACAAGTTTTTAGCGCTGTTGCCGAGGATTTGTTTATAAGGCTAACGGGTCTGAATTACTTTAGTTGTATGTTTTATTTCGTTAGGATAGGTTTAAATCCCTACTATGTTTTTAGGTTAGAATTTTAATTTCCTGAATTTCAGATTATTAACTTTGCTCTGTGTTTTCTGTTTTGTACGAATTTCTAACCTAGTTCATCTTTTCGAGTACTATCCTTCCAACTCTCCCTTTTCAATTTATTGTAGAATTTTATTTCTAGTTTTTAAATTCCTAAAATTAGGTTTATGTTCAGAACTTAGTTTTTGTAATGTGGTTCATGCCCAAGTGGGTATGGGATCACACACTCCGTCTTTTAAGTGAATGGGGATTAGTGGAAGGATTCTCCATTCATCGGACCGTTCAAAAATATCTAAGTGCATGTGAATCATCTAAAGACATGGCTGAACTAAATCAACCAAATCCACTGAATCAAACTGAACAAGATGAGAATGACGTTGATAATGCTCCCACAGTTAAAACCTTACATGATTATTTACAACCTAGAAGAACGAGTACACCCACTTATATGGTTTTCTCCCATAACACTAGAAACATAAATATCAAACAGAGTGTAATCCAACTTCTTCCAAAGTTTCATGGACTTGACTCTAAAATTTCATATCTATATCTAAAAGAATTTGATAAGGTTGTAGCCAATTTGAACTTCAACAATGTCTTTGAGGACACAATTAAATTGAAATTATTTCCATTCTCTTTGAAGGAGAGATCCAAGTCATGACTTCACTCCCTCAAGCTGCGATTTATTAGGACATGGGTTGAGATAACCCGGGAGTTAAAAAGTTCTTCCCGGTTCATAAAACCCACTATGCCAAAATCGCAAAAAAAAGACGGACTTCGTCCGTCGCATGGTCACTCGTTTTCAGTTGTCAATTTTAACAACGAATCCGTTGTTAAATGAACGACGGATCTTATCCGTCTTATAAGCCAAGCAATCCCTAAATTTGAAACCAAAAAACGAGGGATTTAACAACGGACCATAACCGTATTAAAACCGGACTCTTTTTTAGGATGTAAATTTAAAAACGACGAATTTGGTCCGTCGTTAATTTTCAATTATTAAAAAAAAAAAGCCATGCATTTATTGCATTTTGAATTTCTTACACCTGATACCATCAAAACAATTGAAACTACAATACATCAACTAATTCAAATCAAACAATACCAATACATAAACTCAAACAAAACCAATAAAATAAAGCATTTTATCAATTCCAGTGAGGCCATATGAGCGTGCAACTATCAACATGATATTTGCTTGCCTACAGATCCTATCCAGATTCTAGCAAACAGGCCCTAGCCACTAGGTGATGAATGCATCGGTTTGTGGTACACATCTAAATTTCCTATTATTGAATACATCATGTTATAACACAGATACATGCAAATGTTATTTTAGCTATCGCTTAAGTTCAATGGAAATCCATTCTAATAGAACAACCATCCCATTCATGTACTAAAAATGGACTTACTAATTCCAAGAGTGGAGACTTTAAATGCGGCTTCAATAGCTTCTTTATAGTTATCTTCATCCAAAGAAGGCATCTTAGATTTCAAAAGTTCCTGCAAAGAAAAGAAATGACAGTTTCAAGATGATTCTCAATCTTATTTTCTAGCGGCATGTAAAGTGAAGAGAAAGGCCAAATCAACCACAGAAACTCTGTAAACCTTGAACTCTCATCCCTAGTCGATGGAAGGCAGCGATTATGCGTGTTGGCCCATTCCTCAGCCATCTTCATAAAAATGACAACATATCACTACAACAAAATCGTTGATTAGGAACGGTTGAAAACGGTTAACCATGAAGTGGGACACAAGGTATTGAACGAACTTACCAGACCCATTTTATAACTCCTCCACGGCAACAAATCCACACGCCAATACTCATATATTCACGCTGCACAAGCATAAAATTCGCATCAGATAAATGGCACCAAAAAGCATTTGTTTCAAATCAAAAGCTAGTGACATGCAAAACCATTAATTTCTACCTCTAATGTTGTGATTTTTTATCCAGATAACTAAGCAACTTTCTTATAGTCATGAATCAACTTTCGAACTATAGAAGCGCAAAAGGTGGAATGTTGCATTTGCTTTGAGGATAATAAGCTCAAAATCCCACCTCACCATACTAGCTATCAACCACTCTAGTCTTCAAGTGAGATGGGATTCAATAAGTCATAATTTGATGCATGGCCATGCCAAGCAATTTGATCATCCCAAAATAAAAACAGAGTCAGGGCCGACCTTGTTATGATCCAGACCATTCGTCAGGCAAGCCCCAACAACCAACTAGCCAAGGCCATCCAACTCCAATAGGAGAAAAGAAGCATGGCCCATCATGGTGGGGCACATCCCACCTTTATTTCCACTTCCCCAAACAGTACCATGATCAAGTATAAAAAAAGAACCACCAAATGCCAATGAAACTCTAATAAGAGCATATGTCTAGAAACCACCGATTCGGATCACAATTTAATTTTCTAACTTACAAGGAACTTGGATGCACTATCAAATTGATTGAATTGCATCACAATTATCAATCTAATGAATTGAACAATTTAATATGGAAGTTTATGTAAAACCCCACATAGAGAAAAATCAGTGTGTGAATATATGCAACATCTATCTGATTATCTGATAATGCTACAAGAACATAATTAAACTTCTATCTAAGCAAATTCCATTTCATAATAAATAAATAAATAAGCATATTTGCTAATGTATTTTCTAGTATTTTTCCTTTCCATGTTTCCATGAAGTTAATATCATCCATTATGAAGAAGAAAAACAATTCGTTGGCAACTACTAATCGATAATTAGCTTCCTAATCCAAGGGATTGCTTAATAAAGAACAAAAACTAACCTTGATGAAATCGGTTGTCTTGGGGACCTCAGTTACCTCGGTTGTCCTGACCGCCCATGAAGAATGAGCTGGACAATTAGTATGCTCCAGATTAATGATTGTCCAAGGCACCTCATTTGCACTGTATCATGTTCAAAATTGGTTGCATAAGATCATTCCCCTTGTTATGTTACTGTCACAAGAGTCAGATGCTTTACATTTCATAGAGTATATTTTGATGAATAACATCATTTATGATAAATTGAGTTCTTTCATAGACCTCATTTGGATACACTACAGAATTAAATTGCAATCAGTCTTAATTGAAAAGGGAAAGTAACCAAATTCTAATTTCCTTACTAAGCATTCACATTGAGGTCATGATGACTGAATTGGTATTGCAATTCAATTGAATGGCACATACAAACAGCAGGAAATATTGTCAAATTTTTACTTTTACCCTCAACAGAATTGACTGTTTTCACAATTCAGATTGTTGATATAATCCTGATTGATAGACCAAGACATCCAAACTTCGTGCCTTCAAACACGTGTGGGCAGGTGTGCTTGCTTGCAGATGGCAGGGCTTCAAACATGTGGGCTTAGCATCTACAAATCTTGGAAAGCGACTTGAGAAGAAGATCCCAGATTTTTCATGTTTCCAAAAAAATCGTGATCTACTTTTAATTTTTAGTTGTTAAATACTACTAGAAGCTCAAATTCTATATATTTTGATTGAAACAGGTGTCCACACTATCAAATGAAAAAAATACTCTCATTTGAGTAGTCATCGATCAAAGCCGTTCAATAGGGTTTCTCCATGATAAAATTGGCAGCATTAAAAGTCAAGTTAATCCAATCATCTGGTTAGCTACACCACAGAAAATAGTGAATAGCCACCCAAAAACCTTCAAACTTATGTGGTGGGCCACCTAATGGTTGGATCAGCGAGATTGAATGATCATGCTGACAAGTTGGATGGCATACATGCCAGATTGAATGATCATGCTCAATGAGTAGTTTGGCCTGATTTTTGGAACAAGTGATCATCATTGTTGTGGCCATACCTTTGCACAGGTGTGATTCACTACAAAATATGACACGTCTGCTTGAAATAAAAGGCTGTTATGTGAAAATGCACATGGATAGCAACCCTGCATACAGCTCTTCACAATGTTTCCCTTGGAAAAACGACGAAGTCCTTTCAGCAGAAACTGATAGCGTTAAATATGAGATGCTATCCAGGGGGGGGGTGCGGGTGTAGAAAGAATATAGCCAGGTGTTGGCATCCTAGAAAATATATAATAATAATAATAATAATAATTAAAAAAATATTTAATAGGGAAAGACTAGGGCTCTCAATGGGTCGGATCTAGATCGGATCCAACTAGATCCGGCTCCAAGTCCGTATAACTGTAGACGGATTCGGATCAGATTCGGATCCATTTCGGATCCAAAAGGTGATATCCATATCCGATCCATTTATAAATTGTTAGATCCATTTCCGATCCAAAATCCATATAACCATCGGATTCGGGTCAGGATCTAGGTCCAAATCCACCCCATTACAAATTTAAAAAAATATATGATATAAAATATATAATATAATATATTTAATTTAGTAGAAAAATGATACAAATCCCACTATTTACCATTGTATGGTCGACATGGCCCAAAATAATTTGTAAAACGGATGGTCAGCATGAATATAACATATACAGTAAGGTGCCAATGAGTTGGATCTTAATCCGTTTCGGATCAAACTTGGATATGTTCCTATGAATCCATATCTGGTCCATTTAAGTAATCGGACCTATTTTAAGATCCAAATCCGGTCCATTTAACTAATCGGACCTATTTTAAGATCCAAATCCGCATTATACGGATTCAGAGCGAATCGGATCTCGGATCTGACCCGCTCCATTAAGAGCCCTAGGAAAGACATTGATCCCTAAAATTTACTTACAAATTACATACATGTCATATGAGTAATTCAAATTTAAGCTTATTTAATTATCTGATTATAAGATTGGCAGGCATTTATTGGACGGTTAAGAATAAATGATATCTAATGGTCCCATTTTAAAAAAGAAATGTGTCAACATATCAAAAGATGGGATTGTTCAAAGAATCTGGCTTTGGGAATGAATTTGCGACAATAGGTTCCCTGGTAACAACTTCGTGAGTGTTACCCTAACCGTGTGAGGCTCACCTTGGTATATTTTTTGTATATCCACGCGGTCCATATATTTTCCCGTATCATTTTAGGACAAGATCCCAAACATTAAGAATATTGAAATCTCAAGTGGACCATAACACTAGAAAAATTGATGAATGACCGTTAATAACATTTTGTGGGCTACAAAAGTTTTACATCGATCTGATCTTCGTATTTTACCTTCATCCAGATCTTCTTTACATTATAAACAGATTGGATTTCAAATAAACATTAATAAAACGTTACTAAGGGCCCTTATGATTTTTAATGGTGAGGCACTCAATCACCACTGTTTCTTGTGGTGTGGTCCACCTGAGATTTGTATCTGCATATGTTTTAGGTACTCCATCCTAAAAGGTTCCGTAGAAACGGATGGACAGCGTAGATATACAGTAAATCATCAAGGTCGGCCTTACGGTAAGGGTAACACCCACTAAGCTGTTACCCCGGTAACACCTAATTCGCAACCGAGAGGGGAGCGAATTAGCTGTTACCCAGGTAACAGCTTAGTGGGTGTTACCCTAACCGTGTGGGGCAAATATTAATGTATTGTTTGTACATCCATACCGTCCATCTGTTTTCCTCTATCATTTTAGGAGATTATTTCAAATATCAATAAGATCAAAATCTCAGATAAACTATAGCACTGAAAAACGTGATGAATAACCATTAAAAACATTTTATGGGCCACAAAATGTTTTGGATCAAGCTTATATTAGTATTTTACCTTCATCCATATCTTTTTGACATTATAAATGGGTTGGATGGAAAATAAACATTACGAAAACCTTACTATATGCCGTTTGGAAATTTTAATGGTGAGGCACTCAATCAACACTGTTTATTGCGTTATGGCCCATCTGAGATTTTGATTGGATTAATTTTTGGAAATCCACCCTAAAATGGACTGGTGAAGAGGATGGACGGAGTGGATATAGAAAATATCATCTGTGGGCCACACGGTAGGGGTAACACCCACTAAGCTGTTTCCGGGGTAACACCTAATTCGCGACCCATACAGAGAGATGGACGGTCATGTCACGAGATCTGTGGGGCCCACCGTCAGATATATGCTTCATCCACACTGCCCATCTATAATGAAAGATTATTTTATGAAATAAGTTAAAAAATGAGGCAGATATAAGTCTCAATTGGATCACACCACATTAAGCAGAGGCAATTTAAAGCTAACCGTTGAAAAATTCTTGAGGACCACAAAGGTTTTGGATCAAGCTGATATTTATGGTTTCCTTTCATATACGTCTATGTGACCTTATGAACAGGTTGGATAGCCAATAAACATCACAGTGGGCCTTCGGATGTTTTCAATGGTAAGAGTTGGATAATCCCCACTGCTTCATGTGGTGCGGTCCAAAAAACATCACAAAATGGCTTGTGGTTTGAGGGTTTAGGTAAGGCAAGGGTCAAGGAAGTGGCTCTTAAGGATCATCCATGCTTCATTAGGTTACTAATCTGGTTGACGTATCTACGAAATATTAAAAGAAACATAACCATCCCTAGAAATCAGCATATTACATTACTTGCTATATATATGTGAGTCATATAACACTTCCAAAGAAACACCTCATCAATAATCTTAAAAACTTGGACGGTTTAAACAACTATTATAATCATGAGGACTTAACAACATACTTAACAACATACCTTGGATCAGCCCAGAATGAGGTTTTGTCCAGCTTAAGTACTATAAGCATCACATTCAAATATCTTGCAATGGCAACCATATCGCAAATCTGCAATAGGGTGAAAAATGGGAGAGCTCATGAACAAATAATTCTAATATACCAAAAGATGAAATGATTATCAAGCCAAAAGGAAAATAGTGACGTTAAAAATGGGCAGACCAGATTTAGAAGATTGCATTCCTTACCAGGAGCTCCCTTTGAAGGCTGCATAACACTCCTTCTTTTGTTTATCCACTCAACCTTCTCTTGCATACTCTTAGCTACAAAAGAACGGTACTGTGGGTATTAGCTCACAAAGAATGAAAAAGAAAGAGAGAAGGAGAACAAAAGAAAAGAAAAAGAGAGAGACAGGATAAATATTTAGAAGGGAACAAACCTTTCAAAACAGTTTTATAAGGAACGTTGCCAGTAATCTTGAACACATGACATTGAACTTCTCCTGTATCTGGTCCATTTTCCTTCTTATCCTTGGAACTTTTTTTCTGGAGGTTCATCGTCATCTAGAATCTCTTTTATATTACACTCCTGCAAAGATAATGAATTAGACAGAGCTGGCGGAATGGCAATGATCGGAAGGATTGTGTAACTAGGGATCAAAAGAGCCCTTTATTTCTAAAATTCCTGAAATCTTCAAATTTAAAAAACCATGGCACTATTATCATTGCAGAAACAAGTGTACAAAATGATTTCTTTTAAGTACCAGAATCATACCTTCACATAATAGGCCCAAAGCATCTATATTTCCAAAGGAATAAAAAAAGAAAAAAGAAAAAGACTACTCCAGTATCCTTAATGACAGAGACAATCCATTAATTTAAAAAATGACTGAAAAGCTAGCATGAGAGTTCTAATTTTTTATCTTACCTTTCGCAAAAATGGATCATAAAACTGATCCCAAATAGCTAGGACAAGGTTATGATGATGACTTAATAATGACTTACCAAAAATACCCAAGATATACACATTCTTGTCCTTACATGACCAAAATATCATCCAATCATTTCAAATTTTGCAAAAAATGCTCCTAGAAATGGCTCCAGAAATTATAAAAAGGTCCTTCTATAGAATACATACAGAATAAAGAACCCTCCTTTTTTCCAACAAATCATGTGCTTCAACAACTTCGCTATCGTCACAATAACCCAAATCAAACTCCGCACGTTTCAAGATGCATGGATTCTAACTTTTCTATATTACAAGTAGTAGCATTATCTTTGGAACAACCATCTGAGCTTTTCTTTGTAGCTCAGGTAAGTGGCATCTCCAATAGATCTCACCTACTTGATGGCTAACAATGTAATAGAACAATTATTCTACTTGGTCTTTTCGACTGTTTTGACAGCCAAAACTGGATAATTTCTTGTATTCTAATGCTCATGGTAATGAAATTTGGAAAGAGAGATTAATTCGCTAACCTTACAACTAGCTTTGCCCAGCGCCAATGCTATTGCTTTTCCAATTCCTCTAGAAGCTCCAGTGATGACCACAACAGGCGATTCCACACTTCAAGGCACTTCAATACTCGCTTGTTCAATAGCTGCAACCTTTGTTCTTACACCTGTATGTCCCATTTGAACCACTGAGTGTAGTTCTTTACAAAATTATTAAGCATATTATTTAAACCTATGGAGTTATAAGAAGCATTTATCAAGACAAGCTCAGAAGAAGAAAAACAAATCCTGAATTTTGATTACTGTTGACATAGGTACAAAGAATTAGAAGTATTTCCAACGCCACACATTTATTAGTTCCCTTGGAAGAAACTAAGCCAGAGGACTGCATTAGGTGTAGCATGAAATGTAAAACCAAAATATCCACAATAAAAAACACAACTTAAATCATAGACATTAATAAAAAAATGACTGCCAAGCGGTTATATCTGACTTCATAATATGACCATTGAAAACATTACATGAAACAATGCATGATTGTCCATGATCTTCAGGTTGACATAATATCTATGGTCCAAGGATAGTTTCCCTATTTGAGGTTTCCAAGGACCTTACATCAAGGTTCATTTGAGTCTTTTTAATGGTCAGATTTGTGCCAGATCTGATTAGTATAGCAGCGCCAAAAGTTTAGGAGAAACTATATGTGAAAAGTCATCGAAGCCAAAGTATATAATAGAGATCAATGAAATATTATAACAAATAGTTTTTAGAACAGATTTTAGGGTCTAAAACTTACCCAATCTCAAATTTCTAACCATCCAAAAAATGTCATCCTCAAAGGTCCAAATCTGACCGTTAATTGGTCAGTTTGGACGTGTAACTTTGGTCATTTGATGTCCTACATTCGCAATCACTCCCAGATCAATCTATGATCCAGATTTGCTGAAAATCTTGAGATTCTTTTCAGAATTATATTCCCCAAAAATGATAATTTTTAGATGGTTAGATATGGCCCAATACTTCAATCCATCAACAACTATGAATGTTTGGGTGTGATTTTTTGGCCGTCCATCCATCTTTGGACTTGTAACCATTAATAGATCCAAAGATGGCCTTTCTAATCATTTTAAATGGCCTTTATTAATCATTTAACATGGCCGACCATTGATCGTTTCATTATTTTTCAAACTTTTCCTTTTTTTAAAAAAAAAAAATATCACTTCGTTTCAAGCTTCTCAATTTTTTTTTTCAAAATCTCATTTTTTTAAATCTAACTTCTCAATTTTTTCAAAATACAAAATCTCAATTTCTTTTTAAAATTTGCAACTATTTTTTCAAAATCTATTTTTTTCCAAATTTATCAATTTTATTCAAACTTCTCAATTTTTTTTTTTCAAAATGCCAATTTTATTTTCAGAATGTCAATTTCTATCAAAATGTTAATCTTTTTTCACAATTTTTCACAAACAATATTATTTTTTAATTTCTTAGCCTTTTTTTTTTCAAAATCATGATTTTTTTTTTTAAACTTCGCAGTTTTCGTTTTCAAAAACTTATTGTTTCATCAAACTTTTTAATTTTTTTCAAAACACGAAATCTTAATTCGTTTTAACAAATGGATTTTTTTTCAAACTTATCAATTTTATTCAAACTTTTCATTTTTTTTCAAAATGGCAGCATTTTTTATTCAAAATCTCAATTTCTTTTAAAATCTCGATTATTTTAAATTTCAGTTTCTTTTCAAATTCTCGGTTTTTTTCTAAACGTTGTAAATATATATATTTTTTTTCAAACTTCTCCATTTGTTCTCAAAATATCAATTCTTTCATAATCTTGGATTTTTTTAAATCTCAATTTTTCTCAAACATTGTTAATATTTTTTTCAAAATGTTAATTTGTTTCAGACTTCTCAATTTTTTTTCAAACTATTAGGTTTTTTTTTTTTTTTGTTAAATCTCATTTTTTTTAGCAAACTTCTTAATGTTTTTTCAAAATAATAATTCTGAATTTCTTTTCAAAATATTTTTTTCTTCCAAATTTTAAATTTTCTTAAAAATCCTAATTTTCTTTCACAATGTCAATTTCTTTCAAAATCGCAATTTTATTTTAAATCTCAATTTTTTTTCCAAATCTTGATTTTTTTTTTTTAATTTCAATTTTTCTCAAACATTGTTAATTTTGTTTCAAACTTCTCATATTTTATTTAAATTTTTTTTTTTTTTTCAAACTTATCAATTTTATTCTAACTCTTCAAATTTTTTCAAAATGCCAATTTTTTTTTATAATGTTGATTTCTTTTAAAATCTCGCTATTCTTTTTAAATGTCAAAAAATTCTAAAATCTCTACTTTTTTTAAATCTCAATTTTTATCAAACATTATTTATTTCTTTTAAAACTTCTATTTTATTTCAAAATCATAGGTTTTTTAACTCAATTTTTTCCTCAAATAGTGTTTTTTTTTTTTTTTAAACTTCTCAACTTTTTTTTTTAAATCACAATTTTTTTAAAATTCTTAATTTTTTTTTGAAAATTCAATTCTTTTTTTTTTAAATTTCATTTTTTATATCAAACTTCTCATGTTTTTTTCAAAATACAAAATCTAAATTTCTTTTTAAAAATTGTGATTTTTTTAAACTTATCAACTTTACAATGTCGATTTCTTTTAAAATCTCACTTTTCTTTTTTAATGTCAAAAAATTTTAAAATCTTCATTTTTTTTAAATCTCAATTTTAATCAAACATTATTTATTTCTTCTAAAACTTTGATTTCTTTTTCAAAATCATAGCTTTTTTAAATCTCAATTTTTCTCAAACAATGTTAATTTTTTTTTTAAACTTCTCAACTTTTTTTTTTTTAAATCACAATTTTTTAAACTTTTTAATTTTTTTTTGAAAATTCAATTCATTTAAAATTTTCATTTTTATATCAAACTTCTCATGTTTTTTCAAAATACAAAATCTTAATTTCTTTTTAAAAATTGTGATTTTTCTAAACTTATCAATCTTGTTCAAACTTCTCAATTTTTTTCAAAATGCCAATTTTTTTTGTTCATAATGTCATTTTCTTTCAAAATATTGGTTTTTTTTTTTTAATTTCATTTTTTTTCAAAATCTTGATATCTTTTAAATCTCAATTTTTCTCGAACATTGTTAATTTTTTTCTAAATGTCACAACCTTTTACTTTCAAAATCAGAAATTTTCAAACTTCTCAATCTTCATTTTGCAAATGTTAATTTTTTTTTTGTCAAAATCTCATTTTTTTTAAATTAAAGTTCTCATTTTTTTTCAAAAGAATCAATTTTATTAAAACTTCCTCATGTTTTTCAAAATGCCATTTTTTTTTTTTTCAGAATGTCAATTTCTTTTGAAATGTCAAATTTTTTTAAATCCTAATATTTGTTTGAAAAACTCATTATTTTTTAAACCTTAATTTTTGTTAAACATTGTTAAATTTTTCAAAATCACAAATTTAATTTAACTTTTCAATTTTTGTTTTCAAAATGACGATTTTTTTTTTCAAAATCTCTCTCTTTTTGTTTTTTTATCAAGCTTCTCAATTTTATTTCAAAATAAAATATCTCAATTTCTTTTTAAAAATCATGATTTTTTTAAGAATCTAATTTTTCGAACTTATAAATTTTATTCGAACTTTTCAATTTTTTTTCAAGAATGTCAGTTTCTTTCAAAATTTCGTTCTTTTTATATCCTGATTTTTTTTTCAACATTTTGATTTTTCTAAATCTCAAAATCATTTTTTCTACTTTTCAATTTTTGTTGTTAAATAATTAATTTTTTTCAAATTAAAATTCCTCTAAAAATGACTTCGATTAAAATAGTACAATTTAGGATTTGCGAGCCGTCACTAAATCCAAGTAAGTCCGCCAATGGTTACCAAAGGACCCCATCTCTAGCGTTGGATCCGTCTTAAAATTTACGACGAATCAAGTCGATTGTTAATTTATATTTTCGGACAGACTATGGTCCGTCGTAATTGTCCGTCACTTAAAACCCACCCATTACCAGTTAGTGACGGACAGCTTCGGTAGTTACGACGAATGTAGTTCGTCGTTAATATTAACGATGGACCAATCATATTTGTGTGGTTTTTTCTCTGTTTTGGCGTAGTGACTAACATCCTTAGGCGTTCCATCTTGAACTTCTCCTAAAAAGAAAATAAAAACATTTTTCCAATGTTGGGAGAGTTTTAAAGAGCTCTTACTTGCATGCCCTCTTTATGATTATGAGATTTAGTGTGTGATTAGTTTTTTCCATGATAGATTAAACTCAAACATGTGCTAATTTATGCAGATGATGTGCAATAGTAAATTTCTGAATAAGGATCTTGAAAAAGGTGGAGCTATAAATGTCCTAGAGGGAGGGGGGTGAATAGGACCACCAAATTCTTGCAATCTCAAAATACGATTAGAGTATAAGCACATGCATAACAAGAATAAATAACTCAATAAATAATCTGAAATCTTATTCAAATCGTAGGACAACCTTCTACTTAAAAATTTAAGTAGGACAACCTTATGTCAAGATTTAAGATTTCACAAATATCAAACACATAAATAATCAGTCACCACAACACAGAGAGTTATAGTGGTTCGATGTTAAAACAACTGCACCTACTCCACTCCCAAAATTACTTCTCCTTATAATTTTGGCTTTCCACCATAACAAAGGTTTTCATAGGTTCACCTTTAAACCTGATATAATGATTTGTGATTTTCACAAGTTATCACAACAAAACCTTAAGTTATTTTCACAGGCTATCACCAAAAAACCTCAAATGAGATTTTCACGGGTAATCTCAAACAAACCTAAAGAAATAAGAGGAAGGATATTACCAATCTTATTGAAATAGAAGATGATGAAGCTTAGCAGAGATGAAGCTTCAATGATGCAGCGATCTGATCTTTAAAGAAGATAAACCAATATAGTTTAAACAAGATGGATCTAGGGATTTCTAAAGACTTTCCCTAAAAGCTGCAATTTTAGTTCTCTAATCTCAAGATGAGAATAGTCTCTCTCAGATACTTCGATTGTTTGAGAAGATAACTGAGATAGCTATAAAATAAACTAGGAATTAAAAGCAAATAACTAGACTAAAATTGAGGGCTTTTTCATTAGAGAGATAGAGTATTTTCATGCTTTTTTCTTAATGAAAAATAGAGAGAAAAAGCCCTATTTATAGCAAAAAAGTTAGGTAATCGGCTGACCTAAATTTACCTTTGGCTCACCTCAATTCCATCCATTTTATCTCAATGGCTATTAGATTTCGCGGGATAAGAATTAGTTCAAACTTTAGCTAACCCAAGATGCGGTTCGGCTGACTCGAGTGTAGTTCGGCTGACCGAAGACAGGGTCGTGCTGACCCGAGTTCAGGGTCCATAAATTACTTTCAAATCTAGAAACTTGACCGAACACCCTAGGGCTGACCGAAACCTGTTCAGCTGGCCGAACACAGGGTCAGGCTAACCGAACATCCTCTGAATTTTGTAATTATGCTTGTTGAAAAATAGGCCGAAGTTTTTAAGTTGGCCAAAGATTCTTGGGTTAACTGAATACAGGATTAGGCTAGCTGAATTTTCTTGAACTATGACTTAAAAAGATATTGGAATGATTAATCTTAAAAGCCATATGAATTTTTCTAACCTAGGGCCATCCCTATGGTCAATTTTACCTTTGGCATATATGGTTTATCTTTTTTGCCGCAACTTTTGTTGTAGAGTCGATAGTCTTGATCTTGATATGTTTGTTAAGGTTGACTCTTGTCTTCTCAAAAGAACTTGGCTTGCTTACACAACTTCATACACTATTCTATTGTCTACAAAATTTGACAACTAAACTATGCTTAGCACTCACATTTTGTGTTTAGAACTTAAAATCTCCCCCTTTGTCAATTTCTTGACAAAATACGACATGTTATATTAAGAACAACTCTCAACATCCAAAAAAAGATTTTTCATATAAGCAATCATTGAAAAACAAATTTATCTTGTATGCTCCCCCTGGAAGTATGTTGCTTCCGCTGCACATATGCTTAGAAAAGAAGTTTTGTTTTGCACAAGTAACACATTTACTCATAAAACATTTATAGCACAAGCATAACATTTCTCCCTCTTTTTATCACAAGTTGACAAAGGAAGAAGTGCAGATAACGAGTCTATAACATTAAAAACAAGTAAAATATAGAAGCATACTAATAAAAGCACACCAATTATCTAGTAGTCAAAGCAAAATACTAAATCTAACATAGTCTACTAGAGAAGTACTCATAAACATTCATTACAAACCATATATAAAAAGATCATTCTGACTCAGATGAAGAGGAAGGTAATGACATCTCAGGATCAATGCGTTTTAGACTCTTGCTCATACGATGAAAATATTTTTTCATGTATTTCATATTAAACTTTTGAGATGCAAGAAAAGCTTCATGAGAGACATGTAGAGAATCCATCATCTGTTCTAAGGCAAAAATACGAGAATTTGTTAGTGCACTTTTCTGTGGCATACTAATGCACCTAGTTTGTCAATTACTTAGGTTGGTGAGTTTAGTGTCGGTTGAGCTTAATAAAGACGAAGACCGAAGACTCAAGATGGACCTGTTGCATCAAGAAAGAAGAAACAAGTAAAAGAGATGCTTTGGTAAAGCCTTAACCTTGAACCAAACCAAAACCCCATACCTCTAGATGACCTTGACCTATTTAGGCATACTTGTAGTCATCTTAGAATGGCCTTAGGTGTCCCAAAAGTACACCTAAATCTTGGCCAAAGAGGTGGGGTAGTGAAGAGAATGGGACAGCAACAAAATTGTCTGTACCTAGGCCTATCCGATCGGTCATGACTGGTCGACTGGATAGGTTCGACCGGTCAGATCGACCCCAGTAAGGATAACAACCATCTAACCATGTCCAGGCCATATCCGACTGATCATGATCAATCGTGGACCCCTATTCGACCGGTCATGACCAGTCGGCGACTAGCAGTTTTGTACCGTTTTAGATCCGTTGGGATTTTTTCTATGTAATGGCTAAGCTCGATTCTTAGGGTTCTAAGAGAGATATTAGTGTATTGGAAGCCACTTTGATTGTACAAACCATTAGGCTTTAATCTTAAGCATTTCAAGTCATCTTTCTTGTGTTGAATCATAAGATGGAGCATTCAAAGCTCATTGAAGATGTTCTTGCTCTCTTTTGATCTTTAAATGTTTTAGGCACCGCAACTATAGGTAGATCCTTGTCTAAACCTCTTTAAAGATCCTATTAGGTGGAATCCATCTATGTAACCAAATCCTATTACTTGTAGAGGATTCACACCACCTCATATCACCTTGGGCATCTCAAAAGCATCATATGCATGTGATTGATCAAATGGAGCTAAGGCATTGGCAATGCAGCAACAACACGATCGGGGGAGCAAAGGGGAGTTGATTGAAGCACGGAAGAGCGGAGATCAAGCAACCCAAAGCGGCGCTGAACAAGGGGCTCATCCGATAAGTAAGGTTATCATTTGTTGAGAGTTCATCCACTTTTTTCCCTGTGGGAACTAAGTGTAGAGTTTGTTTGTCAAACTCGATCTAAGGTCATTTGTCGATCATTGGCTTGTTAGTTGAGCTTAAAAGTCTAGGGACGTTTGTCATTCCTTGGCACATTTGTCGAGCCTAAACAAGTCTCCAAGGGGGAGCCTCCGACATGGAAGTGAATGTACGTCGGGTTGAGAGTTAGCTTATGTCTAAAATTCTATTTAAGTTGAGAGGTGAACCAATAAAACCTCCGTGTAAAAGTTGAGAAATGAACCTAATTTAAAACCTTCGTACAGTGAATGTCGGTGTGCTCAATGGGGTTGAGTATTTGAACTAGGAGTGGAGTAGACTCAAAGTCAAACCACTGTACATGCTTGTATTTGTGATTAATTTGAGTGCATTGTTATCTTAGCATTGTATGTTTAATTGCTTAATTATGAATGCTTGATAGGAATGTATGCTAGGCACTAGTTAGGCACATTCACACACAAGATGTACTTTTACTAAGTATAGTAGACTTGATCTTTATGATCCATTCTCATATAGTTGACTCAGGTTGCATAAATTAGAAACTTGATTAGTATAATCATTTGATAATCTTGCTTAAACTAGGTAGCTTATTGCTTAAACCATATGCTAGTCTTATAATTGAACCCACTTAGGTTTGGAAGCCGAAGTGTTCTTGCTCACTTAGTTTAAACTATTAAGTATGCGAAAAGAATTTTAAAAGGTCCTAATCCCCCCTCCCGCGGGACTTAGCCATAATTTTAGTTGCTCCTCAAGCTTCTGCACTAATATGCCTTTATAAGTGTGTTGATCCAAAACATGTAATTTCAGAATTATAATAAAATGGATTGTAATCAGGATCATATTCATCTTTAAGCTCATAAAAAATATCATCCGTATTCACATCGCCTTCAGTGCCTTCTTCATCATGCTTATACTCTTGAGAAACACCTCGTTGTTCCGACAAAAGAGCCAAATTCATCATATTTAAATTAGAAGAATTAAAAGAAAGTTCGGACTCCGGTTCCTCAACAGATAGAATTTGAACACGAAGATTTAGAGTGAGAGAAGTGATAAGATAACCAAAAGGAAAATTACCATGCTTAGGCAGCATACGATAGTGAATAATGTAGAAACAGATAAACGTAGGAAGACAAATACAAACTTCAGTAGCAATAGAATGCAATACACGTACCATGAAGGGAGTAAGATCATTTTTATTTTCAGTTCTAGGATAGACATTGGAAATGAAGATACGATGAAGAACTCGAAATTTAAGAAATAGTTTTCCAATAGGAAGAGCATTTCCCGATCTCCAATCCGCATCAAATCCACACAAAACTCGGGTAATAATATTTTTCCAAATTGAGATATCTTTTCAAATAAAGGAGGAATTGTGATTCCATCATCTGCTTTATCAATTTCCATTAATGACCTTATGGTAGAGGGTATGATTGTCACTATTTCCTCTAGAAATTTAATCTTAAAATAAATGTCATCATGTAAAGAGAATTTCAAGATGGAGGAATACATGCCTTAGACTATAGATCGATGTGCATTTTTTCCTCATTGGAGAATCTTTTCCCAACCAACTTCAGAAATGAGATCATGTAACCCATATTCAACAATGTGATTGAGATTAACGGTCCGTTCTACAATAATATCCCTGATCGAAAATCACAGACATTGTCGGGATCATCTTCCGGTGGTGGAATTGTCAGAATCTCTCTTGAAATGGAATGAGAGAAAGAACTGGGATATGATTTGCTAACGGCTCGTTTAGGACGACATTCCATGACAAAAAAATTAAAGAAATGTTGCAAGAAAAACACTCAAACAGAAAAACCTAAAAAAATAAGAGTTTTAAACCACAAAAACTAGATTTAAAATAGAATGGAGTTGATTGAATAATGAAAACAAGAGAAATCAATGATAAAAATCAACTCAAGAAACTTACTTACATGAATCTGAGATGGGTAACTGAAGAAGGGCACCGACCAACCCAAGAAGAAGAAGAATGAAACAAAAAAGGATTTCAAGCTCCTTAAATTAGAATGACCGCGCTATTCAGCTGATCGAATAGTTCGGTAAAAAATTGGTTAGCCGAAAAAAATTAAAAATAACTTTTTTACTTCTTCAAAAAAAAAAAAAGCCAATGTATGAAATGATATGGAAAAAAATTACATAGAACACAAACCAATATCATTTCTTAATTTTCAAAATCTTATATTATCAAGTGGCTTAGTAAGAATGTTTGTTAATTGATTTTCAATTTAGATGTATTCCATCATTACTGATATTTCTTCAACTAATTCTTGGATATAGTGATATTTGATATCAATATGGTTTGTCCGAGAGTGTTGAATAGGATTTTTTAAAATATTAATTGCACTGGTGTTATCACAATACAGGTACATAGTATCCTATGTTATCTCATTCTTTTCATTCACATAAGCTGTATACATGCACTTCCTGCAACAATGTATTCAACTTCTACAGTTGATAAAGAAATAGAATTTTGTTTCTTACTCATCCACGAGACAAGACAATTATCAATATAGAAACATGCACCACTTGTTGATTTCCTGTCATCAACATTATCTGCCCATTCAGCATCAGAATATCCTGTTAATTAAGTTGAAGTATCACAGGGATACCATAATCCTAGATTAGTAGAATTAGTAATGTATTTAATTATACGTTTTACAAAAGTTAAATGCAATTCTTTAGAATCTGATTGATATCCAACACATATGCCTACACTGAAGGCAATATCAGGTCTACTAGTAGTTAAATATAATAAACTACCAATCATACTTCTGTATAGACGAGAATCTACACTTTTACCTGATTCATCTTTAGATAATTTCAGTGTAGTGCTCATAGGAGAATCAAAATTTCTACCATTCTAACCAAACTTTTTAACTAAATTCTAAGCATACTTGGTTAGAGATAGAAAAATATCATTATCATATTGTCGAACTTGTAGTCCAAGGAAGCAGGTCAGTTCTCCATCCATACTCATTTCAAATTCAAATTTCATAAGTTCTGCAAACTTGAAAGATATATTAGGACAAGTAGATCTATTGATGATAACATCAACATATATTTGAACAATAAAAATATCATCATTTGAATGTTTAACAAATAGAGTTTTATTAAGCTAATAAACATGATTGGATAATTTAAGATCTTCAAATCCTTTAGGTTGTTCCACATAAACTTCCTCAGTCAAGTTACCATTAAGAAAAACGTTTTTAACATCTATTTGAAAGCTTTTGAATTTCTTAAAGCATGCAATGGATACAAACAGTCTAATAGATTCAAGGCGAGCAACTGGTGCAAAACTTTCATTATAGTCAATTCTTTCAATTTGAGTATATCCCAATGTAACCAATCGACCCTTGTTTCTAATAATGTTACCAAGTTCATCTGATTTATTCTTATAAATCCATTTAGTTCCAACTACATTTTTATCAGATGGTCTAGGAACAAGATATCAAACATCATTTCTGACAAACTGATTCAATTCATCTTGCATAGCCAACATCTAATTTCCATCAGCTAGTGCTTCATTTATGTTGGCCAGTTCTGTTTGGGATGTAAATCACACATGATTACAGATATCTTCTAATTGTCTTGGAGTTCATACACCAGTAAAAGGATCACCCATAATTTGAGTTATTAGATGGTCTTTTACTAATCGGAGCTCTGTTTCATTTGGTTTAGATGGTTATATTATAATATCATCATCATCTTGTGAAGGAGTGGAATTTACATGTCCAAGACATTGATACCATAATTCAATTTCGTCTAATTGGACCATGTAACAAATATAATTTTTTGAGCAATTCTCATTAATAATATAGCAATTTTCAGAGGTTATACGACCATGTAATATTACGTTCTTAGACTTGTTTAGAATTTCACATCCACGATCAGAAATTTTGACACCATGATTATTATCACAAATTTGAGAAATACTAAGCAAGTTATGCTTTAATCCATCAACATATAAACCATTTTTAAACGAAGGAAGATTAAGGAGTTGAACATTACCTTGGCCAATAATTTTACAATGGCTACCATCTCCAAATGTGATTGTGCCTCCATCAATCTTGTTAATATTTGATAGAATAGCTTTATCACCTGTCATATGTCTAGAACATCCACTATTCAGGTACCATTTTGAATGGTTACTGACTTTGAAAGCAATGTGGATAACTAAACACTTATTTTTAGGAACCCATTTCATAATGAACTTTGGTGGATTCTTCGTTACTTGTGGAGAATGAGAGGTATAATTTCTTTTTCTCCTGCTTACTCTTTTCTTTATTGGGGTATATTTCAGCAACTCTTTAAGTCCATAATCTTAATAATAAGAGAAGAAGTATCAATTTCTCTCATTTGATATTTATGGTTGTTGACAAAGATTTTTTAAAACTTTTGTGAAGGCTTTGAAATTTTTGAAAAAGAATTTTTAAATCCTTTAAGGGTTTTATTCTTAGAATTTGAGGATTCTCCTTTTACAAAAATAGTAGGTGAAGTCTTAGGCTTTTGATTGGACTTGTTGTAGTTAAGACCTGACCTATCACCATAAGGTCTAGAAGAGAGAAGTATTTCTTCAAGTTTATCTTTTCTTTAATTGAACTTCTCAGATTCCTTCAAATTCTGAAAATTGAAAATCTTAGTTTTTATAAGTTCATAATTAGA
Source organism: Liriodendron chinense (assembly GCA_003013855.2). Taxonomy (NCBI): domain Eukaryota; kingdom Viridiplantae; phylum Streptophyta; class Magnoliopsida; order Magnoliales; family Magnoliaceae; genus Liriodendron; species Liriodendron chinense. The sequence goes on from PVNU02002307.1 coordinate 419,024, forward strand.
CTTGAGTTTTACAAAATCTTCAGTCTTGATTTTCAAGTCTAATATACATTTTTTAAAACAATCAGAAAAATGTGACTTTTTCAAAATGATTTTGTCAAGTTCGGATTGTAATCACTACAAGAAAACGGTGTTTTGCCGACGAAAGTATTACCGACGAAATTATTTTCGTCGGTAAAAAGCCATTTCCCCGATGAAATAAAATAATCGTCGGTAAAATACATTCAGTACACACTTTTACCGATGAAATCATGATTTCGTCGGTAAAAAGTTTATTACCGACGAAACTACCCGTCGCTAAAAAATAATTTGGCTTTTACCGACGAATATTTTCGTCGGTAAAAGTCTTTTTTTGGCGACGATTATTGTCTGTCGGTAATAATGTGTGGTATCTGCGTAAGTTAATGAAGAGGACTTTTACCAACGAAAACTTTCGTCGGTAAAAGTATTTTTCCCGACGATTATTGCCTGTCGGTAATAATGTGTGGTATCTGCGTAAGTTGAGGACTTTTACCGACGAAAGTTTTCATCGGTAAAAGTCATTTTTCCCGACGATTATTGCCTGTCGGTAATAATATTTAATTCCCGCCCAAGTGAAAAAGAAGACTTTTACCGACGAAAAATTGACTTTTACCGACGAAAATTTTCGTCGGTAAAAGTCTTTTATTTCACTTACCCGATCGGGCCTCCCTCATTTCTCTCCATCTCTCTCACTCTCGCTCTGTTCTCTCTCCTCTCTCTCTCTCGCGCGCGCGCTGCCGGCCCACCCCTCTCTCTCATCTCCGACCGCCGGCCGTCAACGTCACCGGCAGTCCACCGCCTCAGCCGACCACCCCCCCCAGCCGACCAGTGTCGCCGGTCGCCACTCGCCTCCACCGACCTCCGTACGCCGCCGCCTCCTCCGGTAACCCTCTCCCCCTTTCTTCTTGCTCCATTTCCCCTCTCTCCCTCTCTCCTCGTTGTTGATTGTGGGGCCCACTCCCAAAATCCAATGCATGTGGGTCCCACCATCGCTGTCCAATGCATGTTGGTGGGTCCCACCGTCGCTTTCTATCGTCCATTGCATGTGGGTCCTACCGTCGCTTTCCATAGTCCATTGCATGTGGGGTCCACCTTAGCTGTCTACAATTTGGTGGGGCCCACTGATTTATTAAATCCCTAATTAGGGATTTCGAAATTAAAATCCCCTAATTAGGGATTTAAAATTTTAAAATCCAAAATTTTGTTTTACAAATTAAAAAAAAATGAAATACATAATTGTGGGGCCCACCGTTGCTGTCCACTGGCTGTGGGGCCCATGTCGCTGTCCACTGGCTGTGGGGCCCACGGTTGCTGTCCACTGGCTGTGGGGCCCACATCGCTGTCCACTGGCTGTGGGGCCCACGTCGCTGTCCACTGCCTGTGGGGCCCACCGTCGCTGTCCACTGGCTGTGGGGCCCACGGCGCTGTCCACTGCCTGTGGGGCCCACCGTTGCTGTCCACTGGCTGTGGGGCCCACGTCACTGTCCACTGGCTGTGGGGCCCCCGAAGATGGGAACCGCTGGTGCCCAAAAATGAAGCATATCAAAATCTAAAGTGGACCACAGCACAAGTGTGAACTGAATGTCTATCATTGAAAAATTCTTAGAGGACACAGAAGTTTTGGATCAAGCTGATATTTGTGTTTTCCCTTTCATCCATATCCATGTGATCTTATGAACAGGTTGGATGACAAATAATGATCACTGTAGGTCCTGGGAATGGCGGAAATCATTATTCCCACGGTTTCCCATGGCATGGTCCACTTGAGATTTGGATATGCTTAAATTTTGGGCTCAACCACTAAAATGAGTTGAAAAAACAGAAGGACGGAATAGATAAATCACATACATTCTAGGTGGGCCCAACTGAATTTACTCTACATGATAAGAGCGTGCAGAGTTACTCTGCACGCAATCCGATTCCCATGGTGGGCCCCATACATACTTATTTGTTGAGAAAGTAGCAGTCATTAGGTATTTGATTAGACTTGATTCATGGTGTTGATGATTCTGTCATTTTATGTGCTTATGTATCTGGAATTGATGGAGCAAACCCGGGATGTGCGTCGGAGCTACCCGTGGTTGATTTATGTGGATGTATGTTGTGGATGTATTTGGCTTATTATTAATAGTTATTTTTTGTCCACAAATGGTAGTATAATAGAATCAGTTAGCCCATTTGGAGATTTCTATATTGCCGAGCATAGATAAAGTGTGTTTTGGAGGTATAGAAATCTGTCAAATTGTCCTGTTGGACAGTCCAAGGTTGGATAGATTGGAATGTTATCGTTGTTTGTCATTTACATGCTCTGTCATTAGTTTCGTGCGGTAACTCTCCTATTCTCTTTGGATATGTTTCTTATGTTTAATTCCATTGTCAATTTAATCCACACAATGTGTGGATAGTTGACGTGGAAATTAAATGTAAGATAAATATATCTGGAGAGATAGGGGGAGATGCTGTCGAAATTTAGGCTTGGGCATTTAAATGGAAATAATAATAGCATTTCAATCTATCCATCCTTGGATGGGCGACTGATTTTATTATATTATCATTTAGTGGCAAATTAGATGACGAACATGATACTTACGATTAAGAGTAGTTGATTGATGTTGATGTTGAGCGGGGGTCCCTGGAAGGTGGGAACCGCGGTTTAGACCATGATGATGAAGCTGTCCTGTTCCTACGGACAGTAATATGGGTGGCCTGGCCATTTGGACAGGCCCGTGTTTATGTATTAGCTCGAAATTAATGGAGCAGACCCGGATGTGCGTCGGAGCTATCCGGTTGTTGAGCAGGGGTCCCTGGAAGGTGGGAACCGCGGTTTAGACCATGATGATGAAGCTGTCCATTTCCTATGGACAGCAATATGGGTGGCCTGGCCATTTGGACAGGCCCGTGTTTATGTATTAGCTCGAAATTAATGGAGCAGACCCGGATGTGCGTCGGAGCTATCCGGGTGTTGAGCGGGGGTCCCTGGAAGGTGGGAACCGCTGTTATGACCATGATGATGAAGCTGTCCATTTCCTATAGGACAGCAATATGGGTGGCCTGGCCATTTGGACAGGCCCGTGTTTATGTATTAGCTCGAAATTAATGGAGCAGACCCGGATGTGCGTCGGAGCTATCCGGGTGTTGAGCGGGGGTCCCTAGAAGGTGGGAACCGCTGTTATGACCATGATGATGAAGCTGTCCATTTCCTATGGACAGCAATATGGGTGGCCTGGCCATTTGGACAGGCCCGCTTTGTGTGGAGCAGACCCGGATGTGCGTCGGAGCTATCCTTTAGTTGCTTAAGTCTCCAAGACCTACACCCTAAACCCGAAACCATAAACCTAAAACTAAAACCTATAAGCTATGGCTAAACCGAAACCTAAACTCAATTCATCTAACTCTAAACCTAGACCCTATAAGTTACGAAAATGCGACCCTAAACCCGATCCCGAACCCGCAAATCCAAACCTAAACTTTAACCCAAACACGAAAACCTAACCCGAAACCCGATCCCGAACCCGAAAATCTCAACCTATACCTAAGCCTAATCCTAAATTCAAATCACTTAAACTAAACCTACACCTATTCCTGAATCCATTCACCTAACATAAACCTAGACCCAAATATGAAAACCTAACCCGAAATCCAATCCCGAACCCGAAAATCTCAACCTATGCCTAAACCTAATCCTAAACTCAAATTACCTAAACTAAACCTACACCTATTCCTAAATCCATTCACCTAACCTAAACTTTAACCCAAACACGAAAACCTAACCCGAAACCCGATCCCGAACCCGAAAATCTCAACCTATACCTAAGCCTAATCCTAAATTCAAATCACTTAAACTAAACCTACACTTATTCCTGAATCCATTCACCTAACATAAACCTAGACCCAAATATGAAAACCTAACCCGAAATCCAATCCCGAACCCGAAAATCTCAACCTATGCCTAAACCTAATCCTAAACTCAAATTACCTAAACTAAACCTACACCTATTCCTAAATCCATTCACCTAACCTAAACTTTAACCCAAACACGAAAACCTAACCCGAAACCCGATCCCGAACCCGAAAATCTCAACCTATACCTAAGCCTAATCCTAAATTCAAATCACTTAAACTAAACCTACACCTATTCCTGAATCCATTCACCTAACATAAACCTAGACCCAAATATGAAAACCTAACCCGAAATCCAATCCCGAACCCGAAAATCTCAACCTATGCCTAAACCTAATCCTAAACTCAAATTACCTAAACTAAACCTACACCTATTCCTAAATCCATTCACCTAACCTAAACTTTAACCCAAACACGAAAACCTAACCCGAAACCTGATCCCGAACCCGAAAATCTCAACCTATACCTAAGCCTAATCCTAAATTCAAATCACTTAAACTAAACCTACACCTATTCCTGAATCCATTCACCTAACATAAACCTAGACCCAAATATGAAAACCTAACCCGAAATCCAATCCCGAACCCGAAAATCTCAACCTATGCCTAAACCTAATCCTAAACTCAAATTACCTAAACTAAACCTACACCTATTCCTAAATCCATTCACCTAAACTAAACTTTAACCCAAACACGAAAACCTAACCCGAAACCCGATCCCGAACCCGAAAATCTCAACCTATACCTAAGCCTAATCCTAAATTCAAATCACTTAAACTAAACCTACACTTATTCCTGAATCCATTCACCTAACATAAACCTAGACCCAAATATGAAAACCTAACCCGAAACGCTATCCCTAACCCGAAAATCTCAACCTATGACTAAACCTAATCCTAAACTCATGTCACCTAAACTAAACCTGTCTCTAATCTTTGCATTGTAGATATGGATAAGAGTTGGATGCATACTAAGAATTGGTTTGGCCCAGAGTATAAAGAAGGTGTTAAGGAGTTCATGGAATTTGCGAGAGATCGGGCAGATTCAGGTAATAGAATTAGGTGTCCATGCCAAAAATGCAAGAACATGATTCACAAGACATTGGAAAAAGTGAAAGATGATTTGTTCATAGTTGGGATTGACCAGGGTTACACTTGGTGGATTCATCATGGTGAAGCCTTCCACCAAAGAGTTGAGGCCACTGAAGTCCTTGCTGACCCAATTGTGCGTAATGACGAGGATGAAGATGTTGACGATATGCAAGATATCATTGGTGATGTGTTAAGGGGAACCATTGCGGATACTGATTTTGCAGCGACAAGTACTAGCCAGGATATTCCTCCTGTGGGTGATGCCGAATTAGAAAATTTAGTAGGTTGTTGAGGGATGCCCAACGTCCACTCTATCCGGGGTGTCGGAACTTCTCCAAGTTGAATTTCCTTACAAGGTTACTTCATTTAAAGACAATAAATCGTTGGAGTAACAAATCGTTCGACATGTTAATTGGCTTGTTGAAAGAAGTATTACCTGAAGGTGAGACATTTCCTAAGTCTCATTATGAGGCAAAATCCTTAATGCGAGACTTGGGCCTTGGTTACATCCTCATACATGCATGTATAAATGATTGTGTATTGTATTGGAAAGAACATGAAAATGTTGAGGAGTGTCCACAATGTGGAGAGTCTAGGTGGAAATATAACGAAGCTAAGCGTAAGAAAATTCCACAAAAGGTGTTAAGGTACTTTCTATTGAAACCCAGATTACAAAGATTGTTTACGTCGAGCAAGACGGCTGAAGATATGAGGTGGCATAAGGAGAAACGCCTTCATGATGATAATACATTGAGGCATCCCGCTGACTCTGAAGCCTAGCAACATTTTGATAAGCAATATGACTGGTTTGCAGAGGATTCTTGCAATGTTCGGCTAGGTCTTGCAAGTGATGGTTTTAATTCATTTGGTAATATGAGTAGCTCGTACAGTATGTGGCCAGTGATACTTATGCCCTACAATTTACCTACTTGGTTGTGTATGAAGGAATCATTTTTTATGATGTCGTTGCTTATTCCTGGACCCAAGTCACCGGGGAATGACATTGATGTGTATCTCCGACCGTTAGTAGATGAGTTAAACGAGTTGTGGAGTCAAGGTGTCCAAACGTATGACACTTTTGCAAAACAGACGTTTCGATTGCATGTAGCGGTCTTGTGGACAATAAATGACTTCCCTGCATATGGAAATTTCTCTGGGTGGAGCACGAAGGGAAAGTTGGCTTGTCCTACATGTAGTACTGAGACTTGTTCATTGTCATTGAAGCATGGTAAGAAAACGTGTTATATGGGCCATCGTCGCTTCCTTCCGAGGGATCATAGTTGGCGCAGGAAGATGGTAATCTTTGATGGCAAACAAGATCATAGGCCACCACCGAAAGAACTATCTGTAGAAGATGTGTTACAACAGCTGAGTAACATTGAAGAAGTTAGATTTGGTAAGGCACCGCACTTGAAGAAGAGAAAACGTACAGTATTGGAGTACAACTGGAGGAAGAAGAGCATTTTTTTTAGTTGCCTTATTGGAGTCATCTGAAATTACGACACAACTTGGATGTCATGCATATTGAGAAGAATATATGTGACAATGTCTTTGGAACATTGATGAACATAGAGAAGAAAACAAAAGACAGTTTTAAGGCTCGATTGGATCTACAAGCAATGGGTTTAAGGAAAGAGTTGCACTTGCAACCACATAGAAATTCATATACTATACCAGCAGCCTGCTATACATTGACAAAACTAGAGAAAAAATGTGTATGTGAATGGTTGAACAAGGTAAAATTTCCCGACGGGTATGCATCGAATATCTCTCGGCGCGTAAACATTACGGACTGTAAGGTAACAGGAATGAAAAGTCATGACTGTCACGTCCTTCTGCAACGCCTACTACCAGTTGCGATTCGTGGATTCCTTAACAAGGATGTCAGTGCTACGCTGATTGAGTTGGGGATATTCTTTAAGGATTTGTGTTCGAAATCTTTGAATGTAGAGGTTATTAAACGACTGGAGAAGGATATTGTCGTAATCCTTTGCAAACTTGAAAGAATTTTTCCACCTGCATTTTTCGATGTCATGGTACACCTAGCGATTCACTTACCTCACGAAGCGAAGCTTGCAGGCCCAGTACAATATCGTTGGATGTATCCGATCGAAAGGTGATAGAACAATGATCATAATTTTTTTTTCCATTCCATAAACTACGTATATCCATGTTTTCATGTCCTAAACATATCGATTTTGTATACAGATACCTTCACACATTAAAACAATATGTGAGGAATAAGGCACGTCCAGAGGGATCCATTGCTGAGGCATACATTGATAATGAGTGCCTGACATTTTGCTCCATGTATCTTCGTGGCATAGAGACTAGATTCAACCGAGAAGATCGTAATGCCGATGCAGGGCAGGAGCATGAACAAGGACTCATATCTGTATTCGCACATAACGTCTATCCTTTAGGATCGCCGACGTTTCAGGATATGGACCCTCGGGATCTTGTGAAGGCGCGGTGGTATGTGTTGCATAACTGTGAAGAAATAGAGTCGTACTTGGAGTAAGTCTTCGCACATAATTATTGTATATCTACAGACAGTTTTAATCTCAAAATTTCTTGCTTACAACGTACCAATTGTGTATAGCGAACACATCGAGGAGATGAAGTCCCAATACCCTACAAATTATGATCAAATGCATCAGGATTTGTTTCCAGAATGGTTTGCAAAACGTGTAAGATTAATTTACCTTCTATCTCACCACACTTACAATATTGTTGTATTGCACAATATTTACACGTAATTTTAAATGCCTAAACGTACATTTATATTCTGTACGTGATGATAGATGAAGATGTTGCGCGCTAGCAACTCTGCGGATGCGTCTGATGCGCTCTACTCACTGGCGTGTGGCCCTGATAGACGTGTATCTAGATATACAGGTTGTATTGTAAACGGGATTAGGTTCCACACTGAGGAGCGTGAGAAATATAGGACCACACAAAATAGTGGTGTGGTTGTGAAGGGAACACATGAGGAGGTCGAAATTGATTTTTATGGCGTTTTGACGGATATTATTGAGCTGAGTTATTGTATGAGAAAGCGGGTGTACTTATTTAAATGCGATTGGTGGGACATTGGAAATAAAAAGTTGGGAATACAGACTGATAATTACTTCATGAGCGTAAATTTATCTTGGAAGTGGTTTAAAGATGACCCATTTATCATAGCCGGCCAAGCCGAACAAGTATTCTACCTCGCTGACACCAAGTTAGGCGGCTCTTGGCACGTGGTGCAGAAAATAAAGCCCAGGAACATATTTGACGTTCCCGAAGTAGACGTTGAAGATAACGATGAAGGGAGTAATAGAACGTCGTCAGTTGAACAAGCATACCAAGAAGACATGCCATCTTGGGATAGAGGGAATGATCCAAATGTTGATATTGATGTGGTGCAATTGAATAGAGATGACGTGCCACCTGATCATGTTGATGCCTCAATCATAAATGACATTGTTAGAGATGATAACGCTTTCATCGATGACAACGTTGCAGACGATGAAGAGGAAATTCTGATCAGCGTAGTGATGGTGAAGAAGAAAGAGTCCTAAGCGATAATGATTCAGACGACGATTATTAAATGTATACAAGATTTACATGTAATTTTTCAATTCGATTAATTTGATTATTACATGTATATATGTTTTACAAGTCATGATTTTTTTCCTGAATTGACTTGTTGATAATCTACATTTACAGTTAAGTCATTTTCTGATCATGTCCTCCACAAACTGGAGCATAGTGGAAGCATGCAACATACTTCATCAGCTGTTGCGGATGGACTTTCCGGCCCTATATTCTTCTGGTAGGGCCAGAGAGATACCCGGTCTGGTCGAGAAATGTAGGGAGGAAGACGATGACTCAGATGAAAGATTATACAATCTCAAAGAAATTCCGGACCTGATTGAGGAATATAACCGCGGAAAACTTCGTATGGAAGATGCGACATTATCACTTGCACATCTGAATGGAGTCCCGAGAGATCAGATTTCTCCTATTGTGACTGGCATGTTGGCTTTAACAATGTCGAGTGCTTCATACAGCTTGACATATACATCTGCAGCGTACGATAACTTACGCAGGGAGTATTTCGGATAGTTGATCCGAAGTTGATTTGTATTACAATGAGATATATGTATTTAATATAGAATGACAATGTGTAATGGATTTTTCAACTTTTATATTCTGTTTTCGATTTTATTATATTCTGTTTACGATTTTATTATATTCTGCTTGCATTATAGTGTAATGGTCTAATCATATTTTTATCATTTCTCTAAGCATAAGCACAAATTCACTCTGCAATGATATTCATAAACTTGCATTGACATTGTTTAAATTTATAAGTTTGTATTTCAGATATATTAAGTCATGGCACCAGGTGGGAGATCAGGTCGTTCGCGCACTGGATCTACCCCTTCCACCCGTGATGCGACGCGGACAGCATCGACGTCGCACGGTGCATCACAGTCATCTGATCCTTCGGTTCAGCATACACCGGGCACTGCATGTAAGTCTAAACATTTATTTAGTGATTTCTGTTTATATTGTTACTTACATATATCTTTTCGCGGCAGCATCTTCTACCAGCCGACGAGGACGTGGACCCACGCGTGGGTTAGTTTTAGAGCGACTTACGCGTGAGGGTAGGGTGGCGGTAGAGTTCCCACAGGACTACCTTAGACCTGTTGGGGACAGTGCCAGATTGTTTACGTCTGAGGTCGGTGTCCTATGCCGATCTCTGATCCCCGCCACCACCCCCCGTTGGACTGACGTGACAGATGATGTGCGACAGCTCATCCGTCAGCGCCTTCAGGTAAAGTTTAGTAAATTGAAATTTTCTTTTGTGAAAGTTCATTTACGGTTAAGTCTTATTGTTAATAAGTTTATTGCCTTAATTTATTATTTACGAAACTGCAGGATAAATTTAAATTCGATTTGAATGTTCCCTACATTTCTCATGCCGTCGACGACATGATTAGGGAGCAGTTCAACGAATACCGCGGAGAGTTGCACCAGCGGTACAAGCGGTGCAGGACACACGATGAGGCCGTACTGTCCGCACCGCCACACGTTAGTACAGACGACTGGCGGATACTCTGCGAGAAATTTTCGTCGGAGGCTTTTCAGGTAATATTTACATGTACGATATCTTACGGTAACAATTAAATTCGAAATTAATCTCGCAATTAATAGAAATGTATTTTTTATAATGTGTTCAGAAAAGGAGTAGAATAAATTCTGCGAACAGGGAAAAGTTACAAGTGAACCACGTAGCTGGTTCAAAGTCATTTGTACGACATCGTTACGACATGGTAAGAAATTATTGATGATTATTAAGTTAATATATTATTTTGATTGGCATTTATTATAAGTCTTTTTTCCTTTCGATTACGCAGCGGGATTCCGTCACCGGCCAGGAGCCTGGACTAGTAGACCTCTACAGAGGGACTCACTGTCGGCAGGCGACGGGATCTTGGGTTCATCCTAGAGCCAGTGAGCATTAGGTATAAATCTTTACTTTGTAAAATTTAATTGCGCATTGATTGATAATAATGTCATTCATGTCATTTTTTATGAAATTTCATATCTTTTCATTACAGGCGGCGATGGACACCATACGCAGTCAGCCCACTCCCGATGGTAGTCAGCGGAGTGAGCCAGAAATCCTGAGCGAGGTGCTTGGCACCCGTTCTGGATATATGCGTGGGCTTGGCCATGGTGCTAAGCTCATGGCACAAACTAGAGCTGGCTCCAGCAGATCCGTAGCTGGTGAGAGCGCTCAACGCCGAGCTGACATCGCAGAGAGAGAGGTTCAGCAGCTACGGGTCGTCGTCGATGGGATTCGGGAGCAGCTGGAGAGGCAGAGGGAGGAGGAGGAGAGGCGACGGGAGGAGCAGGAGAGGAGGATCGAGGAGTTGCGGCAGGAGCATGAGCGACGGATGTAGGAGATGTTTCAGGCTCTCGCTACACGCCTTGACGCCGATGCCCCGCCACCTCCGCCTTCATCTTCCTGATTATTTTTTTTAATATACGACTTTTAACTTGTATGTATTTGTGTGTAGATGAATATTGTTTGTTTGTGGATGTGGAATGGATTATTTGTGTATGGATGATGTAGTTTTTGTTTATTTGTATGTTTATGGATGTGAATAGGATTCAAAATGTATAGGTTTTTTACAGGTGTATATCAGGAATTTTCCTGAATTTTGAAAACAAATGAAACCGAGACAGGAAAAACTTTTACCGACGAAATATTTCGTAGGTACAAATGTGTAAAATCGTTTTACCGACGAAATATTTCGTCGGTAAAACATTTTTCATACTTTTACCGACGGAATAATTCGTCAGTAAAAGTTTCAACAAGTTTTTACCTACGAAATATTTCGTCGGTAAAACGATTTCACACATTTTTACCTACGAAATATTTCGTCGGTAAAAGTTTTAACATGTTTTTACCTACGAATTATTTCGTCGGTAAAAGTTTTTTCACCGACGTTTCATTTTCATTCCCGACAAACATTCATATGTTTTCCCGACGAATATTTTCGTCGGTAATGGTGTAATTATTACCTACGAAAAATTATTTCGTCGGTAAAAACCTTTACCGACGGCCTTTCTGCGACGATGTTAGCCGCGAATTATTTTGTCGGGAAAAAGATTTCCCGACGAAATTTTACTGATTACCGACGAAATAATTCGTCGGTAAAAATGGAATTTCTTGTAGTGAATTCATCACATTTTTTCTTTTGAACCTCAAGCTTAGATGCAATATTACAACTTTCCTTATATAAGGCATCATAGCTAGGCTTCTTAAAGATCTTCTTCATTTTCAAAATCACTTCTAGATGTTTCATATTTAGAATTTTCACATTCTTCGATAGAAGAAATTTTGGCAATGGTCATAAATGCATTCTGAATTTTTGTATCCTCCTGATCTGATTCATCAGACTCTGAATAGATTTAGATTCTGATGACTCATTATAGGTTTCGACCATTCCTTTCTTCTTAGATTTTTCCTTTTTAGGATAGTTTGAAGCCAAGTGCCCATAACCAGAACAGTTGAAACATTGTTTATCTTTGGACTTAAGTTTCTAAAAACCAGATTTTCCTCTTTTTCTTCACAAAGTTTTCGAATTTAAACTTTCTTTTTGTTTTTGAAAATCTTATAAAATTTCTTTGCTAACAAAGCCATACCATTCTCATCTTCTTCATTGTCTGAATTTTAACAATTTATCGTTGAGACAAACTTAGAAGATTTAAGGGCAATGGACTTATTCTTAGGAGTTTTGAAATTCAACTCATAAGTTTGAAGAGATCCAACAAATTCTTCAACCTTCATTGAATCGGTGTCCCTCAACTCTTGAATAGTAGTGACTTTAGAATTGAACATTTTCAGTAAGGATCTCAAATTTTTAACACAAACCTTACTCTCTAGGACACTCTCTCCAAGACCCCACATAAAGTTTACTATATCATTTAGTTTTGTGTAAAAGTCCATGAATGTTTCATTTTCTTCCATAAAGATTTTCTCAAATTTAGTTGTGAGGATTTGTATTTTGGACTTCTTCACAATATTAGTACCCTCATGGGTCATTTCGAGTATATCCCATGCTTGCTTTGCTAATTCACATAAAATGATTCTTTTAAATTCATCTGGTGAAAGAGCACAAGTTATAACATTGAAGGCTTTAGCATTTGCACTACTTTTATTTTTCTGAGTAGTAGTACATAAATTATAGCCTACTTCTTTTATGAATCTGGTTTTATCCTCAGCTGTTACTTCAATCGTTGGAGGAGACCATTAGGTTAATATAGCTTACCACACACTTTCATCCATGGACTTTAGAAAAATTCTCATCATGGCTTTCCAATATGAATAATTAGTACCATCAAAAGGAGGTGACCTAGGAAACAGATAAGCTCTTAAACTTAGACATCTTATAGCTCCAGATCTAACTCTTTGGATTGTAAATACACACAAGAGAAACCCACTCTAATACCACTTAAAAAAGGTGGAGCTATAAATGTCCTAAAGAGAGGAGGGGTGGATAGGACCACCGAATTCTTGCAATCTCAAAATATAATCAGAGTAAAAACACAAGAATAACAAGAATAAATAAATCAATAAATAGTCTGAAATCTTATTTAAATCGTAGGACAACCTTCCACTTAAAAACTTAAGACAACCTTATGTCACGATTTAAGACTTCACAAATATCAAACACATAAATAATTAATCACCACAACATAAAGAGTCATAGTGGTTCGGTGCTAAAACAACTGCACCTACTCCACTCCCAAAATTACTTCTCCTTGTAATTTTGGTTTTTCACTATAACAAAGGTTTTCACAGGTTCACCTTTAAACTCGATATAATGATTTATAATTTTCACAGGTTATCACAACAAAACCTCAAGTGATTTTCACAGGCTATCACTAAAAAACCCAAAGAAATAAGAGGATGGATATTACCAATCTTCTTGAAGTAGAAGATGATGAAGCTTAGCAAAAATGAAGCTTCAATGATGCAGCGATCCGATCTTTGAAGAAGATAAACCAATATAGTTCGAACAAGATGGATCTACGGATTTCTAAAAAGTTTTCCTAAAAGCTGCAATTTTAGTTCTCTAATCTCAAGATGAGAATAGTCTCTCTCAGATAGTTAGATTTTTCAAGAAGAGAACTGAGATAGCTATAAAATAAACTAGGAATTAAAAGTAGATAACTAGACTATAATGGAGGGCTTTTTCACCAGAGAGATAAAGTATTTTCGTGCTTTTTTCTTAATAAAAAATAAAGAGAAGAAAGCCCTATTTATAGAAAAAAAAGTTAGGTCTTTGGCTGACATAAGTTTGCATTCGGCTCACCTAACTTCCAACCATTTTATCCCAACGACTATTAAATTTCGCGGAATAATAATTAGTTCAAACTTCGGCTAACCCAAGATGCGGTTTGGTTGACCCGAGTGTAGTTCGGTTGACCCAAGACAGGGTCGAGTTAACCCGAGTTCAGGGTCGAGAAATTACTTTTAAATCTGAAAACTTAACCGAACACCCTTGAGTTGACCGAAGCTTGTTCGGCTGGCCAAATACAGGGTCAGGCTAACGGAACATCCGCTGTATTTTTCAATTGTGGTTGCTGGAAACTTGGCTGAAGTTTTTAGGCTGGCCGAAGATTCTTGGATTGACCGAATACAGGGTTAGGCTAGCCGAATTTCCTTGAACTATGACTTAAAAAGATATTAGAATGATTAATCTTAAAAGTCATATGAATTCTCCTAACCTAGGGTCATTCCTATGGTCAATTTTATCTTTGGCATTTATGGTTTATCTTTGAAGCTTTGCTGCAACTTTTGTTGTAGAGTCGATAGTCTTGATCTTGGTATGTTTGTTGAGGTTGACTCTCATCTTCTTAAAGAAATTGGCTTGCTCACACAACCTCATGCACTATTCTATTGTCTAAGAAATTTGACAACTACACTATGCTTAGCACTCACATTTTGTGCTTAGCACTTACAGATCCCGATTAGGCATTGGACTACTTTGATATGTTGGCTGAAAATGCACAATCATGGGATACCACCAACAAATCAAATAGTACTACGCCTCCTCAAGCTAAAGAGAAAGGAGGAATGTACATCATAAAAGAGGAAGATGATGTAAATACAAAGATAGTCGACCTCACACGGAAAGTCAAGGCCATGGAACTTAAGAAGGTGGAAGCGATTAAGCCCAACGAGACCGTGGAAAGCATATGTGGTATTTGTGAGAGAAATTTACATTGTGCATAAGATTGTCCCACAAGTCTTGTGTTCTAAGAAGTTCTACTTGAATAAGCAAACGCTGGAAACACTTATTAACGGCCATTCAACACTCACATGTCTAACACATACAATTCTAACTGGAGGAACCATCCAAACTCTAGTTAGGGGAACGGACCTACAACTAATGCTAGATTCCTCCTCAAGGGCCTCCTCCACCTCAATCGGCCATTCCTTATGTGGCCATGCCATAAGCACTAAGGAAGGTGATCCTTGAGGATACAATTCAAGCATTCATGCATAGGTGAGCTCATATAAATCAAAGTACCATGCAAATGTTCCAAGAACTGAAAACATCGGTTGAAAGGATGGAGTCATGAATGACTGCTAGGGATTGGACTTTTTCAACCTAACTAAAAGCACAAAGTGAAGTGAGTGACTCCAATCCTCCCAACCAAAATATTGAGCAAGCTAAGTCCATCACCACTCTTAAAAGTGGAAAAATGATTGATAAAACCATTCCAATGAAGGTTAAAAAATCTAATGACTCGGAAGAACACAAGAGTGATGATGAACCAAGCATTACTTCCCAAAAGAAGAAACAATAATGTGAGTACCAGCCAGTGGCTCCATTCCCCCAAAGTTTGATATCAGCAAAACCTCTAAGCAATTCTCAGGACATTTTAGAGGTTTTGAAACAAGTTAAGATAAACATCCCTTTGCTAGATGTCATAATATAAATTCCTTCATATGCCAAGTTTCTAAAGGACCTTTATACGATCAAGAAAAGGCACCATGTGCAACAAAAAGTCTTTCTTCATGGGCAAGTGAGTGTGCTCATAAATCACAAATCTCCCACAAAATACAAGGATTCGAGTAGTTCCACTATCTTATGCATAATAGGGGACCGTTCGCTAGCCTCATGTAACACCCCATACTTTTCAGTACTTGGGTGTTAGTAAGAAAGTTGTAAGTAAATCACACATATGTTTACTCACATTAGGCTAATTGGATTTATGAAGATTTACACATGGAATCGGGTCTATAGATAGCCAATTATGACAAAATCCCATTTGGGCCGTACAATATCAATTTAGAGACTTGGATTGTTTTATCCACCGTTCATCAGGTTTGCACCACTTAATATGATAATTTATCATTGGCCACTACCATCGTAGTAAAATAATAATAACAAAAATAAAATTTAAATAATAAGATTAATAATGTTAAGAATATTATTATCATGAGCAAATGAACATTGATATTTATTCATGGTTAACTACGCCATAATGTGGACCATATCAATTTTTTGGACCTTTTCACCATCCAAAACAAAATTGGAGTAAATCCAACCATTAGTTTGTGTAATAGGTAACATTATATGTCAAATTGATGTAGAATGGCCCACGTAATCTGTAGTACTGCCCATCTATAGGCCATTTACCTTGGTATGGACCATCCAAATTGAATGGATGGTGTGGATTTACCTCAAGCATCACTATGGACCCCACATTTTCTATGCATGTGTACTAATGGAGGTACAACCAAGGTGCACCATACCACCAAAGGTGGTTAGCAACGTGAGATACCAAAAGAGGTATCTCTCCCTCTCTCTTTCTTTACTCACGCCCGAACGGGCTGTTGAACCAGTGGATCGCTGTTCCTTTTTTCGCCGTGTGTGGCCCACTTTTGATGGCTGGATTGAACAATCCAATCCGTCCAAATGACTCATGACCGAAGGTTAAACAGAACCTTAGTAGTGATTTTAGTCATGGTTCATCAGGTCGTGTGCAGTTCGTGCTAGAAGTAGGTCTGTCCATATGAGAGTATGTGTTTCCAGCAACATTGAAATCAATCATTTGTGATCGTTCTGGGACACCTATGGATGATCTGAACCATCCATATGGTACGGCGCACTGTGTTAAACAAAACCTTGGGCGTCCTTGCGAGAGATGTGCACTTGTGTGGGTTGAAAGTCAGCCCGAATCCTAGCCAAAGCCCTCATTAAAACCGTTTCCAAACGGAAAGATTCTGTTCTTCTTTCCAACTTAACCACGATCCATGTGGTGTGTTCTCTAGCAATCCTAGCCATCTACACTACTTGTCTCAGCCCTCTATATAAGTTGTATCAGCCGTCCAATGCCCCTCTCGCAGATCACAACCCTTCTATAAATAATCGCTACAGTGTCTTTCCGCCATTTTCGTTTTTGGAAAACCTACTGCAGCTCCACTTACAAACCCTAGATCTATTCAATCTCAGCCCTCCATCTCATTTTCCTGACATCTCAGAAGGCCAGAGACCCAGCTTTGCCATCGGACCGAGTTTCTCTCCCATCTTTGGCGATGCTTCTTCTAAACTGGGTCGGATTTCTGAAATCTCAGCTCAGCTGTGGTCAGCCTCTGCAATTGCATTTCCTCACCTCTACGAGCTCCCTTAGAGCGATTAAAACCTTCCACAAGCTCCTGAACGAAGAAAGTTCGATCAGCTACAAAGTTGCCAACAGACCCATTTTCTTCTTCAACTATCTGCCTTGGCCGCGAATCTCCATTGAGCCATCAATTCCAAATCTGGAATGTCTGTCAATTTGTCCTCTAATCAGTAGATAATCATGGAGCTCTTCTTTTGGATCGGATGTGGTCCATTGAGGTATCATCTTGATCAGATCTAAACTGATTTTTGTGGTATGCCGAGTTGGAATGTGTTACCACTCGTTTCTCTGGGTCAGTCACAAGTTTGGTTGGGTTTTGTTTGGGTCCAGAGTGCTGGATTTTCCAGCCAAGAGGAAAGAAAGAAAGGTTGAAGAAAGAAGAAATTGAGAAGATAAAGAATTAAAAGTAGAAATCTCATTGAGTTGTTGTCGAGTCGGAAAGCAAGTTAACTCTGCCAGTGATAGTTTTATTGCGTCTAGGGGCTGAGTTGGGAGGTGAGTTCAATTGTGTTAATTTGAGTTTTGTAGTCTCTTGGGAAAAATCTGTGGGATTAACTCATGACACAGAAAGTGGGGGGGGGGTCTTTGTTTGGAACCGAGACACTTTCCTGGTTTTGCGAGTTGCTGCTCTGACTCAATGAGTTGCACCTGATTTCAGGTTAACTTTGATTGGATTCATGTGTTCTTTAACTTAGCATCATTCTTGGTTCTTGAAGATTCGATTGTGAGCCTCTAGTGTAGAGTAGTCTTGGATTAGGACCGAACCGAGTCGACTCAGTTTGATCTCTAGAGTTTCTGGTTGTTTCTTCTAGTATGATCAGCAGGTAAGCTTCCTAATCAGTGGTTGGATTGTAGGGTTGTAGTAGTTGTTTTTCTGGTCAACTTGAGTTAACTCCTTGGTAGTGATGAGTTCTGTGACTCAGTGTAGTTGAACTCAGTTAATCACTAAGTTGTGCGATATGGCTAGCTGGTATTGTTATTTATGATGAGTGCTATGTAGTGATATCTAGTGCTGGTATATGATGAGTGCTATGTAGTGATATCTGGTGCTTGTATTAGATTATATCTTACATATGGACGATTTTGGTCTATAAAGTTGAGTTAACTAGGTTAACTCGAATTTAAACATCTAAGTTTTCTTGTTGTGAGAGTTATGGTAGGATTATACCTAATTTAGGGTGTTTTGATATGTTAATTTAGGGCTGAGTTAGCTTCCTTATAGCTAATTTTTGTGGAGATTTGGTTTTCACCAGTCACTTATGGAGTTAGTCTGGGTTAGGTTGAGATCTCTTTTAGGTAAGTTGTTCTTTTTATTGTATAAAGCCATAGCTCATTTGAAGTTCCATATAGTTGTAATTTTAGCTTGGGATTGAATTATTTGTAGGAATCCATCTTCATAGATTGTGGACTTCCGTTCCTACTTGTATCAATTTGGATTTCTCGATTGAAAATGTAAGGTTCTCACCCTTCAAGCTTCCCATTATTTTATTTGCAATTTCTTAATTTTCATTACTTGCTTATGATAATTGTTTTGTTTATGAAATTATTTACTTCCATAGTTGATTTATTATAATCGTCTTATAATAATTGTCTCATAATATTCGGCTTATGATAATTGTCTCATGATAGTCATTGTTTATAGAATTGTTATCTCTAAATTGATCAATGTTAATGTAATTATTAAAATGCAACTGTTTTCTTTCGTCTTGAATGTCATTTGGAGATTTAGTTGTGAAACAATATTTGATATAATTTAGAGGTTGGCTTGTTTGCCATTTCGTGGAATTTATCTTGTGGTATCTTAAATTGGACTTGGTGTTACATGACTCTTGTTGGGAAGATTTCTTTTTGTTGGCATCCATAAATGGACTTGTTCCCAAGTGGTTTTGTTGGAGAAGAATATCCTTTGTTGGAAACATTGGAACGCATGCAAGATGGTAATGTTAATTATCCAGTTGCAGAGAATCATAGAAATAGAATTAGTTGATTTGTATTAGAATGAATTCTGTGGAACATCTCATGAGCCAGGGATGGTGGAATAGGCCACTATGTCCGAACTGTTGGCCTATGCTAGGTTGCGCGCACCCCCCATAGTGACCATGAGCTATTTTAATTGTTTGTTTATTAAATCAGACTAATTAAAGGCTGGCTAATCATGCATACATGTCATTCGCGTGTAATGTTGGTGACGAGCCACATTACTATCGGTTTGATGTACATTGCATTGCGGGTAACATTAGAGACGAGCCATGTTATTGTCGGTTTGAAACTCGCCAGCTGGATATGCATCTCTAGGCTGATAAACATGTGCATGCATCCATTCAACTTAAACAAGACTGAAGTTAATAACTTGTTGATTGAATATGGAAATTGATTGTGTTTTTGATATTATATTTGATTGCGTTGATGATCATCTCTCTTGAAATTCTACATTAGTTCATTAAATATCATTTTTTGTTTAATTCTATAACTTGTATTATGCAAATTGTCATTCTTAGTCAATCTTCATTTAATTATCATTGTGCTTGGAAATTTTGGAGGGTTTTTACCTCACTATGATAGCATTTTAACGCTGTCGAACTATATCAGGTGGTGCAGGTGACGCTGGATGGGAGTCGTTGGATCATGCAACTCCAGTGTAGTTTAGATTCATTTGTTTTTGTTATCTTTCAATTAATGTAATTTTGAGACCTTTCATCTATATAAGCCCTATGGGCGCCACTTGTACAATTTTTGGACATTGCATGTTGTGATCTGCTTCCATTGCGATTTAAATAAAAAAAATTATACTGTAAAGTGGATCTTTGAGTGTTTACACTTAGGTTTTCAGAACTCGGGCTCAACACCCGAGTTATGAAAACAGGGGCGTTACACCTCAAGTGCAAGGCTTGCGATGTAGTAATAACTCGGTAAGACCGAGATCGATCCACACGGAATTAGATAAATAATCCTAATTTCCTTCAGCAACTTCAATAAAAATAGTTTAGGAATTCAATTGAGGGAATTGAACTGAAATAGCAAATTTAAAAACAAAATCTAAGAATATGAGAAAGAAAACTAAGGCTTTAAGGATCCACTTGTAGCAATCCCATGTCAATCCATTCATCCAAGTATAAAACACAACTAGATTCGAAGTTCTTTCTCTTATCTAGTTGGAAGATAAGGCATTCAATCACATACAATCCTACTCAAATCTGAAAATCAAATTCTAGTTCTAATGAAGCTTATAGACTTCCAACTTGTAGCCTTCGAAGTAACAGCCATGCCAAGAGACTACGGCATGCTCTAGGGTTACTACAATTCGAATATAATCAATCACAATATGAAAATCTTAGAGAATTGCAAGGAATTCATGTCCAGAGTACATAAACTCTCATGGAACACCTGAAAATACCAACTTTATTCAAACTAGAACATTAAAAATCCAAACATTAAGTAAATGTAGTTGAATTAAAATGAATTAAACATGAAATTGGCTACAAGCTTCACCTCTTAGCCTTAGCTAAGAGGTTCTAGCCGAGCATTGTTATACTACAACTAGAATCAAAAGAAAAACTAAAGAAAAGCATAAAAAATAGAAAAATTCGAAGTCGGTGGAGTTGCAGAGGCTCCACGATGCTCTCCTTCACTTCCCACAACTTTCTATCTCCTCTAGGATACCTTAGGAACGAATCCTAGGTATCCTTTTATAGGTTTGATGCTTTATGGTGCGGAAGATTCCAAAATTACGTAAGTAATTACGCACTTGTGCAGAGAAATTCAGAGCTTGAAGAATAAGCTTCTTTACGCAGTCGACCGGTCGTGGTCTCAGGCTGACCAGTCTGGCGACCGGTCGTTGACCCTCGAATTTGGTCTAGTGATTTTTTGTAAAAACTATCCCCAACTCTTGTAAATACGACCGGTTGTCTGCGGTGGCCGATCAGTCGGACTACTAGTTGGTTTTCTCTATTTTTGGTCCAGCAAAGTTGGTAGCAAGGGGCCTTCTGATTTGATATTCTGACTGGTTAGATGACCAGTCATGATCCATGACTGACTGGTCGGACGACCGGTCGGTAGTGCAATTTTCTACACTATTTCTTCTTTCCTTCTCTTTCTCCCTTGCATCTTTCTTCCACCTTTTGGCACTTAATCTTTTGATCTTCAATTTGTATAAAGTAACTCATTAGGCATCAAATTAGTGAAGTCTCTCTCTCATTCCTACAATCACAAAACGTGTATTAGATTAGTCTTTTAAACATGCAAACCATGCATAATGTGTAATGAATTGGGGTTAGAATGTGCACAATTCAGAGCTCAACAGACTACCAGATTGAACAAGTGCTCTTAAATTTGAGGGTGAGTGTGAATCTTATACCCTACTAGATTATGAGCAATTAGGTCTCGATGAATTAAAATCCACCAAGACCACTTTACAATTGGTCGACATCCGTTCGAATACCAAGAGGGATAGTTGAGAATGTGCTTGTCCAAGTCAACAAATTCTACTATCCAGTAGATTTTATCGTATTGGATACACAACCAGTGATGGATGTGAGCACTCAAATCTTTGAGATCTTGGGTTGACCATTATTGGCTACATCAAATGCCATTATCAATTGCCAGAATGGAATTATGAATTTGACCTTTATAAATATGACATTAAAACTTAATGTGTTTCATACGTGTAAAAGGCAAGAGGATAGTGAGGAAGTCAACGACATAAACATGATCGATTCTATTATGGGAGATGAGTTCCTTCAAACTGAATTCTCCGGTCCCTTAGAAGAGTGATTGGCTCACTTCTCAGATTTTGATGATGACATGATTGAAGAAGTTAATGCCGCACATGATACTACGCCGATACTTGAAATTGATCAGTGGAGGCCTTGTTTAGAAGCATTACAATTGACTGATTCTAAGCCTTTACCATCTAGTATCGAAGCACTGAGGCTTGACCTAAAACCTTTACCATCCAAACTAAAATATGTTTAGTTAGGTCAAGATGAAACATTCCCCGTAGTGATTTATTCTCACTTGGAGAAAGACCAAGAGAGTAAGTTTATTAAAGTGCTCAAAGAGTATATAGGAGCCATAGGATGGACGACTGCGAATATCAAGGGAATAGATCCCTTGATTTGTACTCACTACATACACTTTGCGCATAATGCCAAAACCACTAGATAACCATAAAGGCATTTAAATTCAAATATGAAAGAAGTGGATAAAGGATAGGTG
The DNA here is from genome assembly GCA_003013855.2 of Liriodendron chinense. Taxonomy (NCBI): domain Eukaryota; kingdom Viridiplantae; phylum Streptophyta; class Magnoliopsida; order Magnoliales; family Magnoliaceae; genus Liriodendron; species Liriodendron chinense. The sequence goes on from PVNU02002307.1 coordinate 441,453, forward strand.
TTGAAGTTATTGGATGTGCGTATCATTTACCCCATTTTCGATAGCCAATAGGTGAGTCCAACTCAAGTAATTTCTAAGAAATTCAGAATCATCATTGTTCCCAACGACAATAATGAACTTGTACTAACTAGAGTCACCACAAGTTGGCATATGTTCATTGATTATAAGAAGTTAAACATAGTGACAAGGGAAGACCACTTCCCTATACAATTCATCAATCAAATTTTAGATAGGTTGGCGAGTCATTCTTATTATTGTTTATTGTATGGCTATTCGAGGTACAACCAAATCAAGATTGCCCCAAAAAATTAGCAGAAGACCACATTTACTTGCCCATTCGGCACATTAATTTGCTTACCAAAGGATGCCGTTTGATTTATGCAATACTCCTACGACTTTCCAGAGGTGCGTGCTCAATATATTTTCAGATACGGTTGGACACTATCTGGAAGTCTTCATAGTCGACTTCTCAATTTTTTGTTGTACATTCAATGAGTGATTAGATCACTGATGCTTGGTCTTAACCCGATGTGAGGAGAAGAACCTCATGCTTAACTAGGAAAAGTGTCATTTCATGGTTCATAAGGGGATTGTCCTTGGGCATGTTACATCGTCAAATGGAATTGAGGTACACAAGGCCAAAATCGATCTTATTGCCAACCATGTTAGTGCACTTTTCCATGGCATACTAGTGCACCTTATTTGTCAATCACGTGTGTCGATGTGTTGTAATGTTGGTTGAGCCTTGGCAAGCTGAAGATCGAAGATTCAAGTGAACAAGAAGCATCAAGGAAGAAGAAACAAGTAAATGAGATGCCTTGGTGATCCTATACCTTGAAACCAAAACAACATTAACCTTTAGGTGACTTGGACCCAATTAGCTAAACTTTTAGTCATCTTAAAATGACCTTAGGTTTTCTAAAAGACCACCATTTGTAAGGCTTAAGAGGTTCATGAGCTGCTGTAAAAATACACCCTAAACAGTAGAACTCATAGTGCTATTGGCCGACCAGTTGATCGTCTGATAGCCAGTTCAGTCGACCAATCGATCCCATCGATAGGAAGAAAATGGCTAAAGTGGACAGCAAAGGAACATTTGTCTTGGCCTAAAATCGACCAGCCGATGGTTAAAATTAACTGGCCGACGGGCCTTATTAATCAGCCGGCAGGCAGGGTCAACAGGCCTTCAAAGTGGATAAACATGACAATCAACAGGCCTTCAAACCACATGGGTAGATCGACCATCCAACGACCAAATTCAGTCAGCTGATGGCCCATTTCAATCGGACGACAGTTAGTTATTTCAGCCCTTTTTTTACCGTTGGAAATTTATTTATATGAGAATGGGGTTCGGCTCTTGGGCATGAGAGAGAAAAATTAGTGTATTAGAAGCCATCATTATTACAACCATTACCAGGCTCTAATCCTAAGTTATCTTAGTCATCTTCCTTATGATTCATCACAAGTTGGAGCATTCAAAGCTAAAATGAAGATGAAGTACTTATTTTCTCTTGATCTTTAAATGTTTAGTCACTTACACCATAGGTAAATTATTTGTCTGAACCTATCTAGAGATCCAATTAGGTAAATCCTTCTAGGCTTACAACACACAACTAGCTGTAGAAGATTCAACATATCTCCTATTACTTTGGTCATCTCAAGAAGATCAAATGTAAGGTGATTGATCAGTGGAGCTAAAGTCTTGGCAAAGCATCGACATCAGTAATTGAGGGAGTACAAGAGGAGTTGATTTGAGTACAGGAGAGCGAGAAGAAGCAACCTAAAGAGGTGCTATAAAAGTGGCTCAATCTAATAAATAAGTGTCAATTGTAAGAGTCTGGGGCATACTCTTTCTTCGTGGAGGATTGAGTATGAAAGTTTGATTACAAACTCGACCAAGTATCCAAGGGGAGCTACCAATACGGGTGTGTACATATAGGTTATTGGTTAGCCTAAGAAACCATTATAGGTTCCTAGATTAGAACTGAAGGGTTGGGAGGAACCTTCAAAATCCTGGGTTAGGTGGAACCCGTCAAACACTTCGATTTGGTGGAACCGGTTAAAACACCTGGATTAAGAAGTGAACCTGTAAAACTTTTGTTCAGGTTGAGAGGTGAACTTGTGTGTAAAGCCGTCGTTGAAAGGTTGAGAGGTGAACCTGATTTAAAACTTTTGTTATAATGAAATTCGATGTTCTCATAGGATGGGAACGTTAACCAAGAGTAGAGTAGACAAGTAGTCAAACCACTATACATGCTTATGTTTGGGATTGATTTGAGCACATTGTTATTCTAGCGCTGTTAATTTAATTATCCATCATGTGAATGCTTGAATGAAATGTATGATATGCACATGATAGGTAGATTCTCATACATAACTTGTAGTTTCACTATATAGATTAGTTGCTTGATATTTATATTTGTAGTCTATATTGCTCACATAGATTAGTTACCCTATTAGGCATATCTTGTTTAATTTATGTGTTTAGACTAGGAGCTTAATTGCTTAATCTTTTCTAGTCTATGTGATTGGATGTTCGCTCGCCTCAAGTGCAAGGTTGCGATGTAGTAATAATCTCAGTGAGACTGAAGTCAATCCACAGGGAAAAGATAAATAAATTCAAACTATTCTAATTACTCAAATTTAGAAGGTTTAGGAAATCATTTTTTTAAAAACTAAGTAGAAAGAGTAAGAATTAAAAGAAACTAGAACATCAAGGATCCACTTATAGTCTTAACCATGCTTAATACAATGATTTGATTTAAAGTAGAACTGGACTTGAAGTTCTCTCTCTATCTAACCGGAAGATTTAACAATCAAAGCACATAAATAATCTGAAACAGATGAGTGTTCTTTGATTTGGTTCCCTCAATAAAGCTCAAGCCTTGGCACACTCAATTGTATGGCCAATCCTCTTTCTAATCTAGTTGAGATCACAACCATAGTCTTCATCAAATTCTGTCACTAGACTTGACTACAACCAATGATTTGAACTCTAACTAAACTAATATCAACAAGCAACAACACATGTCTCAAATTCAACAAAAGTTACATAAACTTTCCATCAATAGCTTCTAATAAAGATCCAACTGTTTTGATCCATGGAGAACTTGAAGCATTCACCATATCTGGAAATCATGACAAATCAAAGGCTTCCATAAGCAAAAACTCATATACCTATCTGTGGACGCTCTCTTTTTCGTGCTCCATGCCCTCCATTTCGAAAAGGGGGTATGCATGAATCGTCGTTGTGCCACTAGCTCGCCTCGTTCTCGAGGGCTTTTTTGGTCGTCATGTTAAACTAGATATGTTTGAATGAGTTCGTATAAGACTAGAGTCGTCACTAGCCAGTTATTTCGAATCTACAGTTGGCTAGACCCTGTAGAAACGTTAAAGAAGAGAATCCTAAGATTCATTCCTCTAAAATGGCTTTTTTTATCTGTTGTCAAAGATTCGAGGTAAGGGATCATGATTACAAGGTGGGAAGGTGTTAGGCACCCACTCTACTGGTACCGAGGTACGGTCTTTACTTCACAAAATTGAACTAGTATTTGAAAGTCTGATTTAATCCTCGTACACTCTCATGAATGATATGATGCATGAATGTAGGTCTGAACAGTAAGAGTTTCTGATAGGTAGGTTTCCATTAACAGGCAAGCCCAAAGCATATGCTCAAACTGGCAGGTGCTTTATGCAAGATGCATGCTGTGTGTTTAGTCGATCAAAGTTTCTGATGAATGAATTTCGAGCAAACCGGCAAACTTCAGAGCATACGCTAAGACCTGATCAAGTGATTGTAGTGGAATGATAAACAAGGGGGGTTGGAAGAATAGTAAATGTTGCACTTATGTTAGATGTGAATGAGATGATGCTGATATGAGAGTAGCTGGATGGACGGAGGTATCGCAAGGGTTGACTTCGAGTGGCTAGATCGGGACTTGGGTAGCTTGAGAGACTTGGACCAGGGTCAGGCTGGGCTGGACCAGGGCTAGACTCTTCTCACTTGGGCTCTCCTTGGTGGAGGAATGGGCTAAGAGAAGTGGAGATGGACTCGAAATCGACGGGTTTTCAGGAGTGTTGAGGGATGCTGAGAGTGAGAAGGGGAGGGGGTATTTATAGGTGCGGAGAGTGGAAGCTTTCGTAAATAGGGACGGGCGGCCATCAGACATAGGGCTGTAAATGGGTCAGTGGACCCGATGGGGTACCTGGACCCAACCCATTTAAACCCGACCCATTTATTAAATGGTATGGGTCTGGGTCCAAGAATAGACCCATTTGTTAAACGGGTTTGGGTCTGGTTTCCTTTATATTAGGCCCAACCCGACCCGACCCAAACCCATTTAGTAAGTGGACGAGTTTGGTCTATGTTACAAGGGACCCGTCCAGACCAGGTTTTAAGCCTTGTAAAATGCTCGCATACTTGATGCAGACCCGGACCCATTAGACCCGGCCCATTTATAAATGGGTCTGGGTGGATCTCCCTCTACCAGACCCGGACCTAATTATAAATGGGTCTGATGGGCTGACTCAGACCCGACTCGGACCCGCCCATTTAGTAAAAGGGTCTGGGTCTAAAATTTGGACCCAGACCCGTTTAGTAAATGGGCGGGTCTGGTTTTGGCTAAACCAGCCCCGAACCCGACCATTTACAGCCCTAATCAGATAGCCGCCCGTATGGCCATCTTGCTTCAGCTTCGGAGTGTACTTGCTCTAAACCTAAAGCAGAAAATGGTTGGAGGTCCGGGTTCTGAACTGCTCCGAAGCTGCAGCTCAGAACTAGGTGAGTCAATTGGGTTTGAAAGATGGGTTTTGACTGGGTGAGTCGATTGGGTGTGAGGGCTGGACTGACTCAGTAGGTTAACTCAGCGAGTTGACTCAAAAAGGTTGACTTTTTTAGGATTTTGGGATTGATTTTTTTCTATGAATGATTTTTCGGGCTGATGTTTAGGGGTGAGTTGACTAGGTTTAGGCTTGAGTTGGGCTATGGATTGGGGCTTACAAGGATGAGTTTGGCTAGTTTTGGACATGGAGTTTGGGGGTGTGGACCTCCATCCATCCAGCTATCTCAGTCAACATTGTAGCCGAAGGTGGGGTGTCTACAGATGCCCCTCTTTAGCAGAGGTTGCGTACAACCAAATGTCAAAGAGAGTGGACACCACACTTTTGACCCGGTCATTCATAGATCGTGGTCTGGAATCTTTGCTTGCCTTTGTATCTGAGTTAGTTGATTGTCTGGAAATAGATAACTCGCACATACCGCAATAGCTTGGAGAAAACGTTACGATTGTCCCTACATAAGCTGCAACTTGGTTACCTAATCGCAACCCTTCCGTTCTCAATCGGTACTAACATCTAAAAGGTGCAGCAAAGCCTCTACGTTAGTCTTACGAGGTTACTAACCCTATGATTGATTGTTCGTTGCTTTCCCGGATCACTCAGGAGTACTTGTTTTGCTTGACTGTCAAAGTGGTTAGCTGCCCTGCATCTGTGCATCCTTACGAGTAATCCACTACTCCGACTTGGACTCAGTCAAGATACTTCAGGTATCCACGCCCAGGTATGTGTGGGTGAACTTTTTCTACCCAATCTGCTGGTTTTGATACTTGGGTTACAATTCATCGTTTCCACTGTTCAGATGATTTCTTTGACCGAGATTTTTAGCTTTCATCTTTTTTGTATCTAGCATTTGGTACAACCGTCCTGACACTGGAGTTCAGGCCGACCGTACTTTGAGTGTATTGGATCCGACGGTCTTTGGGGAAACCGCGAGACGTCGAATCTTATTTGATTTTTGCATCGGCTCCTACCTAGAGATATGGAAGATCTCTTAGTGTCTTGAAGGCCGAACGCTATACTGAGAAAATACTTTTGGATTTTTGAAAAGATACCCACTCTAGGGAGTGATACTCCATGGGATTTTAATTTGCAAATAGGTATATATATATATGTGTGTGTGTGTGTGTGTGTGTGTGTGTGTGTGTGTGTGTGTGTGTGTGTGATTTTGAAAAGAAAATCTGGTTTGCATTTGCCTCCACAGGGATGCCTGTGGGGTCTTTGGCTAACCGACTTTTATTTTAAAAGCAGGTAAACATGATGATTGATGCAATGGATGCTGATGTATGTGGATGCATGATGGATGCATAGTTTGTCTCATTCTCTTTTAGTTCAATGATTTTTCTTTTGCTGGGGATGTAGAGAACTTAAGCTTATTGCTTTTAGGATTTTGTTTCCCTAGAGATTTTCTTTTTTAAGCGGATGTTTGGTCAGCAGGTTGGTCAAAATTCCGACCCGTGGTCGATCAGGTCCATCATCCCAACATTTTGTTGCTGAGAATGGATGAAAGGAGGTTTTGGATGGAAACCTCAAGATACTCTTCTGGGGAATGGATGTAATTGGGATGGTGTTTGGTCGCCAGTTTTGGTCAAGATTCCAATTTGCGGGCGACCGGATGTAATGCCTCAAGATTTTTGGTGCGTGTAAATACGCACGTGAGTACGCACACTACATTAGTTCAAGTATATGCATATATAAATCCATCAACCCGTTGATTTCCAAGACGAACCATCAATTACCGTGAAGTTCTCACTTGTTCATCAAAACCAGCCGTTCAATTAATTATTCATCACTAGGTAAAGGTATCTGACCGTCCACTTCAAATTTGGACAAGCCGATCATAGTAAACTAAACCCTTTGGTCTCCATAGCCGCTCATACAAACATCAATTTAACATTCTGATCTGTTCATCTTGTTTATCATATGTAGTTATGCTTAACCTATCGTCAAAATTGTGAAATGATGAAAGTTCATGAGTGGACAAGTCACCAAAGTCTGACGATGTATGTGCCTTACCAAAAGGTCGCCAAAAACCATGTTACGAGTATCTATTTAAGAAACCGACCGTACAATAACTTTTATTTGGGCTTAAGATCATAACCATTTAATTAGAAAAAAATCAGCCTTTCATATGACCATCCATCAAAATTGTATCTGTCAAATGGGCCTCCAAATAACAAACTGAACCGATCATTTCAAAGATCATTGGATCAGTACGAAGGCTACCGGTTAAATTTTCTATTGGATATGTACAAATGCACTTTGGATCATGAAGTGTGATGAACCACTAAAAAGGAATCTTGTTCATCTGTTAGAGATCAAGGCCGAAATTTAACCTGTAGAAAGGGTGTGAAAAATTATAGGCCTCGGTAAAGTTTCACCGAAAATTGATGGTAAACGGGATCGCTACAGGTGGTTGAAATAAAAAACAAAGGAAAGGACAAACTTGGAATTATGTATAAATATATATACCATGTATTAAACAACGTGTGTTTTACAGTAATGTTTTCACGGTGAGTGTCAATCACACTAACTCTCATCATGTGACCCACATGATTATCGGATCTATCTCATTTTTTTAGCTCATGTTTAAGGTGATCGTGCTACACCAGATGAGCAGAGCGGATTTTCCTTACAAGCATCATAGTGGACCCCACACCATTCAACAATTAAACCGCGTCCGCAACTCATGTCCAATCAGCGAGCACTAAAAGCGTTTTGAAAACAGAAAACTAGGGCTGTGCACGGTTTGGTTTTGAGGGAAAATATCCAACCAAACTGACTTAGTCAGTTTTGAATATTTAACAACCGAACCGAACCGATGAACCATCACCAACTGAACCGAACCGGATAAATTCGGGTCGGTTCGGTAAATCGATTTTATCGATTTGGGCCTCAATTCAAAACTTTTGTGGCCTATAAAATGCTTCTAATGGTTATTCATCATTGTTTCTAATGGTATTGTTTACTTGAGATTTGGATCTCTCAAGGTTTGGAATCATGTCCCAAAATGATAGACGAAAACAGATGAACGGAATGGATATACAAAACATACATCAAGGTGGGCTCCACACGGTTAGGATAACAGCCATTGAATTGTTACCCTAATTTGCTCCTTTACTGTGTTGCAGAGTCCGTGTCTACGTAAAATTCTTTTACTTGACGTGAGGTAATTGGTAATGTAGTTTAAATGGGCCCCACTATCATGCATTTTAAAAATCCACTCCAACTAGTAGGTGACTAACCCAATTTTAGGCCTAAAGATGAAAAACCAGCATCATCTTTGATACAGGTGGACCACATGATTGGAAATAGTGTACAGGCCACATTACCCTCCAAACTCTTTTTTCTTAGTGTGGCCCACTTGAATTATAGATAAAGATGATATTTCAGTCTTGGGCCTAACTTGGGGTGGCACCCTTACTGGTTAGAGTGGATTTCATGTAAATATTGAAGTAGGGCCAACCTCAACTTGTCACCCCCCCCAACACACACACACACATTAGTTCAGTTCGGTTGAAAACGGTTTATAATATTCACAAACCAATAACCGAACCGACCCGACCCAAAATAAATTGGAAAACCGACCAAAATCAATCGATTCGGTCCGATTCGGTCAGTTTTATTGGTATGGTCGGTTTTTTGAATAGCCCTACAGAAAACTCTTCTTCCGACCTTTCTTGTTATGGAAACTAAACAGAGAATTCGAGAGTGGCTCTTCCCCGATCTGAACCGTCTCTTAGGTGTAGTACAGTCGTCCGACCGTTCGTAAGAAGTCCTCTCGGATCAATGAGATCTAATTCAAGAATCAAGCTCCCGAAACTTGAGGGTTCTCATACACGATTGAAACCCGGTCTGCAATTTAATAACTTAGCCTCCACACAAAATCTTTCTATAAAACACCCCACTAGGTTGCAATTTAGACACGAAAAGAAAGAAAAAAAAAAAGAGAGAAAGAGAGAAGTGGGAGAAAGGAATCAAGGGGAACGAGTGAGAGAAAGAGAGTTTGAGTCTAGCTGAGTTGACCCGAACGAGCTGAGTTCCACCCCAAACCCTGTGAGTTTTATCTCATATTGTTTTCACTATGTGATTCTAGTTTTTAATACTTTTTACGTTTTAAATTTCCATCTTATCATGAGAAGGTTTAATTGATTTAATTTTTGAATTGTATTTCCGTTATTGTTATTCAGACTCCTATATTCTTTATAATCTGAGTTATTGAGATTTTGTGTGAATTCGGATAGCCGAATAGGGTTGTACATGTGTGAGTTGATTTGAATTTTTCTGGAAAAGATTTGGAATATTGATTTGATTCATGCATAGCACGATTTGAGAACTCCAATTATTACCATAGAGTGAGCACCCTGGTGTGTGCAATAGGCCCAGTTGATGACCTTAGGGTGAGCGCCCAAGTGTGTGCAACAGACACATTGATGTTGTTTAGGTGAGCGCCCAAGTGTGTGCAACAGTCCCTGGTTGAGCGCCCTGTGTGTGCAATATACCCTTTTAATAGTCCATCGATCGTGGACGGGTTTGTTGAGCTCCCTGGTGTGTGCAAGATACCATACTAGCGTACCCAGTGGATATTAGATGATTTTGGCAGATTGGGTGAGTTCCCTAGTGTGTACAAGAGACTAACTCTGTAGTTGTGAAACAGTGTAGGATGGAAAAGAAAAATATCAGTTGTGATTATGAAGGATTCATTCATTATTTACATAACACCCATGATTTCGAGATTTGAGTTTATATACTAGAGTGTTGAATTTTGGGGGCATTACACCGGATCCATCATCCCAATACTGTGAAGTGGATGAGCGGAGTTCGAGACTCCTGAAGCACTTTGTTGGGGATAGTGACAATTTTTGTGATTTTTGTAAGTATTGATCCGAATCTTTACCTGAATGGTCAGGATGGAGATTGGTGTTATTGAAAACAGTAGAAACATTTTTGTGTTTTTGTAAATATCTGATCCGAATCTCTTACTGAGTGGTCAGGACGAAGATCGATGTTATTGAAAATAAAGGAAATATTTTTGTGATTTTGTAAATATCTGATCCAAGTCTCTTCCTAAGTAGTCAAGATGAAGATCGGTCTTATTAAAAGCAAGGAAAATATTTTATGATTTTGAAAGCTGATTTTGCAATGTTTTGGTATTTTGTTAGATTTTCTGAAATGCAGGGAAATGTATGAAATTTTCATCCACTTCTAGCTTCTACTGTTGGTAAGGCACCCGATCCATTTTACATCAACGAGCAAGACGAGTCTCACACAGTTAAGTGCCGTAGTTTTACATCTTCGGATGAAGGGATTGAGGGTTTTCAATCAACACACCCACAAAGTTGCCTGTTCTTCATGTGCAATGCACATAGACCACGTATCATCCGACGGACTCCTTTGGCCACAAAATGAGCCATATCCTCAAATTTTCCTTTATGAATCCAGTTTGGGGTCTTATGCTGCTCCCAATTCTATGAGGGTGCGCTTCACCTCCCAACTGCCTTAATTCCCTTCATGAGTTTTAGGAACAGGGAACATCCGTCAAATTCAACAGCGACTTCCAAATCAAGGTTTTCTATCACGGTGCGTTCAACACGAATAGGATTACGAGGCTCTGCCCACCTTGGTCATTACCTACTTAGAGAACTCCAGACACCCGTACGATCAAATGTCAGTCATGTCCGGAACATATTAAGAAAGAAAGCCCCCGAGAAGTTAATTCCAGTGTATTTTAAGGTCTTCGGACCGCTGGGGATAGATTTGTGCAATTAAAATCAAAGTTGAATTTTTTTATTTCTTTTGAGGAAGTTCCAGACTTTGACTCGAGAGGTTGAGATTGGTGCTGGCTTTTATGAAAAGCTAAAGTATTTTTGGTATTTTTGAAATGATCTTGGTCATTGAACCTTGAGTCAAAGGGCTGAGATTAATGCTGGTTTTTTTGTTGAAAGCAAGAAAGTCCCCCAAAAGTATGTTCATGCTGAAAATACATTCTTTTTGTGATTTTTGAAAGATCCAGACTATCGGATCCCGATCCGAGCGGTCAAGGTTGATGCCATTTTTTTGGTTAAAAGCAAGAAAGTCCCCCGAGAAGTTAATCTCAGTGTAGTTTAAGGTCTTTGGACCAAAAGTATGTTTATGCTGAAAATACATTCTTTTTGTGATTTTTGAAAGATCCGTACTATCGGACCTCGATCCGAGTGATCGAGGTTGATGCCTTTTTTTTTGTTAAAAGCAAGAAAGTCCCCCAAGAAGTTAATCCCAGTGTAGTTTAAGGTCTTCAGACCAAAAGTATGTTCAAATGATGGTGCATTTTTGTATTTTTTAAAATAATCCAGATCATCGAATTATGACTGGGATGGTCGAAATCAATACCATTTTTATTAAAAATCTCTCGGGATGTTGATCCCCACGTAGTTTAAGGTCTTCGAACCAAAAACTTTGTACATGCAAATACGACATTTTTTTTATAAAAAAGATCTGGGTCATCATACCTCACCCTGGGTGGTCGAAATTGACGCTGTCTTTTATTGAGAATTACTCGAGACTTGATCCCAACGTAATTTAAGGTCTTCGGACCAAAACTTTGTACATGCAGATACGACATTTTTTTTTATTTTTAGAAAAGATCCGGGTCATCATACCTCGCCCTGGGTGGTCGAAATTGATGACGGCTTTTATTGAGAATCACTCGGGACTTGATCCCAACGTAGTTTAAGGTCTTCGGACCAAAACTTTGTACATGCAGATACGACATTTTTTTTCTTTTAGAAAAGATCCAAGTCATCATACCTCGTCCTAGGTGGTCGAAATTGACGCCGGCTTTTATTGAGAATCACTCAGGACTTGATCCCGACGTAGTTTAAGGTCTTCGGACCAAAACTTTGTACAGATGTTGGGAAATCAGGGTTGGAAATTTCTTATGTATTTTGAGGATGACTCAAGTCATCAGATCATGACTTTGGATGGCTGAGATTAATGTTTGACCAAGTCAATTCTTTTTTTTTTTTTGAAAATCTCATGGAGCCTTTTTCCACATCATCTTCTCATTTTCTCATCATTTTCCCAAGAGATGAGATTTTTATCAATTTCTCTTCATTTTCTTTCTCTCTTTCTCTTCCATCACTTCCATCTTACACAAGGATGAGATTCCTTGCAATTCATCTTTCCAAAGGGGGAGTTCTTCCTAAGGAGGAGGAGGGTGTCAAATCTTGTCAAGAGGGGAAGGACGAATGGGCTTCTGGTGGCCGCCCGTCCGCCCCCTTGTCCACTGGTTTTTCTAGTGGCTTAGATAATAGGGGTGGCCCATTTTGTGTATAAATCTAGAGGTATGGCCCCCCTCTCATTCATGCATCTCTCTCTCTCTCTCTCTCTCTCTCTCTCTCTCTCTCTCTCTCTCTCTCTCTCTCTTGTCTCTTGCTCACTTTCCTCCTTTTCTTCAAGTTTTCTTTTTCTCTTTTGGTGACCCTTTCTTCCTTCCAAGTGGTGGGGCTCTTTGGTGAAGCTTAGGACAGCAAGGTAAAGCTGGAGACAGCAAGTGGTCTCATTGGTGAGTGGTGAAGGTATAGCCCACTTCCTTTGTCTTTTCATCCTTTCTTGTTTTTCACCTTGTCATGTCTCTCTTCTCTCTCTTTCATGTAGGTACCTTCCAAGAGGTGTGGTGGGCCCAAGTTTGAGAGACTTTAAGACTTTGTTCAAAGCATCAGGGTGGTGCATTGGGATGGAGCTTTCAAGTCTCCTTTTTCTTTCACCTTCTTGCAAATTCTCTTCATGTGTACAAGAGTGCCTTTTCCATGTTCATCAAGTGTGCATGGGAAAGTCTCATTCTTTCTTTCCATTCGTGTTGGGCCTGATTTGTAAGAAATGGGCCCAAAGTGAAGTTAGGACCTTTGGTGTATTTTTTTGGGCCCAAAAATTCATTTTGGACTCTCACATGTGCATTTGTCATTTCCTTTTTTGCTTCATGTTTCTCATGCTCTTCAACTTTCCTTTCTTTTCAAATGTTCGGCCCGTGGGAGTGAGTGGGTCCCACTTCAGATTTTTGGGCCTTCAATCACGATTTTAGGTAGCCCCATTTCTTCGTTTATGTATGTATGGACAAGAGGAGCCCAAACCATACTCTATTTACATTTTCTTTCCTCAAGTGGGTTAAATTTCAAAGTTGGGCTTCCATACCCAAGTGGCCCACTTCTCTTATCATTTTTTTTGTAAACACTCCTTTTAAAACAAAGTGTGGCAAGCCTCTTATCACCTTTCAAGATGGGTGTGTCCTTAGTCCATTTGTGGCTCATGTACAATTTGGTAAAGAGGCTTCCACCATACTTTGTGTATGTGGGATTATCTTCATTTGCAATTTTCTTTGAATTGGTAAGAGATTTGGGCCTTTTGGGTTTTCAAGAAGGCCTAATGGTGGGTTAAACCATTACTCTTTCAAGTCCAAGTGGCTTCTTGAATGGTGGAAAGAACGTAATGTCAAAAGTTTGCTTGTAATATTTCTACCTTAAGTGGGTCCTTCTTTGAGATTTCTAAGTGTGCCTTCCACCAGTCTTAGCTTCTCAAGCCCATTTGGTAAGTCATTATTCCATGTTTCCTTTGTTCCAAATGACTTCTAAATCATGGAAGATGGTACACATAAGTTGCCCATGTTGGGCCCAAGATTGGGCACTTTTGACTTTTCTTTGCAAATGGGCTATGTGCACCACACTCAACCATATTCATTTTGTTCCATGGAGGTTGGGTGGTCCGCTAAGTTAAATCTTTCATGTTCAAGAAAATTCTCTTCCAATGAAGAGAGTGGTACACATAAGTTGCCCAAATTTGACCCTTTGACGGGTGCCTCCAATCTTGTTCTCTTCAAGTGGGCTATGTGAACTACTCTTGACCTTTAGGGAGTGTTTTTAAGTTACTCTTGACATTCCATAATTTCCAACATTCTTTCCTTGTCCATGCATTCATACGTAAAAGAAATGGGGGCACCTCAAGTGATGGCCATGAAACTCATTGCCTTTATGTGGCAAGTGGACCATCTCTTTACTTCCAAGTAGTGGTTTGTGAACTTAAACCTTTTGTGCCTTTGATATTCTCGTGTGCATTGAGATGGTTCCCTTGTCATATATAGGTTTTGATGTATGGCCTCTCTTAAACATCCCCACTTTCTCTTGAATGGGTGCCCAACAAAAACCAATAGTGAGACATGGGGTCAGGATTTTGGATTTTTCTTTAAGGCATATGACTTTTCCCCATGGCTTTCTATGGTTCAATTTTAACAAGTTTGAAAGTGAGATGCTTACCTTATCAAGTTCATAGTAATCGATGGCGGATGGTACTCGGGGTCGTGGTGGCCGCGTTCAGGAGGATGATCCTGCTTATATTCCCCGTCGTGGGGACCATATGTGCTCTTTGGCCAGAGAACATTAGCCGCTTCTAGATATTAAGGTTCGAGGGACCCGAGAACTGTGGGATGACTGGGTGGAACCTCCTCACCCTCTGATCGAGCATGTACTAGCTAGTACTGATTTCACTGGCCTTTACTCGCTTAGGTTCAAGAGAAGTAAGGCCAACCATATGCTGCTAGCTGCCTTGTGTGAGAGATGGAGAAATGAAACTCACACTTTTTAGTTTCCATGTAGCGAGTGAGGGATTACTCCCCTGGACATCTACTTGCAGATATGCTTCCCTTTCCATGGGGTGACTCTTCCTCATGCTAGTTCCCTTTCTCCCATCGAGCCTGAGGATTGGATGCGGCTTTTGGGGGCTGTTCCCCCTTCTTCAGAATTTCAGTATAACCAAGTGAAGCTTCATTGGCTGAAGAACTCTTTTGCTTCATTGGTACCCACGACTAAGCTCGAGGCTTTGTATAAGGCATAAGCGATGATTACTTATGCCTTCGGTTCATTCCTCTTTTCCATGCAAATGAGAGGTTTGATCCTCGCTTTCTTTGGTTGACTTAGGATTTGCATCAATCCTATAACTGGAATGCCGCCATTTTAACTTGTATTTTTCAAGGTCTAGATAAGACCTCCAAGTCCAGTCGATCCTTCACCGGGTTTTGGCCCATGATAGAGGTATCCTCTAGCTCTTTTCTTGCTCTAAATTTTCTTCGTTTTTCCAATCCTGACCTTTTTCTGCTGGTCAGACCTGTTTCTTCGAGCATTTTTCCCACCTTTCTACCTTGATGAGGGCTGACATGGAATCACTGGTGTGTCGCTTCATGTATTGGCATGTTAAGAACTGAAAGCCTAACCCCCCGTATTTCTAAAGATAACTGGAGGGCTGATGTGGATGGCCTCACTGATGCTGATGTGAGTGCTCTTTTTTACTGAATTGCTGACTTTATTCCTTCAGATGTTCGTTTAATTGTGCCTTTTTCTGTCAGTTTGTCTGCATGCCATACGCCAAAATTCCACAGTAAGGTACCCCAAAGTAGGTCGAGGCGTACGAGGCCTCTTGTACGCGGGTTATTCTCTTTGATGCTAAGTCTCTCCAATGGTACCTGGGTGAGAGATTACTTTGTCAGGTGACAGGCATCGCTAGAGTTCCTATTTCTCCACCACCTCCTGTCGATCAGATGCCTGCTGAGGCCATTGATGAGGCCCTTACGGGTCAACCAGGGTACCGTTTCACCATCCCCAATCGAGATTATACCGAGTGGTATCTAGAGTTTGGCCAGGGGACTCTTCTTCCTCCTCTATATGATTCACGCGGTAGTCCCCTATATGCTGGTAGTTCTGTGATGGCTCCGATGATGGATCTACACTACCAAGAGCAAGAAGAAAAACATGGAGACGACGACTATGTTGGTGATCTGTAGTTACTTCTTATTTTTAGATGCTTTTTTTTCCTACAGTTCTTTGTAAGGCTGCTTTTTTGTATCTTCTTTTGTATAAACTTTTCCTGATTAATGAAGTATGTCTTGCAGCTTGCTTTTTGTTCCCTTGATGTCTCAGATCATTCTTGTATGTCTGCTTTGGTTGTTTCTTACTTTTAGCCTGACTTGAAGCATTTAGTTCTTCCATTGACGATGTTTGATGATTTTCAATGGTCTGGATCGACTCAGTTTGGCCTTCAGACGGCCTAGATTGCTTGAATTACGCCCATGTATTCTCTTGAAGATCAGATCTGGGATTGGGCCTTCTTGCTTGATGATCAAACACTTGATCTGGCTTCTTAATGGTTCATGTAAGCTTTCCCACAGTTCAGATTATGCTGGATCAGCCTCTGGACGACTCAGATTGATTGTGGACCCCACTTGATAGTTTTTCTCTCTTTTGATTTGATCAGATTTGTGCTAGCAGTGGTTCTTCATCATTTGGTGGGTGGAGAAATTTTCGGACAGTGCAGATCAACTTCTATCCAAATCTGGGGTCAATCGGAGTTTCGGGCTACCTTTAGAAGGCCAACTGCTGAGGTGGCCTGACAAATCCCACCTACCAGCGGATTGCTGAGCCAATCCCGCAAAGGGAGAGGTGGGGCGTCCGTACGGGCGGCCCAGTGGCAACCACCCATCCTTCTGTTCATGAGCAGCTTCGGCCTGCTCTGGTTCGGACGGTTGGAACATTCCTCTGGTCGCTGTCCCCCTCAAACCTCGTACTCAGCTTCGATTTCAGCCATGATTCCTCCTTTTGTCCCCTCCTTTCTTCTCATTTTGTCTTTTCTTTGTTTTGTCCTTGCTTGGGCAATGGAGGGTGGTGATTGGTGGGCCACCATGGCAGATATTGATGGGTCCCATGCTTTTGAAGATGATGGTGGCTTTTATGGGGGTGAGATCTCTTTAATGGATGGGGTAGATGGAGCCTTGGATGGAGGCATTGATGGTGGATTAAATGAGGAAGTTTGGGAAGCTTTGAATGCCCCTATTAATGGTGGGATTGTTGGAAATTCAGATCTTGATGGGGCATTAAATGGTAGAGATTTGGATGGTGGGGATGGATTTGAGAGAGGGGTCATGGGTGAGGCTATGCCTTCATCGGATGTGGGTCGCATGTATGATGTGATCAACGGTGATGATGAGGCAATGATGGACATAGATGGGTTGATCTCATATTTAGATGGTATGGATGGTTTAGATGACACTTTTGATAGCTTAGATGCACTTGATGATGGTCGAGATTGTATGGTACACTTACTTGGGCGGACTTGATGTAATCATTGATGACGCCCCCTTAATGATGGACGGTGTGGATGTTCCGATGATCCCTTCAATTGGACAGAGTGACAGTTGGATTCCTGATTTTATGATGGAGAGGATTGCAGGTCCAGATATGACCGTTGATTCTTCGATCAGTGCCACCGGGACCTTTCTTGATAGTTCAGATGCACTTTTTAGCGGTCAGATCGTCCCAAACGCCACGATGTGCGGTGTGATCTTTGCAGATAGCCTTCTTAACGGAGACCATCAGTCGTTTTCTGACCATCAATCCTTTGCGCATTTTGTTCACTAGGTGGGCGAGTCATCTCATGCGGCTGAGATGGTGACGATTTTAGACAGTGATGCGACTATATCAGACATAGTTGCAACAGGGGCTGTCTCAGGGATTGTTGATTCTGCAGATATCCCTGCTTTCCTTCTCCTTGGCCTATTGACCTTTCGATTCTTGAGGAACTATCAGGGATTTCGAGACCTTTTGTTTTGGAGGGGATTCCCGTGAGGACTTGCCAGTTGCTTCCTTGCATTTCTTGTTCGCCCCGACTACTTGCATGGCTTGACAGACTATCAGTTTACTAGATTCGGGAGCTGGAGTCCTATGGCTTTGGCAGTCTAATTCATATGGCCCGAGTTGATATCGACTAGAGGATGCTTGGTGCTGCACTGATTGATTGGGTCCCATCGTAAAACTTATTTGCATTCAATGATATGGAGATGGGACCTTCTTTGGAGGAGCTTGCACGCTTGACAGGTCTTCCTTGAGATTGTGCACAGTATTTTTCGCCGAAGACTTTGTCGAAGACTGCCACTCCGCAGAACTGGTTTGGTATTCCGTACCTTATTCACCCTGCAGCTAATGGTCAAGATGTTGTGGTCTTTTCTTTGGATGCATTGTACAATCTCCTTTCAGACCCTCGAAGTGTGGCAGGGTCCATACTTTCTCGGAATGCACTGATGTTCTGTCTGATAGCTAAGGTGTTATTTTCAGGATGGCGACGATCTCAGATTCCTTTGCTTTTCGAGGTGATAAGCTAAGTTACCCGTCGGCAGGGGGTTATCTCTCTTGTACTGGTTGAGCTATTTAGTGGGCTGATTAACTGTGCCCTAGGACATACCCGTGTCTTTCGCGGATGTTGTGCATTTCTTCAGGTAATTCTTTCGTACCTTCTTTTTTCTTTCTGGTCCTTTGGAATTGTTTCCTTTGGTTGATTTTCTTTATTTTTCTCATGATCAGATTTGGCTGTGGGAGCGCTTTCCATGACTATTCCCGTATCATTTCCTGGTACTCGTCACTCTGATCTTATGCGCCATATCATGGAGTTTCTTTCGCTTACTGCCAGGTGAGTGAGCCTCTGTATCGTAGGATGTTTATCGAACTGTGAGACTGGAATGTGCACTAGGAATCATCTTGGATTTCACTTCCTCCGGTGATTTGTGACGCTCATCGTCTTCCTCTGATGTTGCTAGGCTTTCGCTCCTTTTTCTCTTATCATCCTATCCGATTTATGTGGCAGTTCGGGTTTGACCAGGACGTTCCTCTTTTTGCTTTCTCGGGTATCGGGCGTCGATCACTTCTGGCCAGATCGTCCGATTTTAGGACTCAGGTTAATGGGTGTTGGGTAGGTCACTTGATTGTTGATTCGCTTGGGTTTAAGCTGCGGACCTTTCCGATGGTGACTGCCCCATACCAGCATTGGATTGCTGAGCAGTCTTTGTATCAGCGTATTCCTTGTTGGCATCTAACGACTGATAAGGATGAGCTAGATGTCCTTGGGGATGCTGGTTCTTCATCTGGTTTATATGAGCCTTTTGAGGAGCGTTCTTTCATCGACCCTGGATTCCTCTTGGCCACTCATGGCCATCTTCTGTCTGAGATTTTCGCACTTCAGTATCATTGTGAAATGATGTCGAGGAGATTAGCCGTCGATTAGAGATTGTCTGATGAGGAGGCGGTGATCTGTATCCTTAAGAGAGATGAGGTGTATTACCTGCGCATGGAGGTGAGCAGGATGAGGGTGAGGCTATTTCATTATGAGTCAGAGGACTTACCTGATGTAGCTGAGAGGGAGGGCAGAGATTGATTTTCTACCTTTGAGGGTTGTATCGACTGTCTACACGTCCCTTTTTGCATGGTACGTGACTAACTATGATGTATATTTATTTTTTTGTATTTTGAAAGAAATGATATGATGTATGTAAAAGAAATACGATGCATTGATAGAAAGAAGAACAAAAAACTTTTTGAGAACTTATTGTGCCGTGAGTTGTCTTGTGAGTGTGTATCTAGATTTTGTACTAGGACATAGGAATCGGAACTGAGGCTTGGCCAATGTTTTGACCAATGTTTCGAGATTGACTTCTGGGGGATCTCTTTGATTCCTTAGAGGTGTAGGCATTTGAAACCATTACTTTTTTAGAATATTGTCAGAGTTTGTAGGGCTCTTCTCCCTGACTATACTTCTTCTTGTCTCGAACTAGGATTGTCTAAGCTGACCTGGGGTCTCTTGTTTCTTGGTACCTGCACTTTTTCTTTTTCTTTTTCTTTTTGAACAACTTTTACCTGTAGTGTTCTTTTGAGTTTTCACCACAAGCCGACTTTTCTCATCATTTTTTCCTGTAGCACCCTTTCGGTTTTTCACCACGTCCCGGGTATTTGATCTTACCTGTCCCTTGGCAGCAATGATGTTTTTACCCTCGGCGTTCATTGTGTACCTACTGTTTTTACTCGGAGCGCCCTTTCGGGTTTTCACTCCGCCCTCTTTATTTAGGCACACACTTGATTTTTTTAGATTTTTCTGGATAACTATGGTGACCAGAGGTCGGGAATCCATCGTTGCCGACCGATGGTAGCCTTTCAGCCCTTATTCTGAGTTACGATGGTAGAGCTGTCGGTCTTAGCTATAGACCCTTCTGAGATGAATGGATGGATGACTGTGCTTCATTTCGGGTTGATTTTTTTCTTGAGTGCCTTGTTTTGGCTTCCCCATTTTCTTTCTCTTTTGTTCTTCTCTTTGTACTCTCTTTTTTTTCTTTTCTTTTGAAATTCTTTATTTGGAACACTTATTGGTGGACGGGGAGAGATTCTCAGAGGTCTAAGCTTCGACCCCTTGATTTTAGCTCTACTAATGTAACTCTTGATAAGGTTAGAATAACTTACCCATGAAATATCTTCACTTTGTCAGCGTTGATTGGCTCAGGAAGATCTACCCCTCTCATGCCGGTGAACTTGAGCGCGCCTCCTGTAAGTACTTCTCTGATGATCAGCGGTCTGTCCCATGATGGCTTGAATTTTCCTCTGGGATCCGAACGGTGTGACGGTAGAATCTTTTTCATAACCATGTCGCCCACCTTGAAACTTCTTTTTCAGACTCTCCTGTTGTAGGCCCAAGCGATCCTTTTCTGATAACATTAGGAATGACTTAGCGCTTGCATGCGCTTCTCATCTACTAGCTACAACTGATCGAATCTGGCCCGTTGTCATTCTCCTTCTTCAATTTTGCTTTCCAGTAACACCCATAGTGATGGTATTTCCACCTCGACTGGTAGAACTGCTTACATTCCATAAGTAAGCTCGAAAGGAGTAACGCCTGTGGCAGATCATACAGACGTTCGATAGGCCCAAAGTGCATATGGGAGCATGTCTAACTAATCTCAATAGGTCACGACCATCTTCTCGAGTATCTTGATGATCGTCTTGTTTGTGGCTTGTACCCCACCATTCATCTAAGGACAGTAAGGGCTTGATCAATGACGTTGAATCTTGAACTTGCTGAGGAAGTCATCCATCTTCTTGTTGACGAACGGGATCCTATTATCTGTGATGATAACATTTGGGATTCCATACCGGCATATGATGTTGTTCTTCATGAATTTGGTCACCTAGTATGCTGCTATAGTGGTGCAGGAGGTAGCTTCTACTCACTTGGTGAAGTAGTCGACTGCCATAAGTATATACACTCATGACCATTTAATGCTTTTGGACTCACCTTCCCGATTATGTCAAGACCCCACATAAAGAACGGTGTAGACACCCCACCTTCGGCTACACTGTTGGTGGAGATAGCTGGTTGAATGGAGGACCATACCCCCAAATCCCAAGTCCAAACTCAGCCAAACTCACCCTTGTAAGCCCCATTCCATAGCCCAGTTCAAGCCTGACCCCAGTCAACCCAGTCCTAAATATCAGCCTGAAAAACCCCCCATAAGAAAAGCCAGTAAAAAAATCCTAAAAAAGTCAAACTCACTGAGTCAACCCACTGAGTCAACCCGCTGAGTTAACTCGCTGAGTCAACCCGTCGAGTCAAAACACCTAGTCAACCCGTCGAGTCAACCCGTCGAGTCAAAACCGAGTCGACCCGCTGAGTCAACTCACTGAGTCGACCCAGCGAGTCAAACAGCAGCCCCGAGGGTGCGACCGTACCTCGCTGGAAATCGAGGAACGGCCGTACGGGCGGCCCATAGCAGGCCGCCCAAAAATAATTACGAGCTCTGCCACTGCTCGTTGCTATAAATACCCCCCTCCCCTTCTCATTTCAACACACCAATCTGCCCAGTCCAGCGATCGTCCATCTGAGCCCTTCTCCACCCCTTAGCCCATTTTTCCACCAAGGAGAGCCCGAGTGAGGAGAGTCTAGCCCTGGTCCAGCCCAGCCTGACCACTGGTCCAAGCCTCCCAAGCCATCCAAATCTTGATCCAGCCACTCGAAGCCAATCCTTGCGACACCTCCGTCCACCCAGCTACTCTTTTCCAGCATCATCTCATTTGCATCTAGCATAAGTGCAACATTTACTTTTCTTCCAACCCCCCTGCTTCATGCAAGCACCTTGATTCTTCAAGCACACTGCATTTGTCTTAAATTAAGCACCTGTCAGTTCGAGCGTATGCTCTGGGCTTGCCCGTTGTTGGAACCTGCCCATCAGAAACTCTTACTGTTCAGACCCGCATTCATGCATCATGTCATCCATGAGAATATATGAGGATTAAACTAGACTTTCAAGTATTCGATCGATTCTGTGAAGTAGAGACCGTACTTCGGTACGGGCAGTGTGTGGGGTGCTTAACCTCTTCCCACCCTGTAACCGTGATCCCTTACCTTGAATCTCTGACCGCAGATCAATAGGAGTCATTTTAGAGGAAGGAATCTTCGGATTCCCTTCTCTAACGTTTCTACGGGGCTTAAGCCGACTGTAGATTCGAAGTAACTGGCTAGTGGCGACTCTGGTCTTATATAAACTCACTTAAACATATCCAACTTAACACGACAACCAAACGAAGCCCTCGAGAATGAGGCAAGCCAGTGGCACAAACGGCGATTTCGCACTCAATCATCCTCCTCTCCTTCTTTTCCCGAAAGGGGAAGGGACGAGAACGTCGTGTGGGAGCGCGGAAAACGGCGAGGGTCCACAAAAGGCCAGGGAGTCGTCAAGTTGTACAGTTCTAATGAAGGGGCATGGATTTGATTTGCATGCTCTTAACACTTGAAACTTTTTCTTACGTGCTGGCAGCAGTCTGTCTCCATGGTGAGCCAATAGTAACTGAGTCTTAGAATCTTCTTTTCCATCATGTGCCCATTAATGTGTGGGCCACAGATTCCTTCGTGTATTTCTTTCATGATTTTAGCAGCTTCTGTTTCATCGACGGATCGAAGGAGGACTTGATTGTAGGATCACTTGTAAAGAAATCTACCACTGATGGTGAACTGGCCGGCCAAATGCTGGATGGTTTGGCGATCTATTTTTGTTGCTCCTTCTGGATATTCCTGGGTTTCGAGATATTGCTTGATGTCAAAATACTAGGATTTGTCAGGGGCGATTTCGGCCTCTTCTATCTGCAGGCAAAAGGCAGGTTCATCTTGAGTTTTAATTGTGAGCTCCCATTCTGAAGCTCCTTTTGGGATTTTAAGCATCGACACAAGCATAGCGAGAGCATCTGCAAACTGATTCTTAGCTCTGGGCATGTACGAGAAGGTGATTTCTTTGAACTCTTCAACCAAATTTTCAAGGTATACATGATATGGTATCAGCTTCTCGTCCTTGGTTTTTCATTCACCATTAGTCTAATTGATGATAAGCCGTGAGTCTCCAAATACTCATAGCTTCTTGACGCCCAAGATTATGGCTTCCCTTACACTAGTGATGCATGCTTCATACTCTACCATGTTGTTGGTGCACTCGAATGCTATGGGTCTTGAGATAGGAATAGGGACGTTGTCTGGAGAGTAGAGGATTGCTTCGACTCCACTTCCTTTAGAATTTTATACGCCATCGAAGAATAACGACCACTCTTCTTTCTTTATCTTCTCTTCACTTTCAATAATCAAGAGATCTTCATCAGGGAAGAATATTTCGAGCGGTTGATAGTCCAGGAGAGAATGAGCGGCAAGATGATCAGCGAGGGCTTGCCCCTTGATTGCTTTCTGAGTGACATAGGTGATCTCAAACTCAAACAGGAGTAATTGCAACTTAGCTATTCTTCTAGTGAGTGCTAGTTTCTCGAACAGGTATTTGAGCGGATCCATGTGAGCGAGGAGGAGAATAGGGAACGCAATCATGTATTGTCGGAGACGCTAAGTTGCCCAGACTAGGGCGAGGTAAGTCCTCTCGATTAGGAAATACCTGGTCTCGTAGTCGGTGAACTTTCGGCTCAAATAGTATATTGCTTGTTCCTTCTTTCCGATCTCGTCGTGCTGGCCGAGAACATAGCCAATGGCTTCTGTTGCTACCGAGAAGTATAACAATAGGGGTCGTCCAGGAGGGGGTGGCACTAGAACTGAAGGATTCATGAGATATTTCTTAATGTGGTTGAAGGCGACTTGACAATCATTATTCCATTTTTTGGTACATTTTTCTTAAGGAGCTTGAATATGGGCTCACAGATAGGTGTGAGTTGTGCGATGAAGCGACTGATGTATTGAATTTTGCCGAGGAAACCATAGATTTCTTTCTCAGTTCTTGGCAGGGGCATCTCGATGATTACTCTGGTTTTGGTCTCGTTAACCTTGATGTCATCCTTGCTCACCATAAAGCCAAGGAGTTTGCCTCCAGTTGCACCAAAGACATTTCTGAGGGTTGAGGTGGAGCTTGTACTTTTCCAACCTATTGAATAACTTCTTCAGATCTTCAAAATGTCCTTCAATCGTGCGAGATTTGACGATCATATCATCCATATATACTTCGAGCTCTTTGTTCATCATATCGTGGAATAACGCTGTCATTGCTTGCTGATATGTTGCTCCTGCGTTCTTCAGACCGAACAGCATTACCCTGTAACAGAAGGTTCCCCATGTAGTGATAAACGATGTCTTCTCGCGATTTTTGACAGCCATCTTGATTTGATTGTAGCCTGAGAATCCGTCCATGAATGAGAAGATTTTATACCCTGCGGTGTTGTCGACCTGTCGATATGCGGCAGAGGGAAGTCATCTTTAGGACTGGCTTTGTTGAGATCTTAGAAGTCGATGCACATTCAAACTTTGCCATCCTTCTTTGGGACTGGTACAATGTTGGTGCGCCATTCAGGGTAGTTGGAGACTACCAAGAATCCTGCATTGTATTGTTTGATAACTTCATCGCAAACTTTCAAGGCCCACTATGGCTTCATTCTTCTCAATTTCTGCTTAACTAGCTTCATATCTGGCTTTGTTAGCAGATGGTGTACAATGAGCTCTTCATCGAGCCCTGACAATCATGGAGCTAGGAACTCTATCATTCTCTATTTTATCTCTGGTGGCAATGATTTCCCAATGCGTACTTCCCCAAGGATCTTTGGTGTCCCTAAGTTTACTATCTCAAAATCATCAGCTATAACATTGGCTTTAGATTCGAACTTTTTGAGGAGATCCTCTAGTTCGGAAGCCAGGTCATCATCTTCCCCATCCCGAGCTTCGTCCAGACCTATGAATTCGAAGTCTAATTTGATATCAAAATCATATGATTCGATTTCAAACTCATGCGACTCTTCAGATGAACTTAGCAAACTCATACGACTCTTCAGACGAACTTAGCACATTATTGAATGTAGGAAAAGAAATGCTTTTTGGTTTTTAAATTTTTTTTTTAATTGAAATGCTAGATGTTTTTTGCTTTTGAAAGTTTTTTATTTTTTGGATTTTTGAACTTCACGGAACCTTAAACAAGTGGGCATTGCAAACCATGATTGATCCCAGCTTGTCCCAAGGTACCAATCGTTACTTAAACAGGCGTTTTTTTTAAGCCAAAGCCCTCAGATGACTCTCTAACTGATTCCGAAGTTAAGGAAATAGATGACCATTCAGGACCCCACGCTCTTTCCCCTGGAGAGGTGGGGGCTGATGATTTGGGCGAAGAATCATGGTCTAGCCCAATGACCATGATTTCTCACTGGTCGGGTTTGAGATCTGAGTCATACTCAGTCCCTCCCAGATCACTTACCTTGCATTGCAGTTTGTCTAGTTCCACGGTGAGACACAAGCTTGGAATCTGGACATTGGACCAATCCAGGGCTGGCCATTTCCCTTTCTTGGTCCAATGGATGGGCTGATTCTGCCCCTGGCTGATGGTTGATGGTGTTGACTTCACAGAGTTGGGTAGGTTATGCCCCTTGTTGATTGATGCTGAGATGGGTAAGTTGTGCCCCTGGTTGGCTGGAATTGAAGTGGGCAGGTTGTGCCCCTGGTTGACTGGAATTGAAGTGGGCAGGTTGTGCCCCTGGTTGACGAGAGCAGGTATTAAAGTACCTTGGTCCTGAAGTTGCTGTATTTTTATTTTTATTTTTTTGTCTTCATCCTCTTATTGTGGAGGCTTAGGTGGTTCGAGAATCCAATCTCATCGAATGGGAGGCCACATGGCCCATGCTAGGCTCATCGGGAGACCTTTATGTAGCACGGTTGGTAAATTTCTTCTTGGATCTCTGCAAGGCTCTCTAGGTCTGATAAATTGAATGGGTAGGTATTGAAACTTCTTCTTTCTTTTGACTGACCTTTACCCGAGTCCCCATTTGTATTGATTATATACCAGAAGGATCCTTCTGAACTTGAAGTGATTCTTCATGTGATACTTGAGACTTAGACGTTCTGCTGGTGGAAAGACGCAATCTACACTTATCGGTTCTGGATTGGGGATAGTGTTTTCAGTCTCAAACTCGAAACTATGAAACGAGATGTCTTCTTCAGAGTGTTGGATGTTAATGACGGGGATATCTGGTTCAGTGGCAGCAATATTGGAAGGAATGATGAGCTCTTTCTCTACATTAACAAAGATCACTTGATTCCCATAGATATACTTCACCTGTTAATGCAAAGTTGATGGCACAGCCCCGACCTTATGTAACCAAAGTCGTCCGAGCAACATGTTGAAAGAGGCTGATATATCCAGGATTTAGAATGTGATAGTGGAGACTTCTGGACCTATCTGTACCTCTATGTCGACTTCTCCTTCCACTAATCGGCGGGTATTATCGAATGCTCTGACGTACATAGTGCTGGGTTGAAATGAGGGACTGATTCTCAGGCGTTCCGCCATCTTGAAAGGGCAGACATTTAAGCTTGAGCCATTATCGATAAGAACTAGTGGAACACAGATGTCTTTATATCGTAAGGCTGTGTTGAGAGACTGCCTATGGTTGCACCCTTCTGGTGGCAACTCATTATCGGTGAAGGTGATGGCACGCAGAGCCAGAAGTTGTCCGATCATCAATGCTATCATCTCGGGTGCCGTGTCTGAGGAGACGTGGGCATCGCTCAGTGTCTTAGCGAACATTTTCCAATGTGTGCGAGATGTGCAAAGAAGCTCTCCAAGATTTGGGCAGGGATTGACTTGAGCTGAGTTGCAATGTCATATTCAGCTTCATTTTTGTTGACGAGGCCTGCGAGGGCGCTTTTGGGATCTCCTTTATTTTAATTATCTCTTCAGATGCAACGCCCATTAAGGTTCATGTTCCCTACCTCGGCACATTTTGGGTAGTGCCATGGGACTTCCTTGTAATTTTCTCCTCCTTTGCTTTCCAGAACCACTGGTTCTTGCCGCTGTGCTGGTGTGGGTACCAGATCTTCCTCATATGGAGCTTTTGCCTTGAGGACTACATTGTTGCTTGTGCTGAAGGGATAATATCGAGGCTTATCTTCATAGATCACATAAGGTTGTGGTCCTGGCTTGACTGTTCCTAGAGCGGGAGGTTTCCATGGAATGAACACTAGCCCTCTTGATATGGCGAAGGGTCTCTCTGTTCGACCCAGCTGCTGTAGTGTAATTAATACACCTCCAGGATGTCTTTGTGGCTCAGGGACAGGATTTGCCCCTTGCAATATGACCGGTTCGACTGGGGAAGCCCCTTCTAAGACAATGGATTCTTACTGTTGATAGGTATAATCTCTCCATTATGGATTGAATTGTTCCTGAATTGAAGCTGCCCCTTGCAAAATGACAGGTTCGTATGCGGCCTCGATGTATGACTGTGCTCCTTCCAGAACGGCCGGCTCCTAACATGAATGATTGTAAGGTGCCCCTTGCGAAAGGACGAGCCTCTGGACGACCGGTGTATCATATGATGGTACTCCTTCAAGTACCAATGGCTCAAAAGCTGAGGGAAGGAAGGGGTTTGCCCCTTGTAGGACTGGAGGAGAGTTTATTGACCCATAAGTGTAGGCATGAATGGACTGGATAGGGGAGAAGAAGCGATTGAGGCGCTCTCCCTCTTCTATGCTGTTGACGGCAGGGCTGCGAGATGAACTGGGGTCCGTTGGATGCTGAGGTAGGGGATTCTGAAGAATATTAGTAGGAGAAGCTGGAGAAGTTCCAGGGATCGAGATGACGATCTTGCGGTCATCAATCAGATTTTGCATGGCATTCTTCAAAGTCATGCATCGCTCAGTGGTATGGCCATGTCCTTGATGGTAGGCACAGTACTGATTTTCTCGATAGTTTAGAGGTAGAGGATTTGAAGGAGGCCTGGGTGTCATTAGAGTGAGCAATTGCTTTTGTACTGGCATAGTCATGACTTGACTGAGTGGCTGAGTGAGAGGAGTGAATTTCCTGAACTCCCTGTAATTTTGCGAATTCTGATAGAGTATTGGCCATTTCCCCTGAACTGCTGTTGATGTCGAGGTGGTTGCGACTATGATTGAGGATTTTGTTGTGGTGGGGATGGTTGAAGTTGGTACCTCTGAGGTTGATGCTAAGCTTGATTCTACTGATATGGTTGGCGTCCTTGTGGGGGAGCATATTGGTTACCCTGAGCAGTGGTGATGATGTTGTTTACTTCTGTCGGGCAAGGAGGAGAACTGCTGCGATTTCCATTCTCATATCCAATAGGTCTTCCTTCCACCCTGTTTCGTTTGACTGGAGTGGCCTGATAAGGCCATGGGGAGATTGTCCCTGAGCGTATTCCTGCTTCAACTTGCTCTCCAACACGGATCAACTGAGAGAAATTCACATATGGATGCGAGATGAGATATCCAGATATGCCAGGATATGTTGAATGAACAATCATGGAGATTTGTTCTTCGTCGTCGATGGGTGTCCGCATTCTTGTTGTCATAGCTCGCCAACGTCCCACATAAGCTGACAATGTTTCATCACTCATTTGCTTGAGAGCTGCGAGGTCCGCTCTCCTGGGTGCCATGTTAAGATTGTATGCGAATCTGTCGATGAAAGACTAGGAAAGCTGCTCCCATGTCCTGATGCGATGACAATCCAATAATGTATACTAGTCTAAGGCATCGCCCTTGTGAACAGTTGCCTTACCTAGTAGGGCAACCAACCGAGGCTCAGACCCTTCCGAATCGGCCGTCCGGGCCTATCAAGTTACCAACAGGAACTCGAAAGAAAGTACAAGAGCTTCATCCGTTGCTTGCTGGATGCGCGTTAGCGCAACGGCTGTCGCGCGTCAGCACTCATTCCGTTGCTTGTTGGAATAGGTCCTGTTCAAGCTGCCCTCCTTTATTCATCTATACCAGCTGCCATGCACGACCCCATAGGAAAGATTTCTGCGCCTCTCTCTAGATAAGAAGCAGAACGCACCATCTCATTATAGATCGTTAGTAGGGAAGTTTCGCTCAAACCAAAGATCCTCTCCGGTCTTCTTTTAATGGCCCGTACAACCCTGGGTTTAGCTCTTAGCAAGGAGGCGTATGACCTACCTATGAAGGTTGTATTCCGACTTGGTGGGTAACAGATACGACTACTGACACCATCAGGACGCCCTAGGCCAGTTAAGGCAAGTGTAAGGAAGCGACTTCCCTCACCAGCAAACGGAGGCTTCAAAGCCCGTCAATTTAGCTATCTGGATATCTATATCTTTTGCTCGGCTTTGGCCTCGCTCCCGAGAAGAGGTAGATAGGCCGAACCCCTTTGATCTATAGAATCGAATTAGTTGTTTTTCTGATTGACGAAAGGTTTTAAAAAAATGGCACGGTTTCAACTCACAGGAAGAACGGCTAGACTGAAGATAAATCAAATCCAATGAAAAGGAAAAGATGGGCAATATGTTCTCATATAATGTTGCTCCAATTTGACCTAGCTGGCGAGCGATCCCAGTCCGCGGCAGAGAACAGTCTACTGTTCCGGTCCCCGGTCCATATGTGGGTCATCCAGTGGATTTGCAACCGGCTAATTAGGCCCTTTACTAAATAAATGCAAGATCATGAAAGCGGATAACTTCGTTGCGGTGCATTATTATGGTGTTTCATACCATGGGGAAACTAAATCTCCCTCTTGGTGTTAGTCAAATTCCGCCTGATTCTTCTTGAATTCGGTTATTTTATGTTCTTTCATAAGGATTTTCAGGTTTGCAAATTTAGCTAAGTGTTAGTCATTCTTGTAAAATCACTGATTTAGGTCGTTTAACATCGACCGCTGGAAGATCCGATCTGGGGGGTGAATAGAACATGGCGATGTGTGTCTAAGAGCGATGGTGCGATGGAGAGGTGAGAGAGATAATAGAAAAGCCAAATTGGAAGGTGGTTAATTTACACTAGAGGGTGACTAACAGTGTAGGTGTGTACCAAAAAGAAAAAAAGAGCAAAAGCCTGACATGAGAGAGATAAGTAGAAATGTCAAAAGTCAAAAAGCTTTAAAAAAAAATTACTTATTAAGATAAGTAACTTTTAAGAGATAAGGTACTTTTCAATTATACTTGCCAAATGAACTTAAGTGCCAAAAGTAACCTAACGACTTAAGTTCAATTGAAAAGTAGCTTATTTGGTAGTATCCAAACGGGCCCTAAAAGTCAGGAAGATCTAAAACTCAGGTGGGACATACCAACGAAACAGTAGACCTTAGGAAGGCTTCCACGGTCGGGCTCACTGTCCCCACTGTTTTCTTTGGTGGGTTTACTTGAGATTTGGATCTGCCTTGTTCTTCAGTTCATGCCTTAAAATGATCTCTCCAAATGGATGGACGGTGTGGATACAATATATACATCATGGTGGGGCCCACATAAGTTAGCTAATCCGTGTCCGAGTCACAGGCAATCCATTCCCCAGCGAATGCAGGCGCGGTTTAGGTGGATCCCTAACTATGGGGCCCATTGTGATGTACGTGAGTTACATCCACACCGTCCATCCATTTTGAAATCTCATTTTAAGGCATGATGCCAAAAACGAAGCAGATCCAAATCTCGATGGACAATAATACCACATAAAGCAGTCGTGATTAAATCCCTGCCATTAAAAACTTCATGTGGACCATGATGTATTTGTATTATCCATGACATCCATCCATTTTCAAGAGTCATTTCAGAGCATGATCCGAAAAATGAGGTAGATCAAAGGCTCCAGTAGACCACACCAGAGGAAGCAGTCGTGACAATAACCTCCACCGTTGAAACTTTCTTTTGGTCCACCGTGACGCTTAGTTGCCATCTAACCTGTTCATAAGGTCACATGGATCTGGATGAATGGAAATCATAAGTATCAGCTTGATCTAAAAGTTTTGTGGCCACCAAGAGGCTTTCAGTGGTAGGAATTCAATCCCCACTGTTTCCCATGGTGTGGTCCACTAGAGACTTCAATCTACTTTATTTTTGGGTTCATGCCATAAAATGATCTTTCAAATTGGATGAACGGCTTGGACAAAGAAAATATATCACTGTGGGCCCCGTAGAACCCCTAACAGGACCGTCCGTCTCTAGATAGGTCCTAGTGGGGGTAGGAAGCTGATTGCGTACTGACTAAACCTTGAAGGGTCCACCGTGATTTATGTATTTCATCCACTCCATTAATCCATTTTGACAGATAATTTTATGGCTTGAGACAAAAAATTGAAGCATATAAAAAGCTTAAGTGGACAACACCACAAGAAACAATGTGAATTGATCCGGTACCGTTGAAAAATTCTTAGAGGCCGCGGAAGTTTTGAATCAAGATGATATTTTTTTCCCTTCATCAACATCTGTGTGATCCTATGAACAGGTTGGATGACAAATAAACATCACTGCGGACCCTAGAAAGGTTTCAACGGTGGAAATCATTATACCCACTATTTCTTGTGGTATGGTCCACCTGAGTTTTGGATATGCTTTAATTTTGGTTTCAACCCCTTAAATGAACTGGAAAATCGGATGGACTGTGTAGATAAACTACATATATATTTGCCGTGGGCCCAACTTAGTTTACTCAGTCTGATAAGCGTCTTGAGTAACTCAGGAAGCAATCCGATTTCGTGGGGGTAGTACCCCATTCATGCCCTTGGTGGGATCCACTGAATCCGTGCTCAACGAATCCGCTTCCCAACGGATTGCATGGCGCTGATTAGGTACTTCCCCGGTCGATCACGAGGGCTCGAGATCTGAGGGCCACCGTGATGTATTGATTTTATCCACATCGTCCATGCTATTTTAGAATTGGGGCCCAAAAATGAGGCAGTTCTAAGGCTTTCTATTGAAATGTTCTTAGGTGCCAAGGAAGTTTACAATCAAGCTGATATTTATTTTTTTACCTTTCATCCAGGTCTCTATGAACTTGTGAACAAGTTGGATGGCAGATAAACATCACAGTGGTCCCTCGGTAGGTTTCGATGGTAGGCATCACTAGCATCGCTACTTCCTATGGTGTGGTCCCGTTCAGACTTAGATTTGACTCATTTTTTAGACCACATAAAAAAAATCAGATGGGAAAATGTATGGACGGTGTGGATAAAATCCATACATGACGGTGGCCCTCAAAGCCTTATGGTACTCGGTGCTTGGATAGACAGGCAGTGGAAGGTACCCAATCCGCGCCCAATACCAAAAGCGGATTGAGGCGACAGCTGGTTGCCATACGGGTGGAATGTCATCATATTTTGTGGGCCCTACCATGATATATGTGGGGTATCCACACCATCCATTCATTTGGAGAGATCATTTTAGGGCATGATCTAAAGAATGGTTCAGATCCAAAGCTCGAGTGGACTGCACCATGGAAAACAGTGGAGAGAGTGATGTCCACTGTTGAAACCTTCCTATGGTGGACATAATGGTTATTTGAGATCCAACCTGTTCGTGAGTTAACACAGGACATGAAAAAAGGGAAAACACAAATATCAACTTGTTTAAAACCTTCTGTGGACCTTAGAAGTTTTTAAGGGTAGGCGTTCAATCTCCACTATTTTTTGTGGCAGGTTGGACAGTGTGGATACAATACATATATCATGGTAGGCCCCACAAAACATGGTGACGTCCCGCAAGTCTCGGTACTCAACTGGTTTTTTGCTAATCCTAGCTAATTTTCAGCGACATTTGAATGTTCTTTTGAGGTTTCTTATAAGGTTTTTTTCATCTTTTGTAATTCTTTTTCACTCATATGAATGAATAACATGGATGTACTCACATATATCATAGAGTATTATTCATTTTTCCACATTTGAAGATGAAACAATTTTAAACCTAATGGAGAATACTTTTCTCTTTGATTCAACTAGGGATTCACATTCTCAAGGACACGCTATCTAATGATGAGATTTTGGACCAAACATTTTTTTTTTGTTTGAGAATATAACCATTATTATTCACATTAATTTTTGTGTCAGATGGAGAATTTTTCTTTTTATAGTGGGAAGTAGGTTGGGATCTAGCTACTGAAGATGAACTTTTTTTCTCTAAGAATGCAACCAGATTTCAAATTATTGTTTTGTGTAAGAAAGAGACAAATACTTATAAAGTTTTTGAGTCTTATGCATTCTTGGTGAGATCTAATTTTTATTATTGTTTAGTTTTCAATAACTTTATTATAAGTACTGCAATAACTTGTTTGTACTTTTAATGCAAGCAAGGAGTAAGACAAATACAGAGAATCATTCCAAGCTTATAGTGAACCATACGGCTGGTTCGAAGCCGTTTGTCCGGCTTTGTATTGAGATGGTATAATTTACTTTATTTGTCTTACATTTAGTGATTTGTTTTCGTAATCGCATTACTTATCCTAAAATTGTAAATATGATATTTCTCGTTTAAATGGAATAGTGTGACCAGGAGACCCAGCGGGAACCTGATTTCATTACTTTCTATCGGAATACACACATGAGGAAGATGACGAGAACTTGGGTAACCCCTTGGTTTCGTGTTTTATCCATTTTCACTGGATCATTCAATTTTTTTTTTCTTTGAGAGATAAGTTAACTAACCTTAGTTAACCTGTAAACTAAGGATTATGGAGCTTGTGATTCAACTAATTATCCTTCCACTAACTTAAGCATCCAGTGTGTAATGTGAAAAATGAGCATCAAATCCTAACATATTCTAATATATTGATTAACCTAATTAACTCATCCATGAAATTTTTCAATCCTTGGAATCCAAATTCATTAAATACTTTTTTTTTAGTTGTAAACTATACTCTGGAATCCATGTATCTTATTAACAAGTTATACTACAAAAATTTGAAACAAAATTCACATATTTAAAACACAACCTAAATATGAATTAAGAATGCAATTGACTCACACTAAAGAATAAAAAAATAACAGTCCTAACTACACCACTTTTGCAGGTCTCTCGATTGCATTTAGCATATGCAACAAGCCTTTAAACCCCTAGGTCACTCCTAATGGATGAGTTATAGTCTCGTGAGGGTTTGCAGACAACACACCCACAAAGTTTGCTTTAAACCTAAGCAAGGTATAGATGCTTGCAAGAGACCCCCATTTGCAAAGGTCATTCAACCAAATGGTTAGAGCTTTCCAAGATCAATGGTTAATCCGGGACCAAGTATAAAAGGATGAGCCAGTTTCGTCCACTCGTGAATAACTCGTATCAGACATCATGAGATTTTCCCTAGCCTTACTCTGCGATTCCTTCACAAGCATATGTCGCTCCATACGATTAATACTGAGTCCTGAATCACCATCACATCTCTTTCCATTGTCTCTCCTGCGCCCATTGCAATTATATCGAGCACATCGCCAACAACAAAACATTAATTTGGCACGCCTACGCTGAGCGTAAGTGGATCGACCCTCATAAGCAGGATGTTGCTGGTAAATTCGAAGTTGTGGCTCCAAATATTTTCAGATGATATCCTTAAGCTCAAGAGGAAGAGGCATGTGGCGCAGAAAAAACGACGCAAGCAAAATACTTCTTACCATTTTGGTACTTTCTAACCAAGCAGGGCATTGAATTCTAAGTTTAAACTCTTAGTCAGCAAGAGAGCTTTTGACTAACCTTCCCGCACTTACAACAAATCAAGAACAGACAAATGAATGGTCGAACTTGATGTCGGGCTAGCTGGTTTTTTTTTTTTTTTTTTGACAAAATTTACAAAAATGCAGATTCTTAGGATGCAATCCTCACCCCCCCAACCTAAATTTTACATTGCCCTCAATGTGAAAATGATGCATGCAATCGTAAATGAGAACAAAAAGATAAAATGAAAGGGATGAGTATCACCTGAAACTTGAAGCACCTTCTGTAAGACACGAACTAAACATACAAAACAACTAAAAGAAACAATTTAGGCCTACCTAAGCTACACCTCCATCAGACTAGGAGGTCAAACATTTATGTATACCGGATCCTGAAGAGAGATGTTCTCCTCTTCCTTATCGAACTCCTCCACATATGGCTTCAATCTTTGACTATTAACCTTAAAGCTCATGCCATTATGTGGGTTAATAATTCTACAGCCTCATGTGAAAATACTTCTTTAACAATGAATGGGCCATTCCATCGTGAACGGAGCTTACCAGGAAAGAGTTGGAGTCTAGAGTTGTATACTAGAACTTTTTGATCAACGGTGAAGGTTTTTCTCAAAATATGATGATTACCTTCATTCTCTCTTTATACAATTTAGCATTGTTATATGCTTCTCGTCTCAACTCTTCCAACTCATTCACTTGTAATTTCCTTAGCTTACTCATATCATCAATGTTCATGTTAGATTTTCGTATTGCCCAGTAGGCTCTATGTTCCAATTACACAGGTAAGTGACAGGCATTGCCATAAACAAGTCTGTATGGTGACATACCAATTGGCGTCTTATAAGCTGTCCTGTAAGCCCAGAGAGCGTCGGATAGTCTCAAGGACCAATCTTTCCTATCTGGCCTCACAGTCTTTTCCAAGATGCGTTTAATTTCTCTATTAGACACCTCGGCCTATCCATTTGTTTGTGGATGATATGGGGTACTGACTTTGTGCTTCACTCCATATTTCTTCATTAACGTTTCGAATGGACGGTTACAAAAGTGAGTGCCACCATCACTAATAATGGCTTTAGGTGTTCCAAACCTAGAAAAAATATTTTCTTTTAAAAATCGTAGGACAACATGATGATCGTTTGTCCTACATGGAACAGCCTCTACCCATTTGGAAACATAGTGTACTCCTACTAAGATATACAAAAAACCAAATGAGTTGGGAAATGGTCCCATGAAATCGATGCCCCAATAATAAAAAATTTCGAGTGACATAATGGGTGTCAAAGGCATCATATTCCTTCGAGAAATACTTCCCAACCGTTGACAACAGTCACAAGCTACACAATGCTCATGGGTGTCCTTAAACAATGTTGGCCAGTAGAACCCACACTGTAAAATTTTAGCAGTAGTTCTTTTTGCAGAAAAATGGCCGCCACATGCTTCTGAGTGACAGAAAGAGATGACACTTCTCTGCTCACTCTCCGGTATACATCTCCTCAAAATTTGATCTGGGCAGTATTTGTACAAATATGGATCGTCCCAGACAAAACTTCTTACCTCTGTTTCAAATCGTTTCCTATCTTGTGTCGTCCAGTGATAAGGCATTTTACCAGACACAAGATAGTTAACGATGTCAGCATACCAGGGCAACGGGGAAATTGAAAACAATTGTTCATCAGGGAATGTATCTTGAACATCATTCTCCTCAATGGTATCATCGTGTACAAGCCTAGAAAGATGATGGGCCACTACGTTTTCTACTCCTTTTTTATCTTTAATTTTCAAATCGAATTCTTGGAGTAGAAGGATCCAACGAAGCAATCGGGGCTTAGCATCTTTCATAGAAAGTAGATACTTAAGCGCCAAATGGTCTGTGAATACGATTACTTTGGATCCAAGCAAGTAGGACCGAAATTTGTCCAAGACGAAAACCACTACAAGCAACTCTTTTTCGGTTGTTGAGTAGTTCACTTGGGCAGAGTTCAAAGTTCTGCTTGCATAATGAATAACGTAGGGCTTTCTATCTTTTCTTTGGCCTAACACGGCCCCCATAGCAAAATCACTTGCATCGCACATAAGTTCAAAAAGAAGTGTCCATTCAGGTGGTCTCATGATTGGGGCAGTAGTCAATGATTGTTTTAAGGTTTGGAAAGCTGTCTCACAATCACTAGTCCACTCAAACTGGATGTCCTTTTGTAAAAGGTTGCTCAAAGGTCTAGATATTGCGCTGAAATTTTTGATGAACCTTCTATAAAACCAAGCATGACCAAGGAAAGAGCGTATGTCACGCACAGTTTTAGGGGTGGGTAGCTTAGAGATAACTTCTAGTTTAGACTTGTCTACCTTAATACCATTTTCAGAAACTATATGGCCCAAAACAATTCCTTCTGAACCATGAAGTGGCATTTCTCCCAATTCAAGACTAAATGCTTCTCTTCACACCTAGTTAACACAAGAGATAAATTGTGTAGACACTCTTCGAAATCACACCCAAAGAATGAGAAGTCGTCCATGAAAATTTTCAATTTATGCCCAAGCATATCTGAAAAGATATTCATCATGCACCTTTGGAATGCTGCAGGTGCATTACACAGTCCAAATGGCATTCGTTTGTAGGCAAATGTGCCGAATGGACATGTGAAAGTTGTCTTTTCCTGATCCTCAGGGGCGATCTCAATTTGGTTGTACCCTGAGTAACCATCTAGGAAGAAATAAAAAGGATGGCCTGCTACCCTCTCTAGAATTTGATCAACAAATGGTAGCGGGAAGTGGTCTTTCTTTGTAACCAAGTTAAGCATCCTATAGTCAATGCACACATGCCAACCCGTGGTGACACGTGTTGGAATGAGTTCATTGTTAGCGTTGGGCACAATGGTAATTCCGAATTTCTTTGGAACCACTTGGGTTGGACTCACCCATTCACTATCAGATATCGAGTAAATGATACCTGCATCTAATAGTTTGATCACCTCGTTCTTGATAACCTCCATGATGTTTGGATTAAGACGCCTTTGAGGTTGTCTTGTTGGTTTAGCGTCTTCTTCGAGGTGTATCCTATGGGTGCAAATAGAGGGACTAATACCCTTTAAATCTGAAATATTCCAACCTAAGGCCCCCTTGTGAGTCTTAATAATTTCCAACAATCTACTCTCTTGTGTGTTATCTAGGTGTGTAGAGATGACAACATAGTAAGTCTTATCTTGACCTAAGAATGCATATCTGAGATCATTGGGAAGTGGTTTCAGGTCAAGATTGTGTGCATTGGCAATGGATGGTGTAGGTTGTGACTTTGATATTGCCAAAGATTCAGAGTAGGGTTTACATCCACCATTGTCAATCACCTCAGTGGTGTTTTCTTCATCTTCAACATCATGATTATCCCCATTGGACTCACAATGTTCCATGTATTCGACCAAACTATCTTCCAAACTCTCTTCATTTTCCAAAGTAGTCATGAAATTCATTTCATGAATGTAATCATTCCCCATTGGTTGCTTAACTAGATTGAAAATATTTAGCTCAAGCGTCATGTTGCCAAATGAGAGCTTCATCATACTATTCCTACAATTAATGATAGCATTTCATGTTGCAAGGAATGGTCGGCCCAAAACGATTGGGACTTGAGCACTTGTATTAGAAACCGGTTCCATATCCAAGACGATGAAGTCTACAGGAAAGTAGAACTTTTCCACTTGGATTAGAACATCTTCTACAACACCCCTTGGTACTTTGATAGATCGGTCTGCCAATTGTAATGTGATTGAGGTGGGTTTCAACTCCCCCAACTTGAGTTGAGTGTAGACCGAATAGGGTACGAGGTTTACACTAGCACCAAGATCTAACAGTGCATACTCAATCCTGAAGTTCCCAATAACACATGGGATAGTGGGACTTCCAGGATCTTTGTACTTTGGTGCAGTGCGGTGTTGTATGATAGCACTCGCTTGTTCCGTGAGGAACGCTCTCTTGTGCACATTCATTTTATGTTTCACTATGCACAAGTCCTTGATGTATTTGGCACATG
Organism: Liriodendron chinense; assembly: GCA_003013855.2. Lineage (NCBI taxonomy): Eukaryota > Viridiplantae > Streptophyta > Magnoliopsida > Magnoliales > Magnoliaceae > Liriodendron > Liriodendron chinense. The sequence goes on from PVNU02002307.1 coordinate 480,032, forward strand.
AGGGTATTTGCTTGATTGCATCCAATAAAGGAATGTTTACCGTCACTTTCTGCAGGAGCTCTAAGACATCTTGATATTTTAATGGAGGTGTAGGATTACGCAATCTCAATCTTGAAGGAAATGGGACAGGTGGCTCACTTAAACCTTTCACTTTCTCATTCCTTATCAGCTCTTGAGTAAGTTTGGGTTCACTATCACCTTTAAGAGTGGATTCATCATCCGGCATCTCTACCGGTTGTGGAACATCTTTCTCAATTGTTTTTCCACTTCTAAGTGTGATGATGGACTTTGCTTGCTCATGTTGTGTACTAGAACTTGATTCCCCCACATGATGCATATTTCTAGGGTTGGGCTGTGGTTGAGATGGAAGTATGCCATTTTCCCTAGCATTGATTTGGGTCTCAATTCTAGTCATGGATTGAAGAAGTGATTGATTTATTTGAGCTTGTTGTTGCATGAAGGCTGTCAATGCATCATTTTCAAGGGCCCTTTTTGGTGGGGGCACATATGGTTGCGCATTATTTTGAGCCCTATTAAAATGGTTTGGGGGTCCCTGTGGTACATTGGGTGCATTCACTTGCAATCCATTCCTCCAACTAAAATTGGGATGATTCCACTAATTAAGATTATATGAATTGCCTAATGGTTGAGCAAGCAGTCCTTGGTAAGCATTTATGGCATTTACATGATCATGATTTATTTCTTCAAAAGCTAGGATTGTTGGACAATCCTTTGTATCATGGTTTTGGTCTCCACAAATGCTACAGATGGTAGTTGTGGGATTGGTCCGCACCATATTCATTCCTCTCCCTAATTCCATGGCCTCTACCTTTCGTGTCAAGTTGGCCAACTTTGCTTGCATATCATTCTCTACATCAATGACATATATACCCCCTTTTTCCTTTTGGATGGGTCTAGAACTAAGCGGTTCCGTTTTATGAGGAGCACCCCATGATTGAGTGTTCTCTGCTAACCTATCTAGAGAATCCCATGCGTCATTAGGCTCTCTTTCTATGAAGTTGCCTCCACACATCATCTCAATGAATTGGCGGGTGTCGTAGTTAACACCATCATAAAAGAATTTGAGTATTCGCCATACTTCAAATCCATGATATGGGCATGCAAGCAAGAGTTCCTTAAAATGTTCCCATGCTTGAAAAAAAATTTCATTCTCCTTTTGAGAGAACATCATAATGTTCTTGCGCAAGGCATTAGTTTTGTGCGCTGGGAAGAACTTCTTAAGGAATTCTTGGCTCATGCCTTGCCAAGAGTCTATTGTACCGGGTCTTAATGTGTGGAGCCATGCCTTAGCCATTTCTTTCAAAGAAAATGAGAATATCTTTAGGTCTAATGTAGTCATCATTACCAATTCCTGTTTGCAAAGTTGCCACCACCTCTTCAAAATCTTTGAGGTGGAGATATGGGCTTTCATATTTAAGCTCATGAAATTTTGGGAGCAACTGTATGATGCCCGGCTTAAAACCAATGCTCCCAGTGTTAGCTGGGAGCACTATACATGATGGTGTAGTTGTTCTAACCGGTTGGAAATAATCTCGCAAGGTTCTAGGACCTTGTTCTCTATTAGCCACTTCATTCTCATCCACATGTGTCGGTTCATCCCGATTTAGATTGTTCCTATTTTGATTTACATTTTCCATGGTATCAAGTGTGTCTTTTAGTCCTCTCCTTTTTGAATGAGAGAGTCCAGTAACTAGCCCACCCACACTAATCAAACGGTTATGATGATCACGGGTCCAATGGGGCATATACTAAATCGATCACCCACAAAACTGGATCTAAACCACTTTAAAAAATTCAAATATATGAATCTTTTGTCAAGATCTCATCTACCACACAATCACAATCACAACTATCCTAAAATAAAAGAAAAGAAAAGAAACTAAGACTAGCAAGCTTTCTTTTGTTTTTGTGATCAACTTCCACACGTGTAGGACAACCGTAACACTTGGGTAACGATATCCCAAGTAGGGCAACGTTTGATCATACGTGATTGAGTTAATTCCAAAAACAAGAGAGAAAGAGAATACTAAAAACAAAAGATAATACATCACATATAAAGCAAGAAAAGAAAGAAAAAGAACTCTACTACTTTCCCTAACCTTTCTCAAAGATCGAAGCACAAGGTGTCTTGCAATGGCAGAGTCAGAAGCGAAGATAGAGACCAATTTCTCCTGGTCAATAGAGGTTCAAAAGAACACTCCACCCACTCTTTGAATCTCAAGAAAAATTAAAAAAGGATTCATTTTTACAACTAAAAGCAAAAATCAAAGAATTAAAAGCAAAAGGAAATAAAAGAACTAGAAAGAAGTAATGCACACTCCCTCACTTCTCTCACAATTACAAATAAACGAAGATCAAGGCGGCAAGCCGGCCATTTAGATCTCTTACAATGCAATGCATAATATGAGAAGGAAAAGTGCAGAAAGGAAAGAAGAAAGAAAAAAAATGCTTTCTACTGCTTAAAATAAATAATAAATAAATAACTAGACTAAGGAAGAAATTCCGGCGGTAAAGCCGACCTCTGTGCAATTCTAACCCTTGAATCTAAATAAATAGATGAAAAGATGTAGTCTCTTTTCTCTTAAAGACAAAGAAGATGAAAAGGTAGTCAAGGCGGCAAGCCGACCATATGAGACTTCCTCACTTCAAGATCTAAAGAGAGAAAAACTGAAAGACTAAAGAAAATGTGAAGTGTCAATGGATCCAAGGTGGCAAGTCGACCATAGAAGGATCCTCAACCCCACGAGAGAAAGATAATACTTACCTTAATGAACTTTACCGCTTCTATCCCCGGCAGCGGCGCCAAAAATTGATGTGTATTTTACTTGTCCTCCATCAACATGAGGGTCTAATGTAGTGTAGAGATGGGAGTCTAAGGTCGTACCTCAGGGACAGAAACTTAAGAAAGTTAGGGCAAATTCAATCTAGGTAAAAGAAAATAAATTTTAAAAGAAATTGTTTCTAAAAAGATTATCACTTAGATAATAAAGCAAACTAAGGCATAAGGATCCACATATAGAATCATACATGAACATGAGATGTAAACATTCCACCAACATTCATCAATCATGAACCATCTACCCATAAAATAAGAGATATTTACATGAGAATGAAGCATTAGCACACATGAACCATAGAATGGGTCCTAAGCATCCAAAATCCATGAGAGAATGGATCAAAGGCCCATCTACATGTCATGTTTCCGAAAAAAATAAACTAATATGGATTTATGATCATATTCATAGGTGTGATTTGATCTACAACATTGAATAAGTATTAACAAACTTCAAAGTTGTGATACACACTTAAAATAGAAAAATAAACACCACAATATTCATCCATTCATCATGTAAAAATAAAAATTCCACTACATCTCAAGTATGTATAAATCCTACATGCTTCCCTCTCTAGCCTTGGTTGGGGGAATTAGAAAGACATTCTAATTAAATAAACAAAAAAAAGAAGACATTCTAATTAAACAAAAGAAAAAAAAGACATTCTAAATAAACAAAAGAAAAGAAGACATTCTAATTAAATAAACAAAAGAAAAAAAAGACATTCTAAATAAACAAAAGAAAAAGAAGACATTCTAATTAAATAAACAAAAGAAAAAGAAGACAAAGACGAGAGAGAGAGAGAGAGAGAGAGAGAGAGAGAGAGAGAGAGCCTTAGAGAGAATGAGAGAATGAATGGAGAGAGGTAGCCATGCCTCTTTTTATATCCTTCTATGCATGCCCAACGCACCGTGTAGTGTACGTAAGTGTAGATTTTCCTTTTCTTTTTCTTTTTCTTTACTTTCTCTTTCTTCAAATGAAATTTGAGTTGTCTATATTGTTCCTTTCATTGAACAGGTTAAAACTGACCATTGGCTTCTCAAACGGACAATCACAGCTCCCTGTGTAAGTCCAAAATGATCGTGCACCTTTACCTTCTTTTTGGCCCACCTGAAACTCATTTTTCAGAGAAAATCTACCCCTTAGCTTAAAACTTCGCTCTTGATAGCATAGAAGTCTCAGATCTTCCAGGTCAGATCTCAAAAGTTACATGTATAATATGAAATCAAAATAGTAATTTACGTAAGTACGATATTTCTAACTTTAACTTTTAAGAAAATGATAATGGTGTCCTTTGAGTTTTTCTTGAATAGTGCCTTCTACGTACTTCAAAATCTAACGAAATTTGACGTGTAGGTGTTATTTAATATGCTCTACCTGCTGTGCGAAAATCAGCCCAAACTGACACTCTGGTAAAAAGTCAGTTTTTCAAAGTAACCATTTGTCCCACGTTACCGCTCATACTGCACCGTGGTCCATATATACTTTTCTGACTCAATCTAAATCGTCCATATCACTTGGCACAGTAAATAAACCATACAAAATATTCCTTGACGAGAATTAGAATGTCTTTCTTAGTAGGAAAAACACGTACGTGGCCAAATTGCAATGCATATGCAAACTCGATTTAAACCATTGATTTTGGCTATGAAAACTAACTAAAACCCTACTGATTAAGGGTATATATATGCAATATATGAGCTACAACACCCCTCATTGTGAGAAGTTATATGTAAGAATCATTTTAACTTAGTTTAAAGTTATTTTATTACTTATTCATTTCACACTTATAATACTTTATTAATATTACAAAATGATATGTTACGATTTCATACTCAATCTGACTCGAAGGACATTGCACGGTTGACAGCAGACGAGGCATGTTTTAGGGCCCTTGGCTCTAAATCTGGCTACGTCCGTGGTCTCGGGCATGGGGAGGTGCCTGCATTGACTCATTGTAATCATGTTGATGCAGATGAGGCTGCGAGGAGGGCCGAACAAACAGAGGTAACTGTGGCTGAACTTAGGACTGAGGTGTAGGTCATGCAAACAAAATAGGCTCAGTTAGAGGAGATGGTGCGTGCCCTCATATTGTAGCTATTTTAATCACATCCTCAGTGGTAAGTTAAATGTTACATTTAAATTATGCAAGTAGTGTAAAATAGTAACTAATAATAATTTATTTCAGTTATTTTGCAGATTTTCCTACAAACCGATGCTATCTTCCTGGGCCCCGTCGCATTATCAAGGACGTGTGTTTTTTTTTTTATCATTATTATTGATTTTTGTTAAAAATTTTGGACATATGTGTACATATTTTTATGTGTTCAGAATACCTATAAATTTGATTTTAACTAAATTAAATTACTGTTATATTTCAATGGATGATGAAGAATATTGATTGAAACAGGTTATTTTGTTGGATTAATTGGTTCAAATATGGAAAAACATAAAAAAATAAAAAATAAAAAAATTTTAAAAAACGTATTAGCGATGACTTATACTTGTTGCTAATTAGATACATTTTGCGATAAGTTATTAGGTCATCATAACTCATTGGTGATGAGTTGGTGTTTTCGTCACTAAATATAATTTGTGATACAGTATTTGCGACAAAGCTGGCGACAAGCAACACACGTTGCAAACATACTTTTGCGACGAGTTTGACTTTTTAGCCACAAATGAACTCATCGCAAATCGTCTTTATTAGCGACGAGTTTCATCTTTAACAACGTTTTGTGATATGTAATAGCAACGCTGTCAACTTGTCGCCAATTACCTAGATTTTGCAACAAGTTATTAGGTCGTCACAAATAATTAAGTCATTGGCGACGAGTTGGTCTTTTTATCGCTAAATATAATTTGTGATGCTGTATTTGTGATAAAATTTGCTGACGAACAACACTCGTCTCAAAAATAGTTTTGCGATGAGTTTGAGTTTTTTAGCGATGAGTGGACTCGTTGCAAAATGACTTTATTAGCGACGAGTTTCATCTTTGCGACGTTTGACAATGTGTAATGGCGACGTGTCAACTCGTCGCTAATTAGCTATATTGTACGATAAATTATTAGGTCGTCGCAATAATTAAGTCATTGGTGACGAGTTCGTGTTTTCGTCGTTAAATATAATTTGTGACGCCGTATCTGCAACAAAATTAATGATGAGCAATAGTCGTCATAAAAAAGCATTTGCGACGAATTTAGGCTTTTTAGCGACAAGTGGGCTCGCGACAAAAAGCCTGATTTGTTGTAGTGAAGGTGTGGGCGTGAGGGATGTGTAACAACCTACTCAATGTGGGTTTCTCAAATCTCAATATTCGGGATGATAGTTGATTAATTCTAATATGTTCATCTTATTAAGCTCGAGGAGTAGAGTTAGAATACGTAAATTTCTTGGTGATCCATATTCTAGATTGTCCGATCCTGAAAAAATGGCCTGATGGGTGCCAAAGCGAACTTGATCTCAATTAACAGTCTATGATTGATGATTATGGTCCAAAATTAGGAGAAATGCATAGACATGACAAGAAAATGATTGGGTAAAATTTAGTACTTGATCGATTATAGGAAATGTCTAGATCTGGAATTCCACCTTTTGCGAATAAAGGAAGGGAGTGACTCCAGGGTTCAACAGTGTAGGAACATAGATCAGGGTCTAAATTTTGTAGAGTCTTGTAGTCATAGAAGGACAAATTATGGTCCAAATTTGAGTTATGATTGATGATGAGGAGTGAGTTAATTGAAAGTCTAGATTTAAAAAGAGTTGATAACTCGGTTATTTCTTAAAACAAGATAACTTGGCGAATAAAAAATTAGCATATCAAGGTGGGGCACTCAAATCACACTATTGGTCCATGACAAGGACGATCCAAGTCACTCACGTGAAAGAGAATATTCAACTACAACTACCCATCCACTTTGCTCACTTGATGGACTTTAAAATTAAGGGTTAAGGGACTGATTTGACAATTGGGTCACTTATATTATGATCTAAGGGCTGAAAATTGACTTATGTAGTTAATTTATAATGAATAGGCATAAGATAAAATTTCAAGTCAAACGGATAATGGGAACCTTGTGATCTAGAAATCAAGGGTCTAAGTTAATGTGAGCCATTTACATTTTAGGTACTCAAGGTTCCATATCTATATACCTCAAATAATCACTCAAATCCTAAGTTAAAAATTTATGACTAAGACAATCAATTTGGTATGGTTACTTTCCCGACTACATTCCTTGATCAACGACTATGGATACTCCTAGGTTAAGATCTCCATGATCACGGGGCCTACTTGAAAATCTATCTACACGACATTGTTATACACTTAAAATTATGCTTATCTTCCAGATAGATTATAAAACTCCCAATATTCGATTGATAAAAATCGCGAATTACGGGGGTCCTAAGGGCATTATCGAAATTATAAGAAAAAACGAGTTTTGCAAAATCCAACAATTCTACATTGTTCATAGCATCATTCTAAGAAGTTTTTGTGAATGGTCGCCTATCAAAACTCTCATGAATAATCCGTTATTCTCAAAACAAGATAAATTCACAATATTTAACTTGAATAATAGTCAATATTAAATTTCAAAAAATCTAATTAAATTCTAATAAATATGGGGCGTTACATGACACCTCTTATTGTCTCAGAAATCGAATGCTTTATTATTTTGAGACATACTATTAGATGTGGACCATGCCTCGTACCGTTCAACCTCTGATTGAGTAGCATTTTCAGATGGTTTGGAGGTTCTAGTTTCACTAAGGCAATGTTTAGCTATAGGCACCTCAGGACTATCTCTATAAACTCTTTACAACTGGACATAATTGGACCCAATTAAGGCAGGAACATGATGTGTTTGAGTTGATATACTCATATTAGCAAATTTTTTTATTTAAACAAAACTAAATATCAGGCAAATTATCATTAATTCAATTGATCTGGGCCTTTAATTGAATTACCCAAGACGAAGATGAGCCCAACCAAACAATCCTAGCAAGAATCGGTCACATCATCATGATAACTCCTCCTGTGGGGTGGTAGTCATGACATCTAATTGATTCTCCTATACATGAAGCTAAACAATGCCAATGATGTAAATCTAAGATACTCAACACCTGCGGGTGAGATGAGTTTCTCGGCCTTACATCACAAGGACCGTTTATTCCACACCATCTACGTTCGTGCCAAACGGTGATCATCTGTGTTTTTGTCACTGTCCGCATTGAATGTAAATGAGTCTCTATGCAATCCTCTAATTGAATACCAACATCACGTGTCGAGTCTAAATTCATAAATATCTTCACCAAATGAGGTCATCGTAGGTGGCTAACACAACTGGCTCCAATATCATAAGTTTAAACTCAAGATTGCAATTTAATCCTGCCCTCAAAGGATTAACTATAAATAGTTCGATTTGGCCTAGTTTATAGTTGGTATTGACCGTTTGAAAGACATAAGAACCATAAAGTGAAATAAGTAGTTATGTCTCACTTCTCATTCGTGAGTAAGCTCCACACCCATTTTGAGCCGAAACAAAATAATTTAAGGTCACATAAGATTCATTCAACTCAATTCAGGTCTCCCTGAACTGAATTAGTGTGAAATAAGTTTCAACGCCTCAAACGGCCCCATCGAGCTTAATCTTTGGATTTTCTCTTCGTCCAAGTCTGCTTGAACTTATTAACGAGTCAATTTAAAGGTCGATGTCAGCTCTTAAAGATGGATAATAGACAAAAAATTGGGCCTAATCAAGACTTTTACCATATGATCTGTACATCAATAATGGGCATTCTAAAACTGGTGAGGATGTTCATAAAATGGGCGGTCTAGATAAAAAATTTGGATGGACAATCAAATAATACATTATGGTCCATGTAAATGAATGATTAGGATCTAGTACTCTGAGTCCACCAGATGAATTATCTAAGTTACTAATTATCCACCTAGTGAACAATCCAGATAGTATGTCCCTCAACAATCCTGATGAATCAAATATCTAGTGTTAACAACTTTAAGGGGGTGTTTGGCATCTTTACAAATAAGAGTTTATTGGCTTATTTCTAAAAAAAATAAGCTTTTAGACTGTTTGGTAAAAGTCTAATGAAGTGCTTATTTGTTTTAGAAAGTAGCAAACAAGCTCCGATTTAATAAGTTGGGGAGGGGTTACTTTTTGAAATAGAGCTTATTTGGTTTAAGCGGGTATACATTTTAAACTAATTTTTGCACAAGTTTACCCTTAAACTTTTCAAGTAATTCCTATCTTACCCTCTTCTCTTTACAAATTCTTCAAGAAATGCCCACACGATGAACAACCCACAGTGAAGGTGGGCCCCACATGATGAATGGCCCATATCAAAGGTGGGCCTACATAATGCATAGTCATATCAAAGGTGAGCCCCACATGATGGATGGCCTACTTCAAAGTGTGGCCCCACATGATGAATGATCCACATCAAGCAAGCCCTACTTGATGATGGTCCACATCAAAGGTGGGACCCACACGATGGATGGTGGACATTGAATGTGGGACCACATGATAGAAGATTGACATTAAAGGTGGGCCCACATGATGAATGACCCATATTGAAGGTTGAGCCCCACATGATGGGCAGTCCATAGCGAAGGTGGGACCTACATGATGGATGGTGGACATCAAAGGTGGGTCCCATGTGATGGACTATCCACATCAAGTGGGCCCCACATGATAGATGGTCTACAATAAATATGGGACCCACATGATGGATGTTCCACATCAAAGGTAGGACCCACGTGATGGATGGTGGACATTGAATGTGAGACCACATGATGGAGGGTTGACATTAAAGGTGGGCCTACATGATGAATGACCCATATTAAAAGTTGGGCCCCACATGATGGACGGTTGTGCCACAAGATGGGACCTACATGATGGATGGTGGACATCAAAGGTGGGTCCCACATGATGAACTATACATATCAAGTGGGCCTCACATGATAGTGGTCCACAACATAGGTGGGACCCACATGATGGATGGTGGACATCAAAGATGGGCCGCTCATGATGAATGACTTGTATTAAAGTGGGGCCCACATCAAGGTGGGCCCACGTAATGAAAGGTTTACATCAAAGTGGGCCCCTCATGATAGATGGCCCGCATTAAAGTGTGGCCCAATATGACAGAAAATGCGCATTAAGTGGGTCCCAACTTGTCCCATTTGATAGACAGTCCACATCAAAAGTGGGACCCATATGATGGATGATGATCATTAAAGGTGAGCCCACATGATGAACGACACATAATGAAGGTGGGGCCCCACACAATGAATGGTCCACATTAAGGTGGGCCCACATAATGGATGGAGTGAGCTTCACACGATGGATGACCCACATAAAAGTGTGGCCCCTCATAATGGACAATTCACATCAAGTGGGCCCCACCTAATGGACGGTCCATATCCAAGGTCTCTCATGATGGATGACCCATATCCAAAGTGGGCCGTATGGTGGATGATCCACATAGAAGGTGCACCCCACATGATGAATGGTGGATATCAAAAGTGGGCCCCACATGATAGACAATCCACTTCAAAGGTAGGGCCCACACTATGGACACATCAAATGTGGAATCCACGTGATGAGTAGTGGATATTGAGGGGCCCCACATAAAGAGCAATTAGGAATGATGTTGGGCCCCACATGATGGATGGTCCACCAAAACAACCATTTGGATTGTTCTTATATTAAAGTTGTAATCTTTAAAAATGATGTCAACTACCCTTAAAAATAAGCTCTTATTTGAAAGTTTTACCAAACGTGCTTATTTTAAGTAAGAGCATTTTTTTTTTTTTTTAGAGATTTTACCAAAGCGAACTTATTTAAAACAGAGCTAGAATAAAAGGACTTATTGAAGTAGCTCTTATTCAAAAAGCTCTTATTAAATTAGAGCAGAGATGCCAAACGAGCCCTAAATGATATAGGACCCATTAACGGTGCACATGATCATGCCAAGCAAGTCCACAAGGTTATAAAAATGAACGTTTAGCCGTTTATCTGATGAACGATACAGATGACACGATCAGTGTGCACTACATATAGACGATCAAGATCATTAAACTAATGCCCATGGTCAAGGCCCATGATGCTATTTTACAGATCGAGAGAATGGTTCGTACGCTGGGCCACTGGATGAGGAATACATGACTGGGATAAACCCATCAGTTACTCAAGAAAAGGGGGCCACGACCTGGTCCTTGGTCGAATGGGATGGTTTTGATAATTACAGAAGGGAAAAAGCACTCCTTTCATCTCATTTTGCTGGTGGTAGTGTTTGAGAAAGCCATAATCCTCAATAGTGTTGCTAGCTTTCCCATTCAATGAGGACAACCGCACGCCGAAATCCATCGATTCCAGCAGTCAGATTCGTCCTGCCCTTAATAGATTTCATCCCGACCAAAGATTGAAAGGGTTAGATAGTAGACAAGCCATGCCAAGGCCGGAGCAGAATTCCAGTGGCATCACACCAACGGAGGATCCCGGTGTCGAGCGACAATAGAAAACCCAACGTTGCTGGCCTCCATGATCTCCAGCCGTCACAACTGCAAAGAAGGGTTGTAGGGGAAGCCTGTATCGCAGATTTCTGAAGTTGGAGGCGATGGACATGGATTCCAGCAACCCGATTTGGATGATTTCCATGGTTCTGAACAGTCAAAGTGAAAATCGACCATCACAGGTAAATGCCCTCTTGCTGTCTCCCTTTCCTTCCTCTTATCCATTGTTAGGGTGAAACGTAGCTGTCGACCATGGTTGCAGACAGCCGCTCTGGTGTTTTTTTTTTTTTTTCCCTAATTCTCTCTATGTCGGCTCAAGGTTGGCATTAATAGTAGATGCTATTACGGAAAGGGAAAGAAAAAAAGTTTTGCCCGCAATGAGCCGGAATCCGGTTGCAATATACCTGGAAGCTGATAGCACCTCTATAATTGGGTTATAGAAGATCCTAGTTCAATGGTTGAGATGAAATCCAGCTGTAACTATGACACAATGACACAATTGCCATTACAAGATGCTGGAGTTAGATGCCGAATAGAGCCCCATGGCCCAGATCTGAGTGAATCTGAATAGTAAAATAAAATTCACAGATCTGGCCATAAGGGTTCCAGGTTAGATACAATAATCTGAATACATCCACCATAGCCAATGCACTGTTGGCTCTAATACCAACTGTTAAAAACTAAAATTGCGGAATTGATAGGACCGTGTAGTGCATCGGATACGGGGATTGATAAACCTGAACACAATTTCGTACTTGGTAGGGACGCCATAGCTGTAGACTAAATGTTGTAGTCTTCCACACCTTACACATTTAGGAAAGCACTAGGATGGGATAAGAAGCTTCCAACGTATGTAGGATTGGGGACCCAGCCTTAGTATTATCGATATGAGAGGTGAGGAGTTTAAAGCCCATCGAAATTCCTCTACCCTAGGCTCCACACGAATTTGGAGTATCCTAACCCAACTATAACATCGTGCATGTGACATAGGTGTAACGCACCACCCCTACACGAATTTAGATCGATCACGTCTTTAATGGGGTCCACAGGTATGCCCGATCATCAGATCCAACCCTTAGGTAAATCCAGACTGTTGCTCAATTAGGCCTACTATATAGAAAAACTTACAAATGAAAGCTCACTTCTATGGAGGTCTTTTGGGAAAGGAATCATTAGAAGGCTAGACGATGTGATGGCCCATATTTTAAAAAGATAAAAACTTTGATACTCAGGCAGTGTAATGGATGATACACAGGCACTTATAAATTAGTTAGAAATTGCACATGCTAGTGGCATACAAGTATCAAGTGTGGATGTATTGTGAACGAAAGATTAAGCTTATTTGATTACTTGAATATTGGATTGGTGGACATTTATTGGATGGTTACAAATGAAAAATATCCAACAGTCCTATTTCTACAAGGGGCAGGTTGTCGCGGACTTTATTGCGGAGTTCACCTACTCACCAAGCGCTTCCCCTACCGATGGAAAGGAAAAGAAGGGCCCACCATCGCTAACGTGTGACCTACATGTGGACAGGTCCTCAAACGCTCAAAGGAGTGGGGAATGGCTGATCCTGACCTCTCTTGACTAAGTGAAAGTTGAGTATGCTTTATAGTTTGACTTCCGAGCTTCCAATAACGAGGCCAATTATGAGGTCCTCTTGGCGGGCCTGCGGCTGGCCAGAGCAATGGAGGTCCGGAGACTGAGGATTTACAGCGACTCATAGCTGGGGGTGAACTAGGTGACCACCGAGTATCAAGCCAAGGGCAAGAAGATGATCGCCTACTTGAGCAAACTTCTTGAATTGCTCGTAAAATTTGAAAGGTATGAAATCGAGCAGGTCTCACGATCTGAGAACACCAACGATTCCCTGGCTAGGTTGGCCTTGGGCATAGACACCAACCTCGCCAGGACAGTCTTGATCGAGTTTCTTCCAGAACCAAGCATGATGTTGACTATCCATCATGTGGCTCCCACATTTAATGTGGATTGTCCATCATGCATGCAGGGGACACCTCTGATGTCCACCGTCCATGGGCGTCCACATTGATGTTTGATCATCCATCACGTGGCACCCACCTTTGGTGTGGTTGTCCATCATGTGGGGCGCACCACCATTACATTGTGTGCACCTTCGACGTGAGATCCATCATGCTGTTCCCACCTTTGAAGTCCACAACTCATAATATGGTGTTCAATTTTTTTTCTTGTCTCATCTAAATTTAAGGCTATTTTTTTAAGTGTTATAAAATGCATTTAGAATGTAAAGTGTCGACCAAACATGGCATATCCAAATAACTTATTGGCAAGAGTAACAAATTTTTGTAGAACTTACTTTTAGGCATCTACCAAACAGGCAGTCTGAAATAACAAAGGTGTACATGAACACAAACATGATCAGCAATTCAGTATGAAATACGGAAGGCAAGAGTAGCGACAGAAAGGCGAAAAGAAGAAAAGAAAGAAAGGTCAGCAAAGCAAACCAGTGCCCATTAGAGGTTCCCTATTGTTCAACAAGATTAAGAACATCATTCGATGTTCAACTCAACATCTGTACTCCTCTCGCTCATTGAATATCGCTTGTTTTCCTTCTTCCTGAGTCCGACATTCCTCTCATCCAAGGAAAACAACCTGCCTTTCTTCCTCCGGAATTGCAAGTTCTTGAGCCAGCGTACAGCAATACGGTAGAGATGTCCTACGAATAGCAGCCCGATCACCCCAAACCACGTGAGGAATGTATTTTGAAGTGTAAGCCATGGCACCGCTCTATGGAAGATTTCTTCTGAGGAGAGCGTATACAGCGAGCAGCTGTAAGTGACCACCATTGAGGAGAGGGCGACCCACATGAAGATACTGACCCACATCAGGATCCTCCGTTGTAGAGGGAATCCACTTATTAGCGACAAGATTATGAGCAGAGATGAAAGAAACCCAATGCTGTTGAAGATTATGAAGATCGTGTAGTCCCTCGGATGAATGTACCTCATGATGGCCTCCCCAGCAGAGTGCCCGCCTTGTCCACCGGCGGCTGAGCGCTTGTCTACACTGGTGATGTCCTTTCCTTGGGTGTCTTGCCAAACACTGCCAGGAGGGTTGAGCGCGGCTTCGAAGGTCTCTGTCGCAATCAAGATGGCTACCACCATTAGTGTGCTCCGCATCTTGTCCAACCACCTGCCATGATCTTTCTTTCTCTTCTTTGCCTTCCTCCTTTTAGGCGGCAACGCTGTCTGATTTTCTGATGAAATCAGGCCGGGCAAGGGATGCATTTCTTGTGTACTTCTTGCTCCCACTTTTCTAAGGATAGCTGTCAGCTCTTTATCAGCTGCTTCATGAGGACTGTTTAGTAAGATGTCCAAGGCCGTCATATTGCTAATGTTGGAGGCGTTTATCTCCACTTTGGTCTTGATAACCAAATACTCAACCATCTGCAATGGATAGGAATTCATATAAAGATAACTTTTAGGGCATGATTTATCCACTGTGGGGCCCATCAGTTCATTGTCTGGAACATCTGATCGTGTGCCCACTTTTACAATCTCAAGGCTGGATGGTCCCTTGTCCTTTGGCGACGTTTGGAAACCATGTACTCGATGCCAAACAACGTAAGAGGAAATAGGTTTCCTTTGATGTGATTATTTTTGTTGTTTGTATAAGGAAGAAAAGAGTGAATTACACCAAGCAATCACCATATGTTTTCATAATTTATAGGAATATTGTGGTAGGGATATGAGATTCTACTTGCTATTCAAACAATAACTCAAAATTTCAACACTGAGGTCTTGGTAGACTGAGTGTTGACTAGCCCAAGTGGTAGACTAAGTGAAGATGGCCTCGTTTCAACACTGAGGTCTTGGTATCATTTCCCAATGTAGAGGTAGGTTAAGTAGGGAATCCTTGGGCACAGAGTCAGCTCAAATTGGTTGGATAATTTGGTGATCTAGACATCTTTATTCGATGGGCTCCAATGAGATTTTGGATCCCGTGCCTTCCATCTATGACATACTAATAAATGGTTGAGAGAGGAATATAGGGCAACAATCTTAGGTGTCCATTTGGGTAAAACGAATATTATAATTTAACTAGCATCTTTTTTTTTTTTTTGGAATTTTCTACAATTTTATTTTAAGTATGCGATGTTTGATCTTTATGGAAAAGTTTTTAAATTCTGTAGTTTCCTCCCGAGATAAATATGATAGAACATGTTGTGGCCATATGATGGTTGGATTGACTAGAATTTTTCTTGTTTGTTTACCAAATCTGTGATTGCCTCCAAGATTTGTCGAGTTTTCCATGAGCAGCAGAGCTGTCAATGGACTGGGTAGGCCCATTAGGCTTTTCGAGCTAGACCTGCTTTGGGCTGCACTTGGGTAGAACTACTAGGCCTGAGGGTCAGACATGGGCTTAAATTTTAAGCCCATTTAATAATCGGGGAGGGCCATCAGCCCAATCCAATATCATGCATGACTGGGCATGCCAAATGAATGGACTAGATCTTGCACAAAAGAGGGTGGGGAGGGCTTAGGCTCGGGTTCGTGCCCTACTCAGGCTGGGGCCAAGCATGTAATCACAGGCTGGGCTTGGACCTCTTCATTTTGGCCCGTTATGGGTGCTTAGGTTTTACTTTGCATGTCGGGCTTGGACGGACCTCACCTTGGCCCGAACCGAGCCTGTTGACAACCCTAAACACAAGCAAGTAGCATTTTCATGTTGTTTTTCTTTATGCCAACTTAAATGGCTGTGTTTATCACTTTTGCACGCTTGGATTGGATTGCTCACAACAAATCGAGGAGAAAACAGCACCTTAAAATAATATATATATATATATATATATATATATATATATATATATATATATATATATATATATATATATATATATATATATATATATATGAGTCACTCTCAAGTCCAACCGTTTGGACCACATTTTGCAGTCCACCCAGTCGATTTCTCTAAACCTCTTAAGTCCTTGTGACATCCAATCCTCATAGGTTGGCCCCACCATGATGATATTCTAACGCAAAAATCAGCCTTATCCAATCATTATATGAGGTACAAAATAGAAAATAGTATATAGCCATTGATTGATAGCAAAATTTTAATGTGGTACACTGGGTTAGTGGTTGAAGTTGATTTTTGTATAAATTGTTCCTCATGGTGGGGCCAACCTATTAAGAGGATTGGATGTCACAAGAGCTTAACATATGGGGAGTAATCCACTGGGTGGACTGCAAACTGTGGTCCAACCAGTTGGACTTGAGAGTGCCTCTCTCTCTCTCTCTCTCTCTCTCTCTCTCTCTCTATATATATATATATATATATATATATATATATATATATATAGAAAAGGTACTATGCGGTCGACCTCATGGGAAGTTCCCATGAGGTCGAGCTATGTGGCCCCCATTGTGATGGGTGATGGGTATCCACACCATCAGTTAGATGCACCATTCCGTGGTGCGCCATGGCCCTAAAACGCAGACCAATCCATGACTTGGGTGGGCCACATCATAGAGTATATATCCACCCATTCAAACCTTTATGATCGTTAATAGGATCGACTGAGATGTGGTTGAGAGATCCCGCCCATCCATTGTTCCTGTCCCACTTAGATAAGAGGTCACACCAAGTTTCAACTGTATCCAAAACTTAGGTGGGCCCCAACAAGTGCTTTTAGATGTTGTAAACATGATTTTACACTCTTTCAATTGGTATGGCCCAGGCGAGTTCTGGATACAGATGATTTTTGGGATATTCGATAATCAACAGGGGACCCACAAAATGCATGGTGTGGATGCCCATCACACATCACAGTGGGGCCCACACAGTTCCCATGAGGTCGACCGCATAGTACCTTTTCCCATATAATAATAATAATAATAATAATCATAATAAAAACTTTCAATTGTTAGAAAGATAAGATTAAGAGGGAAGCAAGGGATTTTCATTACTTGATCAAATAGGCTTATAAATATTCAAACGCGTACAATCACTTGTGCCAACAAAATGGCCCCTAAATTACCACTAATTATTATTTATAGAGCAATCTTGTTTCCTCTCTCTCTCTCTCTCTCTCTCTCTCTCATCGTAAAGGTAGCAACTAAATTTTGGTCCAAATGCGTCGGTACTACATGCTTCCTGGGCCATTAAAAAAAGGTGGTGCACCTTGATGCCCATGTAAAACTACCTGAACGGCCACTGAGTGTCATTTCAAATTAAGTCAAAGGACCAAATTTCTAGCCCAACCATGATTCCAATGCACCACGTTATTGGAACTGTAGAGGGCAACAGTTATGGCCCACCTGAATCATGGTTGGGCCTGGGTTTTTTATGCTAAGCATAAATTTTAGTGGGCCACCTCATGGTTGAATTAGATTTTTTTTTATCTATAATAGTGGGCCACCTCATGAATCATATATATATATATATATATATATATATATATATATATATATATATATATATATATATATATATATAATCATCACAGTGTGCTACTAGAAATTTAAGGATGGGCATCTCAATACCCACTATTTTCAAATTTGTATGGCTCACTGAATCAAAGACCACTATAATTTTTATTGCATATGGTTAATTTGGGACGACAGACTTTGTTGTCAGGATGTATTTCGAATGAACATCAAGGTGTGGCCCATCTAGGTTTGCCTAATTCTTTCCATTCCTTTTTTTAAAGAAGGTTTAAATGTTCGTTCACCACAACGTAAAAACAAGGAGTGGATGGATCCCTACTCATGGCTCAGTGATGGCTTCACAAGAGTTTCAAGACTGAGGTCATGAGTTCGAGTACCCATTGTGGTGTGTGCAGGGTTTAAAAGGAAAAATAAATAAATAAATACAAGGAACAGATTAGGTGCAGCTCTTCACCACGTGGCCCTTACTGTGGCCCACCTTAATGTATGTATTGTATATCTACATCGTCCATTCATTTTCCCAAATCATTTTAGGGCATAAGCCTAAAAGTGAAGCAATCCAAACCTCAGGTGACCACACCACAAGAAACAGTAGGTGATTGACCATTAAAAACTTCTTTTGAGGCACAAAAGTTTTTTTTATGAAGATGTTTTATTTATTTATTTATTTTTTTTTTAATTTTTTTATGTTTCTCTTCATCTAGATCTGTGTGACCTTATGAATAGGTTGGATGAGAAATAAACATTACCATGGACCTAGGAAGTTTTTAATGGTGTTGTTCAATCACCACTGTTTCCTATGGTGTGGTCCTCCAGATTTGTATTTGTTTCTTGTTTCGCCCCATGCCCTAAAAGGAGTTGCCAACATGGATGGACGTCATGGATATAATACATACATCAAGGTGGGCCCCACAATTCAATGTGGTTTACACATGTTAGAGTTGTGTGGATGGGCGAGGGTTCGCAGATGAGGAAAGAGAGGCACGGGGGTTTTAGGCTTAGGAGAGAGGGTTTTGCTTCAGAGAAGTGGTTATGAAATATTGAAGGCAGTTCAGTCTTTTAAAAAATACAGTTTATGATACATAATTGTAGCAGTGTTACATGATACATAATTGTAGCAGACGTATTGAAGTTAAATGCCTAAGAATGGAAAGGTAAGTCTGTTTTTGGAAAGAATTTAAAAGTGCCTTTTTCTTTTATAATTGGCCGAAAACATGAGCAGCCGTACATCTTTTCCTCTCAATATTATAACCAATATTGGTGGTCATTTTCTTAGCCATTGACTGGATTGTTGGAATGATCTGATCAAAGTGACCTTTAAGAGGTTGAATGGCTAGGATGTAAAATCAAAGTGACTTTAAGATGGAGAAACTATTAAAGTTGTGCCTCATATTATGCATAGCTATGCATATCAATGACTGGACCTTTATAATAATTATTTATTGTAGCCATTTAATTTGATGGTTAGGTATTGGTAATCAATTTTCTATTCCGTTTTTGCATTTAACATACCCTCGGTTCTCATACAATCCTTACTTTTAGTTTGATTGAGTCTTGATTGTATGCTTTATACCTTATTAAATTTTCAGATCTTGGTGTATCAGAAGACAAGTCTTACTTGAATGTTTTTTTTTACTCTCTTCATCCTTCGTATATTGTATTTATTCCTCTTTATTTTTATTAATTTTTTTAACAACTAGTATCTCTTTAAACCCATCATAGGTTGAGACATTTCGATCTCTTTAGCCGCGATTTCAGTAAGCAATGACTTATTAGTTGTCAAGATTTCATATATTGTTGGATCATTGACATATTGCATATTGAAGGCAGTTCAGTCTTTTAAAAAATACAGTTTATGATACATAATTGTAGCAGTGTTACATGATACATAATTGTAGCAGACGTATTGAAGTTAAATGCCTAAGAATGGAAAGGTAAGTCTGTTTTTGGAAAGAATTTAAAAGTGCCTTTTTCTTTTATAATTGGCCGAAAACATGAGCAGCCGTACATCTTTTCCTCTCAATATTATAACCAATATTGGTGGTCATTTTCTTAGCCATTGACTGGATTGTTGGAATGATCTGATCAAAGTGACCTTTAAGAGGTTGAATGGCTAGGATGTAAAATCAAAGTGACTTTAAGATGGAGAAACTATTAAAGTTGTGCCTCATTTTATGCATAGCTATGCATATCAATGACTGGACCTTTATAATAATTATTTATTGTAGCCATTTAATTTGATGGTTAGGTATTGGTAATCAATTTTCTATTCCGTTTTTGCATTTAACATACCCTCGGTTCTCATACAATCCTTACTTTTAGTTTGATTGAGTCTTGATTGTATGCTTTATACCTTATTAAATTTTCAGATCTTGGTGTATCAGAAGACAAGTCTTACTTGAATGTTTTTTTTTACTCTCTTTATCCTTCATATATTGTATTTATTCCTCTTTATTTTTATTAATTTTTTTAACAACTAGTATCTCTTTAAACCCATCATAGGTTGAGACATTTCGATCTCTTTAGCCTCGATTTAAGTAAGCAATGACTTATTAGTTGTCAAGATTTCATATATTGTTGGATCATTGACATATTGCATATTGAAGGCAGTTCAGTCTTTTAAAAAATACAGTTTATGATACATAATTGTAGCAGTGTTACATGATACATAATTGTAGCAGACGTATTGAAGTTAAATGCCTAAGAATGGAAAGGTAAGTCTGTTTTTGGAAAGAATTTAAAAGTGCCTTTTTCTTTTATAATTGGCCGAAAACATGAGCAGCCGTACATCTTTTCCTCTCAATATTATAACCAATATTGGTGGTCATTTTCTTAGCCATTGACTGGATTGTTGGAATGATCTGATCAAAGTGACCTTTAAGAGGTTGAATGGCTAGGATGTAAAATCAAAGTGACTTTAAGATGGAGAAACTATTAAAGTTGTGCCTCATTTTATGCATAGCTATGCATATCAATGACTGGACCTTTATAATAATTATTTATTGTAGCCATTGAATTTGATGGTTAGGTATTGGTAATCAATTTTCTATTCCGTTTTTGCATTTAACATACCCTCGGTTCTCATACAATCCTTACTTTTAGTTTGATTGAGTCTTGATTGTATGCTTTATACCTTATTAAATTTTCAGATCTTGGTGTATCAGAAGTCAAGTCTTACTTGAATGTTTTTTTTTACTCTCTTTACCCTTTAATATTGTATTTATTCCTTTTATTTTTATTAATTTTTTTAATAACTAGTATCTCTTTAAACCCATCATAGGTTGAGACATTTCGATCTCTTTGGCTGCGATTTAAGTAAGCAATGACTTATTAGTTGTCAAGATTTCATATATTGTTGGATCATTGACATATTGCATTTTGTCATTCTTTCTTTCGTTTCTTGTAGCTACTACCTGCTCAAATTTACTCTAAATCAAGGCATTGTGATCTCTCTAGATCTTATTGAGTCATTTTAAGTTTGGGAGCCTGATTTCTCAACGCAAAACGATTCTACGGGTCTTGCATTTTAGGCTTTTATAGACTGTGGTGACTCTAAGCCTTTCAAATGTACCATTCTAAATCTACTCTATATCCATCTAAAGACCAAGGAAGCAAAGAGCGAGTGACGAATCCCTTGATGCCTTTTGGTATTTGCGCCCACCTGCGCTGTGGAACGGCCTCCACAAGTATATATAACAAAGAAGGTTCTAACATTCATAGAAAACATTCATCATTTGGAGACCACCTCCAATTTCTTGCCCCAAAAATTACTTCAATAGGGCCATCCAAATCAATGGCTAGGAAAACGAACGGTCCATTTTGATTATAATATTGCATGTCCATTCATTAAGCTGGAGTCTGGACCGCCCATCTTTAGGGATCGCATTTGATTGCATGTCACTCTTGAAGTCAATCAGATGATCTTAACCCTCCTGATCAACTGGTCGACGGTTAGAAAAATCGATGGTCCATAGTGATTATAGCAATGAATGTTCCCACTTTGATTCGGACCATCCGTCAGTGTCAATGTCGGAACCTTCCATAATGTCGAGTAATGCTAAGAGGATTAAGATAAGATAATGAAGAAGAGGTTATTCCTGACACGTGTCAATGTGGCACATGCATTGATCCAGGGCCACTCAGCAGGTGGGTCCCAGCTGAAAATTCCCTGGTCCAAAAATCTGAACCTCCATCTCCTCAGTATGGAACTCATTCAGGAGAAAAATGGGCAGGTCAGGAACAAAAAAAAGAAAAAGAAAGAAGTTTAATGGTCCATCTCCAATGCATATGCTCACTTAAAGCGCGTGAAGAAACATGGTCTTTTCATCAGAACCGTTAGATCACCCAAAGGAGTGGAGTGGGCCCATCACCAGCTCTATCAAGGGTTGTTGTAAATAGTAAAAGCCATACCTGAATCTGCTTCTTGGCAGTAGCAAGGTGGAGGACAGTGTTGTCACCATCATCCTTCATGCACACAACCTCACCATTGTCTCCAGCCTCCACCAACACCTTCAAAGCCTCCAAATGGTTAGACTTCACGCATATGTGGAAAACCGTCTCTGCCCGATCCGTTGTGACCCGAGTCGCCACTGGTTTGGCATGAACTAACTCCTTCAAGACGCTGGCTCGGCCATTCATCGTTGCTATGTGGCAGAGGTGTCCGTCCATCACGGTCCTGTGCAAAGCACATATCGGAGTCGGTCTTCAAAAGCTCTTTTACGATGTGAAGATGGCCTTTCGCCGATGCTAGGTGCAAAGGGGAGAATCCTTGGGAGTTGGATTCGCGGGCGAGTTGGGGCTTTCGATGGAGGATCTCTTTTGTAAATTCGACGAGACCGAGGAGAGCTGATGTGTGCAAAGGGGACTCTTTGGCACAAACTCTCTCGAGAATGAGAGGATCTTCTTCAAGCATTTCAATCAGAGAAGGAATGTTCCCCATTAGTGCTGCTTCGTACAGTTTCAAATCCATTCTCTCTCTCTCTCTCTCTCTCTCTCTCTCTCTCTCTCTCTCGCCCTTCTCCTACAACCGAGAAAACGCATTGCCCGTGAGAGGAGCCTTGTGGGGGTAAAAAAATGAAAATAAAAAAGCAGAACAGGCATTGCTCCATGATGAATGTGGCAGGTTGACTTGATCAATCAAAAGGGACTGTACGTTTAAGTGGCCATCTGATGGATGAATTGTGTTTCAAATACGATACTGTCATGACCATTTCTTTTAACCGACTCAATGAGTCCCAAGTCAAGTGGCCACTTGCCTAAGTTGGGGTGACTTTCTGGAAATGGTATTTTTCCTTTCCTTCTTTTTTCATATGAACCATATTAATGGCTTATGTTTCAAACAACATACTGTTGTGACCGTGGATTTTGACTCAGACTGACCCATTTTATCCTGAGTCGAGTCACCGCTTGCTCGGGTGGGGAATAATTTTGAGGGGGGCTGATGTAGAGTGGGTCATAGACTATTTCATGGCCCAGATGGACCAAAAGAAAACTAGTCGGAATTGGAAGTCATCTGAGCTGTTAGGACCATAGAATAGTCCTATCTCATGATCCAGGATTAGTTACAAGGGCATATAATATAAGATTTTGGGGTACCTCAAGCTACTTTAGCCTTAGTCGGGTTGCCCATGCCAAAATTGCGAGATTCGACTAGATGGACAGTAATTAGCCTAGTTTTATTTCAAATTTACTATTTATAATAAGTTTTGTTTCCATCATATCTTTCGATTCGTAGGGTTTTAGAAGTCGTGCCCAACATGAAAAGGGCTTAGAATAATTAGTAGAACAATGCGGTTGGGCCTGTTCGAAAACCGAAACTTTCTATTTTTGGCTGAAAACCATGAGTTCTAGTAGGATTGAGAGACTTCTATAAATAATAAATTTACTATTTATAGTAAGTCACATTTTCTAGGTGTTTTAGTTTGAGTTGAAGTCTAAAAGTTCTATCTAGGGTTTAGTTTCTTATTCAAAGCATTGTGATCACGTTAATTCCCAGTCAATCTATTATTACGAATTTTCTTGGATTTATTTCCTGTTTTCTCTTGCTACCCTCGTGGATTCAAGGAAGTCCGGTTGAGGATTCCCGGAGGCCTTGTGGACTCAAGGTATTTATCCGATTAGGCAGACAATGATCGGCCTAGTCACGCCCTCCCTGCGTGAGAGGCCTTGTGGTACAAATCGGATCGGACACGACCAAGTCCGAGCTGACTCAGATGAGTTGCATCTAACTTGGGGTTGTTTGTTTACTAAATATCTCCCCAAATTTGATTTTCAGATTTCCACAACCTAATATGCTATTTGGTATGTTTGTTTAACACACTTAAAAAGTAATTAATGAAAATTTATTTGGGGGAGGGGGGAATGCAGTAAGTGTCTTTTAAGTTGACTTTTTTCATATAAATAGAAACTTTGTTCTCTTATAATAACCTCTCGTATAAGATTTCGCATGGATAATTGGTGGGCTTCTTCCATGGATAGTTGACGTGGAAAAGTTCTTTGGCCCGATCATGATGCGTGTATTATACCCACACTGTCTATCCATTTTGCCAGATCATTTTAGGGCATAAGCCAAAAAAATGATGCAGACCCAAAGCTCAAGTGGAACACACCATAAAAAGTTGTGGGGATGACAACGGCCACCATTGAAACCTTCCTAGGAGCCACCATGATGTTTATTTGCCATCAAATCTATTCATTAGGTCACACTAACCTGAATGAAGGGAAAATAAAAATACCTAACTTGATCCAAACTTCGATGGACCCCAACAGAAATTTTTAATGTTATACATTCAATCCCCATTGTTTGTTGTGGTGTTGTCCACTTGAGCTTTGGATTTGCTTCGATTTTAGGCTCATGACCTAAAATTATTTGAAAAAATGGATTGGCAGTGTGGATGTAACACATACATCATGGTGGGGCCCGCACAACTTTTCCACGTCAACACGTTAATGTGTTATACACTACACAAGCATGGAAGGCTGCAGGGGAGCGGATTAAGTGTTGCTCGGGTAACACTTTAGTGGTTGTTACCCTTACCGTGGGCCATGTTGATTTTTTTTTATATCCACGCTGTCTATCTGTTTTTCCAGCCTAGTTTATGATGTGGTCCAAAATATTAAGTAGATCCAATACTCATGTGGACTATACCAGAGGAAATTGATTGAGTGTCTCACCATTAAAAATTCTAAAAAGGCCCATAGTAAAGTTTTCGTAATGTTTATTTTGAATCCAACCTTTTGATTATATCAAGATGTTTTTTCATTTAATGTACGGGTATGTTGAATTATCATCTCAAATTTGGTTTGTTCATTTTGTATTATCATGATAAGTGTTTCTGACATTACGTATGTATTGTTGTAACTTAGGATTAACTACAAACTTATCGCCACGATGGATAAGGAAAAACTCATCACTGTTCAACAAGTTCGTAAACTTGTTTAGGGGAGGAAAGAGAGGATGGAGGAGAAGATGGATTCAGTAAAGGAGTTATAAAAGGAAGATTTCAAGAAGAGAGGAGAGGTGAAGGAGATGGGGAATAAGAGGAAGATGGATCTGAGATGGAGACGGGGGAGGAGAGTAGGGCAAGAAGAAGAACGAGGACAAAGAGATCCCCTCGAGTGAAATTATAGACAAGGGAGGAGAGCAGGAGGAGAGAGATGGACTATAAGAGTTAGCTGAGAAGAATAAATTTATGTATGAAAAGGTTATCTAAAAGGGTTGCTATATTGGAAACAAAGAATGCGAGTTTGCAAAACCAAATGAACTTTCTATGAGTAGAGGTGGACACTCAAGTTATGTAAATTTTGAATCGTTATATTGTGCCAGTCTAGTTCACTGTGAATTAAACAATATATGTGATACTCTTGTAGGGTACATGTCCCAAGATAGTATTAGTAAGGGTCCAGGCATAGGTCTAGCTGTCAACATATGCATCACAAGATTAGGGGGAACGATGTATATTGATGCATGATAGGCATAGCTATGTGTCGTTTTCATATTTATATATAGAAGGATGCATGGGTTGATGATCGGGTAAGATTATGGCAAAAAAGTCTTTTTAAGTGCATTTTATGTTAACATGTTTACTAATAATTTGGGACCTGCATAGGGAATCAACTTGAATATGGAGTTTTTGATTGATCGTTACCTAAAACATCCCGAAGCATATACTCAAGGTTGCATGTTTGTGACGGCATTCTACTGGGTAATGTTTGTTCATTTAATGACATGTGTATTTAACTTATATTGTAGTCACCTATCTTATAAAATTTTAATTCATTTGTTATAGGAGGTTTTTAAGAATAACATTAAGTTTCTATAAGAATATGGTGTTAGTCTGCATCAAAATAAAGATAGAGATGTACTTTTGAAGAATGTTAGTAATTAAATTTTGGCTATTGTTGAGGCAGAACCCTTCTAAAGGGAGACTTGGGATTGCAAATATGTAAGTTTTTCATTACATTTCTTTTAACTAATTGACTTAATGTCTAAAGTCTAACTTGCTTTATATGTACTTATAGTGTTGCTTGTGTGTTTTATAGGTATACTTCCCCTCAATGCTCGAAGCTAGCAGTAGTTGTTGATCGCCATACACACTGAAAGGCAACTAGTTCGATTTCTTGACAACATTCATAGTGAATGGAAGGGGAAATATGATAATGAAGTGGTTGGCTTCATTGAGGGATTAAGATGGTTGTTCCATCTCTATGACGGGGGTAATGCATATTGGGAAGTCCAATTGGAAATTTGAAATAGTAAGCGGGATCCCACAACAGATTAGTTGTACCAAATTTGGGATCTTTGTTATGAAATATATCAACTTGTTGTGTACAAAGCTACATATTGTATTTAGCCTGGTAAGTTTTTTATGACACCATTCTCATTCTTATTCATTATTAGCGGCCCTTATTTTACAAATAATATTAACTTGTATGTTAACCAAAAAGTATCAAACTGGTTCAGGCTGAAGAGGAGGAAGAATAGATTGAATGATATATATATATATAACCCCCAACAAGAAGCCAACCGTACAGAGATTCTTTTTATGAAGAGGAAATCAATAGGTAAAGGCGAATACTTATTTCAGAATCTGTTGAAGTATATTTAAAATTTCTGTGGCCGAATGTATCAAATGTATATGAGTGTTGTAATTATTATATTATTAATTTAATTATGTTCTTCATGATCGTAATTGATGAATTTTTAAATGCATGAACGTGACAAATGGTGTAATGGATGTTGAGATGGAGGAATATTGAAATGGATGAATATTGTAATGGAAGAATGTGTAATGGTTCCCATTTGAAAAGGAAGAATGTTGAAATGGAGGAATCTTGAAATGGAGAAATTTATCGTGGTTTGTGGATATTAGATGAAGACCGCTGATATTCAGAGTGGACCGTGGATATTCACTATGGTTCGTGGATAATCCATGGTCCTCGGTGAATATCCGCAGTCCACAGTGAATATCAGAGGACCACTGTTATTATCCGCGGTCCTCACTGAATATCCGCGGTCCGTTGTGAATATTAGTGGTCGACTCTCAATATCTGCGGTCCACTACTAAAATTGGCGATCCTAATTGAATATCCGCGATCCTCACTGAATATCCTCATTCCATAGTAAATATCAATGGTCCACTCTCAATATCCTTGGTCCTCAATGAATATCTGTAATTTTCAATGAAAAATCGTGATCTATAGTGAATATCAATGGTCCAATCTCAATATTTGCAGTCCTCAATGAATATCTTCCCATGGAGTCACTCTTTGACGGCATCTTCTCTTCTAACGATAAAGCACTCTTATATCTTCATTCTTACATCATAAAGAAGTTTTTGTGATAAGATGTTCTCTTGAGCGTTTCTACAATGCATTTCTGCTCTTAGTTATATTTATTATTATGATAGGGCCCATGGAAGGGACGATTGTTGTCAGAGAGTTCATCCCTTCTTGCAAAAAGAAAAAATAAATAAGCCATTGAAAACTCGCCGAAATAATGCTAGAGGTCGTTGAAGTGGGTTCCATGGGGGTGGAGCAAGGGTCCTAACTGCCTTTTAGGTTGGTGCTTCCCTCTCTCCAAAATAACTTCTAACCAAATAAATATAGATTGCTCCAAAATGAACCTTTTTGAAAGACATAGTTTTTAGACCTTTTTTGTGGGACCCACCATGCATCTCCTTTAAAATCCACTTTAACCATTAGATGTGGGAAGATGTTTCAAGAATGAGAGAAGAAATCAGGGGTGGACCACACTAGAGAAAATAACTCTGAGATGAAGATGAAATCAATGCCCTCCTACGTCCTAGGATGCACCGAAACAAATGAATGGATTATATCGACGAACGAGTAGGTCTTCAGCTTGCTTTTGTGGGATTGAAACCCCATTTGGAAGAACTTTTGTTCCTTTCGAGATGAGCGTGTTATATGAGAGGTAGTTGTGGCAGAGGGGCATTATCGTCCATCAAATTATAAAAAAGTGGTTTTAGGGCAAAAAAAAATCTAAGTTGAAAAATGACGGGCGACTTCCATGACCACCTCATATTGTGGGGCCATTAGCGCCAATAACCCCTGGGAAGGATTAGGTGTTACCCTTACCCTGTGGGCCCTACCTTGATCAATATTTTGTATATCCATGTCGCCCATCGATTTGTTCAGGTTATTTTAGATTCCAAAAATTGAGCCAAACAAAATCTCAGGTGGACCCTACCACTGGAAAGGTTGCGACTGAGCATTAAAAACTTTCTATAGGCTATAAAAGTTTTGAATCAAGCTGATATTTGTAGTATCCTTTCATCTAGGTTTGGTTGACGTTATCAAAGGATTGGATTGGAAATAAACATTATGGATATTATTATGGAGGGACCTGGGAAGTTTTTAATGGTGGGCGTTCAATCACCACTTTTTCTTATGGTGTTGTCTACCTAATATTTGGATCTTCTTAAGTTTTGGGACCATTCTCTTAAATGGGCTCTAAAAACGAATAGACGCATGGATATACAATACATCATCAACGTGTGCCCCACTTAATCCGCTCCCCTTTTCTGACGTAAGATTGCAAAGGGATTTTTTGTCAAGGGGGAGCCCATTAGGTGCCGCCTGAGTAGGGCTCTCAATGGGTTGGATCTAGATCGGATCCAACTGGATCCGGTTCTAAGTCCGTATATCTGTAGACGAATTCAGATTGGATTCGGATCCAACTTGGATCCAAAAGGCAATATCCATATCCGATCCATTTATAAATTTTTAGATCCATTTCCGATCCATTTATAAATTTTTAGATCCATTTCCGATCTAAAATCATATAACCATTGGATTCGGGTCAGATCTAGGTCCGAATCCACCCCCTTTACAAATCTACAAAAAAATATATAATATAAAATATATAATATCATATATTTAATTTAGTAGAAAAATGATGCAAATGGCACCATTTACTGTGGCATGGTCGCCTAAGAGTGGCGTGTCTCAATTTTGAGACATGGCCTAAAATAATCTGTAAAACGGAGAGCCAACATGAGTATAACATATACAGTAAGGTGACAATGAGTCAGATCTCAATCCGATTCGGATCGAACTTGGCTATGTTCTTGTGAATCCAAATCTGGTCCATTTAAGTAATTAGACCTATTTTAAGATCCAAATCTGGTCCATTTAACTAATCAGACCTATTTTAAGATCCAAATCCACATTATATGGATTCGGAGCAAATCGGATCTCGGATCTGACCCAAACCTTCGAGTGCCCTGTGCCTAACTGTGGGGCCCGCCTTGATGTATATTTTGTTATTTTGTATATCCATGCCATCCATCCGAATTTCCATCTCATTTCAGGGCATGAACCAAAAAATAAGCGGATCCAAATCTCATGTGGAACGCATCATAAGAAACAGTGGTAATTGAACGCCCAAAAAAATAAGCCATCCAATCTGTTGATTAATTCACTGAGACCTGGAGGAAAAAAGAAATATCAGCTTAATGGTCAGCAACTACTGTTTACTGTGTATGGTCCACCCGAGATTTGGATCTACTTCATTGTTTAGATCGTACTCTAAAATGAGCTGATGAAACCGATGAATGGCATGGATATATAAAATACACATCAAGGTGGACCCACAGTCAGGGATGCACCTAATCCGCTACCCTGTTGATGAGGCCGATCGCAAAAGATTCTATTTCAATCTGTTAAGATTAACATACAGATCAACATGTAGGGCTCCACAATGTGCGCCCCCTCTACTAATTTTCTCCCAAAACTCGTTCGTAATTTGGCTAGTGATTGTGGGACCCACCATGAGGTATGTGTTTTATCAATGCTATCGATCCATTTTCTAGCTTATTTTTAGGGCATGAGCACAAAATGCGGCAGATCTAAATCACAGGTGGACCACACCACAGGAAAATAGTGTCCATTGAATATCCATCATTAAAAGTTTTAGAAGGTCCACTGTAATGTTTATTTGCCATCCAACTGGTTGATAAGGTCACACAAACTTTAATTGAATGAAGGGAAAAACTCAAATATCAGCTTGATCTAAAACTTCTAAGGGCTCCAAAAGTTTTTAATGGTAAGTATTCAATTCCTGTTGTTTCCTGTGGTGTGGTCCACCTGAGAGTTGCATCTGCTTCATTTTTGGTTTCATGCCCTAAAATGAGCTGACAAAATGGATGGACGGTGTGGATAAAATACATACATCATGTTGGGGCATACAAACCTTTGACACAAGCTACCTGGCAGGTGTTGGGGTCACTAGGCAAATTGTGTCCCCCAAACTCATGTCGATCCAAAACTAAGGTGGGCCATACCATGTCACGCCCAACCCAGCCCTCGTAACTATTGGACTGGCGTAATTTCCTGGGTGTATTCATCTAGTCTGGATGCATCATCTGAATAGATTAGATGGATATATAAAATGCAGTTGATCCAACTTACAATTTGGGAGTTTTTAGTGATGGCATCACCGTCTCAACTCTTCCCTGTAGCATGGCCTATCCATGTTTCCTACCAGCTTGATTTTTAGGGGTAAGAAAGAAAAAGGTTGAAAATGATGGACATATTGGATTTTATTGAGACATCTCAGTGGGTCCTGTTGGTCTAAAATTTGGCTACATGGTACATGTGTGAGGATTGCGGGCATGTAAAAACCAATTTGGCCACTGCCCCTGGCGTGAGATAGAGTGGTGCTTGGGCAAACGGTTGATAGACAATTCGTTTATATATTCGGCCAACTTATCATGTGTCAATCGGGTGATTTGTGGAGGTTGGGGCATTTCCTCCAATGAGTTCTTTTTTGCCTTGAAAATCAAGGACCTTCGAAGGTGCAACAATTATATGATCAAATGAAAATAAATTGAAGATGGATGAAAAGAGAGAGAGAGAGAGAGAGAGAGAGAGAGAGAGAGTTACCACTAATACATGATCACCAACTCGACTGCGTGCAACGGGGTGCTTCGTGGAGCAGCACACTAATGAGCAAGAGAATGGTAATGCCGATGCTACATGCTAAGGTCTACCTAGTGTAAGAGCATAGATGGATGATTTTTAAGACTACCGTCTTCCTTTAGATCTAGCGTGCAAGCGCAGATGGAAAGAGAATATAATTATTGGCTATCACTAAGTCGGTCTGGCCTAGATCATGGACAGACTGAGCTACTCTTAAGAATAAGTGTTCAAGAGGATTGGATGAATTGCATTGAGTTGGATTAAGTTGTTGATTTGTTGTTGGGATTGATTGTGGATGCTTTGCTATGAATTCTTTTCTTCTATTTGTAAGCTTCCGAATGACATCTTGAGAATAATCATCGACGCAATCATGGCGATGCCAAAGGCTGCCATCCTGAAAGTGCCTTAGTGCTATTGTAGGTGCAATGGTTACTCATCCCTATCTTGGAGTCACTTGAGCAGCACGCAACCTCGAAGATTTGCTTTGAGCCATCTTCTGTATATTCAACACATGTCGTGAAGATATGGTGCTTGCCATGTGACTTATTATGAGTCTATATGTTAATGCTTTCTCGACGTGCATGATTCCATGCTTTTGGTACCATGGCTTGGTAGTCCAAGCAGCTGATAGATGGATCATGCAAAGGACCGGATATTTCCCAAAGTATAAGTATCCTTGGCTGGTTATCATTGTCCTCCAAACGGACGGTCAAGAAGAACATGAAACAATGGCACATTTCAACGGAAAATAGTCCTACAATCAAAAGGTGAATTTTCTTTATTTATTTATTTAATCTTTGAGATGTTCAGGTGATCTCTTATCTACCTTTTCCCCCTTCTATTTATTGAGGGCCTATAAGATTGATGGTGTATATCACCAAACCATGGTCGGGAAATGTATAGGATCATGCGAGCCAGTAAGGTATCGTCTGGCCATGAACAGGACTCAATAATACCTCCATGAAAGCCTGCAGTGTTAGCCAGTGATTTGTGACCTTGTAATGGACAGAGACAATAAGGATGTCAACGGTCTACACCCAAAATATCCAGTCCAGTCATCACATGACAGGATGATTTAATTATAGTTGTTTCTATGTCACGTCCATTGAAGGGTCACTAGTTGGACCGCCAAGAGGCGCGCGGATTAGCTACTGACAGGTTGAGAAGTGAACATCGCTACAGAAGTGACGTCACAGAACAACCATGTTATGTGGGCTCCAGAATGTTGTAGGTGTTGTATCCACACTGTCCATCTATTTGGAGAGACCATTTTAGGGCATGACTCAAATAATGAGGCAGATCTAAAGCTCAAGTGGATCCCACCACAGAAAACAGTGGGGACAGTGACATCCACTGTTGAAAACTTCTTAGGCCAACTTGATTGAAAACTTCTGTGGCCCCTAAGAAGTTTCAATGGTGGATGTCACTGTTCCTACTGTTTTCTGTGGTGGGGTCCACTTGAGCTTTGGATCAACCTCATTCTCTGAGTCATGCCTTAAAATGATCTCTCCAAATGAATGGACCGTGTGGATACAACACATACATCATGCTGAGGCCCACGTGCCATAGTGACATCACTTCAGTAGCGATGTTAGCTACTCAACCTGTCAGTAGCTAATCAGCGTCCCGCCTAGAGTCAAGGGAAGTTCAGAGATTCTACTGTAAGGTGGCGATGAACCATGAGAATGAGATGTTTATTGCATGACAAACTTTAGGGTCCCTTCGGGCGCTAGTGTTGCATGGATGGAGTCACCTGGACAGGGATATTTTATGATTTTATGATAACTAGCGTCGTAATGACAATGAATATTTGGCATTTGACAGTCACACTAACCATCCCTATATTAATCCAGTGTGAATAGTGCTATTGGGTGTTTGCTCGACACAAATTAACAATCCATGCATGAGTGATAAAATAAATAAATTATTTTTAAAAAATGAATAAAATATAAGTAGAATTTTTATTAAAAGTTTTATTGATCTATTTAAGAATACTAAGACAATAGAAAGATCAGAGGGTTAGGAAGTTGATTCCACTAAAGTAGGCCATGAATGTTGCAGATGACTTGTCACAATCCAACCAAGAGTCTCAACTCAATAAACACTGGGCTTTAGTAGAAAGAAGTTGTTTCCACTAGAAGTCCTAAGTTTATCCTGTGTAATTCGCCTGTAGGTAAAAACTTATTAACCTAACCATGTAAGTTATTCACCTACCAGCTGGTTCACCTTCTTGTGCACTACTGCCTATATAAGGTCCACCATTTTAGGTGCGTGCCATCCGAACCATGCTTTAAGTTATAAACGGTATCGCCTATCTAATTATTATGTGGACAACACAAATAAAGTAATTATGTGGGCCACACAGGACAATGGACGAACACCCAAAAATCTCCAAATTCACGCGTTGGTCCACTGATGGTGTTGGATCAACATGATTTTTGGGGAATCCAACTTTTACAGTGAGGGAAATTCTTTGGACATGCTTGATGCCATACACACTTAAGGGTTGGACCCACACATAATGGTTGTCGTTAAGGTACTGTCATGGGAACTGTCTTGACCTGAGAGGCAAACCACCTCAGGCATTAAGGGCACATTTGAATCATAAGTTACGTAAGATAAGCTACTTATGCCTAAGTAGCTCATCTTGATTTCTACTTACTAAACTGAAGTAATCATGAACTTTAAATGAGAAAGGTTGCTTATAAGTGATCATAAACCAAACTTATTTATCTAAAATAAGTTATTTATACACTGTTGTAAGTAGAAAAAGTCACTTATTTGATGGTCTCCAAACGGGCCCTAAGAGAGATATTGAGGGTATTGTGGCAATGCCTCACATGACAACTAACAAGCCCCGATCAAACACATAATAGAGACAATTTATTAAGTAGAATAAATCATGAACATGCCCTGGACATCACGAACATGCCTCAACAGGAAATGGTTTTTTTTTTTTTTTTTTTTAATCATACCTTACGAGATGGATGCTTCCGATTCCTCTCCGCTTTTCTCTAATCAAGTAGCTGTATTGGAGTTTTTCTCCTAATCCAGCTATCTGTGTAACAACATATAAAAAGGCTACCAGATGACGTTGTGACCAATGGGACATTTTAAAATTGCGAGAGGAGCATCCTTTGAGGACGACTCTGCACGGGAATGCTTGCTTTTTCTTTATTCTTTTCTCTTTTCTCCTTTTATTGTCAGGTCGAAATTCGTACTATGACGATTTTGTCTTTGGTTCTTGTACCAATGGGTGAATCCCGAAGGAGGCTCACAGCTAACTTCTACGGGAAGGCATTTGGGAAAATAATCATTCAAAGGTTAGGATGTGAAGGTTCACCAACTTAGTAAGAAGAAAAGCTTTTATACTATGGCATTGCGGGATGATATGCAGTTACTTACAAAATAAGAAATTGTACAATTGTGGCATACAAGTTGTTTCGGGGTTATTCCTCGGCCACGCGTGTGATGTGTGTGCGGGCATGTCAGAACCGATTTTCGCGGCTTGATTCTAACCGAACAACAATAATCCTGAGCGCCAAGGAAGGCAGATACGTCGTGATCGACCGTATATGATCGAGATCTGTAGAGATCAATCGCCCAACTAGCCACTTGCTCAGTTGATTAATGAAATTGATCAGACGATGTTCGGAGGGTGGGGTTCGTTCTCCAGAAAGTGGATTGCAACTTTACCTTCCGAGCGAAAAGATTCCTCTTGGTGTTACTTTTAAAGGATGTAAAGAAAAGAATCTATAATCGACCGTGTGGGCGATCTTCGCTGAGATTGTGAAACGGAACTTTACTGATCGTAAAACTTACTGCTATGAAAGTAATTTCAGAGATTATGCTACCGAAATTAAAAGTATGTTTAATCTAAAGAGAATAAAGGGAACTGAATACGATAAGAAACGTAAATAACCAATATACGAAAAACATGAATAAGCTTGGAAACGATAATGTAATCTTGACTTGAAAGATGCCGGAGCGCTTACTCTAAAAAATACAAATGTAGTTGGACTGTAAAAAATGAATCGATTAAACTCTGAAATGTAAGGGATTTTGTAAATTGGAAAGATAGATTGATTTAGTTGGTGCTGGACCTTTTACTTTGTCGTTCTCCTACTACTTTTATAACTTTGATCGCCCATCTAGATACTTCTACTACTAACCATTAACTTCGACCACTTGGCCACTATTCCTCTTCTAGATTTCTCCTTTACGATAATCGCTTGCTGACCTAGCCACGTTCACCTGCTCCACTTAGTGTCGTAGCGTTTCAGACCGATGCCAACTGTATCACTAGGAACTTTGTCATGGTCGTATACACCTCACGACTATTTACTTACGTGTCTTCTTTCGATTGGTTCTTTACCCATATCAGTAAAATTAAAATTAGGGTATAACATTTGCCCCCCCTCCCCCCCCCCCCCCCCCCCCCCCCCCCCTCGATTTCTCTTTTGAAAAGAGAGGAGATGGCTTGTGATGGACGACTAACGCTTTATTAAACGCTGCCGTCTCTTCTTGCCACATGTCGGATGCAGATTTAAAATATATCACCGACTTCGATTTTCGTCGGATGATTGCTTATGTACGGGTTGAACCCTATTTTGCCAAGTGTCAAACCTTTATGTTTAATCGAATCGCCATCATGACCCAACATTAATACTCCCTTGACCGACGAAATTCAAATTTCATTCTCATTTTCCTTCTTTCACAATTCTCTGCAAATGGCTTCTTCTTCTTCCTCCTCGTTCAATCTTGCTAAAATGATCGATGCCTGGATAATTTGACCGATCTCTATACGAATGATGTAATGTTCACCAGAGGCAGAAGGAAGGAAATTCTATCATTTAGGCCCTTCATTTCTCCCAAGGGTTAAAGCCGATGATATTTCCTCTTTGAATTTGTTATTTCCTATATGCCCCGGTGAAGAAATACTTCTACTGGAAGTTTCACTTCCCGAACCTCAGAATGCTTTGAAACACCCCCAATCCTGGTCGACTCCTCTTCCAGATTGGAAAATATGGTTTGAGCGCATGGAGGGCCAATTTAAAGATGGCAAGAGATGGGTGTTTATAATTGCATCAAATTGTCTACAATTCATTTCAAAGCAAATCCAGCCCTTTTATGTGCAGCTTCTATATTTTGGAGCAGATCCACTAACTCTTTCTTCTTCGGATGTGGCCTGATGAGTCCTACGATTATGGACATCTTTGCTTTCACCCATCTACTACCTTTTGTTGACATCATTTTTTCGAATTTTGCCAAGGATGAAGAAAAAAAATTCGTACCTCATACTAGCAAAGTATATTCTCTTTTTTTGATCAATTTCAGGAAAGAAGAAGGCCCAGTAGAATACGAAGAACTCACAGCTTTTTTCTTGTTCTGGATCTGCTGACATCTTTTATGTGTGAATGCTCTCAACATTACACACGAGTACATTTCACTGGCCGAAGCACTCGCCCAAGGCTGCAAATTAGCCCTTGCTCCATTTGTTTTAGGG
The DNA here is from genome assembly GCA_003013855.2 of Liriodendron chinense. Taxonomy (NCBI): domain Eukaryota; kingdom Viridiplantae; phylum Streptophyta; class Magnoliopsida; order Magnoliales; family Magnoliaceae; genus Liriodendron; species Liriodendron chinense. The sequence goes on from PVNU02002307.1 coordinate 516,801, forward strand.
CATTTATATTGAAGCATGTACGATGTAACCTCTAAAGGTGTTTATCATAGTGGTGGCCCTCTCTGGCTAGTTCAGATATGGCTCGTTGAATATTTCAGTTCCACTTTAGTCGATGGCTTTCCTTAGAACGAAGTTTATATATCCTACAGTCATTGCAACTTAAAGTATGAAGCGAAAGCGCACGACTTCTCTGTATATTTGGGCAATCTATTCCTTACTCTCAATACAGATAAGATTTCTCGCTCCTTCACACCATTCTGCAAATGGGATTTTCGTCCAGCGTGGCTTACTGGTGTAGCCGACGCGGACGATTAAGCCACTATATCTTTGATAACCGAAGCTTGGGAGAGTTTTTTAATAGTAAGAGATCTTCCTTATGGTGGTATCATCGATTTGGGTACCAATGCAAAAGCTGGAGTTGAGAAATACTATCCTAACCTATTTGCCTGGTAGTTCGGCCTTATTAAGGGCATTTCATGTCCCGGTACTCAGAAAACTCTCAATCAGCCCCCTTATATTTGTGAAATTCTTTATGACATTAAGAATTATCTTTGTCTTAATACTTTTTATGAGGATGCGAAAGCCAACATTGAACTTGAAAGATTCGTCGACCGACTGAGTGTCCTAGAGGCCTTCGTCGAATGGTGGAATGGATGTTACCAAAGAATCATTCTTCAATCACAAGGAGTCACAACAGCTACATTCGCCTTGTTGGTGGAATCACCCAAGATAAAACCTGTCACAAAGAAGGGTCAGGAGAAAAAAGCAAAACCAACGAAGGATACTGCAATCGGCCAACGTTCCACCAGGAAGAGATCGGCTGCTGCTGCTGCTCTAGCTCAAGTTCCTACGGCCAAAAGGGGAAGAACACCCAAGAAAATTCCTCAGCCGAGTCATACTCCATCTTTAAGTTCGACCGATTCAGAAACTCATGCTTCTCCATCCTCTTCGAAGAAAACACGCCCATCCGAGCCCGACTCCAAACCATTAGCCGTGATGCCTCTTCGGGCGATACCCATTAAATCTCCTTCTAAAACCAATTTCTCAGTCCCCACTATGACCAAAATCAGCCAATTAGGTCCTTTAACTTCTCCTCTTCCTAAACCACCCATTCCTCCTTCATATCGCCCCGAAATTATTGTTCCTTCTTCTCATACAAAAAAATAGACTTCATTAACTTGGTGAGGTAAAAATCTCGTCGAAGAAATAAAGGCTTGGGAAACATACTTCAATACCATCTATCACCCTAGATTTACTCCCCGACATCATGCTTGGGAGATAGAAAAAGGAATTGAGAGGCACAGAGAAATTCACGAAAGTCATTGTCAAAATAGATGGTTGGCGGATAGAGAAGCTCTGAACAATCCGCATTTACCCTTTGATGAGTGATACGATATGCCTTATCGGCCGAATCCGCCACCATTTCCATCTTCTATTCGGTCAATTGCAAAAATGATCACCAATACTCGGTCGATAGATGACCGATTTGTGACAACGATCGTTCGCTCTGACTTAGGTGGTCTATTTTCTTCCTCATTTTATCTCTTTTATTATATTCATAATCTAATCTTTCATCCTTTTCTTTTCGTGTCGTACTTCGAGAGGCAATGTATGCCAATGTTCCCACACATCATCCTCCCAAAGTTCAAGCCGAGAGTCGGTCGACGACAGAAGATGTAGAGACCACAGATCAAATTTCATCGGTCGAGAAAGAAACGACTCATCCAATAGCATGACACATTTAGAAAGAAACAACAGATGCATCGGGACCAACGAATCAGAGGGACCATCCAGCCGTTACGGCCGATGCTCCCAAGGCTCCAGACGTCATCACTAGTTTTGCAAGTGGGACCGATCGTGATGAAGCAACTCTTTTCACGACGATACCCTTGGATGTCAACGATAGCGATGATGACCTTTATGGGATGACCTTCGTGAACGATCTCCCTCCAGCAACAAATGTCCATACAAAATCTTCTCCTGCAATTCCTGTAACTATCCTTTCTTCTCCTGCCTTAAAGAATACTCGGAGGCGGTTGAGATTAACTGGAGGATTAAAAGGTTATCCTTAAAGAATAGTCATTGTTGAAGAATCTCGAGAATTTGAAGAACAGACCGACTCCAATCTTCCAGCTCCAACCCTTAATAGTCCCTTGCCTTTAATAGAAACATCTCCTCTTCCATCTTCAAGGTCGGATGATAGTTCAGTCATGTTGGTCAGAGATATTGATACACAAATTCTGCCTTCAGTTCAACCGGCTGCTGAACATCCCGCAAATATTCCAACGACCGATTTGTCTCCTGGCTAGCCTATAGTCCCAACTGATCCATTGGGCAATGTTGGAGAACAAACTGAGTCCCCCAAAACCTCAACTCATCCTCTTAGTGCTACTACTCTACCATCTGATCTCATGTTTTCTACTCTTGAGTCAACCCCATTGTCACTCTTGATTTAGAGATGGAATTTTTACCGATTGACGAAATCCTAAACTCTTTAAAGAAGTCTTTAGATGACGAGATTGTTGTTCCGGAATCTCCAATTCTTTTGACAGAGGTCCAACAGCTCAAAGAAGAGATTGAGGCATTGATACGAACGAGTTTTTTGGTCGAACCTTCTGATGAATTGATCAAACAGATGATCGGTCTTATCGACCGATACCAGATATGTTCGTGATCCGACAGTAATCTTGATTTGCACTTGCCATACTCAGAGAATTTTTCGATCATCTTCAATAAGCTCATGAGCTTAGTTCTAGTATAACACAACTAGAAACTGCTCAGACGAACGCTCAATCGTAAATGCTTGGAGCAAGACTACTTAGAGATAGACTTTCGGCCAAATGAAAAGAACTTGAAAGTCATGCCTTAGGAGTGAAGACCTTGGATGCTGAGATAAACGTCGTGGAGGCGCACTTAGAGAATCTTAAGAAGCAGTGGGAAGAAAAAAGGAGCAAGTATATTGAGAAGAAAAGAGCATAAACCTCCTGACTGAACCCGCACAGATTCAGGCTTGGTCGGTTGGTGAGATCAGACAGTTGGTCTTAAAACAAAGCCGAGTTCTTCAGCAAAAGAATGAAAGACAAGAGAAAGTCAAAGATGTACTTAGCCGATTTTCGTCTTTTAAATTCTAACTGTAAACGAATTAGCCAGATATATCTAAATGTATGTTTCTTTTTTTTTTTTTGAACGATCTCTTCTTGCCATGATGAGCATTCTTTTTTTTTTTTGAACGATCTCTTCTTGCCATGATGAGCATTAATACGCATATTTCGGAATGGACGCCATTATTGAAGGGTCGGTCCATCTTCCTCCGAAGGTGGACAGACACTGGCGGTTAAATAAGCAACCACGATTCATTAATACCCATGCATGTTCATCAATTCCTATAAAAGAACAACCTTCTTCATGATCACATATCTTCACATCTTCTTCTTTCATCAATGGCCTCATTAAGCAACCCTTCTCTTTCTCAAGCTAAGGCTTACTTGAAAGATATCCTTTCCAAAGAGCTATCTGATTTCGGCCAATCATCTCTTCTGTTTGACACGGATTTCTTTATTTGTCAAGTCGTGATTATTCCTGAGAAAAAAAAAGATGAGTTTAAAAACATCTTGCAACTTCTTTGGGGCTGAATTTGATGTTTAGCATGCCAAGGGTATTCTGAAAGAATATGTTTCTGTATGCGAGACCTTGCCCGCCCTTTATGATTCGCTTGAAGCAGCATGGGGCAATCGTCTTCGTTAGTTTCGTCAACACCATTATGACAAAACTCTTCTGAAGCTTTACCAAGTTCAAAAATTGGACTTAGAGGTTGACATCCGTGAAAACGAAGATGTTTTTCGCCCTCGGGATGGATCTTATGTAGAAAAGACTTTAGCTTCATCCAATCCTAGATTGCAATCTTTCAAACTCGCGTCCAACATAGCCAAACTCGCCGTAAAGAGGCAGTAACTCAAGTTCGTGATATAGGTAATCACGTTCAAGAAGTTTTCCGGTTTCTTGATCGGGTGATGGATAACGGTCATCTGTGGACCGCTAAGATGAGGGATGCTGGAGCAGTTAAAACTCGTGCCCAGCAGGAGTTTGATGCCATCAAACAAACTCATGCTTAAAAATATCAACCAAACGGCCAAGCCTCTTTAGCTCTTTTTTCCCTTTCTTTTCTTTCTTTTTCAATGTAATCGGCCGAGAAGCTCAATTATCAATGAACTTTTCTTTTTTGCTTATTCGTGCCTCCTTTTTTTTTTTTTTTTTTTATACTAAACATTATAGAGGTTCTCAAATCAATATGCATGTTATTAACCGCGGTGTAGGTTCCGATAGGAACATGATGTTTTGATCAAACTTTTCGTGACCCAGATCGGCCGAAATTATTATTGAAAAGCTTGGCTAATTTAAAGAAAAATCAGTTGAAGACACATCATATAGATAATATTAAAAAGAAATTTCACATTTTTAAACCAATTAACATGTGATGATGATACCTTGATCTTTTAAAACAATAAATGCACTGGATAATCGCAACCGATGTACCAATTAATAAGGATGTACTGCTAAGATACCCGCTTGTCTCTCTTTTTTAAATTCGAAACGTCACAATAACTATAAGGCTACCTTTATAAAAGGAGGTTATGCCTCATCTATCTTCATATCATCAAAAGGAATTTCGTCATGACGACCGAATTCTTCTGCGATTGTGCTTTCGATCTTTTGAATAATATTCTTTCCAAGGGTGTATCTTACTTTTGTGATTTCTCTATGCTCTCTGATGTGTATCCATTCATTCGAGATGCTTTGAAATGCACAGAAGACGATCTAATTTTGAAGTCGACTTTGGATGCTATTACGAAATTGGAGGAATTCGATAATGCTTTCTTCGTGGCAAGTTCCAAGTTCGAAAAATATGCTCATCTTTTAAAGGAAAGTAATAAAATCCAAGCAACATTAGTTCGATTGGGCACTAATCGTGACGAAACTTGGAATGAATGTCTTTCTGGACTTGGAAAAATAATTTTGATCGGGCAATTCTTAGTTCACTTCGAATGTAACGAAGAAAGCTAGAAAATGGCATGAAGGAAGTTAACCACCTTTATTCTTGCCGTGATACTACTGATCCGGACGGCCTGAAAACCTTCATTTAATCTCAGATCATGTTATATCAAGATCGGCTAGATAATAGTTCTATTCGGAAGGCAGAGGCCGAAAACAGACTTTCAGAGCAAGATGTTCTCATCAATCGACTATCTTCAAAAATAGCTGATAGAAAAAAAATGCAAGAAAAAAGAGAAAAGGCCAAGTGAAGAAGAATCCAAGCTTTTAAGAAGTTCAAAATGTTTAAAGCCAATCTCTTTTAACAGATAGCTTGTCTTTTAGAAGTTTGTAATGAAAAGCTCAATCTTGATTCGGCCGATAAGCCGTTTGTCATGCTAAATCTTGAAGTGAGCTTTCCTCTTTTGATTATAAATTTTGCCCATATACCACTTTCCATAAGGAAGGGTAATGGATTTTTAAGAACTGACCATTAATTGGAGCTTTTGCCATTCTTTCATTTTCATCTTTCAATCGATAAAGCTCCTCCTTTTAGGACTTGTACTACAGTATATGGCCCTTCCCAAGTGGGTGACCATTTACCTAGAGCTCTATCTCTATGGCCAAGAGGTAACACTGTCTTCCAAACTTTATAGCTCAGTCTGAAGACTTTTCCTTTTACTTTTTTATTATATGCCCGAGTGACCTTGGCTTTGTTAGCTAAAAGAGAATCAAGGGCCTTCAATTGCACCTCATCTAATTCCTCAAGCTCAACAAGCATTGCTTTGGTGAACTCATCAAGAATCAAACCAGCTCGATGGGCCACCCTCAAAGATGGAACATTGATTTCCATGGGCAATACTGCATCGTGCCCATACGTTAGAGCAAAGTGACTTATTTCAGTACTTGTACGAGGTAAATTTCGGTAAGCCCATAATGCCTCCGACAACTTTTTATTCCAATTTTTGAGATTTTCATCAATCATCTTCCGAATGATGTTCTTAATCGCTTTATTACTAGCCTCGGCTTGCCCATTTGCTTATGCATAATATGGGGAAGAATGGACGATCTTGAATTTCTATCGTTCATCCATGGCTATAACTTCTTTTGAAGAGAAAGCTGCGTCACGGTACATTGTAATAGTCTTTGGGATGCTGAACCTATGAATAATATGAGTTTCGATAAAATTAATAATTTCCCTGTGCCCAACTCATTTCATCGGCTTGACCTCGACCCATTTTGTGAAATAGTCGGTAGCTACGATGATATAGGTGTTTAGTTTCAAAGATGCTGGTTGGATCATTCCAATCAAGTCAATCGCCCATCCTCGAAATGGCTAAGGCTTGACCACAACATACATTTCGACGGCAGGTATATATTGTATTAGTCCAGCTTTCTAACATTTTTCACAACCCTTGGCATATCGATCGCAATTGGTTGCCATTCTTGACCAAAAATATCCATAGAATCTCAGTATTAATCTCATCTTCCGTTTAGCTTGGTGTGCCCCACAAATCCCTTCATGGTCTTCTCCCATGACCATCATAGATTCTTTCTTTCCTAAACACTTGAGTAATACCCCATCAGCCCCTTTTCAGTATAATTCATCATCAACCATTACATAATATATGGCCGATCTCCTGATATTTCGTTCTACTTTCATACGTGGACATTGAAGGTAGCCTGCAATAGGGGCTCGCTAGTCGTCTTCCTCCAATTCGACTTGGAATATTTTTATGGTGACTTCTCGACCAAGAACTGAGGGCATCGGTCTATTTTGGACTTTAATTGTCCAATCGATTGATCCATACCAATTCTCCAAACCTACGGCCATTTGTGCCAATTCATTATCATCGATATTATATTCTCTAGTTACATGCATAAGTTCCACCCCATCAAAGTTGACGAGCATTTGTGTAGCTAGAGCATAGTAAGACAGTGATGAGGGACTGGTGCATTTGAATCGTCTAGCGACTTGGTTGATTATTAACTGTGAATCACCAATAACCATGATATTCCAAATGCCGAACTCCATCAATAATTTTAAAGCTATTATCATGGCTTTGTATTTAGCTTGATTATTGGTGTAGTCAAATTCCAGCTAGAAAGCAAAATCATGCCGTTTACCATTTGGGGCGATCAAAATGATCCTAACTCGGGCAGTTTTATGAGTTCGATGCCATCAAATATCAATTTTCAAGGGGTCAAATATACATGATACAAATCGAGTACCCAAAGGGAAAGTTGATCTTCCAAATCTGAAGGGTGATCAGCTAGAAAATTGGCAATCGCCCGCCCTTTCATCAATTTCTAAGGTACATATCTCAATTCAAATTCAGATAAGGCTAATGTCCATTTGCCGATTTAACCATTTATAATGGGCCAATTAAGCATATATTTTATTATATCAGTTGAAGTGACTACAGAAACACTTTCGGCTAACAAGTATTGTCTTAACTTTATGCCCGAGAAATACAAAGACAAGCACATTTTCTCAATAGCCGAATATCGCCTTTCTGTGTCGAGCGGTGTTCGGCTTAAATAGTAAATTGCTTGCTCTATCCTATTGTCATCTTCTTGGACCAATAAAGCTCTGATTGACTCCATAAAGGCCGCTATATATAGCTTTAGTGGCCATCCACGAATAGGTGGCATTAAGACTGACAGCTTTGTCAGATACTTTTTAATCTCTTCAAAAGCCTGCTGATTTCCCTTCTCCTACCTGAATTCATCATCCTGCTTTATCTTAATTAAAGGAGAAAAAACATTGGTCTTCCCTGCACAATTAGAAATGAAATGCCTCATAAAATGAATTTGCTAAAAAAACGCTGCAATTCCTTTTTATTCTTTGGGGCCTGGGCATTAACGATGGCTCAAACTTTATTTTTATCGACCAGAATTCCACATTGATGCACAAGAAATCTGAGAAAATTTTCGGTCGATACCCCAAACGCATATTTGAGAGGATTCATTTTTAATTTATGATTCCTCATTCGTATAAACGATTTACGTAAATGTGCAAAATGATCTCTAAGGTCGGTCGATTTTATGACCACATCATCAACATACACTTCCATAAACTGACCGATCATGTCATGCAATATCGTATTCATAGCCCTTTAGTATGTCGCCCTAGCATTCTTCAACCCGAAAGGTATGACTACCCCACAAAACATGCCGAGAGGACCAGGACACCAAAATGCTATTTTTGGAACATCATCCACAGCAATGTATATATGCTTATATCCTGAATGACCATCTATAAAAGAGATAATCTGATGACCAGCTGCTCGGTCAATCAACTGGTCTGCAATCAGCATTGGGTATTCATCTTTTGAAGTTATTAAATTTAAATTTCTAAAATCAATGCATACTCGAAGCTTACCATTCTTCTTGATTACCGGGACTACATTTGAGATCCATTCTACATACTTGATAGACTTGATAAACTCCACTTTGAATAATCACTCAATTTCTTCCTTTATCTTATGAGTTACTTTGACTGTCATTCGCCTTGGTGGCTGCTTGTGTGGCCGAAATCCTTCCTTAGTTGGTAACCTGTGCTCTACTAAGCTTTGGTCTAGCCTTAATAATTCGTGATAATTCCATACGAAGTAATCAACGATTCTTTGAGCAAACCAACCAATTCGGCCTGAATTTGTGGTGTTAGAAGTCCACTCACAAATGTCGGCCGGGGGTTTTGTTTGTTTCCCAAATTTATTTCAATCAGTGGATCTTGCACTTGAGCTTGAGAATCATCTAGTTTATAAGGAGCATCTTCTAAATCATTCAAAGAAATTCCATCCTCTGCAACTACATCAATTAGCATGATAACTTCGGCCAAATTTATAAAGCAACCATTTTTATAATATTGAAGACTTTCTTCAAGCCTTTTCATTATGGCCACTGACATCGGCCTGATGTATTTCCTTTATCATGGTGTAATTCATGAAATTTCTTCGATGATGTATTTCGATGTAGGCCGATATGGTACAATGTCCATCGGCCGACTATTGTTAAGGCAAAATATTGAAGCAATGTCTTGCACAATAACTTCTGGGGTTTTTATTATCAACATTCTGGTCGGTCATCCATACTTATTTCTTCTAGTGAATTGGATCGTCCAAACTTCTCCCCCATAATAATATGCCTCACTAGCATTTTGTGTTGCCAAGAATGGCTTATTGTTGGCTAGGACTACCTCGACCCTATCTTGATTCCAGAACACTATGAATTAATGTAAAGAAGACGGAACGCATCCGAAGGAATGAATCCAATCTCTTCTCAATAATGCATTATACTTGGACGACATATCGACTACAAAGAAGGCAGTTAGCACCTTCTTGGTTCCGACCGTAAGATTAATGGGTAATACCCCGTGAGTGTCAGTAACACCTCCGGTGAAATTGCTAAAAGTCACGTCAGAAGGTATAAGATCAGCTGATGATTTCTCTAATTGGGACATCATTCTTACAGGAAGGAGTTTGACCGCAGCTCCATTGTCGATAAGAATTCTAGTAACTAGACACCCTTCGAGGTGAGCTGATATGTATAAGGGCTTGAGATATTGAGTCATACTGAGAGTTGGTTTTTTGATGATCACTTTTTTTGCTAACATACCTGGCTGAACGGTGACAGTGTTCAATGGATGCATCTGACTTGAGCCTTCTCCCTCTGTAACTCTGGATATTCCTAGCTTGTGACATGACACATGTTGTGATATAATGGGAGGATTTACTTCTTCGACATTGCCTCTCATCTCATTCTGTTGGTGTGGCTTTGCTTGGAAATCAGAAGGAATAAGATCATATTACAATCGAATGTTATGGGTGGTAATGTTCCTGAACACAATTTCTATATTCGAGCATTGCCCCCCAAGTATTCCGAACACACCTCTTCATTTTTCGATTGCAATGGATTTGGATTGATCATTTCTCTTGAACGATTAGAGTCATATCCAATGTCCTGGCAGCTGCAAGTAGTTCTTCAATCAACAAGTCATCGTCTCCCATCCATTCTTCATTGAAATCATCCAGTGAATCGTCTTGCTCTTCAATGTTGACCCTCTTGGTGGAGCTTTCACCATCTTGATATCCCGCATCTGATCCTTTCTTTTTAAAAGCTGTTTCGAATGGTCCCGTAACCATGGCGACCATATTGATTGCAGCTTTTTCGTCTTCGATTAGCGATTTACTCACAAAACTTTCTAGAGTAACCTCGTTATAAGAAGTTACTGCCCTTTTTTCAGCTGCTCAATGGTGCTACCATCATCGTTTTCGTGACCGCGTCATTCTTTCAGGCACACCAAGAAATTTGCGATGCCTCACTCTTTTCCATTCCTCTATCTGTACCACTGGAGGTTTAACCATTCTTGGTTTATCTATTGGCCGTTGCGTCGGCCAGTATGACCGTCTTGACGGTCTTGTTTTATAGTTACTTGTTGTTCGCTCGCCTCAAGTGTAAGGCTACGATGTAGTAATAAAACTCAGTAAGACCGAGGTCGATCCACAGGGAAAGAGGTAAACAATTCCAAGTACTCTAATAACTAGAATCTAAGAAGTTTAAGAAAGTAGTTTTTCACATGAAATAGGAAAATCTAAAAATAAGAAGAACTAGAGCATCAAGGATCCACTTGTAGTAGTCTAATGCCAATCCATTCATCCAAGTACAACACAATTAGAATCAAAGTCCTATCTCTCATCTAATTGGAAGATATAACATTCAAGCACAAATAGTCCCACTTAAATCTGGAAATCAGATTTCTAGTTCTAATGAAGCACATAGAACTTGAACTTGTAGCCTTCGGAGTAACAGCCATACCTATGGACTATGGCATGCTCAAGGGTTACTACAATTCGAATTCAAACAACCCAATCATGGTAATCTTAGAGAATTGCAAGGAACTCATGTCCGGAGCACACAAACTCTTACAAAACTTCTAAAAAACCAAACTTTATTCAAACTAGAACTTCAAAATCCAAAATTAAGAAGAGGGTACTTGAAATAAAAGAATTAAAGCATTGGAACCAACTACAAATTTCACCTCTAGCTCTAGCTAAGAGGTTAGCTAAGGAAAAGCATATTAAAACTAGAACTAAAACTAAGAAAATGAAGAAAAACTAGCTGGAGGAGGCTAGGAAGCCTCCTATGACTTGAACTCCTTGCTTCCCACGTCCTTGCTTGATTTGGAATAGAAGAGAGCACCTCCTTTTATAGTGCAACAATAGTACAGCAACATAGCAGAATTTGTTTTGCTTGGTACGGCTTAACCAATGGTCGGATTGCCTTCAAATTTGGTTTGTAGCTTCCTTGTAATGTGATCTTCCAAATAGATGATTTAGATTTCCAAGATTATCCTCTGAATGGGCCCACCAATCACATCACCGACCGCCTCTCAAAATCGCGCACTTTGGGTACCTTCAGAACCAGTCATCTTGCTTTCAACGCCCCGGAGTGTACAGAGGTCGGATTGATCTCAAATTTTGAACATTGGTAGAAAACTTCCTCCTCTACATGATGGACGGATTAGATTGTCCAAATCAATTCCAGAATATGGTTCGAAAATTAGAACACTTAGGGCTTTTATAAACTCTGCGCAGTTGGATCTTTCTGGATGGTCCATCTTTCTTCAACCGGTACGATCAAACCACACATTCTTTTGATCTGAAACTTTTGTGGTTATTCATATATGGATGTGGTCTAAAAGATGGTCAAAGTAGATTCTTCATATCATCAATGATGGGTCACCTGGACCGGCCCAGAGTTGAACAGCGAAATCTGGAACTTTCTGGACAGTTCGTATTGTTTTGGCCACCACGGTCAATCCGTAGCTCCGATCGACACGAAACCACTTGGGTTAGTTCGGCGTCGAGCTCCTCTTCGACATGGATGTATTGGATTTCCAAATATCATCAAAATGGGCCCCAGAAAACTGGTCCGAAAAATCAGACACGGGAATACCTTGGTGTTTTAGAATCTGGAAGTTGAACTTGCATGGCCGACCGGTCATGACCGGTCTAGACCTGCCTTGCAGATGTCCAGGGAGTGCATCCGACCGGTCTTGACCGGTCGGACCTAGTTTTGCCTTTTTTCTTCTTTCTTTTCTTCTCTCCTTCCTCTCTCTTTGCTTTCTGCTTTTTTTGGTCCACCTTGGGCCTTCATCAAAGGCTCCTAAACATGGTTTTTTGGTCTCCAATTGGGTTAAGTCCGCTCTCATCCCTACAGTCACAAAACATGTATTAGATGGGCCTTTTAATCATGAAAATCATGCATACCATGTCATGTAGTGGGCAATGCAATGTATAAATTGGAGGTTCAACACTTGTCCATCGGTCATTATTCCGCTCATGCTCTGTATGAGCATGTTTGTATGTAGGCTTAGACAGCCTCCTTGCACAATGAACACATCTTTGTGATTCATAACGTTCAAGTGGCCTACCTCTCGGTCACCATCTTGACCATTCAGAATTTGTGTATTGTTGTTGAGGTAGTGACTCTACTCTCTGCGAAGCTTCACATGGTTTGTCATCATTCAGATCTATTTTTTGTTGCGGCCGATTAATTCTTCGGAGATCGGCTGTAACCATGTTTGCTTTCAGTACTGGTGGGAAATGATCGGTATCGATCAGCATTGCTTCTTCCTCCTTTTTTTGAAAATTTCAACAGACTTTTGTTAATATTATCCTGGATGATGTTCCTGAAAATAACACATTGGTTAGTGGTATGGTTTCAAGTTCCATGCTATTTGCATTATGTAACCTTTTTTAATTTTTCCGTTGTTGGGACTCTATGATTGATGGGGACCTTAATGAATTTTCTTGTCAAAAGTATTTCAAATATTTCATTGGCCCGGGCGATATCAAAAGAAACCGTTCTCTAAGTTTTGGGCGTGGTCGATATCATGGTTTCAGCTTTAATCAGGGCAGAATATACAAGAGGCTTTTTAGCTACGACTTCAACGATGGCAACTTTATAATTGGGATCATAATAATACATCTCGATTGAGCATTCTTTTGTTTGGATATTTCTTGCAAAAGTTCCTCGTATCTAGAGACTTTTCGAGTTAGATCATATAAATCTATGAATTCAGTACCGATAAACTTCTTTCTGAGTTTTAAATCTAACCCATCTTGAGCAAGTTGTACGAACTCTGATTCAGGTGTGCCTATTTTACCTGCTCTTTGCCCTTTTAAATCGGGCGATATAACTTTCACATGATTCTCCTAGTAATTGGCAAAGTCTTGCCAAATCTGCCATGGTCATTTTCCTATTTCTAGAAAAGAATTGGGCATGAAATTTCTCTTCTAACTCTTACAATGTATGAATTGAATTTGACAATAAATTAAAATACCATATGAATGTTGTTGCTGTTAGTGAATGAACAAATAGTTGCAACTTGTAGTACTCATTATTAGTGAGTTGTTCACACTACATAGTGAACTGACAGACATGTTTGATAGTTGATTGTTGGGCGTCACCTGAAAATGATGTAAAGTCTGGACGATAATTCCTAGGCAACAGATGTTGTTGGTCGACCCACTCTGGATACCACTTATGATACATTGGGATAATATTTCGTCCCAAGACCTGTCCAGCAACCTCTTGGACTAACTGAACAATATAGTCTCCGGTCAACCCGTTGGGGTTCGGGAGCAAGTGGCGGCTTGGGGATTCCGCGGTTTTGCCCTTCCTGAAACAATGGATTCCTAGGGTATTGTTGAAATGGCTGTCCAACAGGAATTCTGTGATTTCTAATTTCAGGTATAAAATTTCTCGCGTCAGGCCGTTTGAAATCATAGGTCGACCCAACATTACGCATTTCTGGGATTGGATAAACCGGGACAACTCGTGGTGCCCCTTGAGGTGATTGTGCCATATTATTGACCGAGCTCCCTTCGTTATGCGGAATTGGCATAATTGTCCTCTCTGTGATAACATTCATCATTCGATGTATAGCCTCAGTCTGATGGGCTATCCATCTATTCAAGCTATCCGTTTGTGCACGGAGATGCTCGGCCTGAACATTTATTATGTTCGCCTGAGCTTTCTCTTGTTCTTGAATTTGTTGCATAGTCACTCGAACTTCTCTAAGGTCGCTCGCGACTTCATCTAGTGGAGTAGCCTGAGAAGTTGACTCTGTGACTTGGTCAATCAGGTTTGTCGAGTTAATATTCATATCAGGATTAAAGATTGTGACTACTTCCAATTCAAGGTGTGGTGGTTGAATAGTAGTATCCTTTGGTTCTATCCCAGCAATTCGATTGCTCCTTCTACTCATAAATCTTGTATAGCAACGCGATGTCCCACTGGGTGTGCCAAAATATGTTGCCGAGTTATTTGTCGGCCACGTGTGTAAGGTGTGTGCGGGCGTGTCAGAACCGATTTTCGTGGCTTGATTCCAATTGAACAACAATGACCCTGAGTGCCAGGGAAGGTAGATACGTCGTGATCGACCATATATGACTGAGATCTGTAGAGATCGGTCGCCTAACTAGCCACTCGCTCAGTTGCTTGATGAAATTAATCAGGCGATGTTTGGAGGGTGGGGTTCGTCCTCCAGAAAGTGGGTTGCAATTTTACCTTCCGAGCGAAAAGATTCCTCTTGGCGTTACTTTTAAAGGATGTAAAGAAAAGAATTTATAAACGACCGTGTGGGCGATTTTCGATGAGATTGTGAAACGGAACTTTACTGATCGTAAAACTTACTGCTATGAAAGTAATTTCAGAGATTATGCTACCGAAATTGAAAAGTGCGTTTAATGCTAACGAGAATAAAGGAAACTGAATACGCTAAGAAACGTAAATAGCCAATAGACGAAGAACCTGAATAAGCTTGGAAACGGTAATATAGTCTTGACTTGATAGATGCCGGATCGCTTATTCTAAGAAATACAATGTACTTAGACTAGTAAAATGGATCGATTACACTATGAAATGTAAGGGATTTTACAAATTGGAAAGATAGATTGATTTCGTTGGTGTTGGAATGTTTACTTTGTCGTTCTCCCATTGCTTTTATAACTTTGATCACCCATCCAGATACTTCTACTACTAATCGTCTACTTCCACCACTCGCCCACTATTCCTCTTCCAGATTTCTCCTTTACGATAACCGCTCGCTGACTTGGCCACGTTGGCCCGTTCCACTTAGTGTCGTGGCGTTTCAGACCGATGCCAACTATATCACTAGGAACTTCGTCGTGGTCGTATACACCTCATGGCTACTTACTTACTTGTCTTCTTTCGATTGGTTCTTTACCTATATCAGTAGAATTAGGGTATAACACAAGTCAAATTAAATAGTTCAAATTATTGTATCAATGTAGATGTATAATAAACCAAAGATTAAGCTTATTTGATTACATGACTATCGGATTGGTGGACATTGGTGGACATTATTGGATGGTTAAAAATGAAAATTATCCAACGTATCCACAATTAGCATTGTTCAACCCGTCTGATCTTAAAATTGTGATTCGGCGAAAGTGAGCTGCATGCACAATCTACCCGTTTTTTTTTTTTTTTTTTTTTTGTTATTATATACATGTGTATAATTTTTGAATTGCTGCCTATCAAGGGCCATATGCAACCTGAGTATCATATAAATCTTCATTTTTAAGTGGTGACGGCACCTGGAAAGCTTTAAGCTTTTCAGACCATCCAACAGCTGACCGGTACAGTAAATGCTGACATGGTCGTTGAAATTTGGAAAACTGATTGGCACGAATTAGATGTTTGGGATTGCTTAATCAGTGTGATTTTTGGGCTTTATGCTAACCGCCACGTGGATGGCGTGGATAGCCATACACGTTTGCCAAGATAGGGAAGATGGGACGCGGATTGCCTGCGAAAGGCTTTCGCAGGCATCTCCTGCGCTCGGAATCTAGGCGGGCCCACCGTGATGTTTGTGAGAAGTCCACGCCGTCCAACCGTTTTGCGAGATCATTTTAAGAGTTGCGACCAAACATGAACGGAATCCAAGACTTAAGTGGGTCGAAAAAGTAACGATTGAACTTCCACAATTGAAATATTCGTGGGGCCACAGAAGTTTCGAACCAGGATAATATTTGTGTTTTCAGTTCATCTCAGTAGGAATGGCATTATGAATGGTATGGATTGCATATAAACATCACTGTGGACCCATAGAGGTTTCAACGGTAGGAATTTCCCTACCCACCTTTTGCTTTAATACGGCCTACTTGAGTCTTGGATTCCGTCCATTTTTGGTTGCAACGCCTAAAATGATCTCGCAAAATGGTTGGGCCCCACCTAGATTCCAAGCACAGGAGATGCCTGCGAAAGGTTTTCGCAGGCAATCCGCGTCCGGGAGGATGAGTTATGCTGATGGGACCCACCTGGCCAAGATAGGGAGGTTGAGCTATTGTTGCTGAACTACCACCATGAGACCCACCTGACTGGGCCTGGCTCGATTTGGACTCAGACAGATTTCTCCAGCCGACTCAATGGCTCGGTCAACTTGATATAACTCAGTGTGACTCGAACCTATTCGAATCCCCAGTATCAACTTAGGGAGGCAATGACCTTACCAGTGAGGTGTAGGCAATATGGGAGGTTGAGCTATTGTTGCTGAACTACCACCATGAGACCCACCTGACTGGGCCTGGCTCGATTTGGACTCAGAGAGACTTCTCCAGCCGACTCAATGGCTCGGTCAACTTGATATAACTCAGTGTGACTCGAACCTATTCGAATCCCCAGTATCAACTTAGGGAGGCAATGACCTTACCAGTGAGGTGTAGGCAATATGTTGCTTTGTTTCACAATCATTGTTAAAAATCAGGAACTTGAGCTTGGCTTCATCAACCAATGAGTCGAGACTTCAAGCAGTGAAACTGGTGACTCGTCTGAGTTTCACTTGATTTGACCAGATCTATTATATTTTTATTTAAGATTAAAAGGACGGAATTACAAATAAATGGTTCAAAAGAAAATGTTACCATTCCACCAATAGAATGCTAATTATTTTATAGAAAAGGATCTTCTATCCTTGAATACTTTTGCTGCATAGATCATTCAGTGTGAGACCCATCAAACAAACGATTCCGATTTCTTATTATCTAACGATGGGCCCCACTTTTATCAACTGACGGCCCATGTGTAATGTACAAATACTTAGCTTCTGCATTGTGTAAAAGAATCGTAAGAAACCGAAGAATGTAGTCAAAGAAAGGTATTGACGGAAAAAAGTTGAAAGAGAACAATCCGGATTTTTTTTTTGCATAAACACCTTTCAAGGGTTGGAGTTGAATCTTACTACTTTTAGCAGTTGCTTTAAACATGTGAATAAAACACTTACGATCTGGGCATGGCTCTTAAAGGGCGGGGCTTGGACCAAATTTTGAACCGTTTGGGCTAGGTTTCGGGCTAGGCTTATTCAAAATTTTGCTTGCAAGGCGGAAGCCCAGTCAATAGGCAACCCTAGTCACTGGCTTCTAAAGAAGAAGAACATGATTAAGCGGAAGAATACAAAATTTAATCAAGAACATTACTTGATAAAAAATCCCTATACAAAAGTAAAATTTAAAAATATTACCAAGAAGAGTAAAAAACAAATAAAAAAATTAAAAAGGCCACTACTAACTACGAACAACTCGGTTATCAACCTAGCCCAGCTGGAAGACGCCTAGGTGTTTCAACAGCAGGTCTCAGCTGGTTGGAGTGCTAAGGAGACACGCTAACCCCACCAGTGAATGGGTGCATCATGTGACTAACCGTGTGGGTGCATTGTGCAGCTAACAGGGTGGGTGCGTTGCATGACTAAGCCTGTTTGATTTTTCATGTCCATGGTAAATACATTGTCAATTAGAAATTATTACTCTTCAAGCCTGTTTAATAATCCATGTTATTTCCACTTTGAAAATAAGTCCAAAAAGATTAACTTAAAATTATGGGCCACACCGTGAAGTATGTGATATATTTGTGCTATCCATCTGTTTCACCTAAACATTTTGAGGCATGAGCCGAAAAATGGAATAGATAGTGCACCACACCAAAGGAAACATTGGCCATTTAACCTCCAACATTGAAAGTCGTTCCTTTACCGGGCCGACATTGATGTTTATTTGTCATCTAACATGTTCATAAGGTCAGATAAACATCTTCGGGCCGGACGGTTTCTTAGCGGAGTTCTTCATCGAATGTTGGGAAGTGGTGGCGTCAGACTTGTTCAAAATTATGGAATATGTTCGATCACCTCAACTGCAAGGCTGCGATGTAGTAATAATTCTCGGTAAGACCGAGGTCGATCCATAGGGAAAGAGGTAAATGAATTCAAACTATCCTAATAACTTAAATCTAGAATGTTTAGGAAATCAGAGTTTAAGAACTAAATAGAAAAATAGGGAAATCTAAAGAATAAGAAAGACTAGAGCATCAAGGATCCACTTCTAGTCATAACTATGCTCAATCCAATGATTCGATTCTTAACACAACTGTAATCAAATTTCTTCATCTATCCAATCGGAAGATATAGCAATCAAAGCGCATAAACAATCTGGAATCAATGGGTGTTCATTGATTTGGTTCCCTCAATAAAGCTCAGGCCTTAGGCACACTCAATTGTATAGGCCAAGCCTATTTCCAATCTAGTTGAGGTAACAATCATAACCTTTATCAAATCCTGTCACTAGACTTGACTATAACTAATGATTTGAACTCTAATTAAGCCAACATCAATAAGCAATAACAACTACTTCAAATCAACACAAAAGATTAGAACTTTAGTTTGATATAGTTCCCACATTAAGATCAATCATCTAGAGCATATGGTATATTCAAAGCATCTACCATGCTCGTAGTCTATGGTAGATCAATGAAGTGCACAAGTATAAATAATGCAAAACAGGTAAGAAAGTAGTTTTAAAACATATAAACATCCTATGAGCTTGTAGTCATCAAAAGATTAAAGAAAAACTAGAACTAGAACTTTATTCTAACTATAATCAAATCATGTTCTTCATTAAAGTATAAACTTTGAATAAAAAAAACTAGAACATCACTAAACAACTAGAAGTATCACCTCTTAGCTCTAGCTGAGAGTTAGCCTAAGAAAAATATGAAAATAAGAAGTAGAAAATGAATAAAAACTAGAAAAGAGAGGCTTAGAGCCTCCTTGGTCTTGCTCTCCTTGCTCCCCACATACTTCCCCCTAGAAGAGAGAGAAGCTCTCATATTTACAATGCAGACAATATGACAACAACATAGCAGATTTTGTTTCGCTTAGTACGAGTTAACCAACAGTTGGATTGCCTTGAAATTTGATATGTAGCTTCCCCGACATATGAAATTCCTTATGGATGTTTTAGATTTTCAAAATTATCTTCTAGGTTGGCTCACAATCAGATTAGCGACCGTCTCTCAAAATCGCTTAATTTAGATACCTCCAGAACTAATCATCTTGCAATCAACGATATAGAGTGTACAAAGGTCAAATTCGTCTCAAATTTTGTACATTAGTAGAAAACTTCCTCCTCTACGTGGTAGAAGGATTAGATTGTCCAAAATAATTCCAGAATTGTGTCCGAAAATTTGAACACTTAGAGCTTTCTATAAAATCTACGCAGTTGGAATATTTTAGGATGGTCTATCTTTCTTCAACCGGTACGATCAAACCACACATCCACTTGACCTGAAACTTTGTGAATAATCATATATCAATGTTCTCTAGAAGATGACAAGTTTGGATTCTTCATATCAGTAGTAGTTGGCCACCTTGACCATTTCGAACGAGTTTGTATTGTTTTGTCCGCCACGATCAATCTGTAGTTCCGATCTATACGAAACCACTTGGGTTTTTTTTCTAGTGTCGAGCTCCTCTTCGACGTAGACAAACTAGATTTTCAATGTTATCAAGATGGGCCCAAAAAAAGGGGCCAAAAATCCCAAAACGGGAACAACCTTGCTGTTTCTATTTCTAGTTCAAACGCAAAATCGAAAACTTCATTGTTTCCTTTTTTTTCTTCTTTCTCTTGCTTGCTTTGATAGTTGTATGCAGTTGCTGGGCACGTTGGATGTGGTTAACGTGCGGGGTCCATTACTGATGTGATAATGATGTCCATTTGATTGCAGCTTGTGTAGTAGTTTGGATGATCAGCCAACTGTTGGACGTCAGGTTGGTGGAGGAGTTGGAGATGGAAGCTATGATGTTGGTTGTTGAAGGCTTGAAGCTGGGGCTTGTCGTGATGGACTGCATGTGTGGCTTATGTGGACCACCCATCATATATAACTGCCTACTTCAAGGCCATCTAAAACATATGTAGCTCAATCTCTAAGATGTGTGATCTTGATGAGGTCTTCTAGACTTTCAAGTTTTCATTTCCACCGTAGAAAGTGATCCATCCTCTAGTCTTATAACTCGATTTCCTTCAAAGTCCCAAGTACACCTGTTGTCCATTTGTTCCTTATTGAACTTATTTCATTCACATCTCGCATTTACTCTTATAATCACAAAAACATATTAAAGTTAGTATTTAAGCGCATTGTTTTATGTAATTTAAGCATAGAATTGGGGATAAATATGCATAATTCAAGGCTTAATAGAATATTTGTTCTGTGGTGGGAATCTTCCTTGGGCGTTCACAATAACTCCTCTGCCTCATCCCGAAGACGCAAGCCCCATATAAGTTGTCAGACTATCGCCCTATAAGCTTATGCAATTGTGTTTACAAAGTATTCTTTAAAATTATTACTTTGAGGCTGAATGGGCTGCTTCTCAGGATCATCTCGGTGGAGCAAGGCACGTTTATTCAAGGAAGACCAATTGTAAAAAATATAGCTCTTGTTCAGGAGCTTATTAGAGACATTGATAGAAAAGTCGGGGGTAATAATGTCATAGTTAAGCTCAACATGGAAAAGCATACGATAGAGTCGAATGGGGCTTCCTCAAAGCAGTTATTCGATAATATGGCTTCCGTTAAGATTGGATTAACTTAGTTGAAAAATGTTGGATCAACTACTGGTTCTCGGTTCTAATGAGTGGAGAAGCAGGCGGTTTCTTCAAATCGTCAAGGGGTCTTCGCCAGGGAGACCCTCTTTCTCTAAGCTTATTCATTATTACAGTGGAAGTTCTCAATAGAGGTGTTAGAAGTTTGATAGAATGGGGTTTCTGCCAGGCCTTTAAAGTTCCACACAGTTGCCTTCTCATCTCCCATTTATTGCTTACAGATAATACCATCATCTTCACTAATGGTAGCACCTGGTCCCTCAAGATTCTGATCGATTTCCT
This sequence comes from Liriodendron chinense, assembly GCA_003013855.2. NCBI lineage: Eukaryota > Viridiplantae > Streptophyta > Magnoliopsida > Magnoliales > Magnoliaceae > Liriodendron > Liriodendron chinense. The sequence goes on from PVNU02002307.1 coordinate 538,072, forward strand.
TCAGATATACCAATCCATGTCAGGGCAGAAAATCAACGCAGCTAAGAGTAAGTGCTTCACTTCAGCCAAGGCCTCTCCTAGTAGAATTAAATCATTAGAGAGACACCTAGGGATGTCAGTATCTTCTTCCTCCCTTTTCTATTACTTGAGTGTTCCTGTTTTCAAAGGGAGAGCAAAAACTCTTTATTTCTAGCCCATGCTTGAAAAAATTAGCAAACATATTTCAGGTTGGAATGGTATATTTCTAGCTCAAGCTGGGAGAATTGTTCTCATCAACCATGTGTTGATTGATATTCTAGTCCACTATATGGCAGTAGCTGACCTCCCGCAACAGATTATTAAGGGTCTTGAGAAGTCTTCGCTGATTTCTTTTAGGGAAGATTAGAGGTTAGGAAGAAGGTCCATTGGATCGGTTGGTGAAAGGTTTCCTCTCTAAAATCAGAAGGCGGTCTGGGGGTTAAAAAGCTAGCTTATGTGATGGAGGCTGTTGAGCCTCCAATTTATACATTCACTAGCCCAGTACATCACATTATATGCATGGTTTGCATGCTTAAAAGGCTCATCTAATGCGTGATTTGTGATTGTAGGAGCGAGGCGGAGATTCACTGATTTAAGGCTAAAGAGGTCACCAAAGGTGCATTGAAGATCAAAAAATTAAGTGCCGAAGGTTGAGAGAAAGAAGCAAGGGAGAAAGAGAAAGAACAAGGAAGACATGCAACACTTTGCACTGAAGACCGGTCGTCCAACCGGTCTGCCAAGGCACAGGATCGGTCGTCCGACCGGTCTGCAATTTAGCAGGGACCCCCCTGTGCTGTACATGTTACTGGACCATGCTAGATCGGTCGTTAGACCGGTCGCCCAACACTTAGCAGAGAGGGGGTGGAAAATCCAAAAAGTCACTGGACTATTTTTGATGATTTATGACTGGTCGTCCAGGGCTCAGACTGGTCGTCCGACCGGTCATCTGTGTAACAAGGCTTGTCCCACAAGCTCCGAATTTCTCTGCGCAGCTTCGGGATTTCTTGCGTAATCTAGAATCTTCCGCACTATTCTATTAAAGGGGACCCAGTGCTTCGTCTAAAGGCATCCTAGAAGAGATTGGAGGTCGTGGGAAGTGAAAGAGAGCACCAGTGGAGCATTTACAACTCCGTCGATTCCAGTTTTTCTAGTTTTTATGTTTTCTTATTTGAGTTCTAGTTATAGTATTACAATGCTCGGCTAGAATGTCTTAGTTAGGGCTGAGAGGTGAAGCTTGTAGCCAATTTCATGTTTAATTCAGTTTGATTCAAGTATTTTCACTTTAAGTGAATGTTCTAGTTCATATAAAGTTGATATTTTTAGAAATTTTATGAGAGTTCATGTGCTCCGGACATGGATTCCTTGCAATTCTCTAAGATTATCATGTTTTGCTTGATTAGATTCGAATTATGGTAATCCTTGAGCATGCCATGGTCCATAGCATGGCTGTTACTCCGAAGGCTATGATTTTGAATGCTATGTGGTTGAATGGGACTAGAACTTGGAAGTTCAACTTAAGTGGGATTGAATGTGGTTCAATGCTTTATCTTCCAACTAGATGAGAGATAGAACTTCAAATCTAGTTGTGTTTTATGATTGGATTGATTGGATTGACATGCGATTGCTATAAGTGGATCCTTGAAAGCCTTGGCTCCTTTAAATACTGATTTTTCTTAAGTTACTGTTTTGAGTTAGAATTCTTAACTTAATGTCCAAATTGTTTTAATACAAGTTGCTGGAATAGTTTCTAATTCCCTGTGGATCGACCTCGGTCTTACCGAGAATTATTATTACCTCGCAGCCTTGCACTTGAGGCGAGCGAACAAGTTTTTGGCACCGTTGCCAGGGAATTTAGATAATGGTTCTAGATTGTTTTAGTAGCTGTAGAAGTAGAAGTAGATAGGTTTTTTTTTCCTAGGACTAACAAATTATTTTTCTTTGTAGGACTTCTTCTCTAGTTTAAGCAAATCAGGTAATATCCTTCTAACTTAGTGCTTTTTTGCAGATTTTTAATTTTTAGATTTTTGATTAATTTCAGATTTTAGGACTTAAGATTAGTTTAGATTTTGGATTGTGTGGTTTATGTCCCGTTGGGAACGTGACCACAACTAATCGTCTCTAATTCGAAAGTCGTTTAGTTGGACCACTCTCCGTTCATGGACGAGTTCGAAAATCTGTTGAACATCGTGAAAATCTGGGAAGTATGGATCAAATTCTATTAGGGAATCCTTCCCCCCTACTCCAACTACAAACGCAAATCAAGAGGGAGTATGAGAGAATGAGGTACACAATGTTCCTCCAATGAGATCTTTACGGGATTACCTACAACTGGCCCGTGCAACTACATCCTCGTGCGTGATCTTACCACCAACCGGGGGAAACATTGATATAAAGTCGGAAGTAATTCAACTCATACCAAAGTTCCATGGGCTAGACTCTGAGAGCCCATACCTACACTTAAAGGAGTTTGAAGAAGTGGTAGCTACTTTGCAATACACTAATGTTTCAGAAGATGCTATTAAACTTAAACTTTTTTCCTTCTCATTGAAAGAAAGGGCCAAGACTTGGCTTCACTCTCTTAGACCACACTCGATAGGGTCATGGAAAGAGATGACCTGGGAATTCTTGAAAAAGTTCTTCCCGGCTCATAAAACAAACACCCTTCGAAGAGCCATAATGAACTTTTTGGTTAAGGAGAATGAATCATTTTTTCAATGTTGGGAAAGCTTTAAGGACCTCCTACTGGCTTGCCCACATCATGGCTACGAAAGTTGGCGAATCATAAACTTCTTCAATGATGAATTAAGTTCCAATATGCGCAAATTCGTAGAGATGATGTGCAATGACGAGTTTATGAGCAAAGATCTAGATGAAGCTTGGAGTTATTTGGATATGTTGGCTGAGAATGCCCAATCATGGGATACCTCAGACAAATCTAATAACCTCAAGCCTCCTCAACAAAAAGAGAAAGGAGGGATTTACATCCTTAAGGAGGAAGATGATGTGAATGTAAGACTAGCCAACCTCATAAGGAAAGTCGAGGCCATGGAACTTAGTAAGAGTGGATTTTCAACGTCCAATGAAGTTATTGAGAACATGTGTGGGATTTGTTTCACTACTATACATGCTACGCAAGATTGTCCTACAATTCTTGCGTTTCAAGAGGTGTTACAAGAACATGCAAATGCCACATATGGTTATCAACGACCTTTTAATGGACAGGTGGGTAACACGTACCACTCCACTTGGAAGAACCACCCAAATTTCAGTTGAAAGAATGCTCCCACGGGCAATCCTACTAACTCTCAAGGAGGGTCACCCATGTAAAATATGGCCCCAAGTCAATTCTCAATGGAGGATACTTTAAGGGCATTTATGCAATGGCAAACACAAATTAATCAATCAAATCAGTAAATGTTTCAAGAGCTTTAAGTCTTGGTTGATGAGATAAAGGGACGCTTGAATGCTAGGGAATGGACTTTTCCGACCCAACCTCAGCCCAATCCAAAGCAAGTACATGAAGTAAACATCCTATCTCCCCAACCAACATGTAGAGCAAGCCAAATCCGTCACCACTATTAGAAGTGGTAAGCAAATTGACAAATCTATTCCGGTGAAGGCCGACAAGCCTATGGATCCGGTAAATTCTGAGGATGAGGACGGATCTAACTCAGCCCCACAAGAAACGGAACGCGTTTATAAGCCTGTAGCATCATTCCCTTCTAGATTGGTTGCTCCAAAATCTCTCCCAAACTCTCACGATATTTTAGAGATTTTCAGACAAGTCAAGATCAACATTTTATTGCTTGATGCCATTAAACAAATCCCTTCTTATGCCAAGTTTCTAAAGGACTAATGCACAACCAAACGCAAATATAATGTGCAGCAAAAGACCTTTTTGAATGAGCAAGTAAGTTTCATTCTCACTCAAAAGACTCTCCCAAAATTCAAGGATCCCGTACTCGGTATACGAGCAATTGGGTCTTAAGGAATTAAAACCCACCAAAACCACGTTGCAACTCGTTGATAGATCCATCCGTGTATCGAGAGGGATAGTTGATGATATATTGGTCCAAGTCGACAAATTCTACTATCTAGTGAATTTTATCGTCTTGGATACACAACCGGTTACGGATACTATCACTCAAATACCGGTAATTCTTGGCCCCCCGTTCCTTGCTACATTAAAACCAATCATAAATTGCCGGAATGGGGTGTCGCAAATGTCCTTTGGGAATATGACATTAGAAGTGAATGTGTTCCACTTGGGCAAAAGGCATAGGGATGATGATGATGTCCACGAGGTTGATATGATTGAATCAATCTTGGAAGAGGAGTTTGCTTTAAATCAGAATTTTGATCCTCTAGATGTTATTAGCTTCGATCCCTTTGAGGATTGAGACGATGATGATGGTCCTTATGAGATAAACATGATAGAATCTAAGGAGGATGGAGAGTATTTCCAACCCAATTTACCTCAAAGCTTGGGGACATGTTTGACACATTCCAAGGATGAATTCAATTCTATTATTAATGAGATCTTGGAAGTGTCAATTTTTGAAATTTTACTTGACAAGTCACCAATTCTGATTTACACAAATTTGTTATACAGGAATTGGAAAAATTGGTACTTGACTTGCCTACAGAGAGGCCAATTGCTAAAAGTGTAAAGGGTGTTGATCCACTCCAACCTACACAAAAGTCTGAGATGGAGGAAGACGTCAAGGGTACAAATCTGAAAACTTCCTCCAATGATGTCTCTTACACTCTGGAGGAGTGTTTAGCATATTTTGAAGATTGAGATGATCCCATGATTAAGGACATAGTGCATGCCTTGAAGGAGACCCCTTCGGTGTCTAAAAAGCTTCCTTCCACAGAATGCTAAACCAAAAAATCAATTGTGGAAGCACCGGTGAAATCTAATTTTGTAGAGATCATATCAACTTGTGAAGAAGAAATACAAGTCTCCATATCTCTGTGGGTTGCTCAAACCAAAGAATACAAATTCTGGGATGATCCATATTTGACAAACTTTTGCCCAGAAAAGATGAAAAGGAGATCCATCTTTAATAATTTTCAACCAATGCAATTCTCCTTTCCTAGTACATATGACAATTTTATTGAGGACCTTGCTGAAACTTTTCAGCAGGATTTTTAATGGGTTATAATGATTAATGTCACCAATGTACTTTCCAAAGCAGGATGGTGGATAATTCTACTGAAAAATTTGCTACACCACTTATTGATCTTGCTCAACTTTGTCCTTTTGGATGTTCTAATGATAACCAATCTCCTAGTCTGATGGAGATCCTCTTTTTACAAGGACGGGTTAGGTAGATTAGGTTTAGTTGTTTTTTTGTTTAGGTTTATTTCATTAGTAGTTTCGTTGCTGGAGTTGTATACTTCCATTATCGACTCTCTCAGGTACTATCATTCTCACCCTCTTTTCTTTTCCCATTGCTCTCATGTTCATGCTCATTGCATATCTTTTACATTGAGGACAATGCAAGACTTGGTTGGGGGGTGAGATGAGATTCCTCATCTAGCAGTTTGTGAATATTTCGAGCATTATTATTTGTTGAAAATTTTTAAATTTTTCGATTTTCTAAAATTCAAAACTCTTTTAGACAATTTTGTTTCTATGCATTCAGGATGATATGAGTATAAGAAGAGGAGATATGAAGTGATGAATGTTGCAAGTCTTGAGCTACCTTTAATATAATGGTTTTATATGTGAACTCCCCTATTTATTTGATTGATAGAAAATTTGAACACTTTTACACCTAGTTCACATTACACGATTTTCATGGTTTGAAATGATTATGTAGCTCTGTAGATTAGCTAGATTTAGATTTGAGGTGTTGAGAAACCAAGCCAGGGTACTTTGTCCATCCTGGTCCATGAGAAAATAATGAAAGATATGGATTTCTAAAAATCCTATCTAATGAAAAAGAAAACGGGAAAGGAAGGATGAAAATATGGGATTGATGGAGAATATGGTGGAAAATTTCGAAAAGGGCTACCTATTACCAACTGGGGGATGGTCTACCTGTAACAAAAGTCCGAAAATGGGATGTAGTGTGAAAGCCGTCAGAAGGACGGTAAGGCAAATTCCTGTCAAAGGCTTGTTGTTGATCTATGCACCTTGTGATCCATAGTTTAGTTGATCTATGAAGAAGATAATCCCAGAAACTCATGAGATGAACATTCACTATGCACACTAGGTTGAATTTGTTCAGGTTCTTCTATTTATCAATCGATCTGCGAGAATTCTATATGAACACTTATTATGTTTTGAGAAATTTAAGGTTTCAACTTCTATCACCTAATTTTTCTGATTTTTACACTTGTGTGTCTTGGAATGGATAAAAGCATAGTTTTTTTAGGGAGAGTTGGTTTTTGGAGATTTGATCTTGCTTCATGCATGTTTTGCTCGGGACTAGCAAAATGCTGGTTGGGGGGGTGTGTTGAGCCTCCAATTTATACATTCACTAGCCCAGTACATCACATTATATGCATGGTTTGCATGCTTAAAAGGCTCATCTAATGCATGATTTGTGATTGTAGGAGCGAGACGAAGATTTCACTGATTTAAGGCTAAAAAGGTCACCAAAGGTGCATTGAAGATCAAAGAATTAAGTGCCGAAGGACTGGAGAAAGAAGCAAGGGAGAAAGAGAAAGAACAAGGAAGAAGTGCAATACTCTGCACTGAAGACCGGTCGTCTGACCGGTCTGCAAAGGCACAGGACCCGTCGTCCGACCGGTCTGCAATTCAATAGGGACCTCCTATGCTGTACATGTTACTGGACCATACTAGCACTCAGACCGGTACTCAGATCGGTCGAGCACTCAATAGAGAGGGGGAGGAAAATCCAAAACGTCACTGGACTATTTTTTACGATTTGCGACCGGTCGTCCAGGGCTTAGACCGGTCGTCTGTATAACAAGGCTTGTCCTACAAGCTCCAAATTTCTCTGCGCAGCTCCGGGATTTCTTGCACAATCTGAATCTTCCGCACTATTCTATAATAGGGGACATAGGGCTTCATCTAAAGGCATCCTAGAAGAGATTAGAGGTCATGAAAAGTGAAGGAGAGCACCGTGGAACATCTACAACTCCGTTGATTCCTATTTTTCTAGTTTTTATGTTTTCTTATTTGAGTTCTAGTTGTAGTATGACAATGCTCGGCTAGAATCTCTCAGCTAGGGCTGAGAGGTGAAGCTTGTAGCCAATTTCATGTTTAATTTAGTTTGATTCAAGTATTTTCACTTTAAGTGAATGTTCTAGTTCATATAAAGTTGATATTTTTAGAAATTTTATGAGAGTTCATGTGCTCCGGACATGGATTCCTTGCAATTCTCTAAGATTATCAAGTTTTGCTTGATTAGATTCGAATTATGGTAATCCTTGAGCATGCCATAGTCTATAGGCATGGCTTGTTACTCCGAAGGCTATGATTTTGAATGCCATGTGGTTGAATGGGACTAGAACTTGGAAGTTCAACTTAAGTGGGATTGAATGTGGTTCAATGCTTTATCTCTCAGCTAGATGAGAGATAAAACTTCAAATCTAGTTCTGTTTTATGATTGGATTGATTGGATTGGCATGAGATTGCTACAAGTGGATCCTTGAAAGCCTTAGTTCCTTTAAATACTGATTTTTCTTAAGTTACTGCTTTGAGTTATAATTCTTAACTTAATCCTCTAAATTGTTTTAATCCAAATTGCTGGAATAGTTTCGAATTTGTTTCCTAATTCCCTGTGGATCGACCTCGGTCTTACCTAGTATTATTACTACATTGCAACCTTGCACTTGAGGCAAGCGAACAGAGGCTCAGAAGTTGAAGATGGCTTGGTCCGTCAAATTTGGGGATGGTCAGAGCATTTGGGCATCGTTCTATAGAGCTAAGTATAATGTAGATGTTCGCTAGCCTCAAGTGTAAAGCTGCGATGTAGTAATAATCTCGGTAAGACTGAGATCGATCCATAGGGAAAAGGTAAATACTTCAAATTATTCTAATAACTTGAATCTAAGAAAGTGTAGAAAATTGGTTTTTAAAATGAAACAGAAAATCTGAAAGATAAGAAAGACTAGAACATTAAGGATCCTCTTCCAGTTTAACCATATTCAATTCAATGATTCGATTATCAACATAATTGGAATTGAATTTCTTCCTCTATCCAGTTAGAAGATATAGCAATCAAGGCGCATAAACAATTTGGAATAGATGGGTGTTCATTGATTTGGTTCCCTCAATAAAGCTCGGGCCTTGGGCATACTCAATTGTATAGGCCAAGCCTCTTTCCAATTTGGTTGAGATCAAAATCATAGCTTTCATCAAATCATGTCACTAGACTTGACTTCAACTAATGATTTAAACTCTAATTAAACCAATCAATAAGCAACAACACCTATCTCATATTCCATAAAAGATTATAACTTTGGCTTAAAGTTCTCACATGAAGATCCAAGTTCTAGAATGTAGTAAATCCGATTCCTTGAAGTGTAGAGGTCTAGATCTTGCAAAACAATTAAGATTCTAAGTATAATTCTTCCAAACATCCATGAGTCATCATAAGATTAAGAAAAACTAACTTATAACTTCATTCAAACTTTAGACAAACCATTGTTCAACATTAAAAGCATAATCCGAAATGAAAGGACTAAAACATGATTAAGAACTAAGAGGATTCACCTCTTAACTCTAGCTGAGCATTAACTAAAACAAAACATAAACAAAAACTAGAATTAGAACTAGAAGAAGAAGAAAAACTAGTTCTAGGAGGTTATGAAGCCTCATAGGTCTTGATTCCTTTGTTCCCCACGTTGCTAGGTTCCCTAGGAATGAAGTGGAGGTCTCCTGTTATAGCTTTCACACTCCATAAATGAAGAATCTTTGAGAATTTGCATACAAGTTACGCACTGTGTAGAGAAAACTGGAAGCCAGACTTAGAAATTTCTATTTTTAGGTGTTGGCGATTGATCGGTTGGGCTGGTTGATCAATCGAATTTTCGGGCCAACTGTAAAAACTGAATTATGGACATCTGAGCGGTCGGGCTATCAATCGCAAGTGGTTGAGCGATTGATCGCTGGGTCCAAAAAGTGTTCAGAGAGTTCCAACAATGAATCTTAAAAAATCTGAAATTTTTATGGCTCAGGCAATTGATCGCAAATCCGCTCTTTTGTCCAACAATAATTTCAACTAATTCTGTGTGTGAGTGATCAATCGCAAGTTGTTGAGCAATGTTGAGCCCTTAAATGTGCACATTTTAACCCCTTTTCATCACAAATTATGCATGGTTTTTATGTTTAAATACCTATCTAATGCATGGTTTTCTGTTTGTAGGAATGAGAGAGAGAGATTTCACTAAATTAGTGCTTAAAGATCATTTTAACCTACCTTGAAGATCAAAGGAAAAGAAGAACAAAAGAGAAGAAGAGAGGAAAGAAGAGAAAGAAGGAAAGAATGAAAAAGGAGCTCTATAAGGTGGTTCGATCGGTCAATGAACGGTCGGCTAGGTAGGTCCGACCGGTCGGCCAACAAGTCTGACCCCTTGCAAACATGTTGGACAACTGACGAGATGGGTTCGACCGGTTCGCCATGCAACTGCCAAAGGGAAGAGCACGCTGGACTAATGGACAAACCTGTCCGACTGGTCGGTCACATGAAGATAGCAAGTTGCAGATTCTGCAATTTCTAATTTTGGCATCCGAGTTTCCTAAGTGCAATAGGACACTCCGTTTTCTCGATCCTTCCAAGTCGATAATGCATCTATGCTATAAAAGGGCACCTTTTATTCATTCCCAGAACATGCTAGGACGTGCGATAGATTAAGGAAGCTTTAGAGAAGGATTTCTTTCCAGTTTTATTCTAGTTTCTAGTTGTTTTTATATTTTTGAGGCTTCTAGTTCAATGATGTTAAAGATGAACTAAAACTTCTTAGTTAGGGCTAAGAGGTGAAGCTCTTGATTCATTTTTTATGGATTAAGATAACCTAGGTTTCTTTTTTATGAATTTATTGATGAATTTGGTTTGATGAGAATTTGAATTAAGTACTAGTTTAGTTTTTCTTTGATCTCTTGATGACTTTGGACTCATGTGTTTCTTAGTGAATCTAAATCTAGTAGCTTACCTTTTATATTATTTATACTTGTATATTTCATTGATCTATCATCCACTCTGGGCATGATAAACACTTTGATTACCATGTGTACAATGGCATGATCTTAATGTGGGAACTAGTTCAAACTAAAGTTTTAATCTTTTATGATAATCTGAGATAGATGTTTGCTGATTGATTTTGATTTAGTTGAAGTTCAAATCATTAGTTGTAGTCAAATCTAGTGACAAGATTTAATGAAAGCTATGATTATGATGTTAATTAAATTGAAAATAGGCTTGGCCTATGCAATTGAGTGTGTCCAATGCCTGAGCATTATCATGCGAATTAAATCAATGAACAAGCAACTGTTTTAGATAAGTGTTGATTGAACCGCTTTATATTCCGATCGGATAGAGATATAAATTCGATTCCGATTGAGTGTGAGAAACCTAGTTGTGTTGATGTATTGAAAATCATTAAAAGTAGATCCTTAGCGCTCTAGTGCCTTTTTAGATTATTATTACCTCTCATAATCACTGTTTAGTTTGAAATCACCATTTTCCAGATTTAGTTCTTAATATGATCTCGACGATAGGTTATTTTAGATAAATTATGAGAATATCTACATACAAATCTCCGTGTAACGATACTCAGTCTTTCCGAATTTATTACTACTTTGCAACCCTATACTTGGAGAACGAATAAGTTTTTGGTGCCATTGCCGGGGATTTGATATGGTGTTTTCAAAATTTTCCTGAGATAACTTTTAGTTGAGATTGTATTAAGATAGGCTCAGGATTTGTTTTGCTTTCTAGAGTAGGTTTTCTTCTAATCTTAGAATACTAACTTAGTTTTATTTTGATTTTGCAGGAATTTCACTTAGATCTTAAATTCAGGTTTTGTCCTTCTAACCATAGTCTTCTCCTTTTTATTCTTACTCTTTTCTCTCTAGGAGAGTGGGTGGAGACTCATTTTGGTCGGCTTAGTCGCCTTGGATCTCTGATTGGTTGGCCCATGCCACCTTAATTCCTTTTGGTCGGCTTGGCCGCCTTGGATCACCCTGTGCTTGGAGATTTCTCTTCTTAATGTACTCCTCTTTTTTCAATCTGTTCTCAAAGATTCAAAGAGTGGGTGAGGTGTTCTTTCTCTCTAGGAGAGTGGGTGGAGACTCATTTTGGTCGGCTTAGTCGCCTTGGATCTCTGATTGGTTGGCCCATGCCACCTTAATTCCTTTTGGTCGGCTTGGCCGCCTTGGATCACCCTGTGCTTGGAGATTTCTCTTCTTAATGTACTCCTCTTTTTTCAATCTTTTCTCAAAGATTCAAAGAGTGGGTGACGTGTTCTCTTGAACCCCTATTGACTAGGAGAAATCAATCTTTATCTTTGCTTCTGACTTTGCCATTGCAAAACACCTTTTGCTTCGGTCTTAGAGAGAAGTTAAGAAAAGTAGGAATAATTCATTTTTCTTCCTTTTCTGAATTTGCATACCCCATTGGGTTCGTGATCACACTCACCTATTGTTAAGTGATAGAGTATTAATTGTTGAAGGGATTGATAGAGAGCCTCGTGCTAGAAAATGTCATAATCTTCCTGATTTTACTAGAGAGATGACTGAAAATCAACCCAATCAAGAGGCTAATCAACAACAAAATCAAGCTCAAAACTTTACCGTAATTAATAAGAATGAAGTGCGGGATGCACCTCAACCTAGGACTTTACGTAACTATTTACAACCTACTAGGACGAGTACTCCCTCTTGCATAATTTTCCCTCACAATGTGGGGAACATTGATTTTAAACTAGGGTTGATCCAACTTCTCCCTAAATTCTATTGACTTGACTCCGAAAGCGCTTATTTACACATTAAGGAGTTCGAAGAGGTTATTGTCACAATTCACTATGACAATGTAATTAAGGATGCTATAAAACTCAAATTGTTTCCTTTCTCTTTGAAATAGAATGCCAAATCATGGCGACATTCCTTAAGGCCAAGGTCTATTGGGACATGGGTTGAGATGACCCGGGAGTTTCTTAAAAAAATCTTCCTCGCTCATCGAACCAATGTGTTGAGAAGGGCCATAATGAACTTCGCCAAAAAAGAAGAAACATTCTTCCAATGTTGGGAAATGTATAATGAACTATTAAAGGCATGCCCATATCATGGCTATGAATAGTGGAGGCTTATTAGCTTCTTTTATGATGGACTAAACTCATCCATGCGCCAATTTGTGGAGCTGATGTGTAATGGGGAGTTCATGAGTAAGGAAACAGAGGAATCTTGGGACTATTTTGACTTGTTGGCTAAAAACACATAATCATGGGATACATTAAGCGGACAAGTTCAAAACAGTCCTAAGCCAAGGAAAATGGAGGAATCTATGTTTTGAATGATGAAGATGATCTGAGTGCTATAGTGGCTAATCTCACACGAAAAGTCGAGGCTATGGAATTAAGGAAAGTGGACACAACTCAATAAAGGGGGAATATTGAAAGTATTTGTGGTATTTATGCTTCCAATGTGCATCAAATGCAGGATTGTCCTACGATTCCTGCATTTTATGAACTTTTATATGAATAATCAAATACCTTAAATAGTTATCCATGTCCTTTTACTACTCGAAATTTAAACACATACAATTTTAGTTGGAGAAACAATCCTAAGTTCAATTAGGACAATGGACCGAGTGAAGCATGCTTTACTTGATCTAGGGGCAAGTGTGAACTTAATTCATTTCTTAGTTTGTGAACAATTGGGTTTAGGTGAATTAAAACCCACTAAAACCACGCTACAACTTACTGACCGATCGATTCATATATCGAGAGGAGTGATTGAGGATCTCCTTGTCCAAGTTGATAAGGTCTACTACCCGATAGATTTTATTGTCTTGGACACATGACCCATGGTTAATATTGACACTCAAATCCTTGTCATACTTGGCCACCCGTTTGTAGCTACATCAAACATCATCATCAATTGTAGGAGTGCGGTTGTACAAATGTCTTTTGGCAATATGATGATTGAGTTAAATGCCTTCAATATTAATAGCCAACAAGAGGATGAAGATGATGAGGTGCATGAAATAAACTCAATCGATTCAATTGTGGAAGATGGGTCCCTCTTACCTTGTTACTTCAATCACTTAGAAAAAGACGTGACCCACTCCCCTGATAAGAATGTTGATTTGATAGGGGATGTAGTTGCACTTTTAGAGTCGGTACTAGCATATGACATTAGCCAAGAGAAGGATGTGGAAACAATACTTTATTGTGCTAAAAAATCAATTCATGTTTCCACACCTTTATAAATCATTCATACCGAACTCCACCAATCCTGGAATGACCCATACTTACAGTATCATTGCCCAGAAAAATATGAATAGAGACATATTTTTTCTAACAAATGTAATGATGTCTTTTCTTATACACGTGGTGAAAACATTAAGGACCCTGTTGAAATTCCTTGTTGGGATTTTCAGTGGCTTATCAGGATCATGCGCACACATGTATGTTGTAAAGAAGGATCTTGGATGACTTTACTGCGAAACCTTTTGATCCATCTAATGATTCTACTTGACTTTATGCTTTTGGATGAGTTGTTGGAATTAACCTCCTAGTCTAACGAAGGACGGTTTAAAATTTTAATCACTTTCCTAGAATTAGATTGCATTAGGATTTGTCTTGATTATAGTAATCCATCTCCTCAAGTCAATTTTGTCATGCCATGTAATTTTTCAGGTAATATATCTCTTTCTTACTTCCCTTTATTTTTCTTACATTGAGGACAATGTAAAGTTTTGGTTGGGGGATGAGATTTCTAAATGAATCTAGTATTTTTTCAACATTTCGAGTAATTTTTACAGAAAATTTTTCAATTTTTAAAACTCAAAACTCTTTTAGAAAACTTTGTTTCTTTGTACTTGAGCTGGTATGAGTATGAAAGGAAGAGAGATGTGGTGAGATGATTTTGAAACTCTTAAAAGGACTTATGACATAATAGTTTCTATTTGAATTTTCCTATTGATTTGATTGATAAAAAATTAAACACTTCTGAGTCTAGTCCACATTACACGATTCTCATAGTTTAAGGAATTATGTAGATTTGTGGATCAGTTAGACTGAGATTTAAGGTGTTGAGGAAGCAAGCCAGGAAACTTTGTTCATCCTTATTCATGAGAAAGTAAGAGAAAAGAATTGAAGTATAAATTTCTAAAAATCATATCTTATGTGAAAAAGAAAAGAAAGAAAAGTATGGTTAATGCTAGAAATTTGTTGAAAATTTTTGAAAAGGGCTACCTATTACCAACTAGGGGAAGGTCTACCCATAACTAAAGCTGGAAATGGTAAGTAGTGTGAAAGCCGTCGAAATAACGGTCATGTGGTTGATCTGTACACTTTTAGACCTTTGGTTTCACCAATCTATGAAGAAAGTAATCCTGAAAATTTATGAAATGAACTTTTACCATGCACTCTAGGCCACACTTGTTTGGATTCCTCTATTTATCAATCAATCGATAGGGATTCTATGTGAACATTTATTGTATTTAAGGAGTTTAAGATTTTAATTTCCATCACTTAATTTCTCTGAATTTTGTGCTTGTATGTCTTAAAGTTTATAAAAGTATAATTTCTGAGAGAGAGTTGAATTTTGAAAGGTTGGAATTATTTCACGCATGTTTTGCTCGGGACTAGCAAAATGCTAGTTGGGGGGGTGTGTTGAGCCCTTAAATGTACACATTTTAACCTCTTTCATCACAAATTATGCATGGTTTTTATGTTTAAATACTTATCTAATGCAGTGACAAGTGCCTACCATTGTTCAAATTACTCAAAGGGTTGGAAAAAATGATGTAATGGACAGAAGAGTGCGAGCAGGCATTTGGTCGACTCAAGGAATATATGAGTAGTCCCCCATATTGTCAAAACCCATTCACGATTAGACACTGATTCTATATCTCACCACCTCACCAACAGCTGTAAGCTCCGCTCTCGTTAGAGAGGATGACAAAATTCAGAAACTGGTCTACTACATTAGCAGGGCAATGGTCGATGTAGAGACCCGTTACCAGACCATTGAGAAGCTTGCATTAGCACTGATCACTTCCATAAGAAGGTTAAAGTCTTATTTTCAGGCTCACACAATTATAGTCCATACAGATCAACCCTTGAGGCAAGTCTTACAAAATCCTGGGACGTCGGGCAAACTGGCCAAGTGGGCTATCGAACTAAGCGAGCATGACATACACTTCAGTCCTCAGACATTAATTAAGGCCCAAGCAACTGCCGACTTCATCGTTGAATTTACCCACTCGGCCGCCCCTGAAATTACTGAACCTGTTGTCCAACCGGTCTAATCTCCCGAGCAGCCACTATGGATTCTTTGTGTTGATGGGTCGGCATCTTCCCAAGGAAGCGGGGCTGGGATTATTTTAATATCCCCTAACGGTTCCAAGCTCGATTATGCACTTCACTTCGGTTTCTCAACATCTAATAACGAAACCGAATATAAGGCACTCATCGCTGGATGCCGAATGAAAAAATCCATAAGAGCTCTCAATCTGAAAATCCATAGTGACTCTCAGCTTGTGGTTAATCAAGTATCTGATGAATACGAAGCAAAGGATGAAAAGATGATGTCGTATAGAGAGAGAGAGAGAGAGAGAGAGAGAGAGAGAGAGAGAGAGAGAGAGAGTCCATGCCCTTTTGAAAGAATTTGAAAAGTACGAACTTCTATAGATTCCAACGGAACAGAATTGAATGGCTGACACGCTCGCCCGATTGGGTTCATCCTTGGAAAATGACATCAGTCGGACCATCCCGGTTGAGCACCTTCCCGAACTGAGCATCACTCGGAAGGACACTCTAAGTATGCTCCCGATGACTAGCCCCCTGCTCGATAGATCCAATCGTTCGATTCCTCAAAGATAAACAGCTCCCAAAAGACAAGAAAGTAGCCAGTATATTAAAATTTTGTGCCCCGAAGTACTTTTTGGAAGATGGGGTCCTTTATAGAAGATGATATTCACTCCCACACTTACGATGCATTCGGCCAGAAGAAGCTGACTACACCCTAAAAGAGATTCACGAGGGAATGTGCAGAAACCACCTCACATGTCGGTCAATGGCGTACAAGGCAATTTGCCAAGGATATTTTTGGTCAATAATGAATGCTTAAGCTGAAAAATATTCCAAAGCTTGTGAAAAATGTCAGCGATTCACTAAGATCCCACGGAAAGCTCTAGAGGATCTGACACCAATGGCAGACCCTTGGCCGTTTTCACAATGGGGAATAGACATCATCGGTCCCCGCCCAAGGGGAAAGGGTTAGCTCAGGTTCGCCGTTGTTGCAGTAGATTATTTCACCAAATGGGCTGAGGCCAAGCTGCTAGCATCCATTACTAACTAACAGATTAAGAAATTCATCTTAAAATCCATCATCTGCAGATTTGGGATCCCCCATACCATAATCCCAGATAACGGTCCATAGTTTGATAGCAAGAAGGTCAAGGAACTCTGTGAGGAATTAAAAATTCGACACGTGCTAACTCCCCGTATCATCCCCATGTAAATGCCCAGGTCGAGGCCATTAACAAGATCATCAAGCACCACTTGAAGACAAAGCTAGAAGAACATAAGGGTGATTGGCCAGAATACTTACCCGAGATATTGTGGGCGTATCGGACCACTGATCAGACTTCAACTGGGGAAACCCCTTTCTCGCTGACCTTCGGAGCCAAGTCGGCCATCGTAGTAAGTGAGCACGACATACAGTTCGATGTTGATCAAGGACCAACTTGAATCTTAGTCGTCTGATCGATTATCGGAGATGAGAAGCTTGGATCGAAAGGACCTGCAAAATACCACAAAGGGTTAGGACCGTTGCCGAGGGTGCCGGCCGATGGCCCTCCAATGCTTGAGTTAGTGATGCTGGGAAGAATCTTTGAAGGGATCCATGCATTTTGGTATCTCGTACCTTTGTTTGTAGCACGGAGGGTCTTTTTATTATGTATATCATTGCCATATTTGACTAGGATTCTGATTCTGTCGAGATTTAATCTCTTACACAGGATGGGTCACGATTATGACTAGATACGTGATTTCCTCGAAGAGATGGGTGAGAATATCTGCGTAGTGCGGATATCTCTCATAATAATTTCAGGAAGCCAAATCCCATGACTTGCAGAATATGTTAACCGAGTCTTAGGTGTTCGGAGAAGAGCATTCGGGAGACACTGCTCGGTTGGCTGTGATGCTATAATGAACGCTCGGTGGTGACGATCGTTCGGGAACTCGAGAAAGCTGACCGTATGGTGCTCAAATATAATAAATAATCGAGCTACTCATCAGGCCTGAGGGTATTGGGATATTCTGACGATACCGAAAAATACTGTCAGCCGAGCGCTTTTAGCAATTGTGCGTGAAAATAGAGAATGTCAATATGTGCTCGTGCATTGCCTTTGACCGTGCAGTTCTGGGATCATCCCAGATTAACCCATAACAGACCACACCATTGAAAGTAGTAGGGACAATGACGACCATTATTGAAACCTTCCTTGGGCCGACCATGATATTTATTTGCAATCTAACTTGTTCATAACGTCACACACACCTGGATGTCATCCCTAATTTCTATTAGGGCCCACCAGCAAATATTAGATGGATCCAAAAATTCTATATTGGAGTTGTCTTCAATCTTGGAACACCATAACAGGGGTTTTTGGTAGCCAGACAAGTTCAGGTCGTGCGCCCGAGGTCATCCAGAAGAGGCTTCTGGAATCTAAAGTGCTGCTGGATAGAAATTTTTGATCGCCCCACAGGGTCGGGTTGGGTGCCCATGAGGGATTTCTACATGTAAAATTTGAATTATGTTCTTATATGTGTTGATTTGCTTAATCATCCTGGTTTACCTCGTTTGATCGTTGTTGCTTCTGCTGTGGCCTGGTCTCTTTCCTTCCCAACATTCTATGGCTCAAGAAGTTTTTAATGGTGGGCATTTAATCCCCACTGAATCATCTAAAGAGCAACCCAACGCTTTTAAACCAGATGAACACCCAAAGCTGAACATTATCATCTAAAAGGATCCTTCCCAGTAAAGCACACCACAGAAATGCTCCAATTTTAAAGAAAACCTTCTGACATAGCCATATATATACTGAATTGGGAATGCTACTTCGTCCGTTCGGACGACAGTTGTTGTTAAACATTTATACTTAATTTGAATATTACTAATTTAATTGTTAAATTCAGGTGACTCGTGTGAATTGTAGCGTGGATGTTACACCACACCATGGATACTTTTGCACATGTGTGAGATCATTCCAGAGGCAGGCATTCCTGCCATTAGTTTCACACGTGTCAATCCGCACGATATATGTTGGAAAACGGAAGGTTCATTGTGCGCCCACTGATGGGTATGGATCGCTCATGTCCCAGTATGACGTGTTGTGTGCACGATATATGTTCTCGACATTTCTCAATGAAATCTGAAACTTCAAATAAAGGAGACAATGAACAAAACGAGAAAAAGACTTCCAGCCCAATGGCCAAGTTGGTTAGAGAATGCATGAACCTTAGTCATGACCTAGATCTGGTCCCTCAAGACAGAGTCAGAGAGCTTTAGTGATGCTAGGTACCAGTTACTGTTTGAAATCCCAGCTCCTAAAATAAGCTGAATGGAGTAGATTTGGTTCAATTTTCTTCTTTGAAATAACATGGCTAGTCAATCTAGGCTGAGTCAACTCAGTATGGCACTCCATGTGTTATATTCAATCTTGAAGCGCCTCACATCTATCACCATCAATCTTCAAACAACCCGACATGCCTCACACATGGAAGTATATATCATCATAAACATGCCCCACACTTTGCAATGAGCACAAATATATGTGCTTTTCCATACTCCCCCATTGGAAATGTCTTACAAACTGCACGTGGATAAACATTACTTGCCTATCCCAAAAAAATAAAAATAAAATAAAATAAAGTCCAAACAAGCCCCCTATCCAGGATAGATGCACCCAGAGAAGCCCATCCGGGGCACAATTTTTAGGGCTTGTTTGGATACGACCAAATAAGTTGATTTTCTTGTTGATGGCCGCAATTAAGTAACTTAAATTTGAGATAAGTTAGTTTGGTTAATAAATAATTATCATTACTTATTTGCTGAATATCAGTAAAGTATTTTAGCATTTTTATTTCGCTCTTTCAATTTTGTAACTGGATCTTGTAGATTCACGGGGTCTACAAGTAGGTTTTCAAAATCCGTTTGAAATCCAACTTGAGGCTTGATAATTTAGACCGAGGTGGAATAAAATGAAGAGATTCTTCCATTGATTTCTTTGCGAAAGTTTTCAACTGAGTTTTGAAGATTTACATATTTAGTAATGGGGTCCTTGAATTCTCTTAGCACTGTTCGAAATCAAGCTCAGAGAAAATTGAACAGAATTTTTTAACTGATTTCCTGATTTGTAAGAGATGGGTTCTTCTCCTTTCTTTATGTACACAAGTTGTAGGAAGATAAATGATGGACAATGCTTATTCGAAGAAATGCTGAGAAGAGAGGTGCTCGTCTATAGCTGTAAATTGTGGTACAAGGCTGATAAGTATGTTGCTTAACAAACATACTTATTTGCTTAATAAGTAGAAACCAAGATAAGTTACTAAGAGGCATAAGTAGCTTATTTAAGTAACTTACAATCCAAACGGGCCCTAAATGTCACCAAACATGCACTAAAATGAGCTTCTACTTTTTAGAAGCGAAGATTACATTGATAAAAAATATAGCAGGCAATTGCTGGTTACAATCCAACAAAGTCACAAAGCACAAGGCAGGCAGATATTGGATAAATGAGGGCTTTCGCTGCCATCTACGAGAAGCTATAGTCTTCAAAAACTTAGGTTTGTCTACGCCTGAGTACCTAAGAATATACTCTAGGTACCTGTTGAACTAAAACCCCAAAGTCCAATGAAGAAAAGCAATATGCGTGCACACGCTGAATATTAAGTGTTCTTCAACACGTGACTAAACCACGACATTAGCTGCATTCGTTGGAGGTGGCCATAATCTGTTTCCAAGTTTCTTTATCACCGCCATTGAAAGTTTTCTAACTTTCTTGATCCCAGTCAATAGAAGTTGTCCAACTTTTGTATCCCTTAATCTGTACGTCAGGACTACAATCTTCTTGGTCAACTTCATAATCAAGCGAAATAGATGCCCGGCAAAGAGTAGACCGACCAATATGAACCACCCAATAAACCAAATGGGACGGTCAAGCTTCCCTGTCTGCAAAAACTGCTTGAGATTAGACAAGATGCTGATAGTCGTGACAGCAAGAAATGCTTGGCCATAAGTAACTATCAGTGAAGACACTGCAATCCATATGATGATCATCATGGCCCACATAAAAATCCGTCGCCTGAGTGGGAATCCACTTATCAGCAATAAGATTATGCACAAAGATGCAATGAATGCCACTGTGTTGAAAACTGCAAATGATAAGAACCCCTCTTCATTTTTATCAGCCCAGATCGACTCCCCTGCAGTGCGACTTGGAGGGCTGGCCAAGATGGACTCCGGTGCAGTACTGTAACTGAGAGGGCTTGCTTCAGCGAGACTTTTATAATCATCCTGCCAAACTCCACTCGGAGGGCTGATTTCAGCATGGAATGTGATGGTAAGGATCAATGTCGCTACCAACATCAGTGTGCCCCTTGTCTCCTTCAACCAAAGGGCATGCTCCTTCCATCTATTCTTCTTAGCAGACCGCTGTTGAACTGTCCAATTGTCTAGCGAGGAAGACTCAACATTAACACTTCCAGCATTAGCACGTAGGATCTCTTCAAGTTTTGTATCATCGTCGGATTCATCAAGATTATTCAATGAAACATCCAAGGCTGTTAAACCATTTACATTCAAGGCATTCACCTCCACCACCTCCGTTTTCATCTTGGTCTTATCCAGCAAGTACTTCGTGAGCTGCGCATTTTGTGTGGTTATTATGGTGTAAAAAAGGCATAGTAATCAAAGGTAGTATTTATTACAATTGTTAGAACAAGATTAAGAACCATGCCCTGCCATGAATAGCCCATGCCCCAAACATCAGGATATTTGATATGGGACAAAGTCAAGGACAATCTAATAGATCATCTAAGCATCCAATGAACCTAGAGTCATTAATAGATAAAAGAAGAGCTAGAACTAGAACTTTATTTAAACTAGAATCAAACCATGTTTAACACGAAAGCTTAAAAATAAATTTAGGTTGAATTAAAACATTAAAAACGAACTACAAGCTTCACCTATTAGCCCTAGTTAAGAGTATTTAGTTCCTCTTTAACATCCTTGAACTAAAACATCTTCTCAAAAGTATAGAAAAAAAATAAGCAAACTAGAAAAGAAAGAAAATTTTAAAGTAGAACTCCTCCCCAAGTAAATCCCTTTGCTCTAGCTTGTCTTAGATGCCCTTAGAAGAGAAGGGAAGCCCTCTTCAAATAAGAAAAATCTTCCACCGACTTCAAATTGCATAAGAAAATCTCGCACTCCCATCGAAGATTGATCGCAAAATCGGGCCAACTAATAATAACTAAAATTTGAACATCTGTAAGACTGGGTGATCAATCGCAAGTGATTAGTGATCAATCGCAAGTGGTCTGGTTAGCGATCAATCACCTGTATCTTTTTTAGTCCAGGAAGGTCCAGCAATAAAAATCAGTAATTCAAGTGTTTTTTATCTTGGGCGATCGATCGCAAAACTGTCTGTCGATCGATCACAAACTCGACTTTTGGTCCAGCAACAATTCAACACTTTGGGGATTTAAGATCAATCTCAAATTCCTGTAGATTGTTGAGCCTCTAATTTATACAAATCATAGCTCATTATATTGCACCTTATGCATAATTTGCATGGTTAAAAGACTAATCTAATGCATGTTTTGTGTATGTACGAATGAGAGAGAGAGAGACTTCATCTAATTGATGGCTAAAAGACCCAATTAGAAGCCTCTTTGATGATAATTGATGGTGGGCCAAAGGAAGAAGAAGAGCAAGAGGAGAAGAGAGAGAAAGAAATAAAGAAAACCAAAGGAAATGAGGGCTGAAATTACATCAGGTAGTCTAACACGACACCCTACACATACACGTGCGGAAGCTTAAGGAGCAACTAGAATTATGGCTAAGTCCTAGGGGGGGGGGGGGGGGGGGGGGGGGGGGGGGGGGAGTTTTAACAAATTAAACTAAGTGATAAACACTTCGGCTTCCAAGCCTAAGTGGGTCCAATCAATATACTAGCATATGATAAAAATAATTAACATCCTAGTTTAAGCATGCATAGATAAACTTATGATAAAACTAATCAAGTACCTAATCTATGCAATCTAAGTAGACTATAGAGGATTGGATCAATTAAGCTCAAGTTTACACTAGGAGTGAAAGTATATCATGTGTGTGTGGATGTGCCATCAAGTGCCTAGCATACATTCCTAATTACGCATTCGTAATTAAACATTTAAACACAATACATAATGGGAAATGTGCTCCAATACTATCACAAACAAAACGATGTATAGTGGTTCGACTACTTGTCTACTCCACTCCCGGTTCAAGTACTCAACCCCTTTGAGCACACCGGCATTCACTAGGGAGTTTAAATCTGGTTCCTCCCAACCAAAGTATTTTAAATTGGATCCACCCAACCGTGAAGTTTACAGGTTCTTCCCAACCTACACGTTCACACTCGTGTTGGTGGCTCCCCTTGGAGACTTGTTTAGGCCCACTCAATGTGACAAGGAACGGTAAACATCCCTGAATTTAGGCTCGACAAATGCGTCAAAAAACGGCAAACGTCCCTACACTTTAGGCTCAACAAACAAGCTAAAGATCGACAAACAACCCTAAAATGTGAATTTGACAAACAAACTCTACACTTAATTCCTCATAGGAAAAGAGTGGAAACGGACTCTTACAATAGACAACTCACTTGTCGGATTGCGCCCCTTTGTAGCCTCACTTCGGGTTGCTTCTTCTTGCTCTCTCGTGCTTGAATCAACTCCCCTTGTGCTCCCTCGATCTTTAATGCTGCTGCTTTGCCAATGCTTTAGCTCCAAGATCAGCTCCCTTGCATGAGATGCTCCATTGGAGATGCCCAAGGTACTAGGGAATGGTGAAACCTCTACAAATGGTAGGAAATGAGTTTCCTAGAGGAATACACCTATTTGAACTCCTAGGTGATGTTTAGACAATGGATTTAACTATGATCAAGGTGTCTAAAACCCTAGGAATCAAGAGGGAACAAGTCCATTCTCATTTTGCCATTGAATGGCCCAAGCTTTTGATGAAACATAAGGAGAATGACTTGCTATGGGTTTGGAATAGAGGCTCTAATGGTCTTTAACAATGGTGGCTTCTATCTCCTCAAAATCCCCTCTCTTAGTCTTAAAAACGAAACCCCCGCTTTTATAAAGTTTCTCTCAACGGTCAAATAACGGACAAATTCGCGCAGGGTCGGGCGCCCGAAATCCAGTCCAGAAATGAGATTTAGTTGCTGGACAGTTTTTGACCTGGTCGGGCGCCCGGTGGTCACATGGTCGGGCACCTGATATTTAGTCCAGCTATGGTCTGCTCTTGCTGGACATTTTTAGCACTGGTCGGGTGCCCAGTCAAGTTTTGGTCGGGCACGTGATGACCTTTTCTGGCCAAACTCACTGGACGGATTACAAGGCATGATTTTCTGCTGTTTGGATTATGTTTTGCAGCAGATCATGCAACCTCTTAGCCATTTTTTTGTGGTCTTTTGGGACAACTAAGGCCAATCTAAGATGACTAAGGATATGCCTATTTGTTATGGTTATATAGAGGTTTATGGTTTTGGATAGGTACAAGTTAAGGATCACCAAGGTATCACTTTCACCTGTTTCTTCTTTCTTGATGTAGCTGGTCCGTCTTGAGTCTTCGGTCTTCGTCTTCATTAAGCTCAACCGACACTAGACTCACTGACCTAAGTAATTGACAAATAAGGTGCACTAGTATGCCATAGAAAAGTGCACTAACAAGGGCTAGACCGGTCAAGACCAATCGGCCATAGGGGGGCCTCTCTCACACTCGTTGGACATAGGACCGGCTTAGTCCGACCGGTTAAGAGTGGTCGGCAAGAGGCCTACGCTTCTCTCTGCACTCTCTGGACAAGGCACAGACATGTCTAACTGGTCAAGATCGGTCGACCAGTGTATTTCTGCTGAAAATCAGCAGCTTCCTCTTGAAGCTCAAAAAATCCATGCATTGTGAGTAAGTGTTATGCAAATCCAGAAGTTTCTGAGTCGATGGGACTCCAAATCTATAAAAGGGCACCTAGGTTTCGTTCCTAAGGCATCAGAGAAGATCAACGACTTCGTGGGAGGTGAAGAGGATCGTCGTGGAGCGTCTACAACTCTCCCGAATTCGATTTTTCATGTTTTTCATTAGTTTTTCATTATTCTTAGTTGAACTTCTTAGCTAATGCTCAGCTATAACTTCTTTTCATGATAATGCTCAGCTATAACTTCTTAGCTAAGGCTAAGAGGTGAAGCTTGTGGGTAGTTATCATGTTGAATTCGTTTTGATTCAAGTACTTTAAGTTTGAATTTTAAGTTCGGATTTTAAGTTCTAGTTTGAATAAAAGTTGGTATTTTTGGATGTTTTATAAGAGTTCATGTGCTTCGGACATGGTTCCTTACAATTCTCTGAGACTATCATATTTGGATTGATTAGATTTGAATTGTAGTAATCCCTGAGCATACCATAGTCCATTAGCATGGTTGTTACTTCGAAGGCTACATAATCGAATTCTAGGTGCTTCATTAGAACTAGAATCTTAATTTCTGACTTAAGTGGGGATTGTTTGTGTTTGAATGTTGAATCTTCCAACTAGAAGAGAGAACTTCAATTCTAGTTGTGTTATGTTTGGATGAATGAATTCACATGGGACTACTACAAATGAATCCTTGAGGCCTTAGTTCCATTAAAGTACAATTTTTTATAATTTACTATTTTAAGTTAGTTTATGGACTTGAACTTGTAAATTAATTGAATTTGGAGTTGCTGGAATAGTTTGAATTGGTTTACCCTAATTCCCTGTTGATCGACCTCAGTCTTACTGAGTTTATTACTACATCGCAGCCTTGCACTTGAGGTGAGCGAGCAAGTTTTTGGTGTCGTTGCCAGGGAATTTAGATAAACGGTTCTAAATTGTTTTAGCGGCTATAGAAGTAGAAGTAGATAGTTTTTTTTTATGATTAGTCTTTGATTTTTTAGAACTAAGAAGTTGTTTTATTTTGTAGGAACTCTCTTAGTTCAAGCTAATTGGGTACTATTGTTCTAACTTAGCACTTTTTACAGATTTTTACTTTTCGGACTCTTGAATATCTGTTTTAGGACTTAGGATTAGTTTAGATCATAGCTTGTGTGGTTTATGTCTCGTTGGGAACGTGATCACACCAATCGTCTCCAATCCGAAGGTGGTCTAATTGGACCACTATCCATTCATAGACGAGTCAGAAAATATCAAGAGCTTTGTGAAAGTTTGAAAAATATGGATCAAACTCCATTAAGGAATCCTCCCTACCCTACTCCAAATGCTAGTCATGAAAGAGTAGGAGAGAACGAGATTACCTACAACTGGCCCGTACGACTACACCTTCATGCGTGATTCTCCCAACCACTGGGGGAAACACTGATATAAAGCCAGGAGTAATTCAACTCTTACCCAAGTTTCATGGGCTAGACTTAAAGAGCCCAAATCTACACTTAAAAGAATTTGAAGAAGTTGTGTCTACTTTGCAATATGCTAATGTCTCAAAAGATGCTACTTAAATTATTTCCATTTTCATTAAAAGAAAAAGCCAAGAGTTTGTTCCATTCTCTTAGACCGCATTTAATAGTATCAGTGGAATGAAATGACCCGGGAATTCTTGAAAAAGTTCTTCCTGGCTCATAAAACAAATACCCTTCGAAGAGCTATAATAAAATTTTCAGTTAAAGAGAATGAGTCATTCTTTCAAAGTTGGGAAAGATTTAAGGATCTCTTACTTGCTTACCCACATAATGGCTACGAAAGTTGGCGAATTATAAATTTCTTCAATGATGGATTGAGTTCCAACATGCGCCAATTTGTAGAGATGATGTGCAATGGAGAATTCATGAGCAAAAATCCAGACAAAGCATGGAGTTACTTGGACATGTTGGCCGAGAATACCCAATCATGGGATACTACAGACAAATTTAGCTAACTTTAAGCCGCCTCAACAAAAAGAGAAAGGAGGAATTTACATCCTTAAAGAGGAAGATGACGTTTATGCAAAGATAGCTAGCCTCACAAGGAAGATTGAGGCTATGGAACTTAGTAAGAGTAGAGTTTCAAAGTCCAATGAAGCCATTGAAAACGTGTGTGGAATTTGTACCGCTAATGTACATTCTACGCAAGATTGTCCTAAAATCCTTACGTTCCAAGAGGTGTTACAAGAGCAAGTAAACACCGCATATGGTTATCAATGGCCTTTAAATGGACTGTTAGGTAATACATATAACTCTACTTGGAAGAACCATCCTAATTTTAGTTGGAGGAATGGCCCCACGGCCAATCCTACCAATTCTCAAGGAGGGTTACCCATGCAAAACATGACCCCACCCCAATTTTCAATGGAGGATACTCTAAAGGCGTTTATGCAAGGGCAAACGCAAATCAATCAATCCAATTAACAAATGTTCCAAGAGCTTAAGATCTCGGTTGATAAAATTAAGGGATGCTTGAATGCTAGGAAAGGGACCTTCCGGCCTAACCTCAGCCCAATCCTAAACAAGCACATGAAATAAGTATCCCTAATCTTCTCAACCAACATGTGGAGCAAGTAAAATCCATCACCACTCTTAGAAGTGGTAAACAAATTGATAAATCTATTCCGGTGAAGGCCGACAAGCCTAATAATTCGGTAAATTCTGAGAATGAGGATGGATCTAACTTAGCCTCACAAGAAATGAAACGCGTTTATAAGCCCGTAGTACCATTCCCTTCGAGATTGGTTGCTCCAAAATCTCTCCCGAACTCTCATAATATTTTAGAGTTTTTCCGACAAGTCAAGATCAACATTCCATTGCTTGACGCTATTAAACAAATTCCTTCCTATGCCAAGCTTCTAAAGGACTTATGCACAACCAAATGCAAATACAATGTGCAACAAAAGGCTTTCTTGAATGAGCAAGTGAGTGCCATTCTCACCCAAAAGACTCCATCAAAATTTAAGGATCCTGGTAGTCCCACAATCTCATGTATCATTGGTGACTACCGGATTGAGCATGCATTATTAAACTTGGGGGCAAGCGTAAATTTGATCCCATACTCGGTATACGAGCAATTGGGTCTTGGTGAACTAAAACCTACAAAAACCATATTGTAACTCGTTGATAGATACATACGTGTACCGAAAGGGATAGTTGAGGATGTATTGGTCCAAGTCGACAAATTCTACTACACGGTGGATTTTATCGTCTTGGACACGCAACCGGTTATGAATACTAGCACTCAAATACCGGTGATTCTAGGCCGCCCGTTCCTTGCTACATCAAATGCAATCATAAATTTCTAGAACGGGTTGATGCAATTGTCCTTTACGAACATGACATTATAGGTGAATGTGTTCCACTTGGGCAAAAGGCATAGAGATGATGATGATGAGCTCTTCGAGGTAAACATGCTTGAATCCTTTGAAGAAGAGGAGCTCCTCCAACTAGAACCACTAGAAAGTTTGGAGACATGCTTGGCACATTTTGAAGATTTCAAAAACCCAATCATTAGTGAAATTGTGCAAGCATTGAGTAGTGAGAAACCGGTAGTTGATACTAGCCGGTGGAGGCCTCATTTTGAAAGATTGTCACCAAACACATCAAAGCTTCGACCATCTAATATCAAACCACCGAAGCTTAATCTCAAACCTTTGCCATCCAACCTTAAATATGTATATTTGGGATAAAAGAAAATATTCCCGGTTGTTATTACCTCTCACCTAGGAAAAGACCAAGAGCTCAAGTTGATTGAGTTACTCAAAGAACATAGGGGAGCCATAGGATGGAAAATAGCGGACCTCAAGGAGATAGACTCTTCGGTTTGTACTCACCATATACACCTTGAAGAGAATACAAAAAATGACTAGACAACCTCAAAGAAGGTTAAACCTAAACATGATGGACATTGTCAAATCCGAACTGTTAAAGCTACTAGATGTGGGTATCATCTACCCCATCTCGGATAGCCAATCGGTGAGTCCTACCCAAGTTGTCCCTAAGAAGTCCGGTATTACTATTGTTGAGAATGCCGACAACTAGCTTATACCGACTAGAGTGACCACCAGTTGGCGTATGTGCATAGATTATCGGAAGCTAAACACGGTCACTAGGAAGGACCACTTCCCTCTCCCATTCATGGATCAAATTTTGGAGAGGTTAGTGGGTCACTCTTATTATTACTTCCTCGATGGGTATTTTGGCTACAACCAAATTGAGATAGCCCCGGAAGACTAAGAGAAGACTACCTTTATATGCCCGTTTGGCACCTTCACATATCGAAGGATGCCATTTAGACTATGTAATGCACCCATCACATTCCAACGATGCATGTTGAGTATTTTCGTAGACATGGTGGGTGAATTTCTCAAGGTATTCATGGATGATTTTTCTAGTTTTTTGTTGTACTTTTGATGAGTGCCTTAATCACTTGAAGTTAGTCTTAGCAAGGTGCGAGGAGAAGAACCTTGTATTAAACTAGAAAAAGTGTCATTTTATGGTACAAAGAGGAATAGTCCTTGGACATATTATCTCGTCCAATGGAATTGAGGTAGACCAGGCCAAAATTGATATCATTTACAATCTACCACCACCTAAAAGCATACGCGATGTGCGGTCCTTCCTTCGACATGCCGATTTTTATAGAATGTTCATAAAGAATTTTAGCCATATCTCTAAGCCTTTATGTAACCTTCTCCAAAAGGAGAACCAATTTGAGTGGAGTGCTAAATGTCAATTGGCCTTTTCAAAGCTAAAAGACATGTTGACAACCATTCCTATCATGCAACCACCAGATTGGTACGTCCCTTTTGAGTTGATGTGCGACGAGAGCGATTATGCTATTGGGGCGGTACTAGGCCAAAAGAAGGATAAGAAGCCCCACGTTATCTACTATGCAAGTAGGACCTTGAATACCGCTCAAGTCAATTACTCAACTGCGGAGAAGGAGCTCCTAGCCTATCATTTTTGCCTTGGACAAATTCAGGCCTTACTTAATAAGATCTAAGGTTATTATTTACACGGATCATGCGGCACTGAAACACCTTCTTTTTAAGAAGGATGCTAAGCCCCGTTTGCCTAGATGGATCCTACTCCTTCAAGAATTCGATTTAGAGATCAAGGATAAGAAGGGAGTAGAGAATGTGGTAGCGGATCATCTATCCTGCCTAGTTTTACCCAATTCCATTGACTAGTCACCTATTGAGGACTCATTTCCTGATAAGAAACTCTTTGCTACTATGCATCCACTATGGTATGCTGACATAGCAAATTATCTTTCCACAGGTGCGACGCCGACACATTAGACTACGCAGGATAAATGAAAATTTCTAAGGGAAGTGCGCAGGTTTTTCTAAGACAAACCTTTGCTTTTTAAATATTGCCCAGATCAAATAATTAGGAGATGTGTCCCTGATGATGAACAAAATTTTGTCATCTCCTTTTGCCATAATCAAGCATGTGGGGGTCATCTTTCTGCCAAGAAAATCACTTCTAAAATTCTGCAATGTGGTTTTTATTGGCCTACTTTGTTTAGAGACACCCACGAGTTTTGCAAAGCATGCGAGTGCTGTCAAAAGCTAGGAGGATTATCCTGTAGGAATATGATGCATCTCAACCCAATTTAGCATCTCGAAGTCTTTGATTGTTGGGGCATCGATTTCATGAGACTATTCCCCTCATCTTTTGGACATGTCTACATATTACTTACTGTAGACTATGTGTCCAAGTGGATAGAGGCAACTCCATGTGGAATTAAGGATCATCATACGATTCTAAAGTTCCTCAAAGAAAATATACTTTCCAGATTTGGAACGCTTCAAGCCATTATAAGTGATGGTGGTTCTCACTTTTGCAATAGGCCCTTTGAAGCCTTAATGAAGAAATACGGTATTAGACATAAAGTGAGAACCCCATACCACCCACAGACAAATGAGCAAGCTAAAATCTTCAATCAAGAAATCAAACAAATTTTGTAAAAGACGGTGAAGCAAGATCGCAAAGATTGGTCACTGTAATTAGTCGATTGTTCGCTTCCCCAAGTGTAGGGTTGCGATGTAGTAATAATCTCGGTAAGACCGAGGTCGATCCACAGGGAAGGAAGTAAACAATTCTAACTATCCTAATAACTAGAATCAAAGAGGTTTGTGAAATTAGTTTTGAACATAAAATAGAAAATCTAATAATGAAAAGATAACTAGAGCATCAAGGATCCACTTATAGCTCTTCTTAGATGCATAATTCGCTATGGTTCTTACTTTCTCAACTAGAATCGACATTCCTGTCTATCTAGTCGGATGATAGAGCTGTTAAACCAAACAGTCTGTCATATGTAAGTTCTATGCATAGGATTCACTCAATGAAGGCTGAGCTGAGCATGCTCAATTGCATAGGTCATCCCCTTTCCAAAAGGTCCAGTTCACAATCATAACCATCCTCAAGTCCTCTCACAAGACAAGGCTAGATCAGGACTTGAACTGGATTCAAATCACATACACAGTCCATACATATTCTAGAAAAACAGAAAAATAGAACTTTGGTAGGAAGTCCCTTCATGAAGAGCTTAGTACTAGAGCGCACTCCGATTCCTCAGATCATACAGGTCTAGACCGTTGCAAACGAATTAAGAGGCTAAGTAATTCATCCAAACATCCGTGAGTCATCACAAGACTAAGAAAAATTACTTAAAAATTTGTATAAACTTCAAACCTTAGTTCATAATCATGAATTCCAAACTAAAAACCAATAAAACGAATTAAACAATCTAAGAAAACTATAAGGTTCACCTCTTAGCTCTAGCTAAGAGATTAGCTAATAAAAAGCATATTAAAAACTAGAACTAGAACTAAGAAAATGAAGAAAAACTAGCCGGAGGAGGCTAGGAAGCCTCCTATGACTTGAACTCCTTGCTCCCCACGTCCTTGGTTGCCCTGGAATAGAAGAGAGCACCTCCTTTTATAGTGCAGCACTAGTACAGCAATATAGCAGAATTTGTTTCGCTTGGTACGGCTTAACCAATGGTCGGATTGCCTTCAAATTTGATTTGTAGCTTCCTTGTAATGTGATCTTCCTCATAGATGATTTAGATTTCCAAAATTATCCTCTGAATGGGCCCACCAATCACATCACCGACCGCCTCTCAAAATCGCGCACTTCGGGTACCTTCAGAACCAGTCATCTTGCTTTCAACGCTCCGGAGTGTACAGAGGTCGGATTGATCTTAAATTTTGAACATGAGTAGAAAACTTCCTCCTCTACATGATAGACGGATTATATTATCCAAAACGATCTCAGAATGTGGTCCGAAAATTAGAACAATTAGGGCTTTTATAAACTCTGCAAAGTTGGAGCTTTCTGGATGGTCCATCTTTCTTCAACCGGTACGATCAAACCACACACCCTTTTGATCTGAAACTTTTGTGCTTATTCATATATGGATGTGGTCTAAAATATGGTCAAAGTAGATTTTTCATATCCTCAATGATGGGCCACCTGGACCGGCCCAGAGTGGAACAGCGAAATCTGGAACTTTCTGGACAGTTCGTATTGTTTTGGTCACCACGATCAATCCGTAACTCCGATCGACACGAAACCACTTGGGTTAGTTCGGCGTCGAGTTCCTCTTCGACATGGATGTGTTGGATTTCCAAATATCATCAAGATCGGCCCAGAAAACTGGTCCGAAAAAACAGGTGCGGGAATACATTGCTGTTTTAGAATCTGGAATCTGAAACTTGCATGGCCGACCGGTCACGACCGGTCGGACAGGGCTGGCCGACCGGTCACGACCGGTCAGGCCCTCTTTGGCATTACTCCAGCAAGCATGGCCGACCGGTCAAGACCGGTCGGTCTCTTTTTCTTCTTGTTTTCTTCCTTTCTTTCTTCTATTTTCTTCTTTCTTTGCTTCTTTCTTTGCTTCCTTCTTCCTTCAGCCCTCCTTGGGTCTTCATCCAAGGTTCTAAATCAGCTCTTTTGGTCATCAATTGGGCAAAGTAACTCTCATTCCTACAACCACAAAACATGTATTTGATTAGTCTTTAAATTATGAAAACCATGCATAATGAGTGATGAATTGGGGTTAAAATATGCACAATTAAGAGCTCAACATCGATGCACTTTGGGCTCACCACACCGCTTATAAGACCCCCATTGGAATGTCCCCCTATAGACTTGTCTATGGGAAAGCTTGTCATTTGCCTATGGCACTTGAACACAAAGCCTATTGGGCAATTCGGGCATTGAACTTCAACATTGACAAGGCTAGCTCGCTTCGAAAACTCCAATTGAATAAGCTTGATGAGATCCAGAACGATGCTTATGAGAACTCTAGGATTTACAAGAGTAGGATGAAAGCCTTTCATGACAAACACTTCTTCAGGAAATTTTTCCATGAAGGTTAGAAAGTGCTCTTGTACAATTCTTGACTTCATCTTTTTCGAAAAAATTAAGATCTCGATGGACCGGCCCATATATTGTTAAAGAAGTTTTTCCTTATGAGGCTGTCGAGATAGAAAATGCAGCGAATGGTAACTGTTTTAAAGTAAACGAACAATGCCTTAAACCATTCGTTAAGAAATTTGATTCAGAGGACATGTCCATCACTCTAAACGATCCAGTGTATCAAGATGATTGATCTCCTAGTTTAACGGAGGTATAGAGTAGATTAGGTTTAATTATTTTTCTGTTTTTATTTGCTTTAGTAGATTTTGATGCCGGAGGTAGACTTCCATTATCAATTCATTCAGGTACTCTCATACTTACCCTCTTCTATTTTTTATCATTGTTCTCATGTTTATACTCATTGCATATCTTTTAACATTGAGGACAATGCAAGATTTGGTTAGGGGGTGAGATTCCTCGAATTTAGCAGTTTGTGGACATTTCGAGCAAAGTTGGTAGAAAATTTTTAATTTTTCTGACACATCAAAACTCTTTTGGAAAACTTTGTTTCTGTGCACTTGAGAAGTCATGAGTATGAAAGGATGAAAGATGAGCTGATATGATTTTAAGATCTCTAAATTATCTTAAATATGATAGTTTTATATGTGAATCTCCCTATTTGTTTGATCGATAGAACATTTGAACACTTTTGAGTCTAGATTACATTACATGATTCTCATGATTTGAAGGGATTAGTAAATTTGTGGATTGGTTAGATTGAGATTTAAGGTGTTGAGGAACCAAGCCGGGGTACTTTGTCCATCCTTGTTCATGTGAAATAAAAAAAAAATGAAAGATATGGATTTCTAAAAATCCTATCTAATGCATGAGGAAAAGATAAAGAAAGTATGAGTATTATTGTATATTTGTGAAAAATTTCAGAAAGGGCTACCTATTACCAACCAGGGGATGGTCTACCTGTAACCAAAGCTGGAAATGGGAAGTAGTGTGAAAGCCGTCGAAGGAATGGTAAGCCAAATTCCTGTCATAGACAATTAGTTGATTTGTACACTTTTAGATCTTTGGTTTAGCTGATTTATGAAGAAGGTAATCTTGAAAAGTCATGAGATGAATATGCACAATGCACACTAGACCATACATGTTCTGATTCTTCTATTTGTTAATAAATCGGTGGGAATTCTATGTGA
Source organism: Liriodendron chinense (assembly GCA_003013855.2). Classification (NCBI taxonomy): domain Eukaryota; kingdom Viridiplantae; phylum Streptophyta; class Magnoliopsida; order Magnoliales; family Magnoliaceae; genus Liriodendron; species Liriodendron chinense. The sequence continues at coordinate 572,080 of PVNU02002307.1, forward strand.
ACACTTATTATGTTTGGAAAGTTTAAGACTTCAATTTCTCATTATTTTATTTTTATGAATTTTGCACTTTTATGTCTTAAAGTCTATAGAAACATAGTTTCCAAGAGAGAGTTGAATTTTCAGAGAAAGGGATAGTTTCACGCTTGTTTTTCTCGGGACTAGCAAAATGCTAGTTGGAGGGTGTGTTGGGCCTCCAATTTATACATATCCTAGCTCATTACATTGCACCATATGCATGGTTTACGTGGTTAAAAGACTAATCTAATGCATGTTTTGTGTATCTAGGAATGAGAGAGAGACTTCACCCAATTGATGGTTAAAAGACCCAATTAGAAGCCTCTTTGATGATGATTGATGGTAGGCCAAAGGAAGAAGAAGAGCAAGAGGAGAAGAGAGAAAGAAAGAAAGAAAACCAAAGGAAATGAGGGCTAGACCAGTCAACACCAGTCAGCCAAGAGGGCCACGACTGGTCAAGACCGGTCGGCCCTCATTTCCTTCGATTTTCTTTCTTTCTTTTTCTCTCTTCTCCTCTTGCTCTTCTTCTGCCTTTGGTCCACCATTAATCATCATTAAAGAGGCTTCTGATTGGGTCTTTTAGCCAGCAATTAGGTGAAGTCTCTCTCTCATTCCTATATACACAAAACAAGCATTAGATTAGTCTTTTAACCATGCAAACCATGCATAAGGTGTAATGTAATGAGCTAGGATATGTATAAATTGGAGGCTCAACATAGATCCTTCTCAATTTCCTACAAATTGTAGATTTTGATTTCGAAGCTCTGGATCTTCAACTCTTGAATTCTTTATGAGCTTTGGTTGTTGGAACTTCTTCCTTTAAAGCTCTAAATCATCGGACTTAGCTCAATTTCTCACAATTCTCTCTCAGTCATCTACATTCATGAAAACAAGATTAAGTTAGTTCATTAACCAGATTATTTTATGTATATTTAGCATGGAATTATGGATAAATATGCACAATTCTAGGCACATCAGGGAATGACCCCCAAAAATCAAATAGATCCAAATCTCAGGTGGACCCTGTTGAGCTCTGAAATGTGCATATTCTAACCTCATTTCATCACTAAGATTGGATGATTTCTATGCTTAATGACTTATCTAATGCAATGGTTTTGTGATTGTAAGATGAGAAAAAGACTTCACCAAAATGGTGATTAAAGGACACTCTTAATGTGCATTGAAGATTGAAGAAAAGAAGCAAGAAAAAGAGTGAAGAAAAGAAACAAGAAGAAAAGAAAAGAAGAAAAAAATCACTCAGGCCGATTAATCGATTGATTTGTTAGCCAGGCCGATTGATCAGTCACCTTGCAGGTGTGTTGAAGCATTGGTAGACTGGAAGTCAGATTGCCGATTGATCGGTTTCTCAAATCGATTGATCGCCCATAATAAAAAAAATTCAGAATAGTTGCTGGATAAAAAAGACCAAAATTGATTGATCACCCAGCCTGAGCGATTGATCGACAGAGCCTGTAGATCAATCGCTCGAGCTATAAAAATTTCAAATTTTAATAGATTCGTTGCTGGAACTCTTTGGACACTTTTTGGACCTAGCGATTAATCGCCCGACCACTTGTGATTGATCGCTCAACCGCCCAGACATCCAGAATTCAGTTTTTACAGTTGGTTCGGACTTGTGATTGATCGCTAAGCCTAACCGATCAATCGATCACGCGCCCAGTTAAAAAATTTCTAAGTTCAGCTCTAATTTTCTCTACGCAGTGCGTATATCCTACACAAGTTCTCGAATCTTCTGCGTTGGTGGGACTTGAAAGCTATAAAAGGACTCCTGTACTTCATTCCTAAGGTATCCTAATAGAGATCTATTGTATTAGGAGGTAAAGAAGGAAGGATTCGGAGTTCTACAACTTCCTTTACTTAGTTTCTTTCTAGTTTTTCATATTTAATGTAGTTTTTTTCTGTTTTTCTCCTAGAATGGTAGGCTAGACCTCGTAGCTAGGGCTAAGGGGTGAAGCTTGTAGTTGTTCTAGATATTTTAATTCGTATTTAAGGTTTCATGAATTAGTTTTAATGTTGAACAATGGCTTGTTTAAGTTTGAATGAAGTTTAAGCTAGTTTTTCTTAATCTTATGATGACTCATGTATGTTTGGAAGAATCATGCTTAGTTACTTAGTTTTTTTGCAAGATCTAGACCTGTACGCTTCAAGGAATCGAATTCAATACGCTCTAGAACTTGATTCTTCATGTGGGAACTTCAAACCAAAGTTCTATATTTTCTGAGAAATCTAAGATATGTAATGGATGTTAATATGATTTGAATAGAGTTCAAGTTGTGATGCTAGTTGAATCTAGTGATAAGATTTAATGTTTATTATGATTGTGATCTTAAACTATTGGAACTAGGATTGGCCTATGCAATTGAGTGTGCCCAAGTCCTAACTTGAATTGAGGGAGTCATATTAATAGACAGTAAATATCTTAGATTGTTTTGATAATTTAACTGCTTTATAATTCGACTAGATAAGATTTGATGTCGATTCTAATTGAGTAATTGTGAAACCGATGCGAATTAAGCATCAAGGATAACTATGAGTGGATCCTTGGCGCTCTATTGTTTTCTTAGATTGATAACATATTCTCAAAATCACATGAATTGTTCATAATTGCCTCCCATACATCTAAATTACAGATTTAGTTCTCTTTGGATTAATTATTTGAAGATATTTTGTGAATTCCTAGATAATTCCTGTGGATCGACCTCGGTCTTACCAAGATTATTACTGTTGTAGACAAATTTGGCTTTAAAAGAGAAGTGAGGAATCGCGGTCGCATTTCCAGAATGCGACCAGCCCAGCTCGTGCTCGAAGAAAGGGATCGCATCTCAAGAATGAGACCAGCCCGGCTCGTGCTCGAAGAAAGGGATCGCATCTCAAGAATGCGACCAGCCCGGCTCGTGCTCGACGAAAGGGATCGCATCTTCATCATGCGAGCACTCTTGATATGACCAGCTCCCAACATGTGAGCAGCTCTGGTCTCTGGTCTCCGGTCTCTGGTCTCTGCTCATGTGAGCAGCCTATATATGCGAGCAGCTTGTCTCGTGAGCATCTTCCGACGTGCGAGTAGCTTTAACTACTCGCGAGCATCTTCCGACGTGCGAGCATCTTCCGACGTGCGAGCAGCTTTAACTACTCGCGAGCATCTTCCGACGTGCGAGCAGCTTTAACTACTCGTGAGCATCTTCCGACATGCGAGCAGCTTTAACTACTCGCGAGCATCTTCCGACGTGCGAGCATCTTTAACTACTCGCGAGCATCTTTCGACATGCGAGCAGCTTTAACTACTGATGATCAGCGATGACATCCTTTAGCCTATAGTACCAGCAGCATGTATAGGCCGATTTTGGGCTTATCTTCGTCTACGGCTCCGTGTCTCAAGGGATCTTTATCAAGAGACGTAATCAGTTAGACGTGTAAAGTGGTTAGGTTATCCCCTTATCTAAGGATCAACAGGATAAGTGCCTTATCCCCTGAAATCAGCAGTGATCTTAATGACTTGCGTAACAGACTGAATCACCCGGATCGGTATAAATAGATGACCCCACAGATGATAAAGGTATACAATCTCTAAGCCTACATTTCACACTTCATCTTACTATCGCAATACCCGTACTGACTTTGCCATCGGAGGGCCACAAGCCGGGCCAACCGGCGGTGGTCCTAGCCTTTCTTAGTGATTGCAGGTTCCCCAATCTACACCATTCATCTCCGATTGGAGGTCAGACGACGAAGAATCAAAGTTGGTCTCTGACCAACATCTGTTAGCCAATTTTTGGCGTTAACAATTACTACATCACAACGCTACACTTGGGGAGCAAACAGACCCCACCACAGGAAACAATCTTGACTAAATGCCCACCATTAAAAACTTCATGCGGTCCACTAGAATGTTTATTTGTCATCCAACCTGTCGTTAAGGTCACAAAGACCTAGATGAAGAGGACACAGAAATATCACTGTGATATATGCTTTTGTGGCTCGTAATAAGTTTTCAATGGTCAATTAATATCGTTTCTTGTGCTATGGTGTTAGTGCACTGATTTGTACACCTTATTTGTCAATCACGTGCATCTATGTGTCTAGAAGTCGCTTGAAACCTTTGTAAGTGATTCTTATGTAGGATCACCACCGGACACGGGTGTGTACATGTTAGTCTCCAAGGGGAGCCTCCGGGGGAACTAAATGTAGGGCCTTGGATTAAGTCCAAGGCCCTGATTTGTGCACCTTGTTTGTAAATCACGTGCGTCCATGGGTCTAGAAGTTGGTTGACTCTTTAGAAGCTGAAGACTGAAGATTCAAGAGGACAATAAGTATTAAGGAAAGAAGAAATAGGTAAATGAGGTGCCTTGGTGTCGCTAACTGTTAGAACCAAAATAACCTTAGCATAGATGACTTGGTTGTAGTTCTTAGCTCACCAAGATTCTGCAACACAAATCGCATCGGTGTTGTGTTAGACTACCCACTCAATTTCATATGGTCAACCTAGGAGTTGTATCTCCTTCATTTTTTTGGATCATGTATAAGATGAGGTTTTCAATATGGATGGACGGTGTGGATGCAAGGAAAACACATCACAATTAGCCCACAATCAAGGATTCATGGGATCCCTAATTGTGGGGCCCATCTTGATGTATTTTCCTTGCATCTTTGCCATCCATTTATTTTAAAAGATAATTTTAGGGCATGACAAAAAAAAAAAAAATCAAGCAGATCCAAATATCAGGTGGACCCCACCAAAGAAACAATCTTGACAAAATCACCAATATTAAATTCTTCATGCGGTCCACTAGAATGTTCATTTTCCATCCAACCTATTGATAAGGTCAAAAAGACCTGGATGAAGTGACCACACAAATATCATCTTGATATAAAACTTTTCTGGCCCCTAAGAAGTTTTAATTGTTAATTAGTATTTTTTCTTGTACTATGGTCCACCTGAGAGTTATATCTGCTTCCATATTTGGATTATGCCCTAAAATGAGCTTTCAATATGGATGGATGGCATGAATTTAAGGAAAAAAGATTAAGGTAGATCCCATAGTTAGGGATCCCACCCAGCTCGGTGGACTCAGAGATCCACCAAAGCCGTGCGACGTCGAATTTCCTAGGAAAGGCTTTTGCAGGAAATTCTTGTGCTAGGATGCTAGGTGTGGCCCACTGTGATGTTTGCAATAAATTCACCCCATCCATCCATTTTGCAAGTTCATTTTAGGACATGTGACAAAAAAAAGAGGCGGATCCAAAGCTCAAATGGACTATATGGAGGAAACAATAGATATTCAATGACAATTGTTGAAACATTAGTATGGCCACAAAAGTTTTATATCAAGCTAGGTTTTTTTGTCTTTTCACTCCATTCCAGTAAGAATGATCTTATAAACAGTTTGGATGGAATAAAAACATCAAGGTGGTACACAGGAAGGTTTCAATGGTAGTTATATCTTTCCCCAATGTTTCTTCTCGTGTGGCCCATTTAAGTTTTGAATCCACCTTGTTTATGCATTTCCTTAAATTATCTCTAAAAATGGATGGACAAGTAGATTTCCCATAAACATCATGGTTGTTGAGCTATGAATTGTGCATATTCTAGCGCCAATTCATCACACATTATGTATGGTTTGCATGGTTAAAAGACTAATCTAATACATGTTTTGTGATTGTAGGAATGAGAGAGAGACTTCACCAATATGATGTCAAATGAGTCACTTTGTATGCATTAAAGATCAAAAGAATAAGTGCCAAGAGGTGGAAGAAAGATGCAAGGGAGAAGAGAAGGAAAGAAGAAAAAGAGTGCAGAATTTACACTGCCGACCGGTCAGCAACCGGTCGAAATTCAATTTCATACACCCCTTTGCGGCTGACCTTGCTGGACAAAAATTGCTCAAATCCGACTGGTCGAATTTCCTTAGCTGTGAAGTTTTTATTACAAAACCTTATAGGACATAAAATGCGGGTCTACGACCGGTTGACCAGAAACCATGATCAGTCGGCCATGTAAAAAAATCAGAAAATGTTCTTCTTGAAGCTCCGAATTTTCATGCACTGCGTAACCTCTTATGCACTTCTCAAAGTTTCTATGGCGATAGAGTTTTAATGCTATAAAAGGACACCTAAGGCTCGATCTAAACTCATCATAGAAGGCTTGGGAAGTCGTGGGAGGTGAAGAGGATCGTCGTGGAGGGTCTGCAACTACTCCAAGTTTAATTTTTTATGCTTTTTAGTAGTTTTCCTTTTGTTTCTAGTTAAAGGATGATAATGCTCGGCTAGAACCTCTTAGCTAGGGCTAAGAGGTGAAGCTTGTAGTTATTTATAATGTAGGATTTGTTTAATTCAAGTACATTTACTAAAGTTTGGATTTTTAAGGTTAAGTTTGAATAAAGTTGGATTTTTAGATGTTTTATGAGATTTTATGTACTTTGGACATGAGTTCCTCGCAATTCTCTGAGAATACTATGTTTGGATTAATTAGAATTGAATTGTAGTAACCCTGGAGCATGCCATTATCTCCTAGTTTGGCTGTTACTTTGAAGGTTACAAGTTCAAGTTCTATACGCTTCATTAGAACTACAATCTGATTTTCTGAGTTAATTGGGATTGTTTGTGTTTGAATGCTAAATCTTCCAACTACATGAGAGATACAACTTCAAATCTAGTTGTGTTTATTCTTGAATGAATGACTTCATATTGGACTACTACAAGTGGATCCTTAAAGCCTTAGTTCCCTTAATTATCAGATTTTCTTCTTCTTAAGTTACTGTTTTACTTAGTACTTAAAAATAAAATTTAAAAATTGCTGAGATTGAAGCTATTAGAGTGGTTTAAATTGTTTACCATAATTCCCTGTGGATCAACTTCTGTCTCACCGAGAATTATTACTACATCGCAGCCTTGCACTTGAGGCAAGCGAACAAGTTTTTGGCGTTGTTGCCGGGGAATAAGGCTAAACGGTTCTAAATTGTTTTAATAGCTATAGAAGTAGAATTAGTTAGGTTTTCCTGTTTTCCTAGGACTAGTCTTTCTAATTTCTAGAACTAACATTGCTTACTTTGTTTCTTAGAAATTTCGTCTAGTTCAAGCGCATCGAGTAACGTCCTTCTAACTTAGAACTTTTTCTATTTTAGTTTTACAGTTTTTAGTTTTTCCAGAATTTTAGTTTATTTACAGATTTTATTTTTTAGGACTTAGGTTTAGTTATTAGTTTCAGATATTTGTTTTGTGTGGTTTGTCCCATTGGGAACGTGACCACAAAAAAGCGTCTCCAAACCGAAGGTGGTTTAGTTGGACCACTCTCTGTTAAAAAACGAGTTAGGAAATATCTGGAACATTATGAAAGTTTGGGGAGTATGGATCAAACACTATTAAGGAATCCTCCCCTTCCTACTCCAAGTACAAATGCAAATTAAGAGGGAGTAGGAGAGAATTAGGTGCACAATGCTCCTCCAATGAGAGATTTACGTGATTATTTACAGCTGGTTCGTACAACTACACCCTCATGTGTGATTTTTTCAAAAATTGAGGGTAACTTTGATATAAAGCCGGGAGTAATTCAACTTTTACCCAAGTTCCATGGGCTAGACTCATAGAGCCCATACCTACACTTGAAAGAATTTGATGAGGTTGTAGCTACTTTGCAATATGGTAATGTAACCAAATATGTTAAGCTTAAATTGTTTCCCTTCTCATTGAAAAAAAGAGCCAAGGGTTGGCTCACTCTCTTAGACGACATTCGATAGGGACATGGACTGAGATGACCCGAGAATTCTTGAAAAAGTTCTTCCCAGTTCATAAAACTAACACCCTTTAAAGATCTATCATGAACTTTTCGGTTAAGGAGGGTGAGTCGTTCTTTCAAAGTTCGGAAAGGTTTAAGGACCTCCTACTTAGTTGCCCTCGTCATGGCTACGAGAGTTGGCGAATTATAAATTTCTTTTATGATGGATTGAATTCCAACAAACGCTAATTCATAGAGATGATGTGCAATGGCGAGTTCATGAGCAAAAATTCAGATGAAGCATGGAGTTACTTAGACATGTTGACCGAGAATGCCCAATCATGAGATACCTCGAACAAGTCTAGTAATCTCAAGCCTCCTCAACAAAAAAGAGAAAGGAGGGATTTACATCCTTAAAGAGGAAGATGATGTTAATGCAAGGATAACCAACCTCACAAGAAAAGTCGAGGCCATGGAACTAAGTAAAAGTAGAGTTTCTAAGCCCACTGAAGCTATTGAAAACGTGTGCGGAATTTGTGCCGCTAATGTACACTCTATGCAAGATTGTCCTACAATTCCTGCGTTTTAAGAGGTGTTACAAGAGGAAGCAAACACCGCATACAGTATCAATGACCTTTCAATGGACCTGTAGGTAACACATACAACTCTACTTGGAAGAATCATCCCAATTTCAGTTGGAGGAATGGCCCCACGGCCAATCCTACCAACTCTCAAGGAGGGTTACCGATGCAAAACATGACCCCACCTTAATTCTCAATGGGGGATACTTTAAAGGTGTTTATGCAAGGGCAAACACAAATTAATCAAATGAATCAGTAAATATTCCAAGAGCTTAAAGTGTCAGTTGATGAGATTACAGGACGCTTGAATGTTAGGGAATGGACCTTTCCGACCCAATCTCAGCCCAATCCTAAACAAACTTATGAAATCAGCGCCCCTAATCTCCCTAACCAACATGTGGAGTAAGAAAAATCCATCACCACTCTTAGAAGTGGTAAGCAAATTGACAAATCTATTCCGATGAAGGCTGATATGCCTAATGATTCGGTAAATTTTAAGAATGAGGATGGATCTAGCTCAGCCGCATAAGAAATGGATGTGTTCACAAGCCCATAGCACTATTCCCTTTGAGGTTGGTTTCTCTAAAACCTCTCCCAAACTCTCATGATATTTTTGAGGTTTTTCAAACAAGTCAAGATCAACATTCCATTGCTTAACGCCATTAACAAGTTCCCTCTTATGGTAAGTTTCTAAAGGACTTGTGTACAACCAAACACAAATACAATGTGCAACAAAAGGCCTTTTTGAATGAGAGAGTGTCATTCTCACCCAGAAGACCCCCTTAAAATATAAGGATCCCGATAGTCCCACAATCTCATATATCATTGGTGACTACCGGATTGAGCGTGCATTGCTAGATTTAGGGGCAAGCGTAAACTTGATCCCTTACCCGGTCTATAAGTAATTGGGTTTTAGTGAATTAAAACCCACCAAAACCACATTGCAACTCGTTGATAGATCCATCCGTGTACTGAGAGGGATGGTTGAGAATGTATTGGTCCAAGACGATAAATGCTACTATCCGGTGGATTTTATCATCTTGGACACACAAGCAGTTATGGATACTAGCACTCAAATATCGGTGATTTTAGGTCGCCCACTCTTGGCTACGTCAAACACAATTATAAATTGTCAGAATTGTGTGATGCAATTGTCCTTTGGGAACATGACATTGGAGGTGAATGTGTTCCATATGTACAAAAGGCAAAGCAATGAGGAGGATGATGAGCTCTTCGAGGTAAATTTGCTCGAATCCTTTGAAGAAAAGGAGCTCCTCCAACTTCAACCACTAGAAAATTTGGAGATATGCTTGGCATACTTTGAAGATTCTAAGGATTCCATCTTGTGTGATATTGTGCAAGCATTGAGTAATGAGAAACCGGTAGTTAATACTAGTCGGTGAAGGCCCCATTTTGAAAAATTGCCACCAACCACATCAAAGCCTCTACCGTATAATATCCAACCGCCGAAGCTTGACCTTAAACCATTGCCATCCGAGCTTAAATACTTATATTTGGGTTAAGAGGAAACATTCTTAGTTGTCATAGCCTCTCACTTAGGAAAAGACTACGAGCTCAAGTTGATTAAACTACTCAAAGAACATAGGGGAACCATAGGGTGGACAATAGCAGACCTCAAGGGGATTGACTCTTCGGTTTGTACCCACCGTATACACCTCAAAGAGAATGCAAAAATGACTAGATAAACTCAAAGGAGATTCAATCCAAACATGGTGGAGGTTGTCAAGGCCGAGGTACTAAAGCTACTAGATGTGGGTATCACCTACCCCATCTTAGATAGCCAATGGGTGAGTCCTACTCAAGTTGTCCCCAAGAAGTTCAGAATTACCATTGTTGAGAACGTCAACAACAAGCTTGTACCGACTAGAGTGACCACCGATTGGCGTATGTGCATAGATTATCAAAAGCTAAACACGGTCACTAGTAAGGTGTTGAACCTCCAATTTATACATTGCATTGCCCACTACATGACATGGTATGCATGGTTTTCATGATTAAAAGGTCCATCTAATGCATGTTTTGTGATTGTAGGGATGAGAGCGGACTTCACTCAATTAGAGACCAAAAAGGGGCCATTTGGAGCCTCTGATGAAGGCCCAAGGTGGACCAAAGAAAGAAGAAAGCAAAGAGAGAGGAAGGAGAGAAGAAAAGAAAGAAGAAAAACAAGCAAAACTGGGTCCGACCGGTCAAGATCGGTCGGCCAAGAAGGCCCGACCGGTCATGACCGGTCGGATGCACTCCCTGGAGCAAGGCCAGCTTTGTCCAACCGGTCATGACTGGTCGGCCAGCCCTGTCCGACCGGTCGTGACCGGTCGGCCATGCAAAGTTCAACTTCCAGATTGCATACAGCAGGCCATTCCCGTTTCTGGTTTTTCAGACCACTTTTCTGAAGCCATCTTAATGATATTTAGAAATCCAACACATCTATGTCGAATAGGAGCTCGACGCCGAACTAACCCAAGTGGTTTCGTGTCGATCGGAGCTACGGATTGACCGTGGTAGCCAAAACAATACGAACTGTCCAGAAAGTTTAAGATTTCGCTGTTCAACTCTGGGCCGGTCCAGGTGACCCATCATTGATGATATGAAGAATATACTTTGACCATCTTTTAGATCACATCCATATGTGAATAACCACAAAAGTTTCAGATCAAAAGGATGTGTGGTTTGATCGTACCGGTTGAAGAAAGATGGACCATCCAGAAAGATCCAATTACGCAGAGTTTATAAAAGGCCTAAGTGTTCTAATTTTCGGACCACATTATGGGATTGTTTTGGACAATCTAATACATCCATCATGTAGAGGAGGAAGTTTTCTAACCAATTTTCAAAATTTGAGATCAATCCGACCTCTGTACACTCCGAGGCGTTGAAAGCAAGATGACTGGTTCTGAAGGTACCCAAAGTGCGCGATTTTGAGAGGCGGTCGGTGATGTGATTGGTGGGCCCATTCAGAGGATAATGTTGGAAATCTAAATCATGTATGAGGAAGATCACATTACAAGGAAGCTACAAACCAAATTTGAAGGCAATCCGACCATTGGTTAAGCCGTACCAGGCGAAACAAATTCTGCTATGTTGTTGTACTATTGCTGCACTATAAAAGGAGGTGCTCTCTTCTATTTCAAATCAAGCAAGGACGTGGGAAGCAAGGAGTTCAAGTCCTAAGAAGCTACCTAGCCTCCTACAGCTAGTTTTTCTTCCTTTTCTTAGTTCTAGTTCTAGTTTTAATATGCTTTTCCTTAGCTAACCTCTTAGCTAGAGCTAGAGGTGAAATTTGTAGTTGGTTCCAATGCTTTAATTCTTTTATTTCAAGTACCCTTTTCTTAATTTTGGATTTTGAACTTCTAGTTTGAATAAAGTTTGGTTTTTTAGAAGTTTTGTGAGAGTTTGTGTGCTCCGGACATGAGTTCCTTGCAATTCTCTGAGATTACCATGATTGGGTTGTTTGAATTAGAATTGTAGTAACCCTTGAGCATGCCATAGTCCATAGGCATGGCTGTTACTCCGAAGGCTACAAGTTCAAGTTCTATGTGCTTCATTAGAACTAAAAATCTAATTTCCAGATTTAAGTGGGATTGTTTGTGCTTGAATGTTATATCTTCCAATTAGATGAGAGATATGACTTTGATTCTAATTGTGTTGTACTTGGATGAGTGGATTGGCATTAGACCACTACAAGTGGATCCTTGATGCTCTAGTTCTTCTTATTTTCAGATTTTTCTATTTCATGTGAAAAACTACTCTTTTAAACTTCTTAGATTCTACTTATTAGAGTACTTGTAATTGTTTACTTCTTCCCCCTGTGGATCGACCTCGGTCTTACCGAGATTTATTACTACATCGCAGCTTACACTTGAGGCGAGCGAACAAGTTTTTGGCGCCGTTGCCGGGGAGAAAGTTAAACGGTTTTAATTGTTCTAGTAGCTATAGAGTAATCTTAGTTAGGTAGGATTTTCTGTTTTTATAGAAGTAGATTTTCTGATTTTTTTTTAGATTACTAACAAATTTTTTTGATTTTGTAGGACATTGTTGCTGACATAGATCTCACTCTATTGGGTAACATCTCCCCATATCCCTTCTTTTTGTTCTTTTTTTTTATATTAGGGTAGTTTTCAATTTCTTAAAATTTCATCATGTATGATTGGACGAATGGTGCATATAAGCATCTTTTGGAAGATGAGATATCAGACCATGAAATTGAAAGTCTTTATGATTGGAACCATTATAAGCATAAGTATTTTTCTGAGATTCAATCAACCTCCACTACCGCCCCACGTAAGACGATGCGTGATTACATTAACGAAAACAATACACATATTGAGACACGACGTAAGACGATGGGGGAATACCGGAACGAAGAAAAATTGGATAATCATCCGGGAAAAACATTACGTGATTACCGGATTGAAAATAACATGAGTGTTCCACCGGTTATGGTAAGAGGTGTGCAACAACAAAAGGAACAGGTGAATAGTAGCCAACCGGTTAAGACAATGCGTGATTACTTGTATGGATATGCTTATCAACCATCATATAACTTTTCATCCTACAATGCGTACGGTCTTAATTGGGAAAACCACCATTCTCCTTGTTCAAGGGAGGAACCAACCATGGTTATTAACAATCACCCTAAAACATCTTCCTCTTCTGATGATAAGTATACACAAATACTTGAGGAAATATGTAATGTGCATATGGATGAACAATTAAATCAAGCTTCCTCACCATCTTATGAAGACGTTGAGCCCGAAATTGGGGGCATCGAATTAATCCCCTCTAATGAGGAGGATGGGGCTACCCAAGTCCCACCTCCTTTGGATTTAATGAATAGACTTTTAAAGGAGATTGATTTCGATGATCCCAATGTCATCATCAATTATGGTGAGTCCACTATCTCTTTTGGATACTTTGAACTTAATGATGAAGAGATTTCAATGACGGTTGATGAACCCGAGGAATCCATTAAATTTGAAAGCGGTAGTGGGGTTGCCTACAATGAGGGTTAGGTGAATGGTTATGAACCTATGGTTTCTTTTTCCTAAGGGCATAATGATTATGAGTCTCTAGAGGATATGCATGCTAGAGAGATGGCCGAAGTCGATCTTTTTGAGTCCTTCCACCAACAACACATGCCAAATTCTAGTGTGGTAGACCTCCCTTTGATTGAAAATTCTATTCCTTTGGATGATGAGGTGGCACAATTTGAAATTTTCAAAGATCAACCAATGTTAGATAAGGTGCTTACCACTGAATCTGAAGAATTCTCTTCGGAAGACCTCCTCTCTATAGAGGAGGAATTCCTTACCATTGAAACAGAATTTCTTCAATCATTAAGGGAGGATGAGGACCCTTCATCTGACTATCTCGATTTCCTAGAGGAATGCTTGGCCCACTCTTATGATCTTGATGATGAGATGATTAAGGAGTTGGATATTTTGTTAGACACGGTGTCAGTGCCTGAAGAACACCTTTCCACTGATTTACACTCTTTACCATTGTTTATGGAAACACCGTAGAATTCTGAATTTGTGGAAGAGACAACTTTAACTAATGAAAACTTGATGAATGTCTCTCCATCGTCATGGGTCCTTCAGCCCATTGAAAATTCTGATTGGGATGACCCATTTTTAATCAATCATAACTCAAATCAGAATTTGAGGAGATATCTTTTTGCTGCTCTTATCTCCTCCTTTTATGCATGTGGTGTACAATACGATTGGACTTCAATGATAAGAAGCACACATGTTTACTGTCGAGCAGGACTTTGGATGGTCCTCATGAGAAATTTATTGAAATTCATGAAGATCCTGCTCAACTTTGATCATGTAGTTGATCGGACTAATCAAAGGTAGGTAGGTAGGTTAGGATTTATTTTTCTGCAATTAGGATTGAATAAGTCTCATCGAGACAATGGAAGATGCTAGAATCGATCAACTTGCTATCTCAGGTACTATTGTTCTCACTCTCTCATATTTTACCATTGCTCTCATGTCCATGCTAATTGCATATCTTTTTACATTGAGGACAATGCAAGATTTGGTTGGGGGGTGAGATGAGATTCCTCATCTAGCATGTTGCAACATTTCGAGCCTCACATGCGCAAATTTTTTCGAATTTTCTAAAATTTCAAAACTCTTTTAGAAAACCTTATTTCCATGCGTTCGAAATGATATGAGTATAAGAAGAGGAGATACGAAGTGTGTGATGTGTAAGTCTTGAATTTCGCCCAACATAATGGTTTTATATGTTAGTTCCCCTATTGTTGTGATTGATAGAAAATTTGAACACCTTCACACCAAGTTCACATTACACGATTTTCATGAGTTGAAAGGTTTATGTGATTTGTGGATTAGCTAGACTTTGATATAAAGGTGTTGAGAAACCAAGCCGGGGTATTTTGTCCATCCTTATCCATGGGAAAATAATGAAAGATATGGATTTTTAAAAATCCTATTTAATTTAAAGAAAAAGGAAAGAAAGGATGAAATCGGGAATGAAGGAAAAATGGTGGAAAATTTCGAAAAGGGCTACCTATTACCAACCGGGGGATGGTCGAACCATAACCAAAGCCGGAAATGGGACGTAGTGTGAAAGTTGTCGGAAGGACGGTAAGGCAAATTCCTGTCATAGGCTTGTTGTCGCTCTGTGCACCTTAAAATCCATGGTTTACTTAATCTATGAAGAAGATAATCCCAGAAACTCATGAGATGAACTTTCACTATGCACACTAGGTTGAATTTGTTCGAGTTCTTCTATTTATCAATCAATCAGCGGGAATTTCATGTGGACATTTATTCTATTTTGAGAGTCCAAGATTTCAGCTTCTATCACCTAATTTTTCCAAATTTTATACGTGTACATCTTGGAATGGATAGAATCATGGTTTCTGAAGGAGAGTTGGGTTTGGAGGTTTGAAATTGTTTCACGCATGTTTTGCTCGGGACTAGCAAAAAGCTGGTTGGGGGGTGTGTTGAACCTCCAATTTATACATTGCATTGCCCACTACATGACATGGTATGCATGGTTTTCATGATTAAAAGGTCCATCTAATGCATGTTTTGTGATTGTAGGGATGAGAGCGGACTTCACTCAATTAGAGACCAAAAAGGGCCATTTGGAGCCTTTGATGAAGGCCCAAGGTGGACCAAAGAAAGAAGAAAGCAAAGATAGAGGAAGGAGAGAAGAAAAGAAAGAAGAAAAACAAGCAAAACTGGGTCCGACCGGTCAAGACCGGTCGGCCAAGAAGGCCCGACAGGTCATGACCGGTCGGATGCACTCCCTGGAGCAAGGCCAGCTTTGTCCGACCGGTCATGACCGGTCGGCCAGCCCTGTCCGACCGGTCGTGACCGGTCGGCCATGCAAAGTTCAACTTCCAGATTGCATACAGCAGGCCATTCCCATTTCTGGTTTTTCGGACCACTTTTCTAAAGCCATCTTGATGATATTTGGAAATCCAACACATCTATGTTGAAGAGGAGCTCGACGCCGAACTAACCCAAGTGGTTTCGTGTCAATCGGAGCTACGGATTGACCGTGGTGGCCAAAACAATACGAACTGTCCAGAAAGTTCCAGATTTCGCTGTTCAACTCTGGGCCGGTCCAGGTGACCCATCATTGATGATATGAAGAATCTACTTTGACCATCTTTTATATCACATCCATATGTAAATAACCACAAAAGTTTCAGATCAAAAGGATGTGTGGTTTGATCGTACCGGTTGAAGAAAGATGGACCATCCAGAAAGATCCAATTGCGCAGAGTTTATAAAAGGCCTAAGTGTTCTAATTTTCGGACCACATTTTGGGATTGTTTTGGACAATCTAATCCATCCATCATGTAGAGGAGAAAGTTTTCTACCAATGTTCAAAATTTGAGATCAATCCGACCTCTGTACACTCCGGGGCGTTGAAAGCAAGATGACTGGTTCTGAAGGTACCCAAAGTGTGCGATTTTGAGAGGCGGTCGGTGATGTGATTGGTGGGCCCATTCAGAGGATAATGTTGGAACTCTAAATAATTATGAGGAAGATCACATTACAAGGAAGCTACAAACCAAATTTGAAG
This sequence comes from Liriodendron chinense, assembly GCA_003013855.2. NCBI lineage: Eukaryota > Viridiplantae > Streptophyta > Magnoliopsida > Magnoliales > Magnoliaceae > Liriodendron > Liriodendron chinense. The sequence goes on from PVNU02002307.1 coordinate 588,493, forward strand.
GCAATCCGACCATTGGTTAAGCCGTACCAGGTGAAACAAATTCTGCTATGTTGCTGTACTGTTGCTGCACTATAAAAGGAGGTGCTCTCTTCTATTTCAAATCAAGCAAGGACGTGGGAAGCAAGGAGTTCAAGTCCTAGGAGGCTACCTAGCCTCCTACAGCTAGTTTTTCTTCCTTTTCTTAGTTCTAGTTCTAGTTTTAATATGCTTTTCCTTAGCTAATCTCTTAGCTAGAGCTAGAGGTGAAATTTGTAGTTGGTTCCAATGCTTTAATTCTTTTATTTCAAGTACCCTTTTCTTAATTTTAGATTTTGAAGTTCTAGTTTGAATAAAGTTTGGTTTTTTAGAAGTTTTGTGAGAGTTTGTGTGCTACGGACATGAGTTCCTTGCAATTCTCTGAGATTACCATGATTGGGTTGTTTGAATTAGAATTGTAGTAACCCTTGAGCATGCCATAGTCCATAGGCATGGCTGTTACTCTGAAGGCTACAAGTTCAAGTTCTATGTGCTTCATTAGAACTAGAAATCTAATTTCCAGATTTAAGTGGGATTGTTTGTGCTTGAATGTTACATCTTCCAATTAGATGAGAGATAGGACTTTGATTCTAATTGTGTTGTACTTGGATGAATGGATTGGCATTAGACCACTACAAGTGGATCCTTGATGCTCTAGTTCTTCTTATTTTCAGATTTTCCTATTTCATGTGAAAAACTACTCTCTTAAACTTCTTAGATTCTAGTTATTAGAGTACTTGGAATTGTTTACTTCTTTCCCTGTGGATCGACCTCGGTCTTACCGAGATTTATTACTACATCGCAGCCTTACACTTGAGGCAAGCGAACATAAGGACCACTTCCCTCTCCCATTTATGGATCAAATTTTGTAGAGGTTATCGAGCCATTCTTATTATTGCTTCCTTGATCGCTATTCTGGCTACAACCAAATTGAGATAGCCTCGAAAGACCAAGAGAAGACTACTTTTACATGCCCGTTTGGCACCTTCGCATACCGAAGAATGCCATTCGGCTTATGTAATGCACCCGCCACATTTTAATGATGCATGTTGAGTATTTTCTTAGACATGGTGGGTGAGTTTCTCAAAGTATTCATGGATGATTTCTCTATTTTTGGTTGTACATTCGATAAGTGTCTCAATTACTTGAAATCTATCTTAACAAGGTGCGGGGAAAAGAACCTTGTATTAAACTGGAAGAAGTGTCATTTTATGGTACAAAGATGAATAGTCCTTGGACGTATCATCTCATCTAATGGAATAGAGGTAGATCGGGCAAAAATTGACATTATTGCTAATCTACCACCACCCAAAAGCATACGTGATGTGCGGTCCTTCCTTGGACACGTCAAATTTTATTGAAGGTTTATAAAGGATTTCAGTCATATCACTAGTCCTTTATGTAACCTTCTCCGAAAGGAAAATCAATTCGAGTGGAGTGTCTAAAAGTACGTCGGTAGTCTCACACGACACCTTTGTATGTGCAGAAGCTTAAAGAGAAACTAGAATTATGGCTAAGTCCTATAGGAGGGGGGATTCGAACCTTTTGAAATTCTTTTCACCTACTTACACAATTTAACAAATTAAACCAAGTAAGCAAGAACACTTCGGCTTCCAAGCCTAAGTGGGTCCAATCATAAGACTAACATAAGGTTTAAGTAATAAACAACCTAGTCTAAGCATGCATAGATAATCAATTGATTTAACTAATCAATCTCCTAATCTATGCAACCTATGTAGACTTATGAGAATGGATCAATGAGCTCAAGTCTACACAACTAGTGAAAGTACATCTTGTGTGTGAATGTGCCTATCTAAAGCCTAGCATACATTCTTATCAAGCATTCATAATTAAACAATTAAACTTACAATGCTAAGATATCAATGTGCTCAATTCAATCACAAACACAAGCATGTATAGTGGTTCGACTTTGGGTCTACTCCACTCCCGGTTCAAGTACTCAACTCCTTTGAGCACACCAGCATTCTCTATCAGAGGTTTTAAATGAGTTTCACCTCTTAACCTTTACACGGAGGTTTTACCGGTTCACCTCTCAACCATAACCGGAGTTTTGGACAAAGGGCCAACTCTCAACCATAACTGGAGTTTTGGACAAAGGGCCAACTCTCAACCCAAACGGAGTTTTGGACATAGGCTAACTCTCAACCCGACGCACGTTCACTCCCGTGTCGGAGGCTCCCCCTTGGAGACTTTGTTTAGGCCCAGCTAACAGGCCAAGGAGTGCCAAACAACCCTTAGTCTTTAGGCCAACAAATGTGCCAAGGAACGACCAACGTCCCTAGTACGAGTTTGACAAACAAACTCTACACTCAACTCCTATAGGGAATTGAGTGAATGGACTCTCAATAAAGACAACCTTACTTGTCCAATGACCCCTTGTTCAGCGCTGGTTCGGGTTGATTGATCTCCACTCTCCCGTGCTTCAATCAGCTTCCCTTGCTCCAACAATCGTATTGCCGTTGCGTCGCCAATGCCTCAGCTACACTCGATCAATCACCTTGCTTGTGATGCCTTTGAGATGCCCAAGGTGATAGGAGGGTAAGTTTGAGAACTCTACAACTAATGGGAATAGGTTGCCTAGATTTTCTCTCCTACAACGATCTCATCTTAGGGTTTTGGACAAGGATATGCCTATCAAGGAAGGTCCAAACTCTAGAGATCAAGATTGGATGAAGGTCATCTTCTTCATGAGCTTGGAATGCTCCAATCTTGTGTTAAAGCACAAGGAAGATGCCTTTCATAGGTTGGGAATGAGCCTCAAATGGTCTCCAACAATGGTGGCTTTACTCCTCTTAAAATTCCTCTTCTTACCCCTCAAAATGAGCCAAGCCCTTTTATAAAAGGTGTTCAAACGAACAAAAAAGCGGCAAAAAATGGCTACTTCCGACCTGTCCTGACCTGTCCTAATTGGTCGGCCAACGGCCAGTGAAGACAGAAAACTCACGGTCTTAGAGGGGGGTCTGTCCGACCGGTCGTGACCGGTCGGACCAGACCTGCCGACCAGTCAAGATCGATTGGCCCAAGAGCCTGTGAGCATAGCAGTGTTGCTATTCAATCTGGAACCCAGTCTGACCGGTCTTGACTAGTCATTCTAGTCCAGTCGACCGGCCGGGACTGGTCAGACAGGCCTGGGTTCAGCCCATTTGTTTGTTGACCCACCTATTTCACAACCCACTCACATTAGCCAAGGTTTGGATGATCTTTTGGGACATCTAGGTCCAATCTATGATGACTAAAGGTTTCTAAATATGTTCAAAGTCATCAAAGAGGATAAGGGTTAGGTTTTGGTTAAGGTTAAGGCACATCAAGGCATCACTTTTACCTGTTTCTTCTTCCTTGATGCAGCAGGGCTACTTGAGTCTTCGGTCTTTGTCTTCATTAAGCTCAACCGACACTATACCTAAGTGATTGACAAACAAGGTGCACTAGTATGCCACAGAAAAGTGCAATAATAGTGTCGAATGTCAATTAGCTTTTTCAAAGGTAAAAGACATGTTGACAACCACACTTATGATCCAACCACTGGATTGGTCCGTTCATTTTGAGTTGATATGAGAGGCGAGTGAAGAACGATGGGCACCACCTAGCATTCTAGAGTAAGAACTTCTTGAGAAAGCCTTTCACAGGAGGTCCACATCCCCATGGCAAGTGAGCCCTGTCACATCAACAATTGGGAGATTTAAAAGACTTGAAATCTAATGGAAGCAGATTGCTAGTGTTCCACACACCACCAACCACGTGGTGTGTTAACGTTGCCAAATTTTGTGGGCCCACCATGATGTCTGTGTTATATCCCCACTGTGCATCCATTTTTTATATCATTTTAGGTCATGAGCCTAAAATGAGGTAGATCCAAAGCTCAAGTGGACCACACCATAGGAAGTAGTAAAGACAATGATTCCCACTGTGTCCATTAGATAGCCTAGCTGGAAGACGCCTTAGAGTTTCAACAGCAAGTCTTAGGTTTGAATGCTAAGGAGACACACTAATTGCACCGGTGGGTGCATCGTGTGAGTAATTGTGTGGGTGCGTTGCACAACTAACAGGGTGGGTGTGTTACATGACTAACAAAATGATTCCCATTGTTGAAACCATCCTAGGGCCCACCATGATATTTATTCTCCATTCAACCTGTTCAAATGATCACATAGACTTGGATGAAGTGAAAAAAAAAAAAAAAACAAATACTAAATTGATCCAAAGCTTCTGTGATCCCCAAGAAAGTTTCAATGGTAAACATTCAATCCCCATTGCTTCTTAAAGTGTGGTCCACTTGAGATTTGGATCGATCTCTTTTTGGGCTCAATCCTTAAAACAATCTCCCCAAATGGAATGAGGAGGATTTGTATATAACACACATGTCATTGTGGGGCCCACAGAACTAGGTGACGTTAACACACCATGGAGGTCAGTGGTGTTGTGGGACACTAGGCAATCCGTTTCCAAATCGAATGAGCAAATTTCTACTGTCAGTGATGTATTTGTTGGGGAAGGATGTTCAAACCTTTGGATCTCGTAATCCCCAATTGATTAAATTATGGAATATTAATGGTGAAAAACCAAACAAAGCAATCACCACACATGAGACACAAGAGGTTTTACGTGGAAAATTCTCTAACACAGGTAAAAACTATGGGACTTGTCCAACTAAACAAATCCACTATATATAACGTTTACACATTTATCATGAGCTTATACCACACCTGGGTACAATTTTTCTTCACCTTAGGTGGATTACAATCAAAGAGAAGAAAACAAATGAGATCTTACCAATCCGAGGAACGTTGAAGACCATCATGGACACAGCCTTCTCATTCTTCGATCTTCCTCTCTCTTTCTCTTTTCTTATTCTTTTTCTCTCTCCCTTGTGCTCTGGAGCATGTGAATCTCTATTGCCTACCCTAATCCGACATAATGATGTGTTAATATAACACTTTGAACCTGAATTGAAGCCTAAATAGAAAACTATGTAATGGAATGGCGCACATTGTGGGGCGCCCGACAAGACCTTGTGGGGAGCCCAGTAATGGGAAAAAACTATCCAGAGGCAAACTAATAAAAGCCACCAAGTTTAGGGTGCACGATCACCACTTGTAGGTTGCCCGATCTCAACTATGGGGCACTCGAGACTATGTGAAAGAGTCTTGCAACCAACTACCACATCCGGGGTATTTTCAGTCACCTAACCTAGTCTGGTTAAGTGCTTAATGATCTCTAAGCTACACTCTGTCCTTTGCTCCTGAGGAGGAACACCCCATCAAATATCCCCCTTGCGACTAAGGAGGAGGGCTTCATAGTCTTTAAGCTCGTAAGGCTTCTACAAGCCCCAAACCTACCCTTGGCTAAAGTCTTGGTCACCATTCCTAACCCATTGTCATCTCTATAGATCTTCTCAAGCTGTAGCACCTTGTTCTCCAACGTATTCCTGATTTAGTGATACCGAACCTCTGTATGCTTCGACTTAGAATACTGGCTTAAATTCTTACTCAAGTGTATCGCACTGGCTATCACAATAAACCACGTGCTTCTTCTTCTTTAGGCTAAGTTCCTGTAGGGAACCTCTTCATCCAAATCATCTCCTTGCATGCCTCTATGACTGTGATGTACTTGGCGTCTATCTTAGACATACTTCTATAGCTTGCTCTGCCATGAGACCACTCCCCCTACAAATGTGAACATATAGCCCGATGTAGACTTCTTGGAGTCTATGTCACCTGCCATGTCTACGTCTGTGTAGCCCTCTAACACAAGTTTTCCTTCATCGAAGCATAGGCTCAATTTCGAAAAGCTCCTCAGATACCGTAATATCTACTTCACTGCTACCCTATGCTCTTTGCTAGGATTGGCAAGATATTGGCTCAACACATCGACTGTATATGCTATGTCTGGTCGCGTACACACCATAACATATATCAAACTTCCTACTGCTGAAGCGTAGGGTATCTTCTGCATCTCTTCCAACTCTTCATTTGTCTTGGGACACTGTTTGTCGCTCAATCTGAAGTGACCATCAAGTGGACAACAAAACGACTTCAATGTCTTCATATTGAACCTTTCTAAGACATTCGTAACATACCGCTCTTGTGACAACCATATCTTCCTGGTGCTTCTATCACGGGTGATTTCCATTCTTAGAATCTGTCTAGCCAAGCCCAAGTTTTTCATCGCAAACGACTTACCTAACTCTTGCTTCAGTCTAACAATCTTCTTGATATCTTTTCCCATGATGAGCATGTCATCAACATATAGCAAAAGGATGAGAAAGTCACCATCTAAGAACTTTCATGTGAACACATAGTGGTCTGACTCTGTTCTATCGTGCCCATACTTTAACATGAACGAGTCAAACTTCTTGTATCATTACCTCAGAGCTTACTTCAGCCCATACAAGTTCTTCTTCAGCTTATGTTGAGCTTTGAATTGTCCATATTCTAACCCTAATTCATCACACATTATGCATGGTTTATATGATAGAAGACCTATCTTATATGTGTATTTGTGTTTATAGGAATGAAATAGAGATCTCACAAATTCTATGACAAAAGACCCACTTTAGACACATTAAAGAACACAGGAGAAAGAGCCAAGAGGTGGAGGAAAAAAGCAAGAAAGAAAGAGAAGAGAAAAAGAAAAAAAAATACAAAAAACAGTCTCAAGGACCGATCCTCAAACTGGTCTTCAGGAGTCCAGAAAATCAGATTTCAGGCCAAACCTCGCTAGACTGTTTTTTAACATTAAAGATTGGTCCTTAGATGCAAAGACCGATCATTAGACCGGTGCTCAGTGTTCCAAAAACTCCAATTTTCAATTTTGGTCATTGATTCATGGACAAAGATCGGTCGCCCAATCGGTCGGCCACCGACTTTCAAGTAAGAAATAGTTACTCGGATTCTCGAAGTTTCGGCGTGGGATTTCTTCTATAAAAGGCCACCTCTACTCTCTTCCCAAGGCATCATAGGACGTGGAGAGCATGGAGATCAAGTCCTAGTAGGCTTCCTAGCCTTCTACAATTAGTTTTTTTTTTTTTTCTAGTTCTACTTCTAGTTCTAGTTTTTCTATGCTTTCTTGTAAGTGTTAAGCACAAAATGTGAGTGCTAAATACAATATTGTTGTCAAAATTTCTTAGATAATATTTTAGTACATGAGGTTGTGTGAGTTAGTCAAGTTCTTTGAGAAGACAAGAGTCAACCTCAACAAACATAACAGGATCAAGATTATCGACTCTACAACAGAAGTTACTGCAAAGCTTTAAAGATAAACCATATATGCCAAAGGTAAAATTGACCATAGGGATGACCCTAGGTTAGGTGATTTCATATGAATTTTAAGTTAATCACTCTAATTTATTTTAAAGTCATATTTCAAGGAAGTTCGGCTAGCCTAACCCTGTATTCGGTCAACCCAAGAATCTTTAGCCAACTTGGGAACTTTGGTCAAGTTTCCAGCAAGTGAAATTGAAAAATTTAGAAGATGTTCGGTCAGCCCGACCCTGTGTTTAACCAGCCGAACAGGCTTCGGTCAACCCAATAACCTTCGGTCAAGTTTCCAAATTTAAAATTTTTTTTGGACCCAGAACTCGGATCAGCCGAATTTCACTCGGGTTAGCTGAACCGACACTCTAGTCAGCCGAAGTTTGAACAAAATCTTATCCCGTGAAATCTAATTGCCGTTGAAATAAAATGATTGAATCTTAGGTCAGCCGAAGATATAACTTCTTTTTTTTATATATATAAACAGGGCTTTCTTCTCTCTAATTTTTCATCAAGAAAAAGAACGAAAATACTCTATCTCTCTGGTGAAAAAGTCATCTATTATAGTCTAGCTATCTGATCTTAATTCCTAGTTTATTTTATAGCTATCTCAGTTCTCTTCTCATTTAATCTGATTGTGTAAAGAGAAGATCATTCTCAATACTAGAGATAAGAAAACTGAAATTGCAGCTTTTAGGAAAACTCTTTTTAGAAATTCTTAAATCCATCTTGTTAGAGCTATATTGGTTTATCTTCTTCAAAGATCAGATTAATGCACTATTGAAGCTTCATCTCTGCTAAGCTTCATCATCTTCTATAAGAAGAACGGCAATATCTTTCCATACTTTGGGTTTTGCTTGAGATATCCCGTGAAAATCTCAAATCAGGTTGTTAATGATTAGCCTGTGAAAATCACAATCTCTGTATCAGGTTTTAAAAGTGAACTTATGAAAACCTTTATATAGTGGAAAGCCAAAATTACAAGTAGTAATTTTGGGAGTGGAGTAGGTGCAAGTAGTTTTAGCACCGAACCACTATAACTCTCTGTGTCGTGGTGATTGTTTAATCTTTTATCTTCTTATGTGCCTGATTATTTATGGAACTTTAAATCATGATATATGGTCGTCCTACTTGAATTTCTAAGTGATATAAGGTTGCCCTACTTAGCTTATTAAGTGAAAGGTTGTCCTACGATTTAATCCAAGGTTTCATATTGCTCTTTATTTGCTTATTTGCTTTCAGATTGGTTAGTTGCATACTTATTCTTGCTAATCTTGTAATTGATACTCTGATTTACTTTAAGATTGCAAGAGGCAAAATTGAATTGTGTTATCCTATTCACCCTTCCCTCCCACCTCTAAGACATTTATAGCTCCGTCCTTTTTCAAGTGGTATCAGAGTAGGTTTTCTCTTTTATGAATTTTTAATCCAAAGACTTAGATCCGGAGTTATAAGATATCTAAATTTGAAAGCTTATCTGTTTCCAGGTCACCTCATTTTGATGGTTCTAACTATTCTTATTGGAAATCCAGAATGAGGATATTTTTAAGATCCATGGATGAAAGTGTGTGGCAAGTCACATTAATAAATTGGACTCCAATTATTGAAGTAACAGATGATGATGGAATTAAATCTATGAGACGAGTAGCTTATAACCTATGGACCACTGCTCAAAAAAATGAAAATAGTGCAAATGCGAAAGCATTGAATGCTATAACTTGCACTCTTTCACCTGATGAATCCAAAAGAATTATTTCATGTGAATGAGCTAAGCAAGCCTAGGATATACTCGAAATGACCCATGACGGCACTAATATTATAAAGAAGTCTAAAATCTAAATCCTCACAACCAAATTTAAGAAAATTCGTATGGATGAAAATGAAACATTTATAAACTTTTATACAAAATTAAATAATATAGTAGAGTCAATGTGAGGTCTTCGAGAGAGCATTCCAGAAAGCAAAGTCTGTGCTAAAATTTTGAGATCTCTACTAGATCGATTCAATTCCAAAGTTACTGCTATTCAAAAATTGATGGATACTGATACAATAAAAGTTGATGAGCTAGTTGGATCCCTACAAACATATGAATTGACTTTCAAAGGTCCTAAGAGTAAGTCCATTGCTCTCAAATCTTCAAAATCTTTTTCAAACAATAAAAATTTAGATAATGAAGAAAATGAGGATGATATGGCATTGTTGGCTAAGAAGTTTTACAAGATTTTCAAAAATAAAAAAATTTTGAGATTCAAAAACCTTTGGGAAAGAAAAAAGGTAAATCAGGTTTTTTGAAAAATCAAAACCAAGGATACGCAATACTTCAACTGTTCAGGTTATAGGCACTTAGCTGCAAATTGTCCTAAAAAGGAAAAAATAAAAGAAGAAAGGAATGGTCACAACTTGGAATGATTCGTCAGAATTTGAATCTAATTCAGACTTCGATGAATCAGATCAAGAAGAACAAAAAATTCAGAATGCATTTATGACCATTGCCAAGATTTCTCATTTTGAAAACAATGATAACTCTAGATATGAGACATCCAAAAGTGAATATGAGAATGAAGAAGATCTTCAAGAAGCTTACAATGCCTTGTACAAGGAAAGTTGTAAGATTGCATCCCAACTTAAAGTTTCAAAGAAAATGTGTGATTGTTGAGCTCTGAATTGTGCATATTCTAACCACAATTCATCACTTACTATACATGGCTTACATGTTTAAAAGACTAATCTAATGCATGATTTGTGATTGTAGAAACGAGATGGAGATTTCACTGATTCAAGGCTTAAAAGGGTACTTTACATGCATTAAAGATCAAGGAACTAAGTGCTAAAAGAATGAAAGAAAGAAGCAAGGGAGAAAAGAAGAAAGAAAGAAGAAGTGCAGAAAGCAGCATACACGACCGATCATCTGATCGGTCAGCCAAGACACACGACTGGTCGTTAGACCAGTCGACCACTCGACGGAGACCCCTCTTAAGCTACACAAGTCACTTGATCAAGCACGACCGGTCGTCTGCCACTTAGATCGGTCATTAGACCAGCTAAGAACTCAACAGAGGGGGTGAAATTATAAAAACTCTCTAGACAGATTTGGACGTTTTATGACCGATCTGATGACCGGTCGTCCATGGGCTCAGACTGGTCGACTGTGTAACAGAGCTTGTCCTACAAGCTCCGATTTCTCTGCACAATTCTGTGATTTCTTACGCAATCTGGAATCTTCCCTGCCAAAAGGGCACCTAGGGTCTCGTCTAAACTCATCCTAAAAGAGATTGGAGGTTGTGGGAAGTGAAGGAGAGCACCGTGGAGCATCTGCAACTCCGTCGATTTCGGTTTTTCTAGATTTTCATGCTTTTATTTAGTTTTTCTTTTTCTGTTCTAGTTGTAGTATGACAATGCTCAGCTAGAACCTCTCAGCTAGGGCTGAGAGGTAAAGCTCGTAGCCAATTTCATGTTTAATTCAGTTTGATTCAAGTACCTTTACTTCGAGTTGGATTTTTTAATGTTCTAATTTGAATAAAGTTTATATTTTTAGAAGTTTTATGAGAGTTCATGTGCTTTGGACATGGATTCCTTGCAATTCTATGAGATTAACATGTTTGGCTTGATTAGATTCGAATTATGGTAACCCTTGAGCATGCCATAGTCCATAGGCATGGCTATTACTACGAAGGCTATAAATTTGAATGTTATGTGCTTGATTAGAACTAGAATTTAATCTTTTGACTTAAGTGGGATTGTCTGTGCTTTAATGCTTTATCTTCCAAATAGATATTTAGTTGTGTTCATGCTTGAATGAATGAATTAACATGCAATGCAACAAGTGGATCCTTAATGCCTTAGTTTTCTCTATTATTCTTAGATTTTCTCAAGTTACTGTTTAGTCTAGTTTTCATAATTGAAATTCCAAATCACTTAAATCCAAGTTGTTGGAATAATTTAGAACTATTTACTTAGTTCCTTGTAGATCGACCTTGGTCTTACCGAGAATTATTACTACATCGCAGCCTTGCACTTGAGGCGAGCGAATAGTGATGAATTACAATCTGAACTTAACAAATGTATTTTGGAAAAATCACATTTTTCTGACTGCTTTGAAAAATTTAAACTAGATTTGAAAATTAGAAATGAAGATTTTGAAAAACTTCAAACTAATTTTAATTCTCTAAAATCTGAATTGCTCATTCTTAAGAAGTCAAAGGATTTTGAAAAATCCAAAAACATAGTAGAAGAGATTCTTCACTTTTCCACACCTTATGGTGATAGATCAGGTCTTCGCTACAACAAGTTCAAACCAAAGACAAAGACATCACCTACCATCTTTGTAAAAGGTGAATCTTCACATTCAAAGAATGAAATTCAGAGAGAGTTTAAAAAGTCTATTTCCAAAAGTCCAAAACCTTTTCAAAAGACTTTGAAAATCTCAGCCAACAACAAAGGTGATTCTTCTTTACTTATTCTGAGAATTATAGACTTACTCAAAGAACTCTTGGTACTAAGTAGAAGAAAAGGGAGACAAATGTCTCATTCTCCTCAAGAAAAGAAGGATCCACTAAGTCCAAAACCATTATAAAGTGGGTTCCTAAAAGCCAGTAGTCATTCAAAATGGTACTTGGATAGTGGTTATTCAAGACATATGACAGGTGACAAAGGTATATTATCAAATATCAGCGAGAATGATGGAGGCGTTGTCACTTTCGGAGATGGTAGCCATTGTAAAATCATTGGGCAAGGTAATGTTCAACTCCCTAATCTTCATTTGTTTAAAAATGTTTTATATGTTGATGGATTGAAGCATAACTTGCTTAGTATTTCACAAATCTGCGACAATAATCATAGTGTAAAATTTTCTGATCGCGAATGTGAAATTCTGAATAAAACAGGAGATGTAATTTTACATGGTCACAGGACCTCTGAAAATTGCTATATAATTGATCAAAATTGCTCAAATAAGTATTCATGTTACATGGCCCAACTTGATGAATCTGAACTTTGGCATCAATGACATGGACATGTGAACTTCAGATACATATATAAATTGAGTCAAAGGGATCACTTACGTGATTTACCCAAACTAAGAAAGAAGGAAAACAAAGTATGTAGCTTATGTCAAGTTGGCAAACAAACAAGAAGTTGCCATAAGAAAATAAACTCTTTAGCCACATCTAGACCCCTTGAACTTCTCCACATGGATTTAGTTGGACCAACTCGAACAGAGAGTTAGGATGATAAAAAGTACTTCTTAGTTATAGTTGATGACTTTACTCGATTCTCTTGGGTAGCTTTTCTGAGAGGAAAATCTAAAACATTTGATGAAGCCAAAAAGTTCATCAAACGGATTCAGATTGAAAAATAAATTTGTGTCAATAGAATCAAGAGTGATCATGGAACTGAATTTGAAAATAGCAATTTTCAGAAGTTTTATGAAGATCATGGTATTTTACATGAGTTTTCAGCTCCAAAAACACTTCAGCAAAATGGAGTTGCTGAGAGAAAGAATAGAGTTCTACAAGAGATGGCAAATGTTTTGCTAAATGATAAGAATTTACTAAAGAATTTTTGGGCTGAAATTAAGAAATGATATTGGTTTGTGCTCTATGTAATTTTCTTTACATATCATTTAATGTATTTCATTTAAAAAAAAAACTTTTCATCTTTGTCAGAATGATTATCTTTTTATATATATGACTTGTAATGAATGTTTATGAGTATTTTTTTAGTAGACTCAGTATGTTAGACTCTGGTTCAGTATGCTACTATATTTTTAAATATTATATACTTATCTACACTTTTTTCTTTGTCAAATTGTGACAAAAGGGGGAGAGATGTTTTGCTATGAATTCATGTGTGTTTGGTGTGCAAAATTTGCACAATTTCCTTTCTAAGCATATGTGCAGGGGGAGCAGCATACTTCTAGGGGGAGCATACAAGACAAGTTCATTTTACTCTTTTTATGGATGTAGAGAGTCGCTTGTAACGTAATATGTTGTGTTTTATCACGAAATTGATAAAGAGGGAGATTCTAAGTGTTAAGCACAAAATGTGAGTGCTAAGCACAATATTGTTGTCAAATTTCATAGACAATAGTTTAGTACATGAGGTTGTGCGAGCAAGCCAAGTTCTTTGAAAAGAGAAGAGTCAACCTCAACAAACATATCAAGATCAAGATTATCGACTCTACAACAGAAGTTACGGCAAAGCAAAAAAGATAAACCATATATGTTAAAGGTAAAATTAATTATAAGGATAACCCTAGGTTAGGTGATTTTATATGACTTTTAAGTTAATCATTCTAATTTATTTTAAAGTTATATTTCAAGGAAGTTCGGCTAGCCTAACCCTGTATTCGGTCAGCCCAAGAATCTTCAGCCAGCCCTGGGAAATTCGGTCAAGTTTCCAGCAACGAAATTGTAAAATTCAGAAGATATTCGGTCAGCCCGACCCTGTGTTCGGCCAGCCCAAGAACCTTCGATCAAGTTTTCATATTCGAAATTTTTTTTGACCAAGAACTCGAATCAGCCTCACCCTGTCTCGGGTCAGTCAAAGTTCACTCGGGTCAGCCGAACCGACACTCAGGTCAACCAAAGTTTGAACAAAATCTTATCCCGTGAAATCTGATAACCGTTGGGATAAAACGGTTGAATCTTAGGTTAGCTGAAGGTAAACTTAGGTCAGTCAAAGACCTAACTTTTTTGCTATGAATAAGGCTTTCTTCTCTCTAATTTTTTATCAAGAAAAAGCACGAAAATACTCTATCTTTCTAGTGAAAAAGCCATCCATTATAGTCTAGGTATCTGATCTTAATTCCTAGTTTATTTTATAGCTATCTCAGTTCTCTTCTAATTTAATCGAATTGTGTAAAGAGAAGATCATTCTCATACTAGAGATAAAAGAACTGAAATTGCAGCTTTTAGAAAAATTCTTTTTAGAAATTTCTAGATCCATCTTGTTCGAGCTATATTGGTTTATCTTCTTCAAAGATTTGATCGTTGCACCATTGAAGCTTCATATCTTCTAAGCTTCATCATCTTCTACAAGAAGAACGGTAATATATTTCCATACTTTGGGTTTTTTTTAGATATCCCATGAAAATCTCAAATCAGGTTGTTAGTGATTAGCCTGTGAAAATCACTTAAGGTTAGTGATTAGCCTATGAAAATTGCTTAAGGTTTTGTTGTGGTAAGCCTATGAAAATCATAATCTCTATATCAGGTTTTAAATGTGAACCTGTGAAAACCTTTATATAGTGGAAAGCCAAAATTATAAGGAGTAGTAATTTTGGGAGTGGAGTAAGTGCAAGTTGTTTTAGCACCAAACCACTATAACTCTCTGTGCCGTGGTGATTGTTTAATCTTTTATCTTCTTATGTGCCTGATTGTTTATGAAATCTTAAATCGTGACATAAGGTTGTCCTACTTGGATTTCTAAGTGATCTAAGATTATCCTACTTAATTTATTAAGTAAAAGGTTGTACTACTTAATTTCTAAGTGAAAGGTTGTCCTACGATTTAATTCAAGGTTTCATATTGCTCTCTATTTGCTTATTTGCTTTCAGATTGGTTAGTTGCATACTTATTCTTGTTAATCTTGTAATTGATACTCTGATTTATTTTAAGATTGCAAGAGGCAGAATTGAATTGCGTTGTCTCATTCAACCCCCCCCCCTTCGGACATTTATAGCTCTGTCCTTTTTCATTTCTGCTAGTTAACTACTAGAGCTGAGAGGTGAAACTTGTAGTTTATTATTCATGCTTAGCTTATTTGATTTTGGTTTATGGTTTAATTGTTGAACAACTTATTAATGGTATAAATAAAGTTGATAGTTTTAGATAATTCAGAGATGTATGCCATGTACATGAGTTCTTGTTGGATTTCCAAGATTAATCAGATTGGTATATGGGATTTTGATTGGTGGAAGCTTTTGATTCGTCGTAATTTTCGGATACGGTGAATGCTTCAAGTTCTCCATGGATTAAAACAATTGTATTTCTATTAGAACTAATTGATGAAGAGTTCAAGTATCTTTTATATAAATCTGAGATAGATATTTTTGCTTGTTTATATTAGTTTAATTGGAGTTCAAATCATTAGTACTAGTCAAGTCTAGTGATAAGATTTGATGAAAGCTATGGTTATAATCTCAATTAGATTGGATAAAGGATTGGCCTATACAATTGAGTGTGCCCAAGGCCTGAGCTTCATTAAGGGAACCAAATCAATGAACAACCATCTATTTTCAACTATTGTTGTGCTTTAACTGCTATATCTCCCGGCTGGATAGAGAAAGGACTTTGATTCCAGTTGTGCATTGAATCGAAAATTGAATTAAGTATAGCTAATACTAGAAGTGGATCCTTGATGCTCTAGTGTTTTCTTTTCATTATTTTTCTCTTAACTCATAATTATTTGTCCTTAAAACCAATTTCGGATTAGTTTAGTTCTAGAACCTAGCTAAGCCTAGAGTGTTTGGATCTAGTTTCCATATTCCTTCCTCATGGATCTACCTTGGTCTCACTGAGTTATTACTACATCGTAGACTTATACTTGGGGCTGGCGAACAACGTACACACCATATGCTCCTTACCCTTGATTTCGATCCCCTCTAACTGCTTCATGTATATCTCTTTTTCCAAATCCCCATGGAGAAATGTTGTTTTCACATTTATATGTTCCATCTCCAGGTCCATACTAGTAGCCAATGAAGCAACACCCGTATGGATGTCATCTTCACTACTGTTGAGAATATCTCATCAAAATCAACACCCTTTTTCTGTTCAAAGCCTTTCACCACGAGTTTGGCCTTAAACCTCGGCCGTGAACTCTTCTGCTCTACCTTCTTTCTGAACACCCACTTGTTTTGTTTCTTTAGGCAGTTTCACCAACTGATACATGTTGTTCTTATACAAGGATTTCATCTCCTCTTACTTAACTTTCAACCACTCAGTCTTATATATGCACTTCTGATAGGGCCTCAGTGTAGTCCTCTGGCTGGTCCCATAGGTAAGAAAAACGTACTCATGGGCTGAGTACCTCTTGGATGGTTGTCCTTCCCTATAGATGACCTCCTCATTTGTAGCTCAACAAGTATATTAAGTAGGGACTTCTCCCCAATTTCATCTGTTGTAGGGATGCCTCCATCCCCTGCACCATTCTGTATTCTCTCGTTATCAGGCACCACGGGAGGAGTGATCGGATCCGTGTCAACCGGTTCACTTGAACTTGGTCGAGTCTTCTCTGGCTTTCCAATGTCTTCAACATATTGATCTTCAAAGAAAACTACATCTTTGCTCCTAATGAGCTTTTTCTCTAACGAATCCTACAATTTGTAATCGAACTTCTCGTTTGCATCTCATTTGCGTACCCCATAAACACATAATGCCTAATCTTCATATCGAGCTTGAACCTCTCATCTCTAGGAACATGGATGGATGTCCAGCATCCAAATACCCTGAAATGATTGTACGATACATCATGTCCAGTCTACACTTTCTAAGGAACATCTCCATTCAATAAGGCTGAAGGAGACCTGTTTATCAAATACGTCATTGTGTGCATTTTTTCTTCCCAAAATGACTTGGACAGCTTGGTTTGGGAAAGCATGTATCTGATTCTTTCTACAATGGTGCAGCTCATATTCTCTGCTACACCATTGTGTTAGGAGTCTTGGGTACCTTTTATTCCCATGGTATTCTCAAGGTCTTACAATATTCATCAAACGCCCTAGTGTATTCACCTTCATTGTTAGTGCGAATGCACTTCAATGGTCTACCTGTCTCACATGCAACCATGGCATAAATTTTTTTTGAACACCTCAAATACCTAGTCTTTGGTTTTTAATGCATATGAACAAATCCTCCTTGATGCATTATCTATGAATATAACAAAGTACAACACCTCACCCAAGGTTTTTGTCCTCATTGGACCATATACATAAGAATATACCAAATCTAAAACATTCAATTTATTCACATGAAAGATAGTTTTACCAAATGAAACTTTATGTTGTTTCCCTAATAAATAATAAAAAAAAGTCAATACAGGGTTTTAGAAGTATACCTGTCATGTATAGGAGGAGTTGCTTCTTCGCTAAAAGCTGAAGCCCTTTCTCGCTCTTGTGGCCTAGCCGCCTGTGCCACACGTCCTTCACTAAGTCTTCTATTGCGTTTAATTCACCCTTGCAGACGGTCACTCATGTCTTGTATAGGGTGCAACACTTCTTCCATCTCGCCATGACTAATGACCCATTGATGAGCTTCTAGCGCCCATCAACAAAGTAGCTTCCATAGCCATCATCATCCAACCTTCCCGTCGACAACAGGTTGAGGCAAAGGTCAAGAATATGCCTCACATCTTTCAGCACCAATGTGCAACCCACATCAATCTTTACATGTATGTTACCAATCCTCACTATCTTGGATGTACCAAAATTCCCCATCTTCATAGGTACTAAAGTCACCCGACTAGTGAGACAGTCATCGTGTTTAATCGAGAGAATAACCACCATGTCGCCATCCTGAGGCGACCGCGGTAGATTCTGACTCTTCCTTCTCCTTCCCTTTACCATTTTAGTCTTTCTTTTCCTTGCGATATTCATTCTTGTAGAAGCCCTTCTTTCCGCAGTTCCAGTACTCGCTTCTTTTATTCACTTAGACTTACCTCTAGATTTGTCTTGGGTATTACCATCCTTCCTCTCCCCCGTTTCTCTGCACCAGGCCCTCCTGCTGAGATGACCCCTGTGAATTTCTTCTTGTCTCCTTATTGAAGAGACAACTTGTAACTTGTTCCATGGACACCTTCTCGTTTGGTGGGAAGTTACTCAGAGACACTACCAATTTCTTCCAGTTATCAAGCAGTGAGCAAAGCAATAACAGGGCCTGTAACTCATCGTCTAGGACCATCTTGATGGCGGAGAGCCGGTTCACGATGCTGCTAAGTTCGTTCATATGCTCAGCCACGAAACCATTTTCCTTGAACTTCAAGTTCACAAGTCTTGTAATCAAGAAGATTTTATTATCAGTTGTCTTCCTCTTGTACAACCCTTCTAGATTCTGCCATAGGCTAGCTGATGAGGTTTTCATAGACATGTAGGTGAACACCAAATCATCCAGCTACTATCTGATGAACCACACCACCTTGTCAATCTTTTTACATTCCTCAGCAGACATACCCGTCGGTTTCTCATCTTTACCTATAATCGACGCATATATGTCTTTACAATAAAGTAGATCCTCCATCTTAGCCTTCCAAATGGGCTAGTTAGACCCATTGAGGTTGATCATCCTTGACGAGTCACCCTCCATAATTCAACAGGTCCCACCGTCCGTTTTACACAACCTAGACGCTCTGATACCACTTTTGTTGGAGAAGAATGCACAAACCTTCGGATCTCGCAATCCCCAACCGATTGAATTAGGGAATATTAATGCGAAAAAAACCAAACAAGCAATCACCACACACGAGACATAAGACTTTTTACATTAAAACCCTCTAACAGTGGTAAAAATCATGGGACCTCATCCATTCAAATAAATCCACTATGTAAATTATTTACACAGTGATCACGAGATTATAACACGCTCGGATCCAGTTTTTCTTCACCCTTAGGTGGATTACAATCAAAGAGAACAACAACAAGAGGGATCTCACTGATCTGAGGAACTTTAAAGAAACTAGAAATGAACCGGTGTCATGGATGAATCATCATGGACACGGCCTTCTCTCTCTCTCTCTCTTCTCTCTCTCTCTCTCTCTCTCTCTCTCTCTCTCTCTCTCTCCTCTTCTCTTCTTCTTTTTCTTTCTCTCCCTTATGCTCTGGAGCATGTGAATCTCTATTGCCTACCATAATCCCGCATAATGATGTGATAATATAGCACTTTGAACCAGAATTAGAGTCCAAATAGAAAATTGCGTAATATAGTTACGGGCACCGTGGGGCGCCCAACAAGACACTGTAGGGCACCCGATAATGGCTAAAAACTGTCGAGAGACAAGTTGAGAAAATCCACCGAATTTACGGTGCCCAATCACCACCTTTAGGTTGCCCGAACTCAACTATGGGATGCCCGACCCAACACTGTAGGGCACCCAAGACTGTCTGAAACAATCCAACAACCAACTGCCACATCTAGGATATTTTTGGTCGCCTGACCCAGTCTGATCGAGCGCCCGACGATCCCCGAGTTGCACTTTCTCCTCTGCTCATGAGGAACACCCCCATCAACATTATGGTAAACATCTGTTTAATCCCACGATTAAACGGTATGGAATTGCATTAGATGGGATTAACACCATTATTGCATAATGATTACATGTCTGGAAATCCCATGGTATTTCGATCATCCAATCCCTAGGTTTGGGATCAGATTCTCCGTTTGGTATTAAGCCAAACTCATGTTTGGTGGACCATGTAATTGTAATCAACAGATTAGATTCACAACTGATGTTGATCACTTGCACACATAGATGACTCCAATGTCAGTAAAAGGCATGTATGGATGGCATGGATAAAACGCATGCATCAATGTGGGGCCCACAGATGTAGTGGATTTAAAAGTCCACAACAAATCCGGCAGGAGACCAAATGCAATTCCATCCCACCTAATCGCAATTGTTCCATGCCCTACAAATGCAAGATGGAATTTGCCAGGAAATAAATGCAATTCCATCCCATCTAATTCCACCTACGCCCACGTACCAAACATTCCCACCAGTCACAAACTTACCATTTCAACAATTCCATTCTCGTGGGCTAGGTAAAGGGAGAGGTGAGGAAGATCCAAGAGTTAAATTTACAGCTTTAAAAAGATGCAACAATCAAGATACACGCATTCTCCCCTTTAAAACTACGTGATTCAAAACATAGATAGTGATGGGAAATTCCGATAACCTAAGATTGTTACTTTCAGCTCTTCATTACTTCTATAACGAAGGTATATAACTCATATATATATATATATATATATATATATATATATATATATATATATATATATATATATATAGATGGTGTTGTCAATGTTGAAGAAGAAGAAGAGGAGAGAAGAGGATACTAATTACCTTGACATGCTTCTTAGCAACAGCAAGATGGAGGATGGTGTTGCGATCATCATCCTTCATTTTCAGAAACTCATTATTTTCACCTTCCTCTACACACTCTAAGAGCCACTTCACGGAATCAAAGCGGCTATGATTCACACAGAAGTGCAAAATCGGCTCCCTTCTACCTGTAAAGACCCGAGTAGCTGTTCTCTGTTTATCAACTAACATCTTCACGACCTCCTCATGACCATTGAGTGCTGCTAAATGGAGAGGAATCCTTCCATCTTGGTCACGAACAAGGCACATATCAGTGTCGATTGCCAATAGTTCTTCTACCATTTTTTTGTGCCCTCTCGCTGACGCCAAATGCAAAGGCGAGGACAGTTTAGAGTCCAATACGCGAGCAAGTTCTAGCTTTCTACGTAAGATTTCCTTTGCAAAGGCGACGTGCCCAAAGAGAGCTGCTACGTGCAAAGGGGTCTCGGAAAAATCAGTTGCCTTCTCGAGAATGTGAGCATTTTTCTCAAGCAATAAGTAAGCAACATCCCCCTTTAGAGCTGCCTCGTGAAGCCCAGCATCGATTCTCTCTCTCTCTCTTACACACATCATTAGAGCTGCTAGATCAGTCAATCGTATCTTCCACACACACACTCTCTCTCTCTCTCTCACCCACACAAAATGATGTTAGTCAAGATTCTCTTATACACTTCTTCACACTGTGGTCTGAAATACTGAAGCTAATTTTGGACTCATTCTTCTCTCTGCTTCATTTTTGGACTCATGCTCTAGGATGATATGAGAAAACGAATGAGAGGCGTAGATATAGAATATATGTATCAAGCTAAGGGCCTCACTCGTCTTTGGTGAGGCCGGGGCCGCACCTAATCCTGTCCGTTTAAAGGAACACACCATCACGAGAGGAGGAAAGAGAGATGCATCAAGATGCACCGACACGAGAGGGTAAGGAAGAGAGACTTACAAAGAGTGTGTTGATGCTCGCCGGATAGATTACCTGAATAGGCGGATTGCGGAAGCGGATTGCGTGCTGTGCCAGTGTGCCACACACCACCACCGTCCGTGAGTTGACGTCATCAAGTTCAGTTGGCTCCACTATGATATATGTATTATATCCACTCCGTCCATCAATTTGGAGAGATCATTTTAGATGATGTGCCCAAAAGTGAGGCAGATCCAAAACTGAAGTGGACCCCACCACAGAAAGCTGATTCCAACCATTGAAATCTTCCTAGGGCCCACAATAATGTTTATTTGTCATCCACCCTGTTAATGAGATCACACAGACCTCCATGAAGGGAAAAGAAATATCAGAGTGATCCAAAACATTTGTGGCCCTCGGCAAGTTTTCAATGGTAGACTTTTGATCCTCACTTAGCTTCAGATCTGCCTCATTTTTGGGCTCCTGCCATAAAATGATCCTGTAAGATGGATGGACGGTGTGGATATAACAAAAACATCATTGTCCACGTTGTAGAATTTAGTGACGTCAACACACACCATGGAGGTTGCACCAGGCAACCCGTCCAAGGCCTTGTCTGATCATTTTATTTTAGTTCATTAGCTCGAACATGAGACGGATCAAAATCTCAAGTGGACCACGCCACAAGAAACCTTCCTAGAGCCCGCCACAATGTTTTCGGGTTCACACAGACTGGATGAAGGGAAAAATAAATATTTTAATCCCGCTGATTTATGTGGTGTGGTCTAGTTGAGCTTTGGATGTGCCTCATTTTTGGGGCATTCCTTGGAATGTTGTAAAATGAATGAACGGGTTGGATATAACAGGTAATTATGGTGCGGCCAACATAACTTGGTGACATCAACACATTTTGGAATGTTGTAAAATGAATGAACGGGTTGGATATAACAGGTAATTATGGTGCGGCCAACATAACTTGGTGACATCAACACATTACGGAGGTCAGTGGTGTATGGCACACCACACAATCCGTCTAGCAAAATGGGATGCTGGTTTGATGATATACCCAACACGCCGATCGAGGTGGTTTAAGGAATCTGTCGAGCCTGCATGATGTGCGGTTTTATGCACACTCTGCGTCACTTTTATTGGAGTGTAAGGAAATTTCAGTACGGTTGCTTCTCATTGGTTAATTTCATGTGGGCCGAAAAAGTGAGGATTAAACATCCACAGTTGAAATATTTGTGGAGCCACAGGAGTTTCGAATCAGGATAATATTTGTGTTTCCAGTTCATCCCAGTAGTAGTGACGTTATGAACGGTATGGATGTCATATAAACATCACTCTGGACCCCAGGGAGGTTTCAACGGTAGTAATTTACCTACCCACCTTTTCCTCTAGTGAGGCCCACTTGAGTCTTGGATCCAGTTCATTTTTGTTCTCACAACCTAAAATGAGCTCCCAAAACGGATGAATGGGGTGGATTCATCAAAAAACATCGCTGTGGGCCCCATCTTGGTTCCCAGCGCAGGAACTTCCTGCAGAAGGCTTTCGCAGGAAATCCGCGCCCTGCAAATTGTTTACTGGTTTATAATGAAATTTCAGTACGGTTGCTTTTCATTAGTAAATTTCGTGCAGATTATTCACGGAGTGTAAAGAAATTTCAGTACGGTTGCTTTTCATTAGTCAATTTCGTGCAGATTATTCACGGGAGTGTAAAGAAATTTCAGTACAGTTGCTTCTCATTGGTCAATTCCGTGCGGATTATTCACTGGAGTGTAAAGAAATTCTAGTAAGGCTGCTTCTCATTGGTCAATTTCATGCCTATTGTTTACTGGGAGTGTAAGGAAATTCCAGTATGGCTGCTTTTCATTGGTCAATTTCGTGCGGATTGTTTATTGAAGAGTAAGGAAATTCCAATACGGTTGCTTCTCATTGGTCAATTTCCCATAGCTCGAGCTAACTAGATATGTCGGATCTCAATCCCAAATAAATTGCTAACCACACAACACAACTTTCCACGAGTGGAACTTTTCTAGGTCCCACCATAACTTTTGTGTTAGATCTACACCGTCTATCAATTTTTTTTTACATAATTTTAGAGGATGAGCCCAAAATTGAAGTACATCCAAATCTCAAGTGGATCACACCACAGAAAGCAGTGGGGATTGAACAAATTATAGTTAAAACTTTCCTAGGGCCAACTGTTAGGCTTATTTTCCATCTGACTTATTCATAAGATCACACATAATTGGATGAAGTTAAAATACAAATATTAGCTTCACCAGAGCTTTCTGTGGCCCCAAGAAGTTTTCAATGGTAGCATCGATTCCTATTGTCTTCAATGGTGTGGTCCACTTTAACTTTGGATATACATTGTTTTTTAGTTCATATTTTAAATTGATATGAAAAAATGGATTAACAGTGTGGATCAAAGAAATACATCATCGTGGGGCCCACATAAATTTTATACCTCAAGAAATTTCCTTGCTTGTTGTGGGATGCAAGGGGACGAATTAGCTGAGACCCCAGCCTCACCCAAGATGTACCATGCAACCTTTACCATGGGGCCCACCTTGATGTTTGTATTCTATTTCCACTCCGTCCATCCATTGTTTCAGATCATTTCAGAGCATGAACCCAAAAATTAAGAAGATCTAGATATGAGGTAGACCATACTTCAGGAAACAGTGGTAATTAAACGCCTTACCACTAAAAACTTCCTAGGGCTCACCTTAATATTTTGATAGTTTTTAATTGCCATCCAACTTGTTGATAAGTTCACATAGGCCTGGATAAAGAGAAAAAATAAACATCAGCTTGATCCAAAACTTTTGTAGCCGATTAATGGTTAATCACCATTTTTTCCTATGGTATGGTCCACCTAATGATTGGATCTGCTTCATTTTTTAGATAATGCCCTAAAATGATATGTAAAAATGGATGGACGGGTTAGATACAAAATACACATATGTAGACACCCCACTTTTGGCTACAATGTTGGTAGAGATAGCTGAATGAATGGAGGACGATACCCTCAAATCCCATGTCCAAACCCAGCCAAACGCACCCTTTAAGCCCCAATCCATAACCCAGCTCAAGCTTGAACCCAGTCAACTCACCCCTAAACATCAGCTCAGAAAAATCCCCATAAGAAAAACCAGTTAAAAAATTTCAAAAAAGTCAAATTTGGTGAGTCAACCCGCTGAGTCAAATCACCGGGTCAAACCGCTAAGCCAACCCACCGAGTCAACTCACCATGTCAACCCATCTTCCAAACCCAATCAACTCACATAGTTCAGAACCACAGCTTCAGAGCAGGTCCAGACTCCGAACCTCGGGATTTTCTGCTTTAGGTTTGGAGGTCGTACGCTTCGAAGTCGAAGTGGAGCGGCCGTGCAGGCGGCCCCTGAGGGCCGCCCAAAATTATTTACAGCAGCTGCCACTCTTCGCTGCTATAAATACCCCTCATCCCCTTCACATTCAACATCCACTTCCCATCTATCCAGCCCGAGAGTTCCGAGTCCATCTCCACCCCCTTTAGCCCATTCCTCCACCAAGGAGAGCCCGAGTAAGAAGAGCCTAGCCCTGGTCCAGCCCAGCCGACCCTGGTCTAAGTCTCCCAAGCTATCCAAGTCCTGATCTAGCCACTCGAAGCAAACTCTTGGGACACTTCCGTCCATCCAACTACTCTTTTATCAACATCATCTCATTCGCATCTAGCATAAGTACAACATTTACTTTTCTTCCAACCCCCCTGCTTATCATATCACTGCAAATGCTTTGATTATTCGAATACACAGCATGCATCCCGCATAAAGCAGGTGTCAGTTCGAGCGTATGCTTTGGGCTTACCTGTTAATGGAAACCTGCCCATCAGAAACTCTTACTGTTCAGACCTGCATTCATGCATCATGTCATTCATGAGAATATACGAGGATTAAATCAGACTTTCAAGTATTAGTTCGAATCTATGAAGTAGAGACCGTACTTAGATACGGGCAGTGTGGGGTACTTAACCTCTTCCCACCCTGTAACCGTGATCCCTTACCTCGAATCTCTGGCCGCTGATCAAAAGGGGTCATTTTATAGGAAAGAATCTTCGGATTCCCTTGTCTAACATTTCTATGGGGTCTAGCCGACTGTAGATTCGAAGTAATTGGCTAGTGGCGACTCTGGTCTTATACGAACTCATTCAAATACATCCAGCTCAACACGACAACCTAAGAAAAAGCCCTCGAGAACGAGGCAAGCCAGTGGCACAAACAGCGATTCGTGCGCACACACCCTCTTTTCCGAAAGGAAGGGAGAATCCGAGAGCGCGGAGAGGCGAGCGTCCACAACATATTAACGTGGGCACTGTTAGTGCACTGATTTGTACACTTTGTTTGTCAGTCATGTGCCTTTGTGTGTCAAGTCAATTGGTTGAGCCCTTGGAAGTGGAATATCGAAGACACATGAAGTTTGGAGCATTAAAGAATGAAGAAATAGGTAAATCGGAGGTTCCATGGTGACCTTAGCCATTAAAACCAAAACAACCTTAGCCTCTAGATGACTTGGACTTAATAGGTAAACTCTTGATCATCTTCCTTAACCATAGAAGCCTTAATTGAACATGTTAAAATAGGCTATTAAGAGGTTTATAGCTGCAGGAAAATGAATGGCCCAAAATTGTTGAAATTTGGGTGTCATCGGGGTGCTATAGATTGATCTGTAGACCGATTGATAGTGGTTGTTTATGTCTAGCAGCTTTTGTATGAAATTCTCATTTTATAGATAGATCAATCAATTGATAGTTTCCATTTTCGGCCAATTTCTTATCGTTGCAAACTTATTTCTTTATAAAGGGCATTTGGGTATTGGGCTTTTTAAAGGGATTTTTGATGTAATAGAAGCCTAGGTGATTCTCCATTCCTACCCTTCATCATAGCCACCAATCCAAATAGTTCTCATGCTTACTTCCATGTGATTAACCACTCTAATGAGCATTCCAAGGCCAATTATGAAGATGAGCATAGACTCTTTAATTTATAGAGACTAGACTTAAACCAATAGGCAAATTAATCCTTGTTTAAACTCTCTAGAACATCCATCTAAGTCACACCTCATCCTGGAACCAAATCACATTCTTATGTAGTAGAGATTTCACCCACTCCCATAGCCTTGGTAATCTCATCGGGACATAATATGTAAGGTGGTTGATCATAGGAGCTGAAGCATCCGCACTAATGTTCTTAGGAGCATATGAGGAGCTGATTCAAGCATGAGAGAGTATGAAGAAGTGACTCAAGCAAGGCACTGTCTGTAGACACCCCACCTTCGGCTACACTATTGGTAGAGATAGCTGGATGAATGGAGGACCATACCCCCAAATCACATGTCTAAACTCAGCCAAACTCACCCTTGTAAGCCCCAATCCATAGCCCAACTCAAGCCTGAACCCTGTCAACTCGCCCCTAAACATCAGCCTGAAAAAACCCCCATAAGAAAAATTAGTCAAAAAATCTTTAAAAAGTCAAACTCACTGAGTCAACCCGCTGAGTCAAATCACCGAGTCAACCCGCTAAGTCAAATCACCGAGTCAACCCTGCCGAGTCAAACCGCAGAGTCAAAACACCGAGTCAACCCACCGAGTCAACCCGCTGAGTCAACCCACCGAGTCAACTCACTGAGTTCCAAGCAGCAGCCCTGTTGAGCTCTTAATTGTGCATATTCTAATCCCAATTCATCACTCATTATGCATGGATTTTATGTTTAAAAACTATTTTAATGCATGGCTTTGTGGTTGTAGGAATGAGAGTGGCTTTGCCCAATTGGTGATCAAAAGGGCACATTTAGAAGCCTTGGATGAAGACCCAAAGTGGGGCCAAAGAAAGAAGAACCCAAAGAGAGAGGAAGGAGAGAAGAAAAGAAAGAAGAAAGAATGCAGAAAAGTGGTCCGACCGGTCAAGACCGGTCGGCACCGGTCGGCCAACAATTCTGCTTTCTACAGAGGCTGCTGGACTAAACCAGACAGGTCTAGACCGGTCGGCCAGCCCTGTCCGACCAATCTAGACCGGTCTTGACTGGTCGGCCATGCAAATTCCAGATTTCAGATTGCAGACAGCAGGCCATTCCCATTTCTGGTTTTTCGGACCAGTTTTCTGGGCCCATCTTAATGACATTTAGAAATCCAACACGTCCATGTCGAAGAGGAGCTCGACGCCGAACTAACCAGTGGTTTCGTGTCGATCGGAGCTACGGATTGATCGTGGTGGCCAAAACAATACGAACTATCCAGAAAGTTCCAGATTCTGCCTACTCCACTCTGGGCTAGTCCAAGTGACTCATCATTGATGATATGAAGAATCTACTTTGACCATCTTCTAGACCACATCCATATATGAATAACCACAAAGTTTCAGATTAAAAGGATGTGTGGTTTGATCGTACCGGTTGAAGAAAGATGGACCGTCCAGAAAGATCCAACTGCGCAGAGTTTATAAAATCCCTAAGTGTTCTAATTTTTAGACCACATTCTGGGATTTTTTTTGGACAATCTAATCCATCTATCATGTAGAGGAGGAAGTTTTCTACCAATGTTCAAAATTTGGGATCAATCCGACATCTGTACACTCCGGAGTGTTGAAAGCAATATGACTGGTTCTAAAGGTACCCGAAGTACGCGATTTTGAGAGGCGATCGCTGATCTAATTGGTGGGCCCATTCAGAAGATAATATTGGAAATCTAAATCATCTATGAGGAAGATCACATTACAAGAAAGCTACAAATCAAATTTGAAGGCAATCCGACCATTGGTTAAGCCGTACCAAGCAAAACAAATTCTACTAGGTTGTTGTACTATTGCTGCACTATAAAAGGAGGTGCTCTCTTCTATTCCAAATCAACCAAGGATTTGGAGCAAGGAGTTCAAGTCATAGGAGGCTTCCTAACCTCCTCCAGCTAGTTTTTCTTCTTTTTCTTAGTTCTAGTTTTATTTTTAATATGTTTTTCATTAGCTAATCTCTTAGCTAGAGCTAAGAGGTGAACCTTATAGTTTTCTTAGATTGTTTAATTAGTTTTATTGGTTTTAAGTTGGATTTCATGTTTAAGAACAATGGTTTGAAGTTTAATTCAAGTACTAAGTAGTTTTTCTTAGTCTTATGATGACTCATGGATGTTTGGAAGAATTACTTAAGTTCTTAATTGTTGTGAATTAGTCTAGACCTGTATGATCTGAGGAATTGGAGTACGCTCTAGTACTATGATCTTCATGTGGGAACTTCTTACCAAAAGTCTACTTTTATGGAATTTCTGAAGTATGTGAGATTGTGTATGTGATTTGAATAAGTTCAAATCATAATCTAGTTTTGTCTTGTGACAGGATTTAATGATGTTTATGATTGTGATCTTAGCCTATTGGAATTGGGACTGACCTATGCAATTGAGTATGCTCGTCCTGGCTTGCATTGAGTGAATCATATACATGAATCATACATGTGACAGATTGATTGTTTTAACTACTCTATCATCCGACTAGATAGAACTTAATTTCGATTCTAGTTGAGAAAGTGAGAAACCATAGCGAATTATGCATCTAAGGAGAGCTATAAGTGGATCCTTAATGCTCTAGTTATCTTTCCATTATTATATTTTCTATTTCATGTTCAAAATCCAATTTCACAAACCTCTTAAGATTCTAGTTATTAGGATAATTTGAATTGTTTACTTCCTTCCCGTGGATCGACCTCAGTCTTACTGAGTTTCTTACTACATCGCAACCCTACACTTGGGGAAGCGAACAAGTTTTTTGCGCCGCTGCTGGGGAAGAGGTTAAACGGTTCTAATTGTTCTAGTAGCTATAGAGTAGTCTTAGTTAGGTAGGATTTTCAGTTTTTGTAAAAGTAGTTTTCTGATTTTTTTTATATTACTAACAATTTTCTGTTTTTATATTTTGTAGGAACTTAGTTGCTAACATAGTTCTCACTTCCACGGGTAACATCTCCCCATCTTCCCTTCTTCTTTTTGTTTTTTTTCTAGATTGGGACTGTTTCAACTTCTTATAATTTCATTATGAATGATTGGACGGGTGGATTGTCTAAATATCTTTTAGAAGATGAGAGATCGAACCAAATAAAAAATCATTATGATTGGAACCATTACAAGCATGAATATTTTTCTATGACTCAATCTACTTCTAATACTCCCCCACATAAGACCTTGCGAGATTACCGGAATGACAACAATGTGCATAACTTTTCGCCAGGTACGACAATGGGAGAGTATCAGAAAGAGATGAATAATGTTCCACCGATTAGGACAATGTATGATCACTTGTTTGGCTACAAATATCAACAACTATCTAATAGCACAACATATGACATGCATAATCCTAATAGGTGGGAGCATCAAAATTTCAATTTGGGAGACGAGCCAACCATGGATGCCAACAATTATCCTCAAGAGTTTCTTTCTCATGAGCCACAACCGACACGAACTCTTGAGGATACACTGCGAGAGTTTATGGAAATAACTGAGCAATGCATACAAAACCTCTCGCCATCTCAAAATATTAAACCCAACATTGGGAACACCGAATCAATCCCCAACAATGAGGAGGACGGGGCTATCCAAGCCCAACCCTCTTCCAATTTAATGACTAAACTGTTAGAGGATGTAAATCTCAGTGATCCCACCATTACCATCGATTATGGTGAATCAACTATCTCTTTTAGCTATTCCGATTTGAATGATGAAGAAATTTCAAGGACGGTTGACGAATCCGAGGAATCTACAAAATCTGAAAGTGATAGTTTGATTGCCTACAATGAGGGTTTGAAGGATGATTGTGAGTCCATGATTTCTTCTTCCAAAGGGCCGAATGTTTTTGAGTCACCGGAAGATATTCTTGTTAGAGAGATGGCCGAAGTCGATATTTTTTAGTCCTTCCACCAACAACACATGCCGGATTCTATTGTGGAAGAACTCCCTTATGTTGAAAATTCTGTTTCTTTGGATGACAGGGTGGCACAATCTGAAATTTCAAAAGATCAACCAATGCTAGATGATGTGTTTACCACTGAATCTGAAAAATTTTCTTTGGAAGACCTCCCCTCTCTAGAGGAGGAATTCCTTACCCTTGAAACAGAATTTCCTCAATCACACAGGGAGAACGAGGACCATTCATCTCACTCTCTCGATTTCCTAGAGGAATGCATGACCCACCCCTATGATCTGGATGATGAGATGATTAAGGAGTTGGATATTTGTTAGACACGGTGTTGGTGCCTGAAGAACACCATTCCACTAATTTACACTCTTTACCATTATTTGTGGAAACACCATGCAATTCTGAATTTGTGGAGGAGACAACCCAAAATGAAAAATACTTAATGAATGTCTCTCCACCATCATGGGTTCATCAACCCATTAAAAATTATGATTGGGAGGACCCATTTTTAATCAATTATAACCCAATTCAGAACTTGAGGAGATATCTTTTTGCTGCTCATATCTCCTCCTTACATGCGTGTGGTGCATACTATGATTGGACCTTCATGAAGAAACGCACCCATGTATACATTCGAGCAGGACTTTAGATGGTCCTCATGAGAAACCTATTGAAATTCATGAAGATCTTGCTCAAATTTGATCATGTAGTCGATCAGACTAATCAAAGGTAGGTAGGTAGGTTAGGATTTCTTTCTGCATTTAGGATTGAATAAGTCTCATTGAGATAATGGAATATGCTAGAATTGATCAACTTGCTACCTTAGGTACTCTCGTTCTCACTCTCCTTTGTTTTATGTCATTGCTCTCATGTCATGCATATTGCATATCTTATTACATTGAGGACAATGTAAGATTTTGGTTGGGGGGTGAGATTCCTTAGATAAATCTACTAGCTTTTGTGACATTTCGAGCAATTATGTAGAAAATTTTTGATTTTTCTAAAATTCAAAACTCTTTTGGAAAACCTTATTTCTATGCATTCAAGATGATACGAGTATAAGAAGAGGAGATACAAAGTGAGTGATGTTGCAAGCTTTGAATTTCTCTTAATATAATGGTTTTATATGTGAATTCCCTTATTTATGTGAGTGATAGAAAATTTGAACACTTTTACACCTAGTTCACATTACACGATTTTCATAGGTTGAAAGGATTATGTGATTTGTGGATTAGCTAGACTTTGATTTAAGGTGTTGAGAAACCAAGCCGGGGTACTTTGTCCATCCTTGTCCATGGGAAAAAAATGAAAGATACGGATTTCTAAAAATCTTATCTAATGAAAAAGAAAAAAGGAAAAGGAAGGATGAAAATTGGGAATGATGGAAAACATGGTGGAAAATTCTAAAAAGGGCTACCTATTACCAACCGGGGGATGGTCTACCCGTAACCAAAGCCGGAAATGGGAAGTGGTGTGAAAGCCGTCAGAAGGACGGTAAGAAAAATTCCTGTCATAGGCTTGTTGTTGCTCTGTGCACCTTAAAATCCATAGTTTAGTTGATCTATGAAGAAGATAAGCCCAGAAACTCATGAGATGAACTTTCACTATGCACACTAGGTTGAATTTGTTCGAGTTCTTCTATTCATCAATCAATCAACGAGAATTTCATATGGACACTTATTATGTTTTGAGAGTTTAAGGTTTCAGCTTCTATCAACTAATCTTTCTGACTTTTACACTTGTGTGTCTAGGGATGTATAAAAGCATAGTTTCTGAAGGAGAGTTAGTTTTTGGAGAATTGAACTTGTTTCACGCCCCGAAGTAGGGCCGTACTGCTCGCGGGATCACGAGGACTTCCGTACGGGAGGCCCCTGGGTGCCGCCCAAATTTATTTACGGGTTCTGCCACTGCCCGTTGCTATAAATACCCCCCTCCCCTTCTCATTCAAACATCCCTCCGAAGCCATCCAGCCCGAGTGCAATCCGTTTCTCCACCCTTTAGCCCATTCCTCCACCAAGGAGAGCCCGAGTGAGAAGAGTCTAGCCCTGGTCCAGCCCAGCCTGACCACTGGTCCAAGTCTCCCAAGCCATCCAAGTCTTGATCCAGCCACTCGAAGCCAACCCTTGCGACACCTCCGTCCATCCAGCTACTCTTTTTCTAGCATCATCTCATTCACATCTAGTATAAGTGTAACATTTACTTTTCTTCCAACCCCCCTGCTTCACTACAAGCACTTTGATCATTCAAGCACACAGCATGCATCTCGCATAAAGCACCTGTCAGTTCGAGCGTATGCTCTGAGCTTGCCTGTTAATGGAAACCTGCCCATCAGAAACTCTTACTGTTCAGACCTGTATTCATACATTAGTCACTACGAGCACTTTGATTATTCAAACACACAGCATGCATCTCGCATAAAGCACCTGTCAGTTCGAGCGTATGCTCTGGGCTTGCCTGTTAATGAAAACCTGCCCATCAGAAACTCTTACTGTTCAGACCTGCATTCATGCATCATGTCATTTATGAGAATGCACGAGGATTAAATCAAACTTTCAAGTATTAGCTTGATTCTGTGAAGTAGAGACCGTACTTCGGTACGGGCAGTGTGTGGGGTGCTTAACCTCTTCCCACCCTGTAACCGTGATCCCTTACCTCGAATCTCTGGCCGCAGATTAAAATGAGTCATTTTAGAGAAAGGAATCTTCGGAACCCCTTCACTAACGTTTCTACGGGGTCTAGCCAATTGTAGATTCAAAGTAACTGGCTAGTGGCGACTCTGGTCTTATATAAACTCATTTAAACACATCCAGCTTAACACAACAACCAAACAAAGCCCCCGAGAACGAGGCAAGCCAGTGGCATAAACGGCGATTCGCACGCACGCACGCACCTCTTCTTCTTTTTCCGAAAGGAAAGGGAGAACGACGTTTTGGAGCGCGGAACGGCGAGGGTCCACAGAATGGCGACTCTGCTGGGGATAAGCTAGTCCCACTAGTCGTGATCTGACTTGAAAAACAGAATCCTTCCCATACTTGAAAGTCATTAGTCTTCATACAATCTCATCTGCATAACATTCTACCCAAAAAAAAAAGAAGAAAGTCCCAAAACCTAGAAAAAAAAAAGAGTATAGTCCTCACCATTGTGCCTCCTCGGCTCAACGTGTTCAGAAACAACTTCCCTTCAGCAGCATAATCCGCACTCGGGCTCAGCAAGCCATGTCTAACCATGAACAGGAAACTCACATCTTCCCCGCTCTTGAAATGACCAAAGCGCAACCTCCAGCGTAACAACCAATTGAGAATACGCCAATCATGCAAGAATTGGCACAAGGAATGAGAGCAATGCAAGAAATGCTCTTGCAATTCATGCAAGCACAAGCTACCGCAGCAGCCAACAATCAGGTTGGCCCAGTTCAACAATCTCAGCAGCCATGCCGGGTCCCTCTGGCCTCCAGTTCAAATCAAGCACAACCATCAGAGTCTGCCCAAGATTACCGACAGCACCCATCTCAGCCCTTTGCTATAGGGCATCCTCCTCAGTACCTTCCCGCGACGACAATGCCACCTCAGAGCACTCCTATCGCAGGAACTTCCAGTCAACTTCCAGTCAATCTTGCAAACAACAATCTCAGTAGATCTCAGCATGTCCCCGCCGATGGGACCCCTTTTCAATTTCAGCACATCTCCGCCGATGGGATTTCAATTCCATTTCCTGCAACAGGGACAGCACTGGCGAATGCCCACAATGGGGGTCAGTGTCAAGCCCACATCAATCAGCGGACAGTGGCGAATACCCAACAAGGGGGTCACTTACCAGCATCTCAGCCTCCTGCAAACAGGAGCACTTTTCAATTCCAGCACATCCCCGCCGATGGGATTCCAGTTAATTTCCAGCAATCTTCAATTTAGCAAACTCTAGTTAATTTCCAGCAATCTTCAATTCAGCAGTCTCCAGTCAATTTTCAGCAAGTTCCAGTTCAACCTTCATTACAATCCCCAGTTCAGTTACAATCCTTTCAAGCACAAGTTCATCAGAATCCAGTTCAGTCATCAAATCAATTTCAGCAACCCGCGGTTGCTTTTCAGCAAGCCCATAGGGTCGAAGACATCGACCACTATGCCGAAGAAGAACATGCCTTACTCCAAGAGGCACCAGTCGCTCGAACAGATCATTCTGGACTGGACGAGTTGTGGGAGCAGTTCCAGATCTTGCAAAATCAGCTTCAGCGACAACAAGGAATCGATCTACCTTCGACCAAGTTCAGAGACCTGTGTCCTTTCCCAGATGTTCAAGTACCTCGAAACTTTGAGGTACCAAAATTCAAAAGATACGATGGCAGCGGTTGTCCCACAGCACATCTCAAGGCCTTCTGTGGAGAGCTGAGTTCAATCTTAGGAAATGAAGGGGCCCTCATTCGTTTGTTCCAAAAATCTCTGAAGGGCGACGCCCTAGATTGGTACACCTCATTGGACTGTCATCGCATCAGGACTTGGGAACAACTTTCCCAGGCTTTCGTCGACAGATTCGCATACAATCTCAACATGGCACCCAGAAGAGCTGACCTCGCGGCTCTCAGGCAAATGAGTGATGAAACACTATCGGCTTATGTGGGACATTGGCGAGCTATGGCAGCCAGAATGCGGACACCTATCGATGACGAAGAACAAATCTCCATGATTGTTCATTCAACATATCCTGGCATATCTGGATATCTCATTTCACACCCATATGCAAATTTCTCACAGTTGATCCGTGCTGGAGAGCAAGTCGAAGCAGGAATCCGTGCCGGGACGATCTCCCCATGGCCTCATTAAGCCACTCCAGTCAAGAGGAACAGAGTGGAGGGAAGACCCATCGGATATGGGAACGGAAACCGCATCGGTTCTCCTCCCCGCCCGACAATGGTAAACAACATCAGCACCACTGCTTAGGGTAATCAATATGCTCCCCCACAGGGACGTCAACAATATCAGCAGAATCAGGTTCAGCACTAACCTCAGCGGTATCAGCCGCAACCGAATCCTCAACCACAGCCACAACCACCTCGACAACAGCAGCAGTTTAGAGGGAACAGTCAATCTACATACCAGAATAGGCAGAATTACAGGGAGCTTAGGAAGTTCACTCCACTCACTCAACCACTTAGTCAAGTCATGACTATGCTGGTACAAAAGCAGTTACTCACTCTGATGAAACCCAGGCCTCCTCCAAATCCTCTACCTCCAAACTACCGAGAAAATGAGTATTGTGCCTACCATCAAGGACGTGGCCACACCACTGATCGATGCTTCACTTTGAAAAATGCCATACAAGATTTGATCGACCACCGAAAGATCGTCATCTCGGTCCCTGGAACTCCTACAGCAGCTTCCACCAGCATTCTTCAGAATCCTCTGCCTCAACATTTGACGGATCCTAGTTCATCTCGTGGCCCCACTGTCAACAACATAGAAGAAGGAGAGCGCCTCGATCGCTTCTTCTCCCCTATCCAATACATTCATGCCTACACTTATGGGCCAACAAATCCTCCTCCGATCATGCAAGGGGCAAGTCCCTTTCCTCCTTCAGTCTCCGAGCCAGTAGTACTTGAAGGAACACTTCCATATGAGGTGCCAGTTGTTCAAGGGGCATCTTACAGCCCTTCATGTTGAGAACCAGTTATCCTGGAAGGAGCACAATCATACATCAAGCCCACATACGAACCTGTCATTTTGCAAGGGGCAATTTCAGCACAGGAATAATACAATCAGCAACGGAGGAACCACACTCATCAGCAGCAAAAGCCCATTATCTTGGAAGGAGCTCCTCCAGTTGAGCCAGTCATATTGCAAGGGGCAGATCCCAGAGGCGTGTCAATCACACTACGACAGTTGGGACGAATAGAGAGACCTCCTACCATATCAAGAGGACCAGTATTCATTCCATGGGAGCCTCCTGCTCCAGGAACGGTCAAGCCAGGACCGCGACCTTATGTGATCTATGAAGACAAGCCTCGATATTTTCCCTTCAGCACAGGTAACGATGTAGTCCTCAAGGCAAAAGCTCCATACGAGGAGGATCTGGTACCCACACCAGCACCATTGCAAGAACCGGTGGTCCTAGAAGGCAAAGGTGAGGAAAATTATAAAGAGGTCCATGGCACTATCCAGAATGTGCGGAAGTAGGGAATATGAATCCCAATGGGCGTTGCATCCGAAGAGATAATCAAAACAGAGGAGATCCCAAAGGCGCTCTCTCAGGCCTCAGCAACAAAAATGAAGCCGCATACGATGTGGCGACTCAGCTCAAGTCAATCCATGGCCAAATCTCAGTATGGGAGCTACTATGCACATCTCGCATACACCGAGAAATGTTTGCCAAAACCTTGAGCGATGCTCACGTCTCCTCCGATACGGCACCCGAGATAGTAGCATTGATGATTGGACAACTCCTGGCTCCGTGCGCCATCACCTTCACAGATAATGAGTTGCCACCGGAAGGACGTGATCATGGGCGATCCCTCAACATAGCCTTACGATACAAAGACCTATGTGTCCCGCTGGTCCTTATCGATAATGGCTCAAGCTTAAACGTCTGCCCACTCAAGATTGCGGAACGTCTGGGAATCAGTCCTTCTTCATTTCGACCCAGCACCATATGCGTCAGAGCATTCGACAACACCCGCTGATCAGTGGAAGGGGAGGTCGACATAGAGGTACAGATAGGTCCGAAAATCTCCACTATCACATTCCAAATCCTGGATATATCAGCCTCTTTCAACATGTTGCTCGGACGACCTTGGCTGCACAAGGTGGGGGTTGTGTCATCAACCCTGCATTAACGAGTGAAATACATATGTGGAAATCAAGTGATCTCTATCCATGCAGAGAAGGAGCTCATCATTCCTTCCAATGCTGCTGCCAATGAGCCAGACATCCCGGTCATCGATATCCAGCACTCTGAAGAAGACGTCCCGTTTCATAGTTTCGAATTCGAGACTGTGAACTCTATCGCCAATCCGGAACCAATAAGGGTGGACCGTGTCTTTTCACCAGCAGAACATCTAAGCCTTAAATACCGAATGAAGAATCATTTCAAGTCCAGAAAGATACCGCTGGTATATAACCAACGTATATGGGGACTCGGATACAGGACAATCTTCATGGACAAAAGAAGGAAGAAATTTCGGTGCTCACCCATCCAATTCGTTAAGCCAGGAGAACCTTGCAAAGATCCAGGAGGGAATCAACCGACTGCACTACACAAAGGCCTCTCGATGAGCTTAGCTTGGGCCACGTGGCCCCCCATTCGATGGGACCAGATTCTTGAACCATCCAAGCCTCCGGAAGGAGAAGAAAGGGATGAAGATGAAGAAGGAAGTCAAATACAGCAGCTTCAAGACCAGGTTACTCTGATACCTGCTCCCAATCAGGGGCACAACCTGCCCACTTCAGCATCAATCAACCAGGGGCACAACCTGCCCGCTTCAATTCCAGCCAACCAGGGGCACAACTTGCCCATCTCAACATCAATCAGCAAAGGGCACAGCCCACCTTTCTCTGCAGAATCAACATCATCAATCATCAGCCAGGGGCAGAAGCAGCCCATTCATTGGACCAAGAAAGGGAAATGGCCAGCCCTGGATTGGTCCGATGTCCAGATTCTAAACTTGAATCTCACTGTGGAACTAGACGAACTGCAATGCGAGGTAAATGATCCGAGAGGGACTGAGTACGACTCAGATCTCGAACCCGATCAGCGAGAAATCATGGTCATTGGGCCAGACTGTGACTCTTCGCCCAAATCATCAACCCCCACCTCTTCAGGGGAGGAAGTATGGGGTCCTGAATGGTCATCCATTCCCCTAACTTTTGAATCAGCCAAAGAGCCATCTGAGGGCTCTGGCTTCCAAAAAAATGCCTGTTTAAGCAGCAATCGGAACTTTGGAACAAGCTGGGATCAATCATAGTCTGCAATGCCCGCTTGTTCAAAGTCCCGTGAATTTAAAAAATTCAAAAAAATCGAAAACTTTCAAAAGCCAAAAACATCTAGCATTTCCATTTTAAAAAATTCTCAAAAACCAAAAAATATTTCTTTTCCTGCATTCAATAGTGTGCCAAGTTTGTTTAAAAAGTTGCATGAGTTTGAAGTCGAATCATATGACTTTGACATCGAATTAAACTTCGAGCTCATGGGTCTGGATGAAGCTCGGGATGATGAAGATGATGATCCAGCTCCCGAACTAGAGGATCTCCTCAAAAAGTTCGAATCCAAAGCCAATGTTGTAGCCAATGATTTCAAGATAGTAAACTTGGGGACACCTGAGATCCCTAGGGAAGTATGCATTGAAAAATCGTTGCCACCTGAGATGAAACAGAGAATGATAGAGTTCCTAGCTCCAAGATTGTCTAACTTTGCGTTCTCATATGAAGACATGCCGGGGCTCGATGAAGAGCTCGTTGTACACCATCTGCCAACCAAGGCAGATATGAAGCCAGCGAAGCAGAAACTTCGAAGAATGAAGCCAGAATGGGCTCTGAAAGTCCGAGATGAAGTCATCAAGCAGTACAATGCAAGATTCTTGGTAGTCTCCAACTACTCTGAATGGCTCGCCAACATTGTACCAGTACCAAAGAAGGACGGCAAGGTTCGAATGTGCATCGACTTCCGAGATCTCAACAAGGCCAATGCTAAAGATGACTTCCCTTTACCACATATCGACACTCTGGACGACAACACTGCTGGGTACAAGGTTTTCTCATTCATGGACGGGTTCTCAGGTTACAATCAGATCAAGATGGCCCTCGAAGATCGAGAGAAGACATCATTTATCACTCACTAGGGAACTTTCTGTTACAGGGTAATGCCGTTCGGTCTAAAGAACGCAAGAACAACATATCAGCGAGCAATGACAGCACTATTCCACGACATGATGAACAAAGAGCTTGAAGTATATGTGGACGATATGATCGTCAAATCTCGCACAATTGAAGGACACTTTGAAGATCTGAAGAAGTTATTCAACAGATTAGAAAAGTACAAGCTCCGTCTCAACCCTCAGAAATGTGTCTTAGGTGCAATGGGAGGTAAGCTCCTCGGCTTTATGGTGAGCGAGGATGGCATCAGGGTTGACGAGACCAAAATCAGAGCAATCATCGAGATGCCCCCTCCTAGAACAAAGAAAGAAATTCGTGGCTTCCTCGGCAGAATTCAATACATTAGTTGCTTCATCGCACAGCTCACAACTATTTGTGAGCCCATTTTCAAGCTCCTTCGGAAGAACGTTCCAAAATAATGGAATGATGATTGCCAAGTCGCCTTCGACCGCATCAAGAAATATCTCATGAATCCTCCAGTTCTAGTGCCACCCATTCCCGGACGACCACTATTGTTATACATCTCGGTTGCAGCAGAAGCCATTGGCTGTGTCCTCGGCCAGCACAACAAGACTGGGAAGAAGGAACAAGCAATATATTATCTGAGCCGAAAGTTCACCGACTACGAGACTAGGTATTCCCCGATCGAGAAGACTTGCCTCGCCCTAGTCTGGGCAACTCAGTGACTTCCGTCAATACATGATTGTATTCCCTATTCTCCTACTCGCTCACATGGATCCGCTCAAATACCTGTTCGAGAAGCCGGCACTCACTGGAAGGATAGCTAGATGGCAGCTACTCCTGTCTGAATTCGACATCACCTATGTCACTCAAAAGGCAATCAAGGGGCAGGCCCTCGCCGATCATCTTACCGCTCACTCTCTCCTGGATTATCAACCGCTCAAGACATTCTTCCCTGATGAAGATCTCTTGCTTATCGAAGGAGAAGAAAAGAAGAAGAAAGATGAGTGGACGTTATTCTTCGACGGCGCAGTAAATTCTAAAGGGAGGGGTATTGGAGCAATCCTCTACTCTCTAGATGATGTCCCTATTCCTATCTCAAGGCGTATAGCATTCGAGTGCACCAACAACATGGCAGAGTACGAAGCATGCATCGCTGGCTTAAGGGAAGCCATAATCTTGGTTGTCAAGAAGCTACGAGTATTTGGAGACTCACAGCTTATCATCAATCAGACTAATGGCGAATGGAAAACCAAGGACGAGAAGTTGATACCATATCATGTGTATCTTGAAAATCTGATCGAAGAATTCAAAGAAATCACCTTCTTATACATGCCCAGAGCCAAGAATCAGTTTGCAGATGCTCTCGCCACACTCACATCAATGCTCGAGATCCCAAAAGGAGCTTCAGAATGGGAGCTCACAGTCGAAATTCAAGATGAACCTGCTTTCTGCCTGCAAATAGAAGAAGCCGAAGCTGTCCCTGACAAACCCTGGTATGCCGACATCAAGCAATATCTCAAAACCCAGGAGTATCCGGAGACAGCAACGGCAACAGATCGCCGAACTATCCAACGTTTGGCAGGCCAGTTCACCATCAGTGGCGAAGTTCTTTACAAGCGATCCTATAATCACATCCTCCTTCGATGCGTTGATGAAACAGAAGCTGCAAAGATCATGAAAGAAATACACGAAGGAATCTGTGGCCCACACATGAACGGGCACATGATGGCAAAGAAGATTCTACGACTCGGCTACTATTGGCTCACCATGGAGACAGACTACTGCCAGCACGTTAGAAAATGCTTCAAGTGTCAGGAGCATGCGAATCAAATCCATGCCCCCTCATCAGAATTATACAACCTGACCACCCCCTGGCCCTTCTCCATGTGGGGACTCGACATCATCGGCAAGATTAGTCCCAAAGCATCAAACGGTTATGAGTACATACTTGTGGCAATCGACTACTTCACCAAGTGGGTAGAGGCAGCCTCCTACACCACGATTGCAGCATCTCAGGTGATCAAATTCATGAAGAACAACATCATATGCCGGTATGGAATCCCCAATGCTATCATCACAGATAATGGGACCCCGTTCGTCAACAAGAAGATGGATGACATCATCAGCAAATTCAAGATTCAACGTCATCGATCAAGCCCCCACCGTCCTCAGATGAATGGTGGGTTAGAAGCCGCAAACAAGGCAATTGTCAGGATACTCGAGAAGATGATCGTGACCTATCGAGATTGGTCAGATATGCTCCCATATGCACTTTGGGCCTATCGAACGTCTGTACGATCTGCTACGGGCGTTACTCCTTTCGAGCTTACTTATGGAATAGAAGCAGTTCTACCAGTCGAGGTGGAAATACCATCATTACGGGAGTTACTAGAAAGTGGAATTGAAGAAGGAGAATGGCAACGGGCCAGATTTGATCAGTTGCAACTAGCAGATGAGAAGCGTATGCATGCACTAAGTCATTCACAATGCTATCAGAAAAGGATCACCCGGGCTTATAACAAGAGAGTCCGAAAAAGAAGTTTCAAGGTAGGCGACATGGTCATGAAGAAGATCCTACCGTCGCACCTTCCGGATCCCAAAGGAAAATTCAAACCCTCGTAGGACGGACCGCTGATCATCAGAGAAGTACTTCCCGGAGGCGCCCTCAGACTCACCAGCATGAGAGGAGTGGATCTTCCTGAACCAATCAACGCCGACAAAGTGAAGATCTTTCACGGGTAAGTCATTCCAACTTTATCAAGAGT
Organism: Liriodendron chinense; assembly: GCA_003013855.2. Taxonomy (NCBI): domain Eukaryota; kingdom Viridiplantae; phylum Streptophyta; class Magnoliopsida; order Magnoliales; family Magnoliaceae; genus Liriodendron; species Liriodendron chinense. The sequence continues at coordinate 630,268 of PVNU02002307.1, forward strand.
TACTTTAATAGAGCTGAAGTCAAGAGGTACGAAGCTAAAACCTCTGAGAAATCATTTCCGTCCATCAACAAGTGTTTCAAATAAAAAAAAAGGAAGAAAAAGCACAAAAAACGGGGAATACAAAAAAAAAGAGAAAAAAAATACAAAAAGAAAAAAGAGAGAAAGAAAAAGGGAAGCCAAAACAAGGCACCCGAGAAGAATCAACCCAAGAAGAAACACAGTCAGCCATCCACCCATCTCAGAAAGGTCGGTAGCTAAGACCGACAGCTTTATCATCGTAACTTAAGATAAAGGCTGAAAGACTACCATCGGCTAGCAACGACGGATTTCTAACCTCTAGCCGCCGCAGTTATCCAAAGATTCAGAAAAAGAAAAAAAATGTGTGCCTAAACAAAGAGGGCGGAGTGAAAATCCGAAAAGGCACTCCGAGTAAAAACAGTGGGCATACAGCGGACTTGGTGAAAACTAGAAAGGGCGCCGATGGTAAAAACAGCATAGCTGCCAAGGGGCAGGTGTTATAGTCAAAAATAGCGGAGATCATCTGTTGGAGGCTTCTTATTATATTCTAATGATACTCCGACCCCGCGAGCACGTCTATCCGACAATCGAGAACGTCTGTTCGCGTCTCGTATATTCTGATGATGCTCCAATCCCGCGAGCACCTTTATTCGACTATCGAGAACGTCTGTTCACGACTCGCATATTAGGAAAAACGATGCTCGATTACCAAAGCTTTGAGAAGTTGTGATCGATAGTCAAATACTGGAAGGTGAGAGGAGTTGTATTTTTCCTACGAGCAGACCTTCTCACAAGTCGTTGAAAGGTGTCGTATCTGAATGAGCGAGCACTTGGATTCGCGACCATCTTCCAACATGCGAACAGCTTTTTTCTGTGGTGACATCCCTTAGCCCTCAGTACCATCAGCTCGTATAGGCCGATTTTGGGCTTATCTTCTTCAATGGTTCCGGGTTTCAAGGGATCGCTATCAAGGAACGGAACTATCGGATGAGTCATTGGATTAGATCTCTCTTCTATCTGAGGATAAGAATCTTATCCCACGAAATCAGCGGGATCTCGATATCTTATGTAACAGATTAGATCATTTCAGATCTATATAAGGAGAAGACTCCATTAAGATACAGGTACACAATATTCAATCTCTAGCCTCGGTTGCTTGGCTATTTTCCTTCCTGCCTTATCTGACTTAAGCATCGGAGGGCTAACGGCTGGACTGCCGGCCACCCTTAGTTGCTTTCTGTTTTCTTTCAGGTTTGGCGGAGGAAGTCTCTATTGAAGAGAAGGTGAACGTCCGAAGGATCCTGTTACAAAATCTGACGTTAACAGTTTGGCGTCGTCTGTGGGAACGACTTGATCATCAAAGTCAATCGTTCTAACCACTGATCAAAATCCTTCTGATATGCCTCCTAAAAAGGTTGTTCATCCTTTGACTTCAAGGCAGGCACCACCTCCGCCCGATGGGACGGAATCCATACCTGTCCCTCTACCCACGTCAAGGAATATCCCTCAAGGAGCCCCAAATATGCCGTCAGCAAACCCATTATTGGAGGCCTCTGGAAATCAAGACGACGTTCTGCGTTTCCTCGGAAATACTCTTCTAACTCTAAATGCTGGAGTTCAGGCCCTGTCAAATCGGCTTGATCAGCATTTCCCCGAACCTCAGAGACAACCCTCCGAGGGGTTACCACCGCAACCCATTCTGGTGGCTTCCAGACATTCTGTGGACGAACCACGGGTTCAACCAAATCATCCTCCGTCAAACCGAACACCACTCGGCAACCACTCCCCTGTGCTTCCTCCACATTCCATACATTCTAGTGCGTCTCGCCAACCTCAACCTCAGGACTCCATCGTCGAAACATCAGGCTATACCTTACCATGGGAAGGAGATCTCAAAAGAATCCATGATCGTTTTGACGTTATAGAGCAGCGATACCAGGTAAATCGACCATCTGCCGTCATGGTGGTGATACATCAATCCGAGTCCCCCTTCACCAGCGAGGTTATGGAGGCACCGTTACCTAGAAAATATCGAACGCCTGTTATCACCCCGTACACTAGGTATTGGCGACCCCCTTGAACACCTAGAAACATATAGGTTTCTTACGGAGTTGGAGGGACATGGCTCAGAAATCATGTGTAAGGCTTTTTCCCTGACATTGAAGGAAGCAGCTCGTACGTGGTTCCGGGGACTAAAACCTCATTCCATCAGCTCCTTTTCACAGTTATCGAAATTATTCCTTTCTTAATTCATGGGAAGCATTCGCATTAAGAAGCCAGCCTCCCATCTAATGGATCTGAGACAGCAGCATGGGGAGACAATAAAGGAGTTCACAGTACGGTTCACTGCTGAAGCCGTCCAAACTGAGGGTTATACTAAAGAAAAAGGTCTCACAGCCCTCATAGCCGGAATAACGAGCGAGAAATTCAGGTTCGCCTTAGATAAGAGCCCTCCAAAAACTATGGTAGAATTTCAAGCCAAAGCTCAGAAATATATCAATGCAGAAAAGTCGCATTGACACGCCATGGAGTACAAGGTAAGAAACGCAAGCCAGAAGGAACCTCTTCTGCAGATAAAAAATATCGTCGTGATCAACGCGACCGTTCTCCCAAGAAGCCTTATTCTGATAAATATCATAACTACACTCCTCTCAATCGGTCTCATGAAAAGGTTTTAATGGAGATTAAACATAAACCATACGTAAAGTGGCCTACAAAGATCAAATCTGATCCCGAGAAGAGAGACAAGAGCAAGTTCTGTTACTTCCACAAAGATCACGGGCATAGAACCCAAGACTGCATCTCTCTACGAGATCATATTGAAGCCCTTATCCGAAAGGGCCATCTCCAGGATTATGTCGCTCGTAAAAATCGATCACCAAAAAAGGCGAAAGTCTCACCACGCCAAAAGGAACCGTCTCATCATCAAACTGCCCAAGAGGACGCTGAGCCTACTGGAGAAATCCGTACCATCGTCGGAGGACCAGCTTGCGAGGGCGACTCTCAAGCTTCAAGGAAAGCGTACGCTCGGAAGGCATCTAAAGAACCCCAGCATATTTATTGGCTGGAACAGGCACCCAGTGCGTCAAAGGCCAACCATCCTCCAATTTTCTTCTCCCTCGAAGATGCAGCGGGAATCCACTTCCCTCACGAGGACTCCATCGTAGTCACATTAAAGGTATCAAATTATCTGACTCATCGAATTATGGTGGATACAGGTAGCTCAGCTGATATTCTGTATCTGGAGGCTTTCAACAAAATGACACTTGCCAGAAGCCTACTTGAGCCAGTTTCAACCCCTCTCATCGTTTTCGGAGGTGATGTGGTGATAGCTGAAGGAAGCATTGATCTCCTGGTTACTTTTGGAGAAAGTCCAGCGAAGACTACCGTCTTCATAAACTTCCTTGTGGTGGATCGAAAATCAGCATATAATGCCATTTTGGGGCGGCCATTGCTTAATAAGGTTGGGGCAGCCATACACCCTTCCTATTTGTGTATCAAGTTCCCTACCCCAAATGGCGTTGGGGTTGTGCGAGGGAATCAAAAGGAGGCCCGGTCTTGTTACGAGATAGCCCTACAAGACCGAAAGAAAGTCCCAGCAGCACCTGTCATGACGATAGCACAAGATTCACCTAACTCCTCGTCTGACAACTCCCTAGACCCGAGAGAGAGCGCCCTTCAATCAGGAACTCCTAGGGAAGATACAGTGGCGGTTCACTTAGCTAAAGATGACTCGTCCAGAATTATCCGCATGGGATCCTCTTTGAAGGGAGCCGTCCGGGATGAGCTGATCCACCTCCTCACCGAATATCAAGACGTGTTCGCTTAGTCTCACAAAGATATGCCAGGCATCGACCCCAACATTATCACACATCGGTTGAATATCGATCCAAAGCGTAAACCCGTACACCAGTGTCGACGTGCCTTCACTGCAGAAAGGCAAATGGCAATCAAAGCTGAAGTCAAAAAGCTGCTTACGGTCAATTTCATAAAAGAAGTTGACTACCCAGAGTGGGTCGCGAATGTAGTTCTCAGTCCGGAAAGCTAATGGCAAATGGAGAATGTGCATCGACTATTTAGATTTGAACAAAGCATGCCCCAAAGATAGTTTTTCGACGCCGCGGATAGACCAGCTGGTCGATTCAACAGCTGGGCATGCCCTGCTTAGCTTTATAGATGCTTATTCTGGTTACAACCAAATCATAATGCATCCACCTGATAGCCAACATACTGCCTTCATCACAGACCGGGGATTATATTGCTACCAAGTTATGCCGTTCGGTCTTAAAAATGCAGGGGCCACCTATCAATGTCTCGTCAACAAAATATTCGCTGCTCAAATCGGCAGGAATATGGAAGTTTATGTTGACGACATGCTCGTGAAAAGCATCGTAGAAGATGATCATCTTTCTGATCTTCGAGAAGCCTTCGACCTAATGAGGAGATATCAAATGAAGCTGAACCCAGAAAAATGTGCGTTCGGAGTGTCTGCAGGAAAATTTCTTGCGTTCATGGTCGGCCAGCGTGGAATTGAGGCAAATCCTGAAAAAATAAAAGCATTGGTAGAAATAAAATCCCCCACCACTCTTAAAGACGTCCAGCGTCTGGCTGGTCGCATCGCATCGTTGAATAGATTCATCTCACGAGCATCTGACAAATGCTTACCCTTCTTCAAGCTCCTCCGTGCTACAGTAAAATCTAATTGGGAGTGGACATCACAATGCGAAGAAGCATTTCAACAATTGAAGCAGTATATGAGCACGCCCCCTATTTTATCTAAACCTGTAGCGCACGAGCAACTCATCCTTTATTTATCTGTGTCTTCCACGGCCGTTAGCGCCGCTTTAATACGAGAAGACTCCGGGATGCAAAGGCCCATTTATTATATCAGTCAGGCAATGGTAGATGCTGAAACCCGTTATTCTGATATGGAGAAACTGGCCCTGGCCTTGGTCACGGCAGCACGAAAACTGCGACCATATTTCCAAGCCCACGCTATTTTCGTACCAACAAATCATCCGTTACGACAAGTCCTTCAAAAACCTGAGACTTTCGGACGATTAATGATTAGATGAATGCTAAGTGTTAATTGTTCACAAAACCCACACAAAAAAATCACTATCTTTCTATGAGCATTGGTGGTTTGCATTTCCCCTTTTGAGGGCGTGAATCACCGCTTTCATGGGCTCGCCTCTTTCTTGAGGGCTTTTTCAGTTTCGGTTGATATGTTTGGATAGGTTCATATAAGACTGGAGTCACCACTAGCCAGTTGCTTCGAATTTACAATCGGCTAGACCGTGTAAAAACATTAGAGATGAGGATCCAAATATCATTTCCTCTTAAATGACTCATTTGATCTATGGTCAGAGATTCGGGATAAGGGATCACAGTTACAGAGTGGAAAGGTGTTAGGCACCCACCCTGCTAGTACAAAAGTACGGTCTCTACTTCACAAAATCTAACTAGTCCTTGAAAGTCTGAATCAATCCTCGTACATTCTCATAGATGATATAACGCATGAATATGAGTTTGATCAATAAGAGTTTTTGATTGGCAGGTTCTGATTAAATCAGTAAGCTGCAGTGTATACACTCGAACTGATAAGTGTTATGCTAGATGCATGATAGTGTGTTTATTCATCACACATATTGCATGGTTTTTATGTCTAAAAGATCTATCTAATACATGCTTTTGTGATTGTAGTAATGAGAGAGAGATCTCACCTATTTGAAGCTTAAACACCACTTTAGACAATCATTAAAGACCAAGGAAGAAAGGAGAAAAGAAGGAGTGAAGAAGCAAGGGGAGAGGAGAAGAAAAGTTGAAGAAAACCAAGTTAGAGAGTGGTCCGACCGGTCATGACCACTTGGCCACCAAAGGCCCTCACTCCAGAAGCTACTAGACCAACACCCAGATGGGTCCAACCGATCAGCCAGCCCAGTCCGACCGGTCTTGACCAGTCGGCCATGCACTTTTTAATTTTTGGATTTCAAACAGCAGGCAGTCCCTTTTTGGTTTTTTGGCCCAGTTAGTAGGGCCCATTTTGATGATTATTTTAAATTCAATCCGTCCATATCAAATATTAGATTGATGCTGAAAAAACTCAAGTGGTTTCGTGTCAATCGGAGCTACGAATTGACCATGGCGACCAAAACAATTAGAATTGTCCAAAAAGTTTCCTAATTCTGTTGCCTAACTCTGAAATGGTCTAAGTGACCCATCATTGATGATATGAAGAATCTAATCTGATCATCTTCTAAACAACATCTATATATGAATAACCACAAAGTTTCAGATTAAAAGGATATGTGGTTTGATTATATCGGTTGAAGAAAGATTGATCATTCAGAAAGATTCCAACAGCGTAGATTTTATAAAAAGCCCTAAGTGTTTTAATTTTCGTACCCAATTCTGGAATTGATTTGGAAAATCTAATCCGTCTATCATCTAGAGGAGGAAGGTTTCTCCAAATTTTCAAAATTTGAGATCAATTTGACTTATGTACATTCTGCATCATTGAAAGCAACATGACTGGTTCTGGAGGTACCCGAATTGAAATTGCGTCGGGTGGTCTAACATGACACCCTATGCATATGCGGAAGCGTAAGAGCAACTAGAATTATGGCTAAACTTAGGAGGGGGGGTGATACGGACTTTTTTGAAATTCTTTTCGCCTACCAACATATATTATCAAATAAAACTAAGTAAGCAAGAACACTTCGGCTTCTAAGCCTAAGTGGGTCCAATCACAGGACTAGCATATGATTAAGCAATAAACAATGCTAGTCTAAGCATGCATAGGTAAGTAAATGATTTAACTAATCAAGCTCCCAACCTATGCAAACTATGTAGACTTATGAGAATGGATCAATGAGCTCAAGTCTACACACTTAGTGAAAGTACATCTTGTGTGTGGATGTGCCAATCTAGTGCCTAGCATACATTCCTATCAAGCATTCATAATTGTACAATTAAACTTCTAATGCTAAGATATCAATGTGCTCAAAACAATCAAAACACAAGCATGTATAGTGGTTCGACTTTGGGTCTACTCCACTCCCGGTTCAAGTACTCAACTCCTTTGAGCACACCGGCATTCACTATCGGAGGTTTTAAATGAGGTTCACCTCTCAACCTTTACACGGAGGATTTACCGGTTCACCTCTCAACCATAACCGGAGTTTTGGACAAAGGGCTAACTCTCAACCCAAACGGAGTTTTGGACATAGGCTAACTCTCAACCCGACGCACGTTCACTCCCGTGTCGGAGGCTCCCCCTTGGAGACTTAGTTTAGGCCCGGCTAACGGGCCAAGGAACGCCTAACGTCCCTAGGACGAGTTAGACAAACAAACTCTAAATGGACTCTCAAAAAGGACAACCTTACTTGTCGGATGAGCCCCTTGTTTAGCGCCTGTTCGGGTTGCTTGATCTCCGCTCTCCCGTGCTTCAATCAGCTTCCTTTGCTCCCATGGTCGTGTCGCCGTTGCGTCGCCAATGCCTCAGCCACACTCGATCAAACACCTTGCATGTGATGCCTTTGAAATGCCCAAGGTGCTAGGAGGATGGTTGAATCTCCTACATGGGATATGTAGCTTGTTCTAACTAGGAGATTCACCTAGAGGGTCTTCTAGAGGTCTTGGACAAGGGATATGCCTATATGGAATAGTGTCTCACCTCTAGATTTGAGAGAGGAATCAAGTCATCTCTAGATTGCATTTGAATGCCCACACTTGTGTTTAAAACACAAGGGATATAACTTGAAACCCTCCTCTATGAGGCCTCATATGATGTACAAAAGGTGTGGGGAATAGGCTCTCAAAACCCTCTCTAATATGCTCAAAACTGAGCTCCATATATATAAAAAAAGAGCTCCAACGGTCAAAAAAGGGCAAAAAACGGCTCTGCCGACCTGTCCCGACCGGTCGGCCAAAGGCCAGTGAAGACAGGGAGGTTGCTGTCCAACTTGGGGGTCTGTCCGACCGGTCCCAGCCTAGCCGATCGGTCAAGACCGGTCAGCCCTATGGCCTGATACACAGCTGGTATGCTGTTTGGGACTGGAGGGTAGTCCGACCGGTCTTGACCGGTCGGTCCAGTCCAGCCGACCGGTCGTGACCGGTCGAACAGGCCTGGGTTCAGCTTTATTTGCTTGCTGACCCACCTAGATCACAACCCTATGCAATGGCCAAGGTTTAGGTGCACTCTTGGGACACCTAGGGCCAAACTATGATGACTAAGAGTATTCCTAAGATGGTCAAGGTCATCAAAGAAGCAAAGGGTTGGGTTTTGGTCAAGGTTAAGGCACCAAGGCATCACTTTTACCTGAATCTTCTTCCTTAATGCAGTGGGGCCGCTTGAGTCTTCGGTCTTCATCTTCATTAGGCTCAACCGACAGTAGACTCACTGACGTAAGTGATTGACAAACAAGGTGCACTAGTATACCACGGAAAAGTGCACTAACAATCTCCCCCTTTGTCAATTACTTACAAAAATCTAACCTACCAAAACAAAATACATGTTCAAGATATTACATTGATAAAGCATTAAATACAAGACTCTTGACATGCCTAATCTAAGCTGCTCCTCTTCAGTTTGCTCCCCCATAACCTGTCAATCCCTGCATCACAAAACATAGCAAACTAGTTTTGGTGGGACTTGATCTTTCTCCCCCTTTTTTTGTTAGCAATTGACAAACTATTCTCTCCCCCTTAATGATATATCAATACAGTTAAGGTAAGAGAAGATAGTGTGTCGCAGTTATAACTATAAGCACATGCTAACAAGGAGAGTATAGGGTGCATGATACATAAAAACATGGAGCATGCTAAGGAACATGATTAACAACAAAATGTAACTATCTAAGCATAGTTAATCATGCATAATTGGTCATCTATGATATACATTAAGCATTAAAGCTCAAGGGCTTATAACCCAATCAACCAACCTTCCCTATTGGTATATCAAGACCAATACTAAGCAGAGATTAGCATAGAATGAAGCATAAAACTCAAGATGATTAGCTAATATAAGCCGGATGAAAGTCTAGCAAGTAAATATATAAATTTAAGCAAGGCTAAACTATTGAATTTTGGGCTAAAGAGGCTTGAATCCTCTGATTTGCCCATAAGCACAAAAATGAGGCTGAAATCCTCAGATTTTCCTATAGTTCCAAAGAGGCTAAATTCCTCAAGTTCATCAATATGCTCAAAATGAGGCTTAATCCTCGGATTATATCTATTGAGCTCTATATGGTCTCCTAAGGTCACCTAACCTAGATCACAACCCCCTTAGGTATGATTAATAGGACCCAACATGCTTGTTTGGGAGGGAGTTCATCTATCCTAGATTTTTCTCCCTTAGGTTCATTCCAAGTTGGAGAGCAATGATCGGCAGGGGATATGACAATAGTTCCGACCCTAGTTATTGTTGACCTCAACTAATCATTTTACTTATAGTTCAACATGAGGCAACATAGATTCCCCTTTTGGGGTAGACATGATGCTAGTGCTCCGGTACCGGATCTTACTCTAGATGGTTACGTCCTTGAAGAGCAACCCGCTCTGACACCAATTGAAATTGCGTCGGGTGGTCTAACACGACACCCTATGCATATGCGGAAGCGTAAGAGCAACTAGAATTATGGCTAAACCTAGGAAGGGGGATGATACGGACCTTTTTGAAATTCTTTTCACCTACTAACATATATTATCAAATAAAACTAAGTAAGCAAGAACACTTCGACTTCTAAGCCTAAGTGGGTCCAATCACAGGACTAGCATATGATTAAGCAATAAACAATCCTAGTCTAAGCATGCATAAGTAAGTAAATGATTTAACTAATCAAGCTCCTAACCTATGCAAACTATGTAGACTTATGAGAATGGATCAATGAGCTCAAGTCTACACACTTAGTGAAAGTACATCTTGTGTGTGGATGTGCCAATCTAGTGCCTAGCATACATTCCTATCAAGCATTCATAATTGTACAATTAAAGTTCTAATGCTAAGATATCAATGTGCTCAAAACAATCACAAACACAAGCATGTATAGTGGTTCGACTTTGGGTCTACTCCACTCCCGGTTCAAGTACTCAACTCCTTTGAGCACACCGGCATTCACTATCGGAGGTTTTAAATGAGGTTCACCTCTCAACCTTTACACGGAGGTTTTACCGGTTCACCTCTCAACCATAACCGGAGTTTTGGACAAAGGGCTAACTCTCAACCCAAACGGAGTTTTGGACATAGGCTAACTCTCAACCCGACGCACGTTCACTCCCGTGTCGGAGGCTCCCTCTTGGAGACTTAGTTTAGGCCTGGCTAACGGGCCAAGGAACGTCTAACGTACCTAGGACAAGTTAGACAAACAAACTCTAAATGGACTCTCAAAAAGGACAACCTTACTTGTCGGATGAGTCCCTTGTTTAGCACCGGTTCGGGTTGCTTGATCTCCGCTCTCCCGTGCTTCAATCAGCTTCCCTTGCTCCCATGGTCGTGTCGTCGTTGCGTCGCCAATGCCTCAGCCACACTCAATCAAACACCTTGCATGTGATGCCTTTGAAATGCCCAAGGTGCTAGGAGGATGGTTGAATCTCCTACATGGGATATGTAGCTTGTTCTAACTAGGAGATTCACCTAGAGGGTCTTCTAGAGGTCTTGGACAAGGGATATGCCTATATGGAATAGTGTCTCACCTCTAGATTTGAGAGAGGAATCAAGTCATCTCTAGATTGCATTTGAATGCCCACACTTGTGTTTAAAACACAAGGGATATAACTTGAAACCCTCCTCTATGAGGCCTCATATGATGTACAAAAGGTGTGGGGAATAGGCTCTCAAAACCCTCTCTAATATGCTAAAAAACCGAGCTCCATATATATAGAAAAAGAGCTCCAACGGTCAGAAAACGGGCAAAAAACGGCTCTGCCGACCTGTCCCGACCGGTCCCGACCGGTCGGCCAAAGGCCAGTGAAGACAGGGAGGTTGCTGTCAAGACCGATCAGCCCTATGGCCTGATACACAGCTGGTATGCTGTTTGGGACTGGAGGGTAGTCCGACTGGTCTTGACCGGTCGGTCCAGTCCAGCCGACCGGTCGTGACCGGTCGGACAGGCCTGGGTTCAGCTTTGTTTGCTTGCTGACCCACCTAGATCACAACCCTATGCAATGGCCAAGGTTTGGGTGCACTCTTGGGACACCTAGGGCCAAACTATGATGACTCAGAGTATTCCTAAGATGGTCAAGGTCATCAAAGAAGCAAAGGGTTGGGTTTTGGTCAAGGTTAAGGTACCAAGGCATCACTTTTACCTGAATCTTCTTCCTTGATGCAGCGGGGCCACTTGAGTCTTCGGTCTTCGTCTTCATTAGGCTCAACCGACAGTAGACTCACTGACGTAAGTGATTGACAAATAAGGTGCACTAGTATGCCACGGAAAAGTGCACTAACACGAATTACGCGATTTTGAGAGGCGATCGTTGATCTGATTGGTGGGCCCATTCAAAAGATAATCTTGGAAATCTAAACCATCTATGAGGAAAATCATGTTCCAGGGAAGCTACAAATAAATTTTGAAGGCAATCCGATCATTAGTTAAGCTGTACCAAGCGAAACAAAATCTTTTATGTTGTGGTACTCATGCTATATTATAAAAGGAGGTGTTCTCTTCTCTTCTAAGGCAGTCAAGGATGTGGGAAGCAAGGAGTTCAGGTACTAGGATGCTTCCTGTTATAATGACCAATCCAAAACGGTCGATCCAGATGCACTAAGCATCCTTTGGAATCTTCTTGGCATCTGAAAAGCCAAACGTTGTGGTCATTGGTATTTCTAAACGTGATGTTTGTTGGAGTTTCCATACGCTGGAAACTGCCTCATTGAATCTAGTCTCTTGATTTAGGTTTCTGTAGTCTCTATATATACAGATAGTTGCTGTATGTTTTTTATAAGCAAGAGGTAAGTAAGAAAGAAAGAAAGAAAGCTAGGAAGCCAGTAAGTTAGAAAACTACAAGAAGTATATAGCAAATTTGAAAATATATTTTTTGGTTCGCCGCTTGCTGTCTTAATTCTGAGTTTTTAGTGGCCCTGTAAAGCCAATCGCCCAGCATCAAATCTCAATCGTCCACCTTCTAGTCCTATCGTCCTGTCTCAGTAGCAAGATCATCCAGCCTCTAGAAGATATCACCCACCATCATTCAGCTGACTAGTGGACATCGGTCAACGTCTAAGGCAGTTGCCCACCAATTGCCCAATGTTTCTATGGTGATCATCCAGTATCTGTGGAGATCGCTCGGATTCTGAGGCTATCGCCCAACAAATTGGTATCAAAGCCTCTTGGTTAAATGGCCAACTCGATCCAGCCGCAAATTCCGAAATTGTCTAAGGACAACTATGAGAATTGATTCATCTAGATGAAAGCACTATTCGGGTAGCAAGATCTATGGGACATCGTGATCGACGGGTATAAAGAGCCCACTATGGAACAAGAAGCCGCCTACACCGCTGATCAAGGGACGGTCCTCAAAGATTAAAGAAAGAAGGACAAGAAGGCCATGTTTCTTGTCTATCAAGGGTTGGATGAGTCCACCTTTGAACGGATCGTTGAAGCGACAACATGCAAGCAAGCATGGGAGATTCTCAACACCATCTTCAAAGGAGTTGATCGTGTGAAGAAGGTTCATCTCCAAACCTTTAGAGCTGAGTTTGAGACCTCTCACATGAAGGAAGGTAAGTCCATTTCGGATTATTTTTCAAAGTTTCTTGTTATCGTTAACAACTTCAAAAGAAATGGCGAAAAGATTGAGGATGTTCGAAAAAACACTGTGATCCCTTACACCCAAATTTGAGCATGTGGTTGTGGCCATAGAAGAATCAAAGGACTTGGAAAAACTGTCCATTGAAGAACTGATGGGATCATTGCAAGTATATGAGCAACGAATGCAAAAAAATGTTGGACCGATGCTTGAATATGCCTCAGAGTCTAAGTTGACTCTAAATGAATAAAAGAATGGCCATACACAAAGAGGGGGCCGTGGCACTAGCAATCGTGCAAGAGGCAAAGGGCGTGGATATCATCCAAACTAATCACAAAATCAACAAAAGTTTACCAATTTTCATGGAAGAGGAAATGGTAGAGGTCAATCCATGCGTGGTCGTGGAAATTCAAAAAATGTTCAATGCTACAATTGTAAGAAATTCGGTCATTATGCCTCTAATTGTTGGAACAAAGTAGATCAAGATGAACAATCCAACTATGCTGAAACATCACCCCATGAACAAGAAGACTCCACACTTCTCCTTGCATAAGAAAAGGCGTGTGAACAGCCGGATGTATGGTATCTCGACACCGGCACTAGCAACCACATGAGTGGTAACAAAGACCTATTCGTGGAACTCTCAGAAGGAGTTCGTGGCAACGTGAGTTTTGGTGACTCATAAAAAATCCCTGTGAAAGGTAAAGGCAAGATCAAAATTTATCAAAAAAATGGTGTGCCAAATTTCATCTCCAATGTGTACTACGTGCCCAATATGAAAAACAATATTCTTAACATTGGGCAACTTCTAGAAAAGAGATACGTCATACACATTGAGGACTACTCTCTTTCTATAAGAAATGCATACGGAAGACTAATCACCCAAGTCCAAATGGCAAAGAACCATATGTTCCCCCTTCACATCAATACAAACTTAGAAAAATGTTTGTATGGACTTGCGAAGAATGATTCTTGGAGATGGCATCTCCATTTCAGCGGCTTAAGGTTATTGACTTCATCAAGCATGGTGCATGGTTTGCCTACTATTGAAGCTCCAAAACATGTGTGTGAGGCCTGCACACTCGGTAAGCAACAAAGGAACTCTTTCCCAAGCAGAGTGTCCAAAAGAGCAAAGGAACCACTTCAGTTGGTTCATACTGATATTTGTGGACCACTTGAAACACCCTCTCTTGGAGGTAATAAATATTTTTATTACCTTCATTGATGATTTCAGTAGAAAACTTTGGGTGTGTTGCATCAAAGAAAAATTGACCGCTTTTTCTATCTTCAAAATTTTCAAAGCTCGTGGAGAGTACACCTCAATTGCATTTTGAGATTATTGTAGGGAATAAGGCATCAAACAGTAGCACACTGCAGCCTACACGCCACAGCAAAATAGTATTGCAGAACAAAAGAATCGCACCATCCTCGACATGACAAGAACCATGCTAAAAGAGAAAAGCCTGCCAAAGAACTTCTGGACAGAGGCAGTTGCATATACTGCCTACTTACTCAATCGATGTCCAACCAAGAGCGTCAAAAACATGACACCACAGGAAGCATGGAGTGGTTACAAATCGAGCGGGGCGCACCCAAGGATCTTTAGGTGTGTCACCTACGCTCAAGTTCCAGAAGCAAGAAGAAAGAAGTTTGATAATCGTGGCGAGAAATGCATCTTCATCGGTTACAGTGAAGAATCTAAAGCGTACAAGCTCTAAAATCCACTAACCAATAAAGTAGTAGTGAGTAGAGATATGGTCTTTAGTGAAGAAGAAGCCTGGAAATGGAATGATGAAGAATCGACCAAAGAAATTCAAGTCGAAACAGAAGTACAGGAAGAAAGGCATGACCGTCAAGAGCAAACGCCCGCAACACCTTCTTCAGTCGCATCATCAGTTCATAGAAGCCCTGAAAGTACTTCATCAAATCAAGATTTGGCCAGCTCGTCCTCACCCATGGCACCCATCAAAATGAAAAGCTTAAGCGACATCTATGAGCAAACTAAAGAAGTCAATCTTTTCTGCCTGTATGCAGATCATGAGCCTCTAACGTTTCAGGAGGCCATAAAAGAAGAATGTTGGAGAATCACTATGAAAGAAGAAATCCATGTCATTGAGAAGAATGACACATGGGAACTGACTATGCTTCCTAATGGCTACAAAGCTATCGGCGTCAAATGGGTATACAAAATTAAGCGAAATGCTGATGTTGAGATCGATCGCTATAAGACAAGGCTCGTAGCAAAGGGATACAAACAGAAGTACGGGGTAGACTATGAAGAAGTCTTCGCTCTTGTTGCTCACCTTGACATTGTGAGGATGATTATCTCCCTTGCAGCACATCACAGCTAGATGATCTACCAACTGGATGTGAAATCTGCATTCCTGAACGAAATTCTGGAAGAAGAGGTCTATGTTGACCAACCTGAAGGGTTTGTTATGCAAGGGGAGGAACACAAGGTACATCGGCTGAAGAAAGCTCTCTATGGGTTGAAGCAAGCTCCACGTGCTTGGAATGCACGTATCAACAACTATCTTCAAGAGAATGGCTTCGTCCAATGTCCATATGAGCATGCAGTCCACATCAAGAAGAATGCTCATGGCGATATGCTCATAGCATGCCTGTATGTTGATGATTTGCTGTTTACAGGGAACAGCCAGCCGATGTTCGATGAATTCAAGAAGTCCATGTTTAAGGAATTCGAGATGACCAACGGAGGTCTGATGTCTTTCTTTCTGGGCATCAAAGTGAAGCAACAAAATGGTGGCATCTATATATCTCAGAAAAGGTATACTAAGGAATTGTTTGAAAAGTTCAAGATGGCCAATTGCAATGCCGTGAACACGCCTGTAGCAACGGGCCTGAATCTGACAAAAGAAGGACAAGGAAGAAGCTTGAATTTAACTCTATTCAAGAGTCTGATTGGAAGCTTAAGGTACCTCACAATCACAAGGCCAGATATCGTCTACAGTGTTGGGCTTCTAAGAAGATACATGGAAGTGTCAAAAGAATCACATTGGCTAGCCGCAAAAAGAATCCTCAGGTACATCAAAGGAACAATAGAATTTGGTCTTTTCTATCCATACGAAAATGAAGCGATGTTGTATGGATATTCTAACAGTGATTGGGGAGGTGACCAAGATGAAAGAAAAAGCACCACTAGCTATGTTTTCTATCTCAGATCGACTGCTTTCACATGGAATTCGAAGAAGCAGTGTGTGGTCGCTCTATCCACATGTGAAGCAAAGTATGTGGCAGCATCGTCCATAATCTATGAGGCAATTTTGTTGAAAAACCTGCTAAAGGAGCTGAAGCATCTGTAGGAAGAATCCACAGTCATATATGTGGATAATAAGTCAGCATTCAAGCTTACTAAAAATTCGATGCAACATGGAAGAAGCAAGCACATTGATACCCGATACCATTTTCTAAGAGATGAGGTGAAGCAGAAAACTGTAAAATTGGAGCACTGTCATACTTCTGAATAGGTGGCATATATTTTCACCAAGGCGTTACTGACCGATACATTCAGACGACTAAGGTCAATGCTTAGAATGAAACCCGTTTTGGTTTGAAGGGAAGTGTTGTAATGACCAATCCAAAACGGTCGATCCAGATGCACCAAGCATCCTCTGAAATCTTCTTGGCATCAAAAAAGCTAAACCTTGTGGCTGTTGGTATTTCCAAACGTGATGTCTGTTGGAGTTTCCATACGTTGGAAACTACCACATTGAATCTAGTCTCTTGATTTAGGTTGTTGTAGTCTCTATATATACAAATGATTGCTGTATGTTTTTTGTAAGCAAGAGGTAAGTAAGAAAGAAAGAAAGAAAGCTTGTAAGCTAGTAAGTTAGAAAACTACAAGAAGTATATAGCAGATTCGAAAATCTGTTTATTGGTTCCCTGTTTGTTGTCTTAGTTCTGAGTTTTTAGTGGCCCTGTAAAGCCAATCACCCAGCATCAAATCTCAATCATCCACCTTCTAATCCCATCATCCAGTCTTAGTAGCAAGATCGTCCAGCCTCTGGAAGATATCACCCACTATCATTCAGCCAACTGGTGGACATCGATCAGCATCTAAGGCAGTCGCCCACCAATCGTCCAACGTTTCTGTGGTGATCATCTAGTATCTGTGGAGATCGCCCAGATTCTTAGGCTATCACATAACACTTCCTAGCCTCCTACAGCTAGTTTTTCTTCATTTTTTTAGTTCTAGTTCTAGTTTGTTTTATGCTTTGTTTTAGTTAACTCTCAACTAGAGCTAAGAGGTGAATCTTCTTAGTTTTTAATCATGCTTTGGTACATTGATTATGGTTTATACTTTTAAGTATTAAACAATTTATTATGGTTTGAATAAAGTTGATAGTTTTCGATGATTCAGGGAGTTTGTGTGCCAAGTACATGAGTTCTTGTTGGATTTCTGAGATTAATCAAAATGGCTTATGGGTTGTTAATTGATGAAAGCTTTTGATTCAAGTTCTCCATAATTCAAATAGTGTAATCTCTATTAGAACTATGATGGAAAGTTCATGTTTCTTGTGTAGAATTTAAGATAGTTGGTGTTGTTTATTGAAGTTGGTTTAATTAGAGTTCTAATAATTGGTCATAGTCTAATCTAGTGACAGGATTTGATGAAAGCTATAGTTGTGAATCTCAACTAGATTGGAAAGAGGCTTGGCCTATACAATTGAGTGTGCCCAAGGCCTAAGCTTTATTGAGGGAATCAAATCAGTAAACACCCATCTATTTCAGATTATCTATGTGCTTTGATTGTTATATCTACCAGTTGGATAGAGATAGAAATTTGATTTCAGTTATGCTTTGAATCGAATCAATTGATTGAGCATGATTAAGACTAGAAATGGATCATTGATGCTCTAGTTTTTCAATTCTCAGATTTTTTTTCTATTTTATATTTAGTTCTTAAAAACTGATTTTATAAACCTTCTTAGATTCTAGTTATTAGAATAGTTCGAATTATTTACCTCTTTCCCTGTGGATTAACCTCGATCTTACCGAGAATTATTACTACATTGCAGCCTTGCATTTTAGGTGAGAAAACAAGTTTTTAGCACTGTTGTTGGGAAAAAGGTTAAATGATTCTAATTGTTCTAATAGCTATAGAGTAGTCTTAGTTAGGTAAGATTTTCAGTTTTTCTACAAATAGGATTTTTTTTCTAGATTATTAACATTTTTTTTTGTAGGACATTGTTGCTAACATAGTTCTCACTTACTCGGGTCATTGGATTCAGAGTCCAAAGTCCTAACCATGGGGGTCGCCCATACGGACGCTCTACTCCAACTTCGAACAGCTGGAGCTCCGAACCTGGGGTAGAAAAACCTTAAGTTCAAGGCTCGGAGCTGCTCCGAGGCTGAGGGGCGGAGTTGGGCTTAGAGTTTGGCGGGGATTTGGGCTTTAACTCGGTGAGTCAGCTAGGTTGAAGGGTTGGGCTAACCCGGTGAGCTGACTCAATGAGTTAACTCAGCGAGTCGACTTACTAAGTTAACCTACTAGGGAATTTTGGACTGGTTTTTCCTATGGGCAGTTTTTTTTAGCTGATGTTTAGGAGTGAGTTGACTGGGTTTGGACCTCGAGTTTAAGAGATAAACTAGGTTTGGTCCTAGGGTTTGAACTATGGGTTGGGTGTAGACATCCATCCATCTAATCATTCGACTAGCTTTGTAGCCCAGGGTGGGGTGTCTACAGATGTCCATCTTTGGCAGAGCTTGTGTGCAACCGAATGTCGAAGCGAGTGGACACCCCACTTTTAACCTGTTGAACCATGAATGGTACATATCTGAACCACAATTCATAGCATAATTTCATAGTTTAAATTGTTAAAGTTAATGACTTATGCTCGCTTTTGTGTTTGTAGGTAAAAGAGAAAGATGTCATGGATTTAATTCTAATTTAGAGAATTTGGAGTGATTAAAATATCAAGCTTTGATGAGCCAAAGAAGTGAAGAAAATGCCTTGGAGAAATCAAGTTAAAGACCTGAAATGACCAAAAAAAGTAAATTGTAGAGCTACGGGGCCAAAAAGCAAATTACAGAACTTTTAAAAAATAGCCTTGGAATTCTGCTAAAGTGCAATTTCGATATATTGAAATAGCATTTCGATATATCGAAGGTCTTTCGAAAAAAGCTCTGATATATCGAAATAATATAAAAAAAAATAGGAAGAAAAAGTTACAAATGGACAAAAGTTTCGATATATCGAAACACTATTCCAATTGATCGAAGCCGACGAAAACTGCGTAAATTATTATGCAAATCCAAGGTGGTGGCAGTCTTTCTCTATAAAAGGGCACCTTTACTCTCTTCCAAAGGCATCATAGGACATGGGGAGCAAGGAGATCAAGTCCTAAGAAGCTTCCTAAGCTTCTACACTAGTTTTTCTTATTTTTCTAGTTCTAGTTCTAGTTTTCTTTATTTTCTTTTAGCTAACTCTGAAGCTAGGGCTGAGAGGTGAAACTTCTAGTTTATTAATCATGTTTTGATTCTTTGATTTCAAATTATGCTTTAATTGTTGAATAATTCATTAATGGTTTAAATAAAGTTGATAGTTTTAGATAATTTAAGAAGTTCGTCTACCAAGTACATGAGTTCTTGTTGGATTAATCAGAATGGTTTATGGGTTATTGATTGATGAAAGCTTTTTATTCGAGTTTTCCATGATTCAAAATAGTGGAATCTCTATTAGAACTATAATGGAAAGTTTATATATCGTTTGTAGAATCTGAGGTAGGTGTGCTGCTTATTGAAATTGGTTTAATTGGAGTTCAAATCATTGGTCGTAGTCAAGTCTAGTGACAAGATTTGATAAAAGTTATGAGTGTGAATCTCAACTAGATTGGAAAGAGGTTTGGCATATACAATTGAGTGTGCCCAAGGCCTGCGTTTTATTGAGGGAATCAAATCAGTAAACACCCATCTATTTTAAATTATTTATGTTCTTTGATTGTTATATCTCCCGACTGGATAGAGACAGAAATTCGATTCTAGTTGTGTTTGAATCGAATCAATAGATTGAGCATGATTAAGACTAGAAGTGGATCCTTGATGCTTTAGTTTCTCAAATTTCATGTTTTCCTATTTTATGTTAAAAATTGATTTTCTGAACCTTTTAGATTCAAGTTATTAGAATAGTTTGAATTAGTTTACCTCTTCTTGTCGATCTTACCGAGAATAATTACTGCATCGTAGCTTTGGACTTGAGGCGAGCAAACAAGTTTTTGGTGTCATTGTCGGGAAAAAGGTTAAACGGTTCTAATTGTTCTAGTAGCTATAAAGTAGTCTTAGTTAGGTAGGATTTTCAGTTTTTATAGAAGTACATGTTCTGATTTTTCTTTTCTTTTTAGATTACCAGCAATTTTCTATTTTTTTTTTATTTTGTAGGATTTGTTGTTGACATAATTCTCTCACCCTTAACACGGAGTTCCCGAATAGGCTATGACCGACTGAGCGCATGTATGAACCCCCCCCCCCCCCCCCCCCCCCCCCCCCCCCCAGGCGCATGTCTAAAAAATCAGAGAAAGAGGGAGAGAGCTCCCCCTCCCGGGCACATGTGGCATAGCACATGCGCCTGGGTTGAGGCAGTGGGAGCATGTGGCTTTGGCACTTAGCCCAATGTTTTGGTTTTTTCCATGTTGTTAAGGGACTAGGTGCATGTGGTCTCTGCATATGGCCTCCACATGTTTCCAGACTTAGATTATTTTCTGAATTTTCTCCCCTCTCTACACTTTTACTCCGGCAGGAGAAATCCTTTTCCAGCGAGGGAAGACAGAGGGGGCACATGTTACCTCTTGCGTTGCTCTGAGGTCGTTCGTAAGTGATGTCTCTCTTGGTCATCAGGTTGTACCTACTATTTATAGTAGTCTAATCAGGTTCGAGTATGGAAAAATGGATATTGTGAGCGCATGTGTTTCCAAGAGGATTTTCGGGCAACTGTTGTTAGTGCATGTGATTCTGGGCGGGGCGAATGTGTCCAACTTGAAGTTTTCAAAAGTTTTTTGGGAAGAAATGCCTTCGCATGTTGCCTCCTCTAAAAATACTCTCCGCATGTTGCCTCTGCATGTGCTCTCTGCATGTTGTCAGACTTAGATTATTTCTAAATTTCAGGCTCCGACTGTCCGCTCTCAAAAGACAGGTACATTTTCAAAGGCCAAAGTCACTGACGCTAGAGCACTTTAAGCCTCTCATCGAGCTATCAAATGAACGATATGGGGTACGGATGATCAACTGCTGAAAATTTTGGTAGTTGTTTACTAGTTTGGACCCTTCGGGTCGATTATTCGTATATGAACTTTGCTCCAGGAAATGCTCGCACGAGAATATGTATCACAAGACATTAAAACTTGTTAGTTAAGGGATTTCAGGCATTTCGGATCATTTCGTGGCAATATGCATGTCCAGTTTCCTTTCAAAATGGCATTTGTAGGCTTTCGAACCCTTTCGGTCGGCTCCAAACAGGGGCAAAACACATTTCAAGGTGCACAAGTAAAGATATGCACCGCGTGACAATTAAACTTACTAGTTAAGGGTTTTCGAGTATTTCGGATTATTTGGCAGCAATACGCATGTCCAATTTCCTTCCTAAATAGCATTCGTAAGCTTCAATACGACTATGTAGGTCACTTAGGGTTAGGGCTACGCTAGCATTTTCTGGGTGGGTTAGGACTGCGCTAGCATTTTCTGGGTATTTCCCGACTCTAGAATTAATTTGAATTGTCATAGATGAACCATCGCATGTTATTTTATCGTGGGTGCGAATTTGAGCCCCAATACAAAGATATATAGTGGTTTGGCTAAATTCCTACTCCACTCCTGGTTAAATCACTCAAACCCAGCTGTACTGGATTTCACTATCTCAATGGTTTTTAATAGGTTCACCATTAACCTTTACAGTCTTACACAAGGACCGAGATGATTAGCCCACACGAGAACTAATCTACGTACACTCCCGCCGGAGGCCCACACATGGACTATGTACCCTCCTGCCGGAGGTCTACACAAAGACTTACAAGGTTTTCTATAAGCTCACCAATAATCTATTGGTTTTCTATAGGTTCACCAATAACCTAGTGGTTTTCTATAGGTTTACCAATAACTTAGTGGTTTGTTATAGGTTGACCACTAATCAATCGGTCCTACACTAAGACTTACGTACATACACTCCCATTGGAAACAGTCCTACACAAGGACTTATTGAAGTTTGGGTTTCAAACTCGATGGACTCTTAAATTAAACTCTTACTGGTTTGGATTGAGCTGATTAGCACTTTCTTGAGATGCTTGATCAATGCTTCTCCTCATTTGAATCAACTTCTCTTTTTTCTCCCCTGACCTTTGATGTCGATATTCTTCAACGATCGGCTACCTTGCTTTGATGTAACTTTATTATTAAAATATTTAATGAGAAGGTCTCAAGCCCAACTAGCTGGACCACAAGTTATGGTCAACCTAGCAAATTAGTTCTAACAACGATCTAAGTTATATTAAACTTCGAATGTTATGTAATGAGGCTGGACAAAAGTGAAGGAACTAAGGCTAAAAACTAAGATAAAACAGTGTTAGACTGTGAGAGGTTGTGTGGATAGCTCGGTTGATGTCTTAATCTCTTCATCGAATGTTGGTTTTATAAGCTTCTGAGAGTGGTGGTCATGCGTAAGTTTCCATGTGAATCCTTAATTACGTATCAACCATGCAAATATCATTGGTTCTTTATATAAGCATAAAAAAAATCATGTACTACCATGTGTATAAGAGATCACGTACACCTCTTGCTATTTCGGTCATGTACAGAAAGCTTTATTGGAGTCTCGTGTTACGACTCTTGCGAGATGCAAGGTTCTTTTGATGAGACTCTAGTAATTAATGCTCATAGAGAGACTTGATTTTATGTGATACTTTACAAGATTAATTATGGTAGACCTTTAGCATTTAATACTTCCACATGCGTAAGTCTCTTACTCCTTTTGAAGTTGATCCATACCACATGTAGCACAGTTGCCACGTGTCACATTCTAAAATATTCAATATGATCATGATCATCTAGGTGTAAACACATTGAACAACTAGACCACACTTGTATTATTATTATTATTATTTTTTTAATCAATGGCTATATACAGTTTTCTATGGTGTGGCTCACTTGATGATTGGATAGGGCTGCTTTTGTACAGGTGATACTCATGGTGGGGCCAACCTATTAGGAAGTCTGGATGCCACAGCTACGTAAGATGTTGGAAGTAATCCATTGGCTGGACTGTAAACTGTGGTCCAACCAATTGGACTTGATACCTTCTCAAATCTCCCACAACAGGAAAACCCACCAAATGAGAAACTAAATCCAATAAACACCAAACAGTTTCTCCTTTCAGTGACAGTAATGTCCATATAAACAATGCTTCCCTCCTCCAAAACAATCTCCTTCAGCATCACTTCTACTATAAATCCACCAAAGTAAGTTCGAAAGCGAGTTTCCATCATCGAAACCTGTCAATCTCCTCGTCTTCTCCAAAGCTGTCTCCTTATCATAAACAGCTTCCATTGCATAAACAAAGCCTTTCCACCCTTCCCCAACACCATTCCGCCACAATGCTGGCACCGTCCATTTCACCAACTCCCTCACAAACCCAACATCAGAAAATAGGACTTCTGTGATCGGCAGCAGTGGCAGCACCTGAATTCCCATTCTGCATTCCCGCCACTCTGGCGGTGCGAACCAAAGCCCGCTGTCTCTCTTGTTATTCCACAACACTCCCACCACCCTGTTCTCCCTACTGAAATCCTCCTCATACATTCCCTCCCCTTCCCTCACATGCCACCATGTCTGTGCGGCCCGAATCTCAAATGCAGCCAGTGTTGATCCAACGGACACCAAATGGGTGTCCCCATAACTCAGACCCATCAATGCTGCTGAATAGTATGCATTCACCGCCTCGCTCGAGCTCTCTTGATCCCGACCATCAGCAAATTCAGTCAGCCCACCAGCCCATGAATGCAGCTTCCACAGATCGAAGCACCTCAAACGCGGGTAATTCGAATTCGATCGTCGGCCCAAGTTCATGAAATCAGCCATCATCGAGTACGCCTGAGGCCGGTACTTCCGGCCCCATGCTGGATTGATCTTCGAAAGCACCGCCATCGCGTAAAGGAAGTACCCCAAATGGTAATGATGATCATTATAGATTCCGAATCCAAAATCGGCCCCTGAATCCGACGATCCCTGTTGGGTGATGATACCGCCCCATTTACGATCATACAGGAAAGCATTCCCATTGAAATTCCCATCTAACCATGGCGTGATCGTGTCCTGTAAAAACTGTCGGACGGTCGGGATCACATCCGGTAAACGGACCTCCTCTGCAATCAATGCAAATCTAGCCACTCGGGCAATTGCCTTCCCATAAAAGTAAGATGAAGACGTTGTCATCGGATTGAATTTCAATCCATCGACGTCTTTCTGGAGGGCGGATACAATTTCCGGGAAGAATTCCTCTCTAACGCCCCCCATCGAATGCCAAGTTACTGAAACTGGATCTGTTTTCAAGATCCATGAATCCCCCACAACCCCCACAAGCTCACCATCAATGCTATTGTACTTAAATTCATCCAGTATAGCTACATTGCAATCAACTTTCGATAATAGCCGTAGATGGAGAGGGTGGGCCAGCAGGAGAAGCTCACCCCACCCCTTCTTCTCCCATTTGTAGTGCAGGCAGAACGGTCCGGTAAACGCTGCATCGCCTGAAACGGGATAGCACGAGCTGAAGCAGTCGAGCACGGTCTCATACTGCCGGGTGGGACCCGGCAGGATAGCAAAACGGACGATACCAGAGAAATCCGATGAAGTGAGGAGAGAGGTGGTGTACGAAAGATTCAATGGGGATGATGAGTAGCAGACCCAGGTCTGGTCGTTGTTGAGCTTGAGAACGTGCTTTGTGTTTGAAGGGTTGGATGTGAGGGAGAAGATGGCATGGACGGTCGAGATTGAGAGACGGGTAGTGGAAAGGGTGGCGCAGGTTACAAAGGGGCAGCCCCTGACGAGGAAAAAGCGAAGGCTGGGGGGGATTTCTAAGGTGATGCTGAGGTCGTGAAAGGCTGTGATGACGTGATTGGTGGGGTTTGTAGATTGGACGGCTGAGATTGTGAGATCGGGAGTGAAAGTTTGGTAAATGAAAGAAGGGGTGGAGAAACGAGTTGGGTATGAGATGGAGAGGGAAGAGTTGGAGGATTTGATGAGATATGGGTGGAGATATTCGGGATTTACACCGAGGTTCAGTGTATAGTTTTGGAAGAAGGAGTTTGTGGGGAGAGGATAAGAGACAAGGTCTGGAGAGAAGAAAAGGGTAGGGTCTGGAAGCACTGAGGATTGGGTCTGTGGGAAGAGGAAAGGAAGGGATGATTTGGGTTTTTGTGGAATTGTGGGTTCAGGTTCGGGTTCGGGTTTGGGTTCGGGTCCGATTTGGGGTTGGGGTTTGGGTTTGGGTTTGGGTTTGGGTTTGGGTGGTGCGTCGTTTTTGAGGATTTTTTTGAGCTGGTGTCGAAGCGTCCTTTCGAGTTTTTTAAGCATTTTCGGGAAATGGCGATTTGACTAATGACTTTTTGGAGTTGAGGTGGTTGTGGAAATTGGTGATTTTGAGGTGATGGACGGCTGGAAATGGAGGTGGTGGTGGGGTTTGATGGGAGATAGGATGATGATGAGGGTGGTGATATCAGAGGAGACAAGATCGAATTCCAGGTATAGGAGATGTACGTGTGTTGTTGGGATTGAGATGAGATCGAATTGGAGGGGATTTGGAATATATATGGACGGTTGGGATTCTTGACTGAGGGACAAGGGATTGAGTGAGGGAAGGAATTCAGGCAGGGGGGAAGGTGGGCCCGGGCTAGGTGGGTGTACAATCAAATGGACGCGGATTAGGTGAGGGAGGGGATGGAGCTTGAGCTGGGATAGGTAGGTCCGAGCTAGGTGGGTCCACCTCAATGTATGTGTTGTATATCCTAGTTGTCCATCGGTTCTGGCAAATCATTTTTAGGGATAGTCCAAAAAAAATTGAGGAAGATTCAAATCTCAGGTGGACCACATGATTGGAACTGAATTCCCACCATGAAAAACCGTACCGGGGGCTATGAAAGTTTTGGATAAAGCTGCTATTTGTGCCCATTATATATTATACATCAGGCATTAGGATTTTTTTTTTTTTTTTTTTTTTCTGTCACGCAATGCACCCACCCTTTTAGCTGAGCAACGCATAGGGCTCTCAATGGGTCGGATCTTGATCGAATACAATTGGATCCGGCTCTAAGTCTGAAAATCTGTAGACGGATGCGGATTAGATTTGGATCCAACACAGATCCAAAAGGTAATATCCATATCTGATCCATTTATAAATAGTTAGATCTATTTTCGATCCAAAATCCATATAACCATCATATTCGAGTTGAATCTAGGTCCCAATCCACCTCATCACAAATCTAAAAAATATATAATGTAATATATTTAATGTAGTAACAAAATGATGCAAACCCCACTATTTACTGGGATATGGTCGAATTGAGATTAGCATTTGTCTCAATTTTGAGAGGTGGCCTAAAATAATTTGAGAGGTGGCCTAAAATAATCAGGAAAACAAATGGCCGGCAGGGATATAACATATACAGTAAGGTGACAATGAGTCGGATCTGGATCGGATTCAGTTGGATCCGGCTCCAAGTTCAAAATTCTATATATGGATTCAAATTTATTTATGTGAATCTAAATCCGGTCCATTTAATTAATCAGACGTATTTTAAGATCCAAATTCGCATTATATGGATTCAGAGTGAATCGGATCTCGGATCTGACCCACTCGGTTAGTCGCACAATGCACCCACCCACCAGTGGGGTAAGTGTGTGCATTCAAACCTGAGAGACCTGCTTTTGAAATGCCTAGGTGTCTTACAGCTGTACTAGCAAGCAAGGCAGGCATTAGGAAGTTTTCAATCATGGGAGTTTGGCAACAAATGTTTTCCTATGGTGTGGTCCACTTGAGATTTGGATTTGCCCCATTTTGGGACCATGCCCTCAAATGAGCTGGCAAAATGGATAAATGGATGGAGTGAATATATAACACATACATCAAGGTGGGCTGCATGGTTAGGACCTCACCCACTAAGATGCGAATCCGCTCCCATCATCATCATCTTGGTTTTACTTGTTTGAGCCAACTCAGTTTCTAATTCAACTCAACTCATATCGAATCTCCTGGCTGGTCACGATCCAACCTTTAAGAAATGAACCTAACCAACAAACCAACCAATGCTTGTAGAAAATATTTGTATTTATATTATTTATACCTATTTATATTCTTAGTTTTTCATTTATAAATTATTAAATAATGAATTATTCTAGTTGAGTCTTCACCTATCTAATCATCGAGGCAAGTTGCATTTTTGAGTTTTTGAACTATGCTCTGTATTCAGGCTAGTTCCAACTCGACCTGAGCCCAAACGACATAGGATGAGTCACCGAGTCAAAAATAAATAAATAAAATTCCGTGTCACTTATTCTTTGGGCTGGTCCATGGATAAAGCTTTTGCATATACTGTTCACGCCGGGTGACTAAATGTGTTGGGCGTCACTTATTCTTTGGGCTGGTCCATGGATAAAGCTTTTGCATATACTTTTCACGCCGGGTGACTAAATGTGTTGGGCTTGAATATGAAAGTCCCAGGCTGGGCCCACATAGAAGGTTGGGCCAATCTTAGCCGTGAATCTTGAGCTCATTGGGCACCAAGCACCAACAAGAGCTGGGCCGGGCTGTGCAGGAAAAGGATTGCTCAATCAGTCTGGTTTTGGGACTGTAACTCAGGGACGGTGAGTTTTTAAATTTTAGTTGGTTTACTTTGAGTTAAGGTATGCCACATGTACCATTTCTGAGTGCCTGCATATCAAGTCTCATGCCCGGCAAGTGTATCAAATAACTCCCTCAATGGAAAACTCTCTGAGGGTGGATTTCAATCCGTTTATATTCCAGCCTTCGTTCCTAAGAAGAAGCAACGGTTGGTGTGAATTGCGAACTTGTGCAGCAGCAACATAGAAATAACGGTTACTTGCATGTGAACGGATAAGGTGTGTCTCTGATAGTGGGCCCACCTTGGTGTATATGTGGTAAATGCCGTCCATATTTTTTGACGGATTATTTTAAGCCATGAGATAAAAAATGAAACAGAAAAATCTCAAATGTGTTGTACCCGTATTTCTGGCGGTTCCAGGAGAGCCAATTAGAGAGGGGTTCCCATTATGAGTATACTTCATCAACTACGCAGATGGGATCCCATCTGGGATCAAATTTATTCCTTGATGCGCCAGCAGGTGGCACTGTGTTTCATGACCAAGACGAGGTCTCCCTTCTTAAATGATCGGTGGTTTACTTTCTTGTCAAAAGCAGCTGAACAACCGCTTTTGATAGGCTTTGAGTAGGGCTGTAAATGGTTGGGTTCGGGGCGGATTTAGCCAAAATCAGACCCGCCCATTTACTAAACGAGTCTGGGTCCAAATTTTAGACTTAGACCCTTTTACTAAATGCGCGGGTCCGGGTTGGGTCTAAGTTAACCCATCATACCCATTTATAAATGGGTCCAGGTGTGGTAGAGGGAGATCCACCCAGACCCATTTATAAATGGGTCAAGTCTAATGGGTCCGGGTCTGGATCAAGTATGCAAGCATTTTACAAGGCTAAAAACCGGGTCTGGATGGGTCTGGGTTGCATGGGTCCCTTGAAACATAGACCAAACCTGCCCACTTACTAAATGGGTTCGGGTCGGTTCGAGTCGGGCCTAATTAAAGGAAACCAGACCCAGACCCGTTTAACAAATGAGTCTGTTCTTGGACCCAAACCCGTACCATTTAACAAATGGGTCGGGTCTGGATCGGATCTAAATGGGTTGGGTCTGGGTACCCCATCGGGTCCGCTGACCCATTTACAGCCCTAGCTTTGAGTCATTGTTGGGCATTGAGCCTTTTCTCATCTAGGGCCTCTAATTTAACCATTCTTATTTTTGCATTCTACTCGTTACTGAGTGATTCGCGCAATGCCACCTTGAGTGACTCTACCTAGATTTCCATCGGCACCACTGCCTCTGTGCCGTATACGAGGGAATATGGTGTAGCTTGAATAGCCATATGTTAAGTCGTGCAATATGCCCACAATACCTCAGGCAGCCGTTTGTCCAAATCTCTCTTGCTTTTTGACACCGTTTTCTTCAAAACTTTCACTAGTGTCTTCTTGAATGATTTCGCCAGTCCGTTCGCCGCTGGATAATAGGGCGTTGAGTAGCAGTGCTTAATCTTGAACTTGCCACACAACCTATCAATTATCGCATTTTTGAACGGCGTGCCGATGTCAGTGACAATGCATTGAGGAATTTCATAGCGGTAGAGGATCGCATGCCGAATGAAGTTTTTAACTTGTCTGGCTTTTACATCTTTCAACGATGTTGCTTCCACCCACTTGGAGAAGTAATCAGTGGCCTCCAGGATATATAGATGTCCGAGTGGAGGGAGGACTAATAAGTTTGATGATGTCTATCCCCCATGCGGCAAAGGGCCAGGACGTGACAGACTGATGCAATTCTTCTAGAGGCACATGGATGATGTCCCCATGGATTTGGCATTGTTAGCAATGCTCGACATAATCGATTGCCTCTTGTATCATCATAGGCCAGTAATATCCCATTCGTCGTACTCAGTGATATAGATTGTTGCCCGCTTGATGTCGTCCGCATTCTCCTCCATGTGCTTCCCCTAGTATATTACAGGCTTCTTCCTGCCCTGGACATCTCAACACTATCCCTTCGTAGGAGCTGTGATACAGCGGATCGTTTAATAGCACAAAAGAACCGACCCATTGTCGAACTTGCATGCACCTCTTGGCTTCATCAGGTAGAAACCCATACTTGAGGTAATCCACGAAAGGTTGTCTCTAATCTTCTTCTGTTATTTCGAAGCAGCTGATGGGTTGTGAACTTGCGACTCCACCTCGCATCTCCAGACATGGCAGGATTCCTCTCCTCAATCGTTATAGCGTGTTGCCCCCAGGGTGCGCTGTTGAGCTCATAATTGTGCATATTCTAACCCCAATTCATCACTCATTGTGCATGATATACATGTTTAAAGGACCAACTTAATACATGATTTGTGATTGTAGGAACAAGATGGAGAGTTCACCATTTGAAAGCTAAATAGAGCTCTTTATGAGTGTTAAAGACCATTAGATCAAGCATGAAGAAAGACCAAAGAAAGACAAGCAAGGAGAGAAGAGAAAAGAAGAAAGAAAGAAAGAAATAATGAAGAAAGAGTAGCCCAG
Organism: Liriodendron chinense; assembly: GCA_003013855.2. NCBI lineage: Eukaryota > Viridiplantae > Streptophyta > Magnoliopsida > Magnoliales > Magnoliaceae > Liriodendron > Liriodendron chinense. The sequence continues at coordinate 660,383 of PVNU02002307.1, forward strand.
ACCGGTCAAGATCGGTCGGCCAAAGCAGCCAGACCGGTTAAGACCGATCGGCCACCCCATACACTTGCTGGACTGATCAGAGAACAAGCCCGACCGGTCATGACCGGTCGGGTATAACTGCTGTAATGATGATTCAAAGAAGCCAGACCGGTCGTGACCGGTTGGCCAGGCCAGTCCGACCGGTCATGACCGGTCGGCCATGCAAATAGGCTATTTCTATTTTCGGGACTCCGAAATCTTCTGCGCAAGTGCGTAGTTTTACGTGAAATCTGGAGTTCTCTTGCGTATTGGACTCCTCCAAGCTATAAAAGGACCTCTTCTCTTCATATCAAAGTAGGCTACAACGTGGGGATTGCTCAGGAGACGGATTCGACTTCGGATTTCTAGTTTTCTTCCTGTTTTAGTAGTTTTTCATGTTTTTAGAGGCTTCTAGTTCAAGGATATTAGAGATGAACTAAAACCTCTTAGCTAGGGCTAAGAGGTAAAGCTTTTGATTCGTTTTTGATGGATTGATGCAACCTAGGTTTCCTTTTGTGTTTTAATTGATGAATTTTAGTTCAATATGAGTTTGAATCAAGTACTATGTTGGTTTTTACTTTGATCTCTTGATGACTCCAGGCTCATGTGATTCTTAGTGATTCTAAGCTTAGTATCTTAGCTTTTGAGCATTGTTTATACTTGTGTAATGCATTGATCTACCATCGACTCCGGGCATGGTAGACGCTTTGATTGCCTTGTATGCAATGGCCTGATTTTCATGTGGGAACTCATGCAACTAAAATTCTTATCTTTTGTATATAATCTGGAATAATTGTTTATTGATTGATTTTGATTTAATTTGAGTTCAAATCATGAGTTGTAATCAAGGTCTAGTGACAGGATTTGGTGAAACTATGGTTGTGAATCTCAACTAGATTGGAAAGAGGCTTGGCCTATACAATTGAGTGTGCCCAAGGCCTGAGCATGGTTGTGGGAATCAAATCAGTTAATAAGCACTTGTTTTAGATAATTGTGATTGAACCGCTTTATATTCCAATCGGATAGAGAAAGAAATTTGATTCTGATTAAGTCATGAGAGACCTAGTTGTGTTGATGCATTGAAACGTATCAAAAGTGGATCCTTGGTGCTCTAGTGCCTTTTTAGATTGAAATTACCTTAACCATTCACTGTTTAAACTCAAATTGCTATTTTACAGTTTTAGCTCTTAATAGGATCTTAATTATTAGTTGTTTTAGACAAATTCTGAGGATACCCATACATAAATCTTTGTGGGAACGATACTCGGTCTTTCCGAATTATTACTACTTCGCAACCCTACACTTGGGGAGTGAAAATGCGCAAGGACTACTATTAAATTAGCAGGGGCGTCTTCTTGCACGTTTTCTCGTCTTCAGGCATACATGATGGTACTATTTCAGAATCCTTCGAATAAAGACTGCACCAAGTAGCAGTACGACGAAAGTTTCAATTTGCACACCTCATATTCCATGGTTAATTGACCAATCACCAATTGCGAGTCTCCATATATTCGTAATTCTCTAATTTGCATCTCTTGGGCTAGCTGCAATCCAATGATCAAGGTGTGATATTCAGCCTCATTGTTCGTATAGGTTGGTGTTATCGTGAAGGAGTAAGGAAGTAGATCTCCCTGTGGGCTGATGAACACGATCCCAGCGCCGACGCCAGCTAGTGTTGCTACCCCATCAAAGTACAGCTACCATGGCTGCAGCCTTCATGGCCTGCTCATCAGGCAGATCATATTGTACCTCTTCATCGTCTGCTACTGGATGTTCGGCTAAGAAGTCAGCCACTACCTGCCCCTTAATTGCCCGTGCCGGTGCATATACAATGTCAAATTTCAATAATAAGAGCGCCCATTTCGCCGATCATCTTGACAGCATGGGTCGGTTCATCAAAAACTTGAGCGGATCCGCTCATGATATCAATGTCACTTGGTGAGCGAGACAGTAATGCCATAACTTCTTCACAGCAAATAACAACACCAGACACACCCTCTCAATGAGCGAGTAGTTGAATTCCTCCCCCATGAGGGTCCTACTTAGATAGTATAAAGCATTCTCCTTGCCATCATCATTCCTTTGTGCCAGCAGTGCCCCTAGTGAACTTTCTCCAACAGTTATATATAGGATCAAGGGCCTACCTTCCATCGGTGTCATGAGCACGGGCGACTTTTCCAACAATTCTTTGAGGGAATCAAACGCCTTCTAACATGCCTCATCCTATTCAAATTGCACACCATTCTTGTTCAGGTGAGCAAAGGGCTAACACTTCCCTGTCAGATTCAAGATGAAACATCCAAAATAAGCTATTCTTCCCTGAAAACTCTTTAGCTCTTTCAGGTTCCTAAGTGCAGGCATATCCCTGATGGCCTTAATCTTTTATGAGTCAATTTTTATTATCCAATGTCTGATCACAAAGCCCAAGAATTTGCCTAATGAAACTCTAAAGGCACACTTTAGAGGGGTTCATGCGGAGGCTTTCCTTCCTCAATCTTTAAAATACTTGGGATAAGTGCTCACGGTGTTGCGCATGATTGTCCGATCTGACCACCAAGTCATAGGCGTAACACTCCACATGCTTATGCATCATATCTTGGAAGATTTCTTGCATGACCCGCTGGAAAGTAAAGTCTATGTTTTTCAACCCAAAAGGCATCACCTTATAGCAGAATACCCCACGTGTAGTGCGAAACGTCGTGGCTTCCTCGTCTTCCGGGGTTATGCGGATTTAGTTATACCCCGAGTCTTCGTCCATGAAGGACATGTCCAAGTACTTTGTAGTGTTATCGATTAATAATTTCAGGAAGAGAAGTGGGAAAACTGTTTCTTGGGCATGCCTCATTCAAGTTTCGGAAGTCTACACAGAACTTAATTTGCCCATTTTTCTTTTTCACTGGGACTATGTTGGATATCCATTGCAAATATAACACTTCTCTGATGAACCCGGCCTAGATTAATTTTCTTAGTTCTTCTTCAATCTTAGGCACCAAATTTGGGTGAAATCATCATTGGGGTTGTTTCACTGTCTTACTGCTCTTTAGGATATTCAAGTGATGTAGCGTGGCAGTTGGGTCAAGGCCCGGCATCTCTGTGTAGGTCCACGCAAACACGTCCTTGTTGTCCTTTAGCAACTATCCATATTTTTATGTTTCTTCTAGTGAGAGTTTGGCACTTAAGTACATATTGCAAGGTTCTTCTATTGTGCCCAGATTGACTTCTCGCGGTTCATTTATGGTGGGTTCTCCGCCGTCTCCGATCTACGTAGGCGCTACAAATGGTTAGACTATTTTAGTAGGTTCTTCCACATCCGCTTGGTTTGTCCGGGTAATGGTTACCATGTGCACATGTCACGTGTTCGACCTCATTCCCAGTCCCTCTCTATTTCGATACATTTTAGTATCTCCTTCATATGGAGTGCACATGCCTGGCCTTGTCGCGGCTTCTTAGTATGAAAACCCCATTCCTTACATCATCTTCTGACTTACTTCATTGTACCACTCTACCTCAATTACTCAAGGATCTTCTCACACCTCTTTCATATCTACATCGGGTGCTGGTTCACTAGCTAGTGCGGAGCATAATGTAATTCCTCGAGAAATATCATCCTTTGGAGGGATATGAAATTGACTGGGGGCCCTAAGGAAAGGTTTTACCCTCTCAACCTTTAGTAATGGGACTGTCAAACGCTCTTGTAACACGCTCATCTGCTTACTTGACATTAACTCTAATAGAGACCGCCCCGGTCATCTTAAGTGCTTTGGAAGGAGATAGAATTTCTTCTGGTACAAAGCTTCATCTTGTTTTATTACCACCTCTTTACGCTCGCCCTATGGCACCTTGTCTTGACAGTTTGGTTCAGCATCCTTTAGAAACGCTTCTCCTTTCTTGGGGTCTTCCTCTACCTTTTAAAAATCTTTATAGTATTGAGCGTCGACAAAGAATGACTCTACAATCGTATATGGTCTCTGATCTTCCGCCACCAGTAGTGGATGCCCCCTCGATTATATTTGAAACACTGGTGATACATGGAGGGAATTATCCCATATTGATGCATCTAACGCCTCCCGAGAAATAAGTTGTAGATAGTAGTAGCGTTAATCACTTAACATGTCACCTTTGTTACTAATTCTTCGATTTACAAGATCATTGTAATGCATCCTAGAGTCTTTTGACTCTCTTAGTTTAAACCTTGTATGATCATGGGGCTGTGGCATACCATTTGAACCCCAATTGTTGTAATGTCTTCAATGGCATTAAATTAGCAGCTGACCCATCATCTAATATGCATCTTCAGACAGCTGTTCCCCTGATGTATCCGGTCACCACGAGTGGTCCGTTATGATCATCAAGATCAATCATCCGGTCTTCTTTCGAGAACGATATGACTGACATGTAGTTCACCACTACTCGGCATTCGTCGCACGGTTCCAACTCCTTGACCCTTTTTTCTTCATCTTACTCTGCCTCGATTTCCAGGATCATCGATTCTCGGACCTCCTCATCGAGTAATGCGTTAATAAGCTTTTCTCGGTATCGTTTGGATAAGCGTAGTGCGTCATATATACTCAACCTCACTGGCACTCTACGAAAATGTCCCACAACGTTGTACAGGACCGAGGATACTGCTTTCTCTTGTCTTATGTTGGTCTATGGATTTCTTGCCTTCTTCAATTCTCCTTTCTTGCTGCTGACCTCTCACTGCAAACTCGTCTGGAGTGACGCTTCTTTCACTTTGATTATCACGCCTTGGGACATGTGTCCCGTCCAATAGCTTTCCCGATCGTAGGGCTACCACAATGACATCTTCACTTGGGACCCGTGAACAGCCGGTCTTACTCCTAAGACCGCTGTCGATACCATGATATACTGTACTTTCATTTGTGCAACCCTACTGTGCTTTTTTACTTCCCTTGCTTCATCCTCCTTTGTTATATCAAGGCGAACTTGTCGAGCTTCCTCGCATCGGAGGCCCTTCCATCTTTTCTTCTCTATCCGATGACACTGATTTTCTAACATTTTGTTACTGCTAATGAGAGTCCAAGGTTCCCCATCTTCTTGAGCCTAGGGTGAGAAACATGGCTGCGACTGCATCGAGGAGCGCTTGCAGTACAAATACCACAATGCCCTTTCCTTTTTTGTATCCTCCGGGTCGAGACTGATGGTTCCTCTACTAATCATCTTTTGTATGACCCTTTTATGGTGAAGCAGTCTTCTGTCAAGTGGCTTACAACCCTGTGATAGCAGTTATACCATGAATCATGCATGCGTCCTACTTCATTCAGACAAATCAGTTCGGGCAACTTCATCACTACTTCAACTAGTTTCTCCATTAAGGGGAGCAAATCTTCCATCTGGAAAGAGCATGGCCCATTGGCTCTATCCCTCTCTTCTATGGAGGCGGGTGGATGGACTTGAAACGGCCTTTTCTCCCATTCTAGTTTTATGGGCTTCTTTCCTTCTCCTTTGTCTAAATTACTTCTTTTCTTGTCACTGAAGTCCTTCCTTTTGTCTGTGTAATTGGTGATGGCAAGGTGGCCTGGCTACCATCTTGTCCAATCACACTTGAAGGGTGCCTTTGTGGCTACTTCTTCCACCAGGTGGGCCTTAGTCACCAAGTCCAGAAATGTTTACAAGTTGATACTTGCTAACCCAAAGGTAATAGCAGGGTTAATGCCCCTCATGCACATTTGGACCTGCTCTTGTTCACTAGGAAGCTCTTTGCACATAGCTCCCGTCAACCTCCAGTGATCGATGAACTTCTCTACTGGCTCTCGTGACCTTTCCTGGATGAATGCTAGATTATTCAGCATCGCTCGCCTCTCGGATGAGAAGAACTTGGTCGTAAAAGCCCCTCGCATGTCATCCCATGTTTTGATCGAGCTTGCTGGCAACTGAGAGTATCACCTAAAGGCTGGCCCTGTTAATGTTGACTCAAACGGTTTGAGGCAGTAATGGGATACTGCAATGAAGTTTCCCATCAGAGTTAAGAAATGCATAAGATGCTCCTTTGGTGATCTGCGACCATCGAATTTGGTGAAATCCAGGCATTTGAAGTGAGCCGAAAAGAGCACGTCATCTACCTCGGGCGGGTAAGGTACCTGATACATATATTTTCCTTTATCCTCCTTTTATTTCTCTTGCCTTATTGCGTTAGCAATGGTCTACGATAGCTCTTCGCACGTGATCTGAACTGACAGGGTCGGTATCATCTCCCTGTGCACTACCCTAGATTGAGCTTATAGTTCTTCCACCGAAGGGATCTCTGCCACCCCTTGCAACTCCTCCATGGATAGGCGGGTTGGCAATGCCGAAGCCTGTGCAATGTTCTGATTAATCGATGTCGTCATCATCTCGTTCATGGTGCCTATCTTCTGCATCATGTCCATCCGCTCCCAGGCTAGATCATTAATCTAGTCTCATAAGGCCTCGTCTCTCTCACCTCCAGTCTCGATGGAGTTAACTGTTGCTTGCATTTCTGGCCTGGCTCTTGATATCAATCCTTCTGGTCCTCTGGTAGCACTGATAGTGTTGGAGACCCCGGTCTTCGATATGATCTAACTGTTAGGAGGGTATACTGTCTTAGGGAGTAGCGTGAACTCTTCTGTGGCTAAGACGAAATCGTTTCTTTCGTCAATGTTTGTTGGTTCCTATCTCATTACTACCTTGCAATGGGATGATCGCCTCTGCTTGTGCCTTGCTGTGTATGCGATGTGTCGTGTTTCTTTCATATTTATTCTTTCCACGACTCTCTTGAACTCGTGGACTTTCCTCCTGCCCTGAACCAGCTGTCATTCTTGTTCTTGCTTGTTAACGACAACTTTTACAATAGGGGTGGTCTTTGTGGCGGGAGTGATGAGAATCCCCCTTCGGGCAGGAAGTTGAATGTGACTATTGTGCAGGATGTCATGCTCTTCAACGGTGGGTGCTCTGTCCTAACCAGTGAACTACGGTGATCGTTCAAACCCAAATTAGTACCATGAGTAGCAGAAGCACCAAGCGCAACCTTTCCTTCAGCGAGAGCTTAAGAAATAGATTAAATGAATTTAATTTTTCCTTAAAGATGAAGGTAAAAATGTTCCCATTGAGAGTCACCAGTTTGGCACCCACAGGTGCCAAACAAGTCCTCTTTGCGCTGTGTTTATTTCCACAAGTTTATGTTATTCGTGTACGCTTTAGAAATTTTCCACTTCTATCATCAAAACTAGAGATTCTGGTATGTTCCCTCCCCAGCAGAGTCACTAGTTTGTTAGAACTACAAATTTCAAAACTCAAGTGAGGAGAAATTCGCTGGTGCTCATTTACATTTCTCATTTGGAGAATCAAGGAATTCATAAGCATTCACAAACAACATACAAAAGTACGCAATAAACAAGGCACAAAGAGGAGATTTTATTCCAAAGATTTTGAATCCTGTACATTCCAGGCCATGGTCCAGAACGAACCCTTAATTACATTTTATAGATAACGCTTGATTAAAAGGCAAAAGATCATATCTGTAATAGACCACATCTTTTCTAGAATGGCCTCCTTAGTCGTGTCAAGCTAATTATGTAAATCGCACAATCTCTATGAGTCTAGTGTCTATGTCCTGTATCGTTGCAGTTCCAGGCAAGATGATTTATCTGTCTCTGATCGTGCAATGCAACTCTAGGGCCTGTCCCTAGGACTGGTAACCTAAGGTAGACTAACTACGACTCTGGACGTCTCATATCATGTCCACAGAAACCCCTTTTCGAATGGGTAGGGCACCATACGACTTAGAATGGTGGTGGTCCTTGGCGTGACAGAGTTTCCTCGCGAGGGCGACTGGTGTTTTAATGATTTCTAGAGAATTTTTTATTTTGATAATTAGACGTAGGATAGTCCCCTGGAGATACAGTGATGACACATTGTCTGGGTTTTACATTTAGGTCGTGTTTATAACAAGCATACTGATGCATTATACTGATTATGAGAGGTCGTGCAATATTTGGATGTAGGGGCTTCCGTAACTGGGTCGACTTTTACACTTAGGACAGTGGGTCTCTTTCAATATAGGAATAAGCGTAAGGGCCCATATAAATATTATTACAGATGCCTTAGGGAGCACATATCCCGAGTAGTTTGTGAACAATTTCAATCATTGAGACCTTCATTTTCATCTAGGACAGTCCCTGAGGAGATTGTGTGCCCCAAATAAGGCTTAAAAGTCAATAAAATAGAGTAAAATGAGCCATAATTGGGCTTAATCAAGCCTAGCTCGTTGTCCAGAGGGCTAGCGCATCAGGCTATGGCTGACATGACGGAGGTCTAACCCAACGTGCCTGTCTCATCGACACGAATGTTAACGAGTCTGTTGACACGTCAGATGTGTCAGGGAACAATCTGACAGTGTCAGGATCCTTAGCTTCTCATTCCTTTATTTTTCCCATCTTCGATCCTCGTCAGTCGGAATTGCTCCGACTTACGCGCCGAGGTTTTCTTCGAGCAAACTCTAATTTGTCAGAAAGTAGCTCACCTGCTGGTGATCAGGATTCGTGCTTCTAGTGACTGAAATTTGAGATTCTGACGAAGGAATAAGGATTTCAACGAGGATTCTTGATAAGACAGAGGGTAATATCCGGGGGTCTCTAATGGACTGGGGTATTTATACCCAAAAACTCTAGGAATGTACGTTGTGACATACTTCTAGCTTCCATGAATCAAGAAGCAATGAATCACGACAAAAGGTCGAAAAACCAGAAAGTTGGGATTGGCGTGTCTGGCTGACCTAGCTGGTGCGTCAAGAGCATCAATGATGGTAAATGTAGCCTCGAGCACGCATATCGTGAAGACCAGTGCGTCAGGCGCGTCAAGCAAGCGCATTAAGTGCATCATCCATACTTCTAACATTTTGTTGACTTCGCAAAAAGATCGACTCGTCTGGCGCCTCAAGCTAGCGCGTCTGGCGCGACAATGACCTCCTTTTGTTGGAACCTTGCCTCTTTGGCGCGTTCTGGGGATCATTGAATTCACCTGCCACATCAATCCTAGGCATGTCTGGTGCACTAGACATGCTACTTAACTTCGCAATTTTTTTAGATGTCAACACTTGCAGACACCCCACCCATTCTAACAATCTGATAAGGCATGAACCACACCTAAACTTAGAACAGTAACTAAACCCTAAACCATAAGCCACTACTTAAACCTTAGCCAAACCTTAGCCATACCCAAGCCTTAGCCAAACATTAACAATACCTAAGCCCAATCCAAATCATAAGCCATGCCAAGTCAAATCCTAAGCCAAACCCTAAACCAAATTCAAGCTAAATTTAATCTAAATTTAAGTCAAATTCAAGTCAAATCCAAGAGGTGCATCAAGGGGAGGCTTATCTATTTAAAAGTCAACTTTCCTCACAAAATTCCCTTGGATTTCTTTTTTATTACATCATTTATCACTCCCAAAGAAAATGAAGAAATGTCATGTGGCACCTCCCTCCCCTCAACCAATCACAAGCTTCCACCCATCCTTTACCCTCCAAACACCCTACAATTACAAGAAAACTACAATGGGGGCTATAAATACCCCTCTCCTCTCTTTAATCTTCACCAACAAAGTTCAAGAGAAGGAAAGTGGGAGTGAAAGTGAGATAGTGAGCAAGAGTCTGAGAGTGAGAGGTGAGCTTGAGCTTTCAAAGACTTCATCCTTCTTAGCCCCCTACCCAACTCCTCTCTTAACCACTTAGCCCACTTAGGTCAACCCTCCCAAGCTATGGTGTACCCAAACCTCCTAGTCATTTCAAGTGCAAGCCAAAGATTGTGCTAGCATCAGCTAGCATTTACATTTCATCAATCTAGCATTCATATTTCATCAATCGCACCATCACTTCCCTTCTCAATGCCCTGCTTCTCTAAGTCACCATTGAATGTATGCTTTGTGAATTATCGGAACTCCGAATCCTGCCACATAAAAAACTCATGGTAGCCTAGTCCTCTTACATATCATTTTGACATCATCACATCTCCTCTTAACCCCCATTCTTTTCTAAACATTTTTTAGACATATACTCTTTGGCTTATCAAAATTTCAGACCTTGTCACATCAGAAATCCGAGTCTGCCTATTCTGATTTTAATACTTTGTATCTTAATAATTTTATCCCCTAAAATCAGCTTACCACACGAAGTAAAGACCAGTACACTCATATAGGCAGAGAGGGTGCCTAACACCTTCCCTCTCTATAACTGAGGTCCTTTACTCGAAATCCCAGGTCACAAATCAGGAGTCATCTTAAAGCAAGAGAGTCTTCAAATTCTCTGGCTTTCATAGATTCTGCAGGTTCTAGCTGACTACGGGATTTGGAGCTAAGTGGTTAGTGGCGACTCCAAGTCTGCCCTCTAACCTAAAAAAAACAAACCCAAAAACATGGGCGCCAATTTTCAGCGTTCATAGAATGATAACTCCATTGGAGACTTGCTAGCTCGCACTAATTAAGACCCGACTCAAAGGAGTGTGATAAATTAATTTCAAGGGATAGTTTGTATACATACATTGACATTTACACTTTGCAGGAAAAAAAAAAAGAAAACAAAAAAAGAGCATCGATCTTCGACTTGCACTTGTCTAAGCATCGATCTCATGTAACCTCAACAAGAAAGAAGAGGAGCCAATTGACTTTGTCATCTCTCGAGCCACCAAAGCCATCACCATCGACAAAGCCAACACCGCCAGTAAATCCGACAACCACCATAACCATGGATGAGGTAGTCCAAAACCTCAAGGTAATGCAAGAGTTGATCTTCTGTCTCGTGCCAAATGTGATCGAACCAAACACACGGCACCACAACCTAGTGTTCAAAATAGTTCAGTTACATAGTTTCCCCACATACAACAAATGGCATAAAATTTCTCAAAAGTCCCTTTCATTAAATCATAGATTTCCTTTTACATGTATATGTCTCTCTATCTTTAAAAAAACAACATTTTACCGTTCATGCACCATTTAAAACGAGTGTATAGACGACCAATAACCTCAAAGTAACCTCTCAGTGCTCCTTAGAATCATCGCCAGGTAAGCCTCTATCCCTGGACTCGTAAAAAATCAATCTCTGCAATCAGCCAATAGTCGCCCAGACATCTCCTCATAGTGGCGACGAAGAATAAAAATCTCCAACAACAAGTGGCCATGTGTGGCAAGCAAGATGCCTATGTCTATGAATGCCCGCTCCTTAAAAGGTTCATATGAACCAGTAGTAGAGCCGATGTCTCCTAGAATGTCCAATTATTCCTCATCATCATCCAAAAGCCAACCAGGGAGACGACAAAACAAGAACTGCTCAATGAACCAGTGTTGGTAGGGGGTGGTCGTCATTAGGAAAGCTGGAGGAATAAAACCAAGCATATCGGTAGTCAAGCATCCGCACTATAATGACTCTACCTCTACCCTAAGGCCAGAAAAATAGGGATGACAATCGATGCCAGAAAAAGGCGAAGAGCTTTATGTCCTGCTCATATCAAAACTGCCGAAAAAATCAGATGGGATGATAAGAGACATAAGATTGAAAGCCTACCAGAAGGAGTGGAAGCCGTCGTAGACTACAGATAATGGATGGTCCGGTAATCCAAGAAGACTCTAAAAAAATATCCCATCTCCGCAGCTATGAGAACATCCGCCGGTACAAAGGCTCACTCATCCAGACAGTGCTGGGGGAGGCTTCATGATATGGTGAATGATATCCGAGCAATGGGTATCAGGGAAGAACATATACAGGAATCATCATAGAAAGTCTCTCCCACAACCAAACCTGACAATATTAGAAAGGACTTAACAAGCAAGCTACGTCATGCTATGAAGAAGCATTCAGGAAAGCAAAAAAGATAATGAACTGAAAAATACCTAAAGGAAAAAGTAACAACCGCGAAGAACGCGGGTATAGGCACAATCTGTCAGTCCATGAAACAACTTAGGCAAAACTATAGAAGCAATACTCTTCCGATGATTTTCCCTACCCAAAACCTCAAGAAGTTGCAAAGTGGAAGACCATCGCTAGCTCGAGAAAAGCACCTCAGCAATCATGCAAAACATCAAGGCAGCACGAGAATAAGTGGATCTCAGGAAACCCTATTCGCTCAAGAACACGTCATAGAGAATCTCCAAGGAGAATATTACTACATCTCGACCATCTGTTGTCGCCTGAATCAAATATGGAATACCAAACTAGTTCTTAGGGGTAGAGCTCTGCCCCTGACGTTTCCCTGGGACATGAGGGAAGCAATCCTAAAACAAGTTAGTTAATCGAGAGAACTACTCTATCATAGGTCTCATCTCCATGTCATTGAACATAAAAAGGTTCAATGATGGGGTCCAATCTGTCAACGCAGCTCCAAAAATCCTCTAGTATATATCAACTTTTGCAAGATGAATGAGCCCCCCCAAAGCAATAGTACTCAAGCTCTTTACGCTCATAATCAGACAACTAGTCAAGCCACTCCAACAAATGTAGAAAACACGAAGGTCGAGGAAGCAGCCGACATGTACGCACAAGCACGCCCTCGATAATGGAATAATCTAAAGGGAACAACGGCTCCTCAAAAAATGGTATTCCGGTGTCCCGCAAGTATACTGGCCCAGGCTGAAAATGTCTAGGAGTCCCAACTGTCTCCTGAAGAAAGTTTGCGAAAAGATGCCGACTCTGGGAAATCTCTACATCTAGGTCAACCATGTACAGGTAACAGTACATCGTGGCTGACCTCTTCCCACTGCTCGACAGCATCAAATCAAGACTCTTCAATCTTGAAGGTAGATGATGATCAGCCCCTGCTAATCCACTCGGATATGTCTGGCACGATAAAGGATGACCACTCAAAAGACAAGGGACCTGGGATCAACGAAAATCCCCCGACCATCAAACTATCCTAGAAAACTGCGCCACAAGCTCATTTAAGCCCATCTGACCACCTGCAAGGTCATCCAATCCAATTAAAGCAATTAGTCTTAAATCAACACCGACAAGAAGGCTATTTGAACCGTTAAAAGGAGCATTCGTGGGTGCCAAGGGGAGATTATTTTAACTCTTATTTTGACTTTCACCTGTTCCCCGGTGCGAATCAGTTGTGTAAAGTTAGCATATAGGTACGAGATCCGATATCTTTATGTGCTTAGGTTTGTTGAATTAACCATTATAGAGATTTGTTCTTCATAGTCAATGTGTGTTTTCATTTTGGCAGTCATAGCTCTCCATCATCCAACGTAAGCTGATAGAGACTCGTTATTTATCTACCTAAGAGATGTAAGATCACCCTTTTAGGGTGGCGATGCAGATCGTATGAAAAATGATCTATAGATTCGCTGAAAAGTTATTCCCAGGTTCTGATCTGATGGTAGGCGGGTGATGTATACCAATCGAGCAAGTCGCCTTTCAAGAATTTTTTGAAATAAGTGAATTAGTGCCCCATTATCGTCTGCCATTGGGCAAGCTCACTACGAAGGCTTTTAAGTGAGCGGTGGGGCATCCCATATCATCGTACCATTTGAATTTGAGTACTTCAAAGTTTGGTGGCACCCTAGCATCCTGAAAGGGACAAAGTTTCCTAAATTTAGCGGATGGGAGATCCACCCCATGTTGCTTTTAATTAAAGCTCGCTTCTATAGCCTTGAGTTGTTCCTCAAAGTGCTCCTGAAGACTGTTAATTTTAGAGGGCTCTGATTAAAAGAAGCTTACCCGACCCTTGTGATACTTGATTTGCTTCTTCTTCATAGCGGTCGATTTCCTTGGCGTTTCTGTGATTCCTGGCAAAGGGATTTGACTGGGTTAGAATTATGAGGGGGATTTGGACAAAAACCTAGCTAACTATGGGGTGAGGTTGGCTATGGGAAGTACATGACGGGGAAGTAAATGTTGAGATTGACTGAGATGTTAATGTTGTGGTTGACTAGAAAGTAAATACTCTGATTGGCATGCATGCATGTCATGTGGAATAATCGTTAGATCAAAACTGAAATTGCGGTTTTACCGCTAGTGAGATAAGCTTGAAGGTATGCTTATGTCCTAGAGGGGGGTGAATAGAACTTTTAACAAATTCTTTGCCAATTAAAAACTCAAGAACAATTTACCAATTTAATATATGTAAATGCACGTAAATTGATCACACAAGGTCTTTCTAAAAGATCAACTATACTAAAGGAGGCAATTAATCAAACAGTTCATATGCATACTTGTATTAATCATTCAAAGATGACATATGAGCATTTTGTCAAACACAAGATGGGCATACAGTTAAGCACTTATAAGATTAATAAACAAGGAACAGTAATAGACAAAATGTATTCACCACATTGCACACGATGTATAGTGGTTCGACGATAAGTCTACTCCACTCCCGGTTCAAGTACCCAACTCCTTTGAGTACACCGGCATTCACTATCGGAGGTTTTAAATGAGGTTCACTTCTCAACCTTTACAACTTACACAAGGTTAATGCCTACACAATGACTCCTCAACTCCTACACAAAGACACGCACGTATTCTCCTGTGTCGAAGGCCTACGCAAGGACTTACACGTCCTACTCAAGGACAACTCCGAGATTGGATCATAATCTCTAGACCCCAATCTCAACAAGAATGGGGAAATGGACTCTATAAGCTTAAACACTTACAAGAGATGAGTCTCGATTCAGCACCGTTGATGAGTAGCTTCAGCTTCCACGAATACTTTAGCTCCTCTCTAAGCTCCCACGATCAGCTACCAATGCATATGATGTTCCTAGACTAGTGCCGGGTAGGTGAGAGAAGGTATTGATGTTCCATATGCCTATTACAATGTAATGGTTAATGAAGGAACCATCAATCGGATCATTCAATGGCTATAAATGACTTCAAGATGAAGATTTAATGATAGGGACAGTTATGAATGACATGCTTGAGTTCATTGTTCAAACCGAGCTTTGAATACTCAATATAGTGCCATTAATGGCTAGGTTTGAAGGATGAACTCAAGATTAGGATGAGCAAAAGAGAATAGATGAAAGTCTTAATAGCCTCTCTTAATGCCCTAAATGGGTGTGCAAGAGATACACTCAAAATCCTCGAAATATGCCTTTATAGGATCTAAGAATCGGGCTCCAACGGATAGAAAACAGTAACGTACGACCTGTCTAAGAACCCCAAGGACCGGTCTTAGTTGAGCCTGAGGTCTCTGGACCTTTATGAAATGAAGCCCCTGAGGTCTTTGGACGTTTTTGGCCCATTTGCGACCTGTCGTGGGAGGTCAGCGACCGGTACTCAGACCGGTCTCCCTTTAAACTATTTTTCCCAAGGCTGCTGGACATTTTTCGTCCATATACGACCGGTCGTGTGACTGGTCTTAGGAGACCAGTGACCGGTCCTCAGCCAAACAGGGATGAGGTTTTTTCTCTTTGAAAAGCTTCTATCTGAGTCCCTGCTTCAGCCGACCGATCGCCCTGACCGGTCGTCAGGCTTAATTTCACGGCCTGAAATGAGGTGAACTCCATCGTTTTTAACGGTGCACATAGAGATGGTTTTCCTATCTTTTCAACTGATTGGCACTTACATAATGGAGGTCCAAGACTGATCATCTTAACCTTAAGTCCTTGGGTCAACTGGCAAACATAAAGTGTGATTTGAATGCCATAGACTTGGGTGTTTTGGGATCCTATAGGCTGTCTATATGCAACTTACCTTCCGAGCTTGATTTGCCTTGAACTTGAGTGCGGAAAGCTGCTTTAGCCTTCAAGTCTTGAGTCTGCAATCTTCGTCGGGGCTCACAAGACTTGACTGACTCATACGTTCATGCAATTGACAATATAATGCACAAATCAGTGCACTAACAAAAACCACTGAGAAGAGGCTCGCAGGAAGGAGTCTCAAGGTCACGAGGATGACAAGATTGGTAAGATGATTGGAATGGCTTGAGGAGGCACAAGAGGGTTCTTTACGGTAACGTGACATCGTACAAGTAAGGTAAAATGTAGAGGAGAGAAGAAGACAAGCAAGCATCTTAAACCATGAGTGGGCCCGACAAGTCCAAGACATCATTAAGAGAAGATCAAGCAATCACGGGGCATGATTTGGCCCATGTAATCTGTGGATCACATTGTTAAAGCACCAAATCAAGTAAGGGCAGGCCACAACTCATCTAAATAGTTCAGATCATCCCCCCTAAGGCCCAACCATTAAAAAATGGGGCCCACATGAAATAGGCAGTAGTGCGAAAAAGGCCTATGGCAGTTCGCTTAAGCAATCATGAATATAAACCACAACAAGGTCACCCATAGCGGGCCCCACGATATTTTAACCCAATCAGCAGGGTTATGTGTAGCTGTTTGTATCAAGTTAAGTTCCTACACGTACATGGGA
Organism: Liriodendron chinense; assembly: GCA_003013855.2. Taxonomy (NCBI): domain Eukaryota; kingdom Viridiplantae; phylum Streptophyta; class Magnoliopsida; order Magnoliales; family Magnoliaceae; genus Liriodendron; species Liriodendron chinense. The sequence goes on from PVNU02002307.1 coordinate 676,741, forward strand.
GAGCCCCCAACAATTATAGTGGGACGGCTCATCCAACGAGGCTACAATCAGTGCATGTTTTCAAAATAAATAGCAAAGGGCAGGTTTGAGCAGAAAATGAAAGAAAATATGGAGAAAATGGGTGCTTACCTAGAGAAAACAAAGAAGATGCTTAGAGAAATGGCCATAGCTCTTGTGGTTCAGGGGTTCTCTACGTCTAGTAGCTTTCTACACGTAAGATCAAATGCGTTGGTGATTTGGCCAAAATAAATCCAGCTATGATTGTGACCCTAGAAGCATTCACAATCGTGAAATTATGTATTGGATCAACTAAAAATCATTAAAAATAGAAGGCCGAATAAAATCGCTCAGGAGTGCCATCGCATGCATGTATAGGTAGACCTTTTTCAAATAAGGCTTGAAAAAGACTTGTTAAATGTTTTCCAATAGAGAATCCTTGATGAGTGTTGTCCCTAAGTAAAGCCTCTGAGCAATAAGATTTGAAAAGATTTTTTTTTAAATACTACACGCATGATGTCCCAGGCACTAAGAAGTCTTCCATGCTTCTAGACGAGTACTAACGGAATAGGGAACTTGCCTTTAGTTTTTTCAATCTTTTAGTTTTACCAAAGTCATATGTAGTTATATGGCGGCCAACATGAACTTTCAATGTCAGTCTGATTACCTTGAATGTAAATGTCGCACCTATCATTGCAACCAAGGTATGACAATCGTCCTTTAAATGTTTAAATAGTCTATTATAGCTTAAGTGTCAAAATCAAGGTTACCTAGGTGTACCAAGTTAGGGATACCTATCGAGCTTAACAATCACAGTGCAATAGTTACATCCCCTAAGGTTGTAAAGCGCAAGACAACTACCCATTTTGATAATAAACTTGCAGACAGTCCTAGGGCAACCGTGTAGTAAGGTAGAATCATTTTCTTAATCCAAATTCAATAATCAAATTCTCATAAGGCCGCAAAGTGTAAGGGTAACTACCTCACAAACAATCTTGATTTGAAGACCATTCTAAAGAAAAATGCTTGTAACAATGAGCATACTGTGATTGGATCTTGTAAGGACATAAAGCGTAAGGTTGATCACTGCATTACCATCAACCCTTGGGTACACCTGAGTTCCTCTTTTTATCGAATAATTCACTAGCGATGACATTTTGGTTAGAATAGACTCGACTACGTCTACGCCTGACTAGGATGGTGGAGTGCCTATCGCTTTGGCATTCATTTGCACCTAACATCTGCCAAACAGAAGCATCTGTAGATACCACACCCAAGATAAGAGAGCTACTCCATATGGTCCAAGCTAACCTGTAAAACTAAACTTCTATTTTACTATGAAAATACTCAAAAGCCTAATTTAGTCGATTGAGCAACTCTCTTAAATCCTTCAGAACCAAGCCTGATGAAAGATCAAAAGTTAATGGTGTACGCAGGAATTGAATTCCCGTCACCACCATTCACCAATCAGAGTTTAACCTGTGGCATCATGGGTTCTTGTATGGCAATGCATCTCAAAATACGAGCTTGGTATGGCAACGGGAATTCAATTTCTATTTGTGTCCAAAGTCAAACACACTTAGCACACAACACAACAGCCAAAGGGGGATCGAGATTCGAGATCAGCTACATTAATGGCCAATAGGAATCCAATTTCCACTGACTTTCTCTATATAACATGCTAGCCTCACTCAACCAAAGGGGCTAGAGGAGAGAGAAAAGACCAACTGGTGAGAGTGGGAGTGGAACAAAGTCTAAGAGGGAGGTTGAGAAAAAAGAGAGAAGATAGACGAAAAGAGAGGAAAAAGAGAGAAGAGGGAAGAGAAGAAAATAAAAGAAGAGAAAAAATAGTAAAGTTATATTTTATCAATCCTTGTCCATTAGGAGTAAGGTCAGAATGTGGATATTCAATCATCTCTTCCATCAAATAATGTCAAGGTGCAGAGTTACATTAACTTTTATTCTTTTTAATTACAATAATACCATGTCTTAATTGTTCGCACTACATGACCAAGGTCGTTGTTGAGCACCCATCTCCACAATCATGATCGTTGTTGTTTTACTTTAGATTTTTTTTTCTTCGAGGTTTGGGCTAAAGATTAACTTCTCCTACTCTGCATTTCTAGCCTCAGTAACAGTAATTCTCTATAGCTTGGTAAAACTCCTAAAGTTTCTAAATCCCATAAAGTAAAGACTGCATGAGTGTGAAGGCAGAGAAGGGTACCTAACACTTCCATCTCTGTCACTAAGGTCCTTACCTAAGAATCCCCGCTCACTGACCAACTACAGGAGATTTAAATTGGAGTCTTTGATTTTTCAACTCGTAGTGATTCTACAATGTCTAGCCAACCATGGATTATTGTTAATGCACTGATTTGTGCATTGTATTGTCAATTACGTGATCGTTGAGTCAGTCAAGTCTCGTGAGCCTCGATGAAGATTGAAGACTCAAGACTTGAAGACCAAAGCAACTTTCCGCACTCAAATTCAAGCCAGATCAAGCTCGGAAGGTAAGTTGCATATAGACAGCCTATAAGATCCCAAAACATCCAAGTCCATGGCATTCAAATCGCATTTTATGTTTGCCAATTGATCCACGGACTTAAGGTCAAGATGATCAGTCTTGGACCTCAATTATGTAGGTGCAAATCAGTTGTATAACATAGGAAAATCATCTCTATGTGCACCATTATAGATAAGGGAGTTCACCCCAAATTCAGGCCAGGAATTGAGCCTGACGACCGGTCATACGACCGGTCGGCTGAAACAGGATCTCAGACAGAAAGCATTTGAAAGAGAAAACTCATAAAATATCTGACTGAAGACCGATCTGAGGACCGGTCACTGGTCTCTCAAGACCGGTCGTGCGACCGGTCGTAAATGGACGAAATTTGTCCAGCAACCAAATGGGAAATATAGTTTAAAGTGAGATCGGTCACTGACTACCCACGACCGGTCGCAAATGGACCAAAATATGTCCAAAGACTTCAGGGGATTTTTTCATATAGGGAGACCGGTCGCACGACCAGTCGTCAGACCGGTCGGAGGCACAGTCAAGACCGGTCGTTGGGCTGTTTAGACAGGTCGCACGTGACCGTTTTCTATCCGTTGGAGCCCGATTCTTGGAGCCTATAAAGGCATATTTCGAGGGCTTTGAGGGTAGAACTTGCACACCCATTTAGAGCATTAAGAGGGTAGAACTTGCACACCCATTGAGTATTTAAAGCTCGGTTTGAACAATGAACTCAAGCATGACATTCATGGCTATCCCTATCATTCAATCTTCATCTTGAAGTCATTTATAGCCATTGAATGATCCAATTGATGGTTCCTTCATTATCCATTGCATTGTAATAGGCATATGGAACATCAATACCTTCTCCCACCTACCCGGCACTAGTCTAGGAACATCATATGCATTGGTAGCTGATCGTGGGAGCTTGGAGAAGAGCTAAGGCATTCGTGGAAGCTGAAGCTACTCATCAAAGGCGCTGAATCGGGGCTCAATCGTCTAGGTATGTCTAGTTTTTAAGAGTCCATTTATTGAATCTCTATTCCCTGGATTGGAAAACTCTGGCGGGAGTGTACGTGACCATCCTTGGATTAGGATTGGTGAGAGTTTGAGATCTAAACTCGTCAAGTCCCTGGATTGGGCCATCGGCAGATGGTAAACGAGGTCCTAGATCAAAGGATGTCAAGGTTGATGGTTAACCTGATTTAAAACCAAGACTATAGTGAAATCTGGTGGTCTCATAGGTTGAGATCGTGAACCGAGAGTCGAGTAGGGAAACCAAACCACTATAAATCGTTGTGCATTGTGAGATTGAATGATTGCTATGTGTTGAATGATTTAGTCAATCATGAATGATAACTGTTTGATGAAATGCCTATGATAGTCCTTGCTTACAAATTGCTCATATAAATGCCTTGAATGTTATTGTGATAATCTTAGTTGATAAGATTGACTTGATTAGTTTTTAATTGTAATTGGAATTTAAAAAGTCATATTCACCCCCCTCTAGGACATTAGGCATATCTCCAAGTATCTTTATAAGCGGTAAAACCGCAATTTCAATTATGAGCTATATCAGCTAGTTGCCACTACAAGTCAAGCAAGAAGTAATTGCAGGCCAATTCACACACCCCCCATCGCAAAACATGGTAAAAAGAAATGCCTACCTTCACAAAGTCAACTCACTCCTGGACGCGTCGACATAAAGATCCTATTGTAGCATTAAAAGCTCATTTGGCTAGGAAATTTGATATGAATAATTTGGTTGTCGTTAGTCTGGTTTTTAAAATGATCATATTTAAAGAAAGGAAGAACAAAAAAATCTAAATAACTCAAAAGACTCAAATTGAAAGAGTTGTGTACCCCTTCAATAGGAGAAATTCTAATCTAGTCAATACTTCATTTCCTAGTTGCAAGTTGTCATCGTATTAGTGTCCTAGCATAGAATTAAAAAAATCATATATATCTCAAGTACCATAGTCATTAAGTGTAGGGAGCTTCATGTTTTCCATGGTTGGCACCAAGGCAGACATTATTCAAGCAGTTGAAGCAAACAGTAGGTACATGGCAAATCCACATAGAGATTATTTGACCGTGAAGTGAAACATTCATCACTTGAAAGGTACTTCTAAGGTAGCTATTTGTTATAGTTGCTAAAATTTAACGTTGGTTAGAATTGTAAAAGGAAACTATTTTAGAGGTGATAATAAAAAAAGACCTATCATTGGTTATATTTTTTCTTCGGTCAATGGTATGGCCAGTTGGATATCGAGATTTCAGTCAATTGTGACCTTGTCCACTATGGAAATAGAGTACATAACAGCTACAAAAGCATATAAAGAAGGTATTTGGTTGAAGATATTGTCAAAAGAATTAAAATTTAAGCAAAAAATGGTGGTGATTTACTATGATAGTCAAATTACATTACTCTTAGTTAATTAGAATTCGATATTTCGTGCTCCGACCAAGTACATTAATGTTCAATATCACTTTGGTGAGTTATACTAATAAATTCTCAAACAAAGTCCAACCCGTCCAATAATGTGCTTAAATTTTAGGCCTTAGCAAGCCAGGCTTTAGTATTCCATCCCCGCTGCAGCCCCAAGGCCCAACCGGCACGGCCAAACTAGCCCACCGGCCATGGACAGAAACCTGCGTCAAATTGGTGGATCCGGCTCTTTTCCATAACATTGAAACCAGCACCCACCAAAATGAGGAAATGATTGATCCAGTCCTCCCAAAGCACCATAAATTATAGATTTCCAAGTTTCATTGGGACGTTTGACTATCCAACCGATCAATCTGAGCTGTCCAATAGGCTTCAATCTGAGCTGTCCATTGGGAGAAGCCTAATAGACAGCTCAGATAAAATGGACAGTCAAGAGCATCCCATCACTGGGCTATAAAATGGACAGTCAAGAGCACTATAGAAAAACGGGTTCAATAAATAATCTGAACCATCGACCCATTTGGGCTTATTATGGATTACTTACGGTTCACAAGAATCGCTTCCATCACCATCCAAAACATCCCATTTGTGGCTTGAAAAATAAATGGTCATAAGAAAATAAGGCCAATGTATGGACGGATCGGATAATCAGATTGATGATTTTTTTTATTTTTTTTATTTTTTTGGTAGCCCGTGAGGTCTTTGCAGCACCTAATGGACAGTCCTGATAGATCGATAAGACTGTCCAAGTGTCCTGCTGCAACTAGGAGCACCATAACTTATTAAGATATAGGAGCCATTGTAAAAAATAATAATAATAATAATAAATAAAATAAAATAAATTATAATTCTTGGGAATTTCTCGCTATATTAATTTGAGATTTTTCTCAGGAGATATTATTGGGAAACTCTCACCAAAAAAAATTTTAAAAAAATTTGAAAATATTTTCCATAAATTAGTAAAAAAAAATTCGAAATTTTAATATATAATTATAAAATGAATTACTTAAGATTCTATTTTTTTTTTTTTTTACTTTAATATCAAGAATATCAAAACTACTGACATTTTGAAAATATCGTGATAATATCAGGAGATTTTCAAAATCTCAAACATATATATATGTAACCTTGCTAAGGGCACTGGATCATTTATCGAAGAGATAATACAAGAAAGTAGGAAGAAGAAGAAGCAGAAGAAGAAGAAGAAGAACTATCTCTAACCATAGTAACAAGTTTCTTAAAATGAATAGAAAGAGTAGCAATATTCTCTCACACAAATCCATTTCCCAAGAGAAGTTCATGTAATTGATTCTCTCCACATCTATTCACTTCTTTGCAATGAAGCACTAAAAGAAGGAGCTACATGAACAGTAGAGTGCACCTTACTACCACCCAATGAAAACCCACATGGCCCACCTCTCCCATGATAGCTTTGATCCTCAGATCCTACCGTCCAAATTCACACTACTATCATGAGATGAACAAACTATTGTTTCATGTACACATGAACTGATGTCACTGAAACCATAATCATCTAATCTCTTTTGATGATCTTTTGAAACATGGGCATGCATTGATGTGGCCTTTGCATGGCTTCTCATGATTGCATGGTGGAGGAGTTGATAAAATCTAGGGTTTTTTGATAGAATGGTACACTTCCCTTCATTGGTCATGTTGGTGTCGTTGGAAGGGAAGTTGGTCTTTGCATTCCTACCTCTTAGAAGCCTTGCAGCATTGTCATAAGCCATGGCAGCATCTTCAGCTCTATCAAAGGTTCCTAGCCAAAACCTCAGCTTCTGTGAAGTATCCTTGATCTCAGCCACCCATCTTCCAGAGGGCCTCTGCCTCACACCAACGAACCTTGTATGGGTGTAGCGTTTCTTGGGGGGCTTTGAACTTGTTTTGGATGAAGCTCCTTCGGGTTTTGAGGGTGGATTCGGACATGGTTCTTGTGTTTGTGGTGAGATCTCTTGGCCATTGATGCAGTCCATGAGTGAGAGAGAGAGAGAGAGAGAGAGAGAGAGAGAATTAAATTGGAAACATAACCATACATATATAATGGGGCAGCAGTAGGGCCCACGTGATGTATTCACGACATCAGACCGGTCATCAGATGTGTTGGCTTCCGCTACATCCACGGCCCAAATTGAAACTCAGGTGAGCTACAGAACAAGGGATAAGTTGAGAGGGAATTCCCACCCTTGATTTGAGTGGGGTCCACCATGTTGCTTATATAGAACCCAGGCCGTCCAGACCCTTCATCTTCCCTCGATGAAGTCTTTAAGGCTCCTCCCAAATTAAGGTTGACCCCCCTTGTGAGAATCAAGGGTGGGTATCTCCTCCCACCCTGTTCCATGCATATTCCGTGGCCCACCAGAGTTTTGAGTCAACCAGATCTTTAAAACGTCGGTGTAATCTGAGGGGACACATCCGATGGATGGATCGGATGTGATAATACACTACGTGGGCCCAACATCTGCCCTTAACCATATAGGAGCTCACTTCATATGTAATACAGATGTTTATGAGTTTTGGCAGCTCCCACATGGATCATACGTGCCTATCTCAACCGTTCGTGGGAAATCTCAACATTGCATAAGGTGGCACTCACACATCATGGTGGGCCTCACATAATTCAAACATATGATTATTTCAATACCTTGGAATATATGTTTCATTCTCTTAAAAAATAATAATAAATAAACTTTGAGGGTGGGATTTGGATTATTATTTGATTTGGTCATCATCAGCACCTGATCATTCTAGCAGCCATGGCATATTCTCATGGGAGAATCCAGTTTTAAAATGCCATTTAGTTTAAAAGAAACTACGAAATTGACACTGTGATGATACTCTTGCAGTCTATGATAGTTAATACGCCGGCACTGAAAAGTATGTTAATTTAAAAGAGTCCAAATTGTTGAACCCTCTATAAGTAGGTCAACATCCCAATATCAGATTTTTTGGACGATCTTAAACCATCATAGGTTGGGACTTGTTTGATGAATTTATAGAGTTGGTTATTTATCATATCAACCGTCCAACAAATGTCACTCGTCTATTAGTTGCAACCGTTCACTTGGACAGTCCAATCAATCAATCTGAACCGTCCATTAAGTGCATAGATAGCCCTGATCATCGCATGATCCAATCCATCCTTTATTTGGTCCTATTTTCTATAGCCATTCTATTTGCAAGCCGTAGATGTAATGGGGATGATGGCCAAATAGAAGTGATCTTTAGAATCACATAAGCAATCCATGATGATCCCTAACAAATTTGATGAATCAATTGTTGATTGGGCCTATTTTTGTATAAATGATATTGACGGTTCATCTAAGATGGCATTGATGAAATGGTTAGTATTGGTCAAATCGTATGATGATTGCATGGTAGATCATAGAAGATATTTTGGACCTAATGAATAATCTGTGATGAAGAGCGGGACATATATGTATTCTTGGAATGGTCAGATCGAAAAAAGTCCAAATAGAAATGGACGTAGTCCTTCAAATCTGGAATCAGTCTTATGAAAAGCATAATGTAATTGAGCCCTAGCATGCAAGGAATTCATTCTCTTAGAAAAGACATTATCATTTGAAGTCTGGACCATAAAATAGGTATAACTTTTGATCGATTATTATTCCGAAATGCACAACCTATTGATCTTCATGCAGCAGGCCATTAAGCTCTTTAAGCATTAACTTATATTTAAGTCATTTACTAGTAGTGCTTAGGTGAAGAATAAGAAGCCACTTTCCTGTGAGGGACTCAAATCCAAACCAATAGTCTTTCACTTGAAAGCACTTACAACTTTAAAACTTACTAACATCCAAATGAACCCTAGCTGTTTTACATGTGGTCTTTTTCATTATCACCATCATCACCATCATCATCATCATCATATATATATATATATATATATATATATATATATATATATATATATATATATATATATATATATATATAACCCATGTAGAAGTAGGACCCACACACTATACATTAGGTAATTACTAGGATCTCATGGACCATAGATGCTCTCATTCTATGATCAGAGTGGACTACTATAACAATGTTCTATATACCACCAAAACCATGCAATCACATTCGAGTGTGTGCTCCATCCTTTAAAGCGTTAGGATCGTCTGATCATCGTGATTTTTGGTATATGGCCCATTCATCATACACGTGTACAGCATAGAAATTAAGTGGGAACACATAACTTTCATACTCCCGAGTGTGCTGATTCTCTTTCCTATCCATATCATGCCCGCACGTGCCTTTTTCTAATTTATGATTTAACCAAATCGAAATATCCTGTTCTAGAATAACAAAGGACAAAAGAGGGCCACCCACAATCACCTAGCAGCAACAACCATCTTGAAAATGACCAAAGAGCCTTCAAACCATCTCCCCTGCCAAGTCCCTATAACTAGTGAAACATTGGGCATTTTGGTCATTTCAAAGATTTTGGATGTTGTAAAATGGGGTAGATTAGTGAGTGGAGTACCCTCCAAAGAAAAGAGCCCTCACATTCTGATTAAAACTACCATTTTTCACAAATGATCATGTGCTTCCATCTGTACCATAAGCTTTCCGTACTGCACCATTTTCCAGCCAACCTATCACATGTATGAAAAATCTCAGCCATTAAAATTGTTTGTCTCATGAATATTATCACCTGGCTTGAAATTCGAGGAAATCCAGTCATCAGATGGGCCAAACATTTATGTTAGTTCATATACTGTCCATCCATGATTTCTATGATGTGACCTTCTGGGTGGGTGAAACAGCTCCAATTTCACATCAGTTGATCTTCAGTGTTGGATGACCTTTTTAACCGATCAGATTTCATCATATGTGATTTATTGGCCAGAAAAAGTGTAGTATACAGTAAGTCATGTTACTGAGGGACAGTACCTGACCAGTTCTCCCATTGATGTTGCTAATTACAATATTCTACGTTGGTTAACCCAATTAATACCCATGTGACGTACATCCAATAGCTTACAAACAAAACCCAGACCTCAAAAGTGCTGAAATAAGCATTCCCTAGTGTTTCTTTCTAGGTCAAATATCATCATAGTTCAACACCGTTTATTGAACGGTCATGATCACTGCACACGTATCATGCAAACACCAACATGGCCTGAAAATTAAAGCGGTCAAATGACCCAAACCTTGAACGGTTAAAATTAAACTATCAAAAATCGAAATTCGATGATCAAAATCAGAGGTTAGGATTACCTAATCTGTGTAATTTTTGGGCTATTCTCCATTGACAACAGGGCCTACCAGTTGGACGGTTTGGATTTCTTTAAATGGAAGTCACACCTACGGTGGAAGACTTTCCACGATTTGTAAATGGTGGTGAACTATCTGCGTAGTAAATCCTTTAATCGAATTTAAACCCTTCCACATACCTCTCATGCTTAACTAAATTATTGGTGGGACTTTGTCAGTTTATGGTTGTCGTTGTTAGTCTTAGAATGTGCCAAATACATGTCAGTAATCAGTTGCTAGTCCAATCAAACAGGGAAAGAAATGGCAACTGCATCCTCCTCACGTGTAGAGACAAGGCATACGTGTGAAAGGTTGAGGCCGTTCATCAGGTGATGGCCACTATTTACGCACCAGAATCTCTACAGCACCTGTTTTATGGCCCCCTTCAACACCAGTTTTTAGTAGCACGGCCTAAAAAAATTATCATAGTAAAAAATAGTTATATAAAAGTAGTCAGTAAAGTAACAGTGGTGGCCATGATGTAATATAGACTCAACCAGATTTTGAAATAAATGACTAATAACAACTATTATAGGATGATATATAGCTATACATTTTCTTTCTAAGAAAAAAAGAAAAAAAAAAAAAGATTTTGAGCTATTATATGACCTAGGCATTAGTTATAACAGCCGTAAGACTAGCCTTAGCCGTTACTATTATTGAACACCTTGTATAAAACACCCAACTCTTTGGGACCCACCATATCGTATTTGTAAATCCACTTTGTTCGTCGGATTCAATTGTCGATTCTAAGCCATGTGACAAACTTAGATAGATCCACAATTTAGTTGGTCCACACAGCAGGGAATAATAGGGACGGGATGCCAACCATAGGTTTATGTATGTGGCTATCATGGTGTGTATTTTTAATTTTGATTAGGTTTGACTAAGTTGACCAGGTTGACTAAGTTGGACGAGTTTAACCGGAATGGTTCCTATTACACTCTGATCAACTTATCAACCTCGGGTTGGGTTTCCTAAACCATCACACCATTGGGTATCAAAGTCAAGTCCTTCTTGGATCAAGCATCCAATAATAAATTAGGCAACAACAATCCTACATATGGTGGGAATCAAGCATTATTTAAGGCAAAGTTGGAGACCTTTTAACAAGAATTTCTATGATCAATGTAGGAATCAAAATCAACAATTGTTTATTTAATTGAGGCTATGGAACACAAATATATTCATGGCAATGTACAACCCCACGACCATCAAAGAGGCTCACAATCAATCAATTTGAGGTCCAACAAGTACAACACTTATGCCGAACCATGGGCTGCAACCCTATGGAGGCAAGGCTAATTTAGTGACTCAAATGCTTCTTCATTAGTCAAGTGTTGAAGAAGAAAATTAAATTTATGTGGATCAAAAAGTGCCTCTTCAAAAATCCACCAACTAAGAAGACGAGTGGGCCTATGCAGATAGAATACTCCTTGATGAATCCATCATTGAATAGCTTAATGGATCAACTAATTTAAACGTGCATCAACATATGCCATCAAACTAAGGGAGATCGATCCACCGTTGGATCCCTAGATAGATCCATGGACACATTGATGGCCAGTCTAGAAAGTCTAAATATCATATTATAAATGACTCCGGTAGAAAGTATTGATGGGTAGAAGACCCAATGGTCAAGGAGATGAATACTTTCACAGTCATCCCAAAGTGCACTGATCAAAAGTTAGTAGCACCCAAAGTGCACTGATCAAAAGTTAGTAGCAACTATGACTGATATCATGGCCAAGGGATGTTAATTGAGGGGCTCGAATAGGTACTACTCCCACCATGCATAACGCTGAGGAGACGGATGGGGTGCATGGCACCTCATCATTGGTGGAGAGTCGGTCGGGCCCACATCGATGTGATGGTGGTGCGCTGATGCCCCATCACATCTATGCGGGCCCCACTGCTCTCCACCAATATTGACTAGGTGCCAAGCACCCCCATCCACCTCCTCAGCATCCTAGTGGGGTAGTACCTAATCCAAGTCCTTAATTGAGAGCGTTTGTTGAAGCCACAATCAACATTCCTTTAATTTATGATCATATAGCCATTATTGGAAAAGAGGTAAAGTCGACACCCTAAAGTAACGGGAGGTAAGATGGTGTTTGATAAAGATTATTTTATTAATAAAATTCCAACTCAACATGTAAACCTTCGCCATCGGTTGATGCTAGAATTAAAAAAGACGTGCTACAAAGGTGGATCACCTCATTGTCTAATTTTTCAAGTGGAGGTGTTTAATGTAAGATCACAAGTCAATGAAAATCATATAGGTGGCGAAGACAGAGAGAAATTAGGTCATATAGGCCAAAATGGGGGAAAGGCATAACAAGTATGATCATTTCCATCGTCTATAACTTCGTCGCCGATCATCCATGTTGCATATAAAATGTTGTTAGGAAAGTTATCGGAAAGCTTTTATATCAGCTGCCAAAGTCCATTGGCCCTTTAGAAGATTTTTCAAAAATTGGTCATTTTAGGAGTTAATTTTTTAACCTTAAATCAAAATTTACCATGTTTAGTAACTTGTGGATTTTGTTGATTTTACAGTATTTTAGGATTTAATGAAATCCAATTATATTTATAATTTAGGCTTATATAAATAATATTAAAGGACTTCTTCAATAGACTTAATTCGTCTTTTCAGGATAATATTAATTTTGTTTCTCGTTTTTAGAGATTTTTCTTTCTCCGGAAATTGAATGGAAATTGTTAAAAAGAAGGCAGCAATCTCTTCTCCTTGACCACCCATCCACTCAAGTAGCTTAGTTCAGGATTGAAACACTATGTTCAAGGAGTGTTAAGACCCACCTGAGCTTTGGAATCTAAATTGATTTTACTGGACGAAAGCCGCACACAATAACCTATGATTCGTGTCCTCGCCCAGTGTGGCCCACTTAGTTGTTGAATGGAACTCGGATTGCATAGTGAAGCACACATCACCTCCATCCGTGTAATGTGCTACTAGAAAAGCTCTATGGGCTTTATCCAAGCTCTCTATCCATTTTTCCAGCTCATTTTTGGGCATGAGGCAAAAAATGAGGCAGATCCAAATCTCAAGTGGACAACACCACAAGAAACAGTGGTGATTGAACGCCCACTGTTAAAAACTTCTTGGTGACCACAAGAGTTTTAGATCAAGCTGATAGTTATGTTTTCCCTCCATCCAGATCTATGTGACCACTTCATTACCAGATATGGGTGCTGGAAAATCTCTATGAACTGCACTATGATGCATGCCGTCCATCCATTTATTATATCATTATATTAGGCTGTGAACCCAAAATTGAGGCAGATGCATATCTCAGGTGGACCACACCATAGGAAAACAGTAGTGATTGAACACCCACCATTAAAAAGTTCCCAGGAGACAAACATCAGGTTGATCCAAAACTTTTGCTGCCCCAAGAAGTTTTTAATGGTGGGCATTCAATCACCACTGTTTCCTATGGTGTGGTCCACTTGAGATTTTGATCTGCCTCATTTTTTGGGTAATGCCCTCGAATAAGCAGGCAAAATGGATGAACAATGTGGATAAAACAAATACATCATTGTGGGGCCCACAAGAGAGGCCACTATCAAATTCAAGTCAAGAGAAATTAGCCCTTACTCAAATTAATCCTCATTCACATGTAGAGAGGCTTCTTGGCGAAATGAGCCACGTCAGATGGATGTAGATTCATTGCCCTGGTACGTTATACAATTAATCCTACGTGAGCTATGTGAGGCCTTGAATAGTTTACCAAAGTTTTTAGTGGTGGGTGTTCAATCACCAATATTTCTTGTGGTGAGGACCACTTGAGATTTATGTTCTTTAGGATTTTGAATTGATCCCTTGCACGCGTGAAGCATTGACTACCAGGCTTCCTACTGCATTCCTATCAACATTTACAAAAGTCAAAGTTAGAGCAAAACATTCACATGTCCTCATGTCCTTGAGCTAAGAAAGGGAGCAAAAACGCTAAGCAATTATCTACCAATGCTTTGACTTTCAGACCAAAAAGCCATCTACACATGACAAGCAGTACTTCCAACTTAAAGATGAGTTAACTGAGCCATCAGAGCTCAGTACATGAGAGGGCTGGGCCTCTAAGGAAGATCTACAGTCCAGATTTCCTGCTTGGAAGCCAACAGTGGTTCCAGACTCAAATAAGCTGGAAAAACATATGTACGGTGTGGCTATATAATGCATACATCGATGTGGCCGTACATACAGGGTCTCACCCAAGTTGCGCTCAGCGTTACATATGGTTTTGGGGTGGGCCCATGTGGGACAGCTGGATCTACAAGATCAAACGGCTTTTAATAATAGCCGATGCTGAAATTTGAGTTCGGATGTCTGCTCAGCCTCAATAGGATTTTCCTGTTTGCTGACGACTTGATTGGTCCAGCTAAGCACCGACGTTGTCAGTACTGTTGCATATGCTGATCTGGGCCAATCAGATGTCGGCAAACAGAAAAAATCCTGTTGAATCTGAGCAGACAATACCCTGTTTCATTCTACGTTCTGTATTTAGAAAAGCGCGCGCGTGGGACTCTGCCCATCACACGCAAGCACATATGCAAATAAGAGCATGTGTGAAGCATCTCATCTTTCCATTAGGTGGGACACACTTTCAGATCATCTACCTAAAATTAGGCTGTTTCACTCAGGTATACCTCTCTGATGGAAATCAATGGACGGCTAAAATAGGCACCTAGCCATTTTTATTGTATACAGGACGGCACATTCACCAGCAGAACGGACTAGTTTTTATGCCAAAGGACACAGTGATGGAGGGCTCAGATCTCCCACAAGTGTGCCGAAGTGGCACGTGTTCTTCAATGTTGATAGGCAGCGTCCACACGCGTGCTTATATCAAACCTCCTGGCTCCTGTGTTCAATCAGTGACCTTCGTTGCGTGTTTTGAAATTTCAAAATAGTGAAATAGATACGGTACACTGGTGTGTATCTAGCACTCGGATGCCATACAGTAGAAAATCTCTGTGGGCCACACCATGATGTATCTATTTTATCCACGCCGTCCATTCATTTTTTCCAGATCATTTTAGGCTATAAGCCCAAAAATGAGGTAGATCCAAAGCTCAAGTGGGACACACCGGAGGAAGCAGTAGGAGATAACGACGCCCATTGTTGATACCTTCTTAGGGCCACCATTTATATTAGGGGGGTCAATGGGCTGGCTTCGGGCTGGGTCAGGCTACACTCGGTCCAGCCCAACAATATAGCGGCAAAGCCCCAAGCACAAGCTTACAAAAAATTGATTAAAATTCCTTATTTCCCTTGTTAATGTTCCTAGTCTATCCCACTGATCAAGTGGTTCACATATGTACAAAGAATTTGATATTTAGAAAAATGAAACGAACAGCTCTATATTATTGTAATTTTAAAATATTTTTTTTAAAATTGAAATGTGTTTTAAATTTTGGATTTCCTTGTGTTTCTCTTCTGAAAAGTTGTCTTTTTGTGTTACTCTTTAGCTCCACAATAGAAATGAACAAACAAAAATTTAAGTATATAAGACGTGGTTTTGACACTGAGGCTTAAGCCCCTCGTCAAGGGCATGTGAATTTGGTCCAATTGGGGGCTACGTCATTAGCCTAAATCTATGTCATTAATCATGCGCGCTCGCCCGAGTTCGTGTCTATGTGCGGATTGAGAGTACACTCGCCTAAACGGTTTCCGCGAGTATACTCCCACCGTTTGAATTTTGCATGAATTTCAAATCAAAGACGCATCTGTTCAGATGGTCGCTTGTGTTGGGTTCAAATCCAACAGACCTAATCCATTTGAAATTGTGCTTCAAGCACTTAATCGTGGTCTATATATAGACCGACTCTCTAATCTATTTTCATCAATCAAAATGAAGTTTTCTCTCTCTGGTTCTTCAAAATTTGTCTCTGATCATTGTTGTTTTGCTGCTTGAGTTTACAACGAGTCAACTCGCTTCGGTTTAAGTTTTGCACATTGATTCGAGCCTGTGAACAGCGAGTGTAACGTTAGGACAGGGCGATAGTGGTTATATCCTGGAGGCCAACTGTCCAAGAAATCCTGTTGCATTTGGGACATGGCCCAAGGAGGGCAGAGTTGGTTTAAGCCGAGTGACTCAATCACACCTCGACTTAACACATAAGTCTTTCTCTCTTAATTATTTTATTTTCAAATAAATTTTATTTCTGTTTTTTATTTTTCATCTGCTATTTTCAGCAATTATTTCCAACATACATGTTTATGTAGAAAATGCATGTATTGATTAATCTAATATTAGAACTACATATTTGTAGGATAGAACACTTGTACATGTAAAGTTATATTGGGTGGGCTGTGCTAGAATGACTTGGACCCAAACCTATCGAAAATTATTTAAGGCATACATGTATGCCCAAGCCCTATCCATGGGCTAAAATAATAGGTTGAAGCCTGGTCCATACTTTGGTGTAGACACCCCACCTTGCGTAAGATGGTTAATTATAGCAAGATTCAAACTGAATGATTTGTAACTTTTCCACCAATCAAGCCCAAATTCAATCCCTTCAAGTTCAAAACCAACCTCGAAACCAAGCCTAAAAACCCTAGGAAAACCACATAGGAACTTGCCTAAATCCAAGCTCAAATTTAGCCTCAAACTCAATCCTAGAGTTGAGGCCTAATTCTAAGCCAAGTCAAGTCCTAAGTTTGATCCAACTCGTCAAACTCTAAAATTTGAAATTCGAGTACAGTGACCCTAGTCCCGATTTTTAAGGTGTAAACTAATATTTCATACATTCATTCATCATATTTATATTCAATTCATCATACATCCAAACCAAACCGTAATTTAATCATCTAAACCATAATGATTAAATTTAAATTCCACTACTATTACTAAATCCTTCTCATGGCTCTCTATTTGAAATTCGTTACAAATTCTCAAATAAAAATAAACTAAAGCATAATTTAATTCTGATGAAAGTAACTATCTAAATATTTTTCATCATATGCTCCTCTCACCCTAAAAACCTGTAAGAGTGATCAAATATAGGTCAGCAAGAAGCTTAGTGAGATCATGTTAAGCCTGGCATTGTGCATATTTATCCACAATTCCATGATGTCTTTACATGAAACAATGTGGTTAATAAACTAATTTAAGCTTGCTTTCATGAATATATGAGATTGAGAGAGGTTTGTGAGAAATTGAGTTAAGTCCGATGATCTAGAGCTTCGAGAACAATTTCCAACACTCAAGAATCATGAAGAAACCAAGAGTTGAAGATCCGGAGCTTAGAAATCAAAATCTGAAAATTACAAAATTTAAGATTGATTAAAGATTGATCGACTGGGGGTTTGTGATCGATCGCTAGACATTTGCAATTGATTGCCAATCCCCCAAAAGTGTAGAATTATTGTTGGAAGTTACTGGACAATTTTTGGGTCTTAGCGATTGATCACTAGCCATTTGCGATCGATCGCCTGAATTTAAAAAACCCCAATTTTGTCGATTTCTTTGCTAGACCTTACTAGAGTAAAAAAAGGACACGTCGATTGATCACTAGACAATTTACGATCAATCGCCAATCAAGTTACGATCAACCCTGAGCGACTAATCGCCTTACTTTGCAGATGTTCAAATTTTAGTTATTTTCAGTTAGCCTAAGTTTGAGATCCATCGCCCGACCAATCGACCGTGGCGATTCAAAATTTTCTTGTGTAATTTGAAGTCAACGGTGGATTTTTTTATAAAATGGGGACATCTTAAGTTTCTAAAGACATCCTAGTTCGTGCTGGAGAAGAGTGAACATGCTTGCAGAGGCATTCTACTTCGAGTTTTCACTTTCTTTTTTATTTCTTCTTCTAGTTTTCATGTTTTTTAGAGTACTTAGTTCAACCATCTTCATGGTTTGCTAAACCTATTAGCTAGGGTTAAGAGGTGAAGCTTATAGTCATTTATGATGCTTAAAATTCATTAATTCAAGTGTTTAAAGTTTTAATGATAAATTTCATTATTTTTTGTTTGAATAAAAGTTGATAATTTTAGTTTAACTTTCCATCTCTTGTGATTGTGATTACATGAGATGTTTTTTTATTTTCTGAGATTGATCAAGTTTTTTAGGGTTTTGATTTGTAAAATTTTTAGATTCATCATGATTATGATGGATGCTTCATAATCCTACAAGTACTCTATGTTCAATCTAGAACCAACCTATTGAAGTTCATATTCTATATTGGGTCATGAATTGTGGTTTGATTGAATTTATCTTCCGATTGGATAGAAATAAGACTTCGATTCCAATCGAGTTACGAACTTGTATTGATGAATTTAGCATTGTCGATGATTATAAGTGGATCATTGGACCCCTAGTGCGTTTATTTTCTAAATTTCACTTTAAAGTTATTATTTATGTTTCAGAAATCCATCACCTTACTATAAATCTGAATTTTGATAGTCCTAGTTATTAATATTTAGAATTGTTACTCAAATCCCTAAGGACAATCTCGGTCTCAACCGAATTATTTCTACATCGCAGCTTTACACTTGGAGTTGGCGAATAAGTTTTTTACGCCGTTGCCGGAGATTTAGATTAACGGTTCTAAATTTTTAATTAGGACTTAGTTTAGATAGATTATGATAGGTTTTGTTTTGTTATTAGGTTTTTCTCAGATTTTTTTGAATACTAATAGTTTTTGTTTGTTGGTTCTGTAGTATTTTTGGCTAACCTAGTTTCATCAATCCATTACTATCGTTCTAACTTAGACATTTTAATTTCTTATCTTTTAGTTTTGGTTTTGTTTTGGATTTTTAAGTTCTAGTTTTAGGATTAATCGTAGTTCTTATATGGTTTATGCCCCGTTGAGAGATTGACCATACATTGCGACTTTTAAGTGAAAGAGGTTTAGTCGAGGGCTTAGCTATTCACGGATGAGTTAGAAAGCATCCAAGAACTCTTAAAATATCTAGAAACATGGCTAAGAATAAGTCAAACATTGATGAGAATGTTGAGCATAATACACCACCAACTAGGACTGAACTTGATGAGAACGAAGTGTACTATGCTCCTCTGGTCAAAACTCTGCGTGATTATCTACAACCGGAGAGAACAAGCACACCTTCCTACATTACTTTTCCACTCAATGTAAGAAATGTGGACTTTAAGCCAAGGTTTATCCAATTAATTCCAAAGTTTCACAGACATGACTTTGAGAGTCCGTACTTACACGTAAGAGAATTTGAGAAGATTGTCAACACCTTGCAATTTAATAATGTCTCTGAAGATGTAATTAGATTGAAATTATCTCCCTTCTCTCGAAAGGAGAAAGCTAAATCATGTTCTACTCCTTAAGGCCTAGAAGCATCGAGACATGAACTGAGATGATCCGGGAGCTCTTTAAAAAGTTCTTCCCAGTTCATAAGACCAATACACTGAGGCAAACCATAATGAACTCCCAAAAGGAGGACGAGACATTTTCTCAATGTTAGGAGAGGTTCAAAGAACTTCTAATTGTGTGCCCACATCATAGTTATGAGAAGTGGTGCATGATTAACTTCTTCCATTACGTGAAAAATCGCTAAATTCGACGGTTTGTGCCATCGAAAAACACCGTCTTAGATCAGCCAGTCTAGAAAACAATTCGACGGTCCATAACCGTCGAGTAATCTTCGACGGTCCTTAACCGTCAGTGACAATTGGATGGTCCGTCGGTTAAAATTCGACGGTTCTTAACCGTCGGCTAATATTCGACGGTCTGTGAGTCGAAATATTTTGATGGTCGGTGACGCTCGAAACATTTCGACGGTTCACACCCGTCGAACTCGTATTTACATAATCGGCGGTTGTGAACCGTCGAAAATAATTCGACGGTCTATAACCGTCGTCTGTGGGTCGAATATCATAGGATATTTCGACGGCCACTAGCCGTCGGAAAAAATGCAACGGTCCTAAACCGCCGTTTCTGTGTAAAATTATAGGAATTTCGACGGTCCTGGACCGTCGAATTTGTGTCTACACGGAAAAAAAAAGAATAACCTGTATTTTGGTATGAGTTGTGCCCCAATACATCCTGTAAACTTGTAATTCGTAAATAATTTAGAAAACTAAAACATTTACTAACACAATGTACAAGTATAATCCTCCACATACATAACACAATACAACCACAATCCTCCACAATCACATAACCAACACAATACAACCACAATCCTCCACAATCACATAACCAACACAATACAACCACAATCCTTCACAACTACAAACCTCCGCAACCACAATCCTCCACACCCACAATCCTCCTCTGGTACAAACAATCCATAACCACATTCTCCATAAGTACCAAAGAGTACAATCAACTTACAATATACCATCAACCAATCGAATTTATGTCTGCATGAAAAAAAAATAACCTGATTTAATGAGGGTTGTGCCCCAATACATCCTGTAAACCTGTAATTCATAAATAATTTAGAACTACAACATTTACTAACACATATACAAGTACAATCCCATCATCAAAGGTTTATCACTTCCTGGTTGGTTAAAGGCTTCAGGTAGTATTCTATGATGGATTTCGGCGGAGTCGAATTTAGCGATTTTTCACAGTAGTGTTCTATAATGGATTAAGTTCAAACATATGCCAAATTGTCCAAATGATGTGTAATGGCTGAGTTTTTAAACAAAGAGCCCGATAAGGCTTGGGATTATTTTGATATGCTAGCTGAGAATGCCCAATCTTAGGGACATATCTAACCCAGCTAGTAATCTGAAGTCAGCACCAAGAGAGAGAGGAATACATGTGTTAAAAGAGGAGGAGGATTTTAATATACGGTTGTCAGATCTCACAAAGAAGGTTGAGGCCATGGAACTAAAGAGCGTAAATGTGGTGAATACCAATGAGTTTGTAGAAAGTGTGTGTGGTATTTGTGAGAGCGATGCCCACTCAACAAAGGATTGTCCGACAATCCCTTCTTTTCAAGAAGTGTTGCAAGCTTAAGCAAATGCCATGAATGAAATTGCGCCTTTTGGTTTAACACACTTGTAAAGGCACGTTCGCGTGAGGAAGCTAAGAGCAGAGCAACTAGAATTATAGCTAAGTCCTATAAGGGAGTGATTAGAACATTTTTAAAAATCTTTTCGCCTACTTAATAGTTTTATCAATTTAAACTAAGCAATAACACTTTGGCTTCCAAGCCTAAGTGGGTCCAATCATAAGACTAGAATATGATGTACAATAAACTGTTAGTGCACTTTTCTGTGGCATACTAGTGCACCTTATTTGTCAATTATGTGAGTTCATGTGATGTAATGTCCGTTGAGCCTTGGCAAGCTGAAGACCTGAAGATTCAAGTGGATAAGAAATGTCGAGGAAGAAGAACAGGTAAATGAGATTCCTTAAGTGACCCTAACCCTTTGAACCAAAACACCCAAATCCTCTTAGATGACTTGGACCAACTATGAATACCCTTAGTCATCCTTATTAGCCTTAGATAATATAGAAAAACATGATAAATTAGGTTAATAAAATAGGTGGAAGCTGCTATAAATAAATCAGCCCAAATAGTAGTTTTCGATTGATCTCTAATCAATCAGACAGTGGTTCCAATGAGACTTCGATCAATCAGGACAAATGTTCCGATCAATCAGACAGTGGTTCCGATGGGACTTCGATCAATCGAACAGATGTTCCGATCAATCGAAATTTATTCCAGAAAGTTTGAAAAACTCACTGGATAGATTTTCGATCAATCGGACAGACCTTTGATCAATTGGATGGGGTACTTCCAATCAATCGAACCGTGATTCCAATCAATCGAAATTTCTTCTAGAGAGTTTGAAAAACTCACTAGACAAATTTTCGATCAATTAAATAGGTCTCCGAACAATCGGATGTGACCTCCGATCAATCGGAGATTTTTTCGATCAATCGGAGATATGCAAATTTGCCTTTTTTTATCGTTAGAGGAAAATCTATAAAGGCAATGGGATTCATTTTTGGGTAAAAGAGGAAGATTTTGATGAGATAAAAGCTACCATTGTTAAATATCATTATAGGCTCTATTCCTAATCCATTGCAAGTCATTCTCATTGCGATTCATCACAAACGTGGGGCATTCAATACTAAAATGAGAATAGACTTATTCCCTCTTAATTTCTAAGGGTTTAGACACCTTGATCATTAGTAAATTCTTTGTCTAAATACTACCTAGGAATATAAATAGGTGTATCCCTCTAGAAAACTCATTTCCTATCATTTGTAGAGGATTCACCACCTCATAGCACCTTGGGCATCTCCATTAGAACATCATATGCAAGGTTGCTGATCTTGGAGTTGGAGCACTGGCGATGCAATAACATCAAAGATCAGGGGAGCACAAGGGGAGCTAATTCAAGCACGGGAAAGGGAGAAGAAGCAACCCGAAGCGGCGCACAATGGGGCTTAAATCTAACAAGTAAGGTTGTCATTTGTTAGAGTCCATCCACTCTCTTCTCGTGAAAAATTGAGTATAGAGTTTGTCTTCAAACTCAATAGGTTCGGTTGTAGGACTTAGACCCAGTTATAAAGTCGAATTGAGTCTCCAAGTAGGGAACCTATGGTGGGAGAAAACGCATGGTTTAGTTATAGGACCTTGGCTCAGGTTAAAGAGCCTAAAACTATTGAGGTTCGGTTATAAGACATTAACTCATGAGTAGAGTCTAAATTGAGGTTCGATTGTAGGACCTTGGCTTGGTTGTAGAGTCTAATCAAGTCTCCAAGGGGAACCACCAACACGGGTGTGAACATGTAGGTTGGGATGAACCTGTAAACTCCCCGGTTGGGTGTATCCGATTTAAAACACCTTAGTTGGAAATAACCAGATTTAAACTCCCTAGTGAATGCCAGTGTGCTCAAAGGGGTTGAGTACTTGAACCAGGAGTGAAGTAGACTCAAAGTTGAACCACTATACATCGTTGTGTTTATGATTGTATTTGAGCACATTTCTTATCATGCATTATGTTTAATTGTTTAATTATGAATGCTTAATTAGAATGTATGCTAGGCACTTGATAGGCATATCCACACACAAAAGATTAACTTTCACTCCTTGAGTAGACTTGAGCTAATATGATCCACTCTCATATAGTCTACTTAGGTTGCATAGATTAGGTGCTTGATTAGTTTAATCATATGTTAATCTATGCATACTTAGACTAGGATGTTAATTGTTTTAATCATATGCTAGTCTATTGTTGGACCCACTTAGGCTTGAAAGTCGAAGTGTTCTTGCTTACTTAGTTTAAATTGATAAAACTGTTTAGTAGGCAAAAAGAATTTTAAAAGGTCCTAATCACCCCCCTCTAGGACTTAACCATAATTCTAGTTGCTTCGCTCTTTAGCTTCTACACGCTTATACGAAGGTGTCGTGTTAGACTATCGACGTAATTTCAAGGACCAATATAGTATAGGGCCTGAAAGCAAGGTCGTAGCTTTCGCACTTACGACTACTAAGGCCAAAGTGAGCTTTTTGATTTCTAGGTACCTTGGTTTCAGCATCCACCATTACACGACTGACGTAATAAATGAGTTTTTGTACCCCAAAGTCTTTTCTTATTAAAGCAGGCACTAATGGTCATGGGAGATACAGCTAAGTAAAGGAAAAGTTGCTCGTGTGACATTGGCCTTGACAAGATGGGGGGTGAGCTCATATATTGCTTCAGCTGCTGGAAAGCCTCCTCGCATTGTTGAGTCCATGCCCAGTTGGACTTCGTAGTTGCTCAGAGTAGCTTAAAGAAGGGTAGGCACTTGTTGGAAGCACTAGATATAAAACGGTTCAACTGATGTGATGCGTACAGCCAAGCAGTTGAACTTCCTTTACTATGGAAGGCGAGCGCATATCTATCAGAGCTTTTATTTTCTCAGGGTTGGCCTCAATACTGTGTTGGCCAACCATGAAACTAAGGAACTTACTTGCAGAAACTCCAAATGCACATTTCCCTGGATTTAACTTCATTAGATATTTTCGCATAAGATCAAATGCCTCCCGAAGGTCAGCGAGATGATCCTCTACCCTGATACTCTTGACAAGCATGTCGTCGACATATACTTCCATCGTTTTACCAATGTGTTCAACAAACATCTTGTTGACCAAACGTTGATATGTGGCTCCAGCATCCTTAAGAACAAATGACATTACCTTGTGTAGACACTCCACCTTCGGCTACAATGTTGGTAGAGATAGCTGAATGAATGGAAGACCATACCCCAAAATCCCATGTCCAAACCCAGCCAAACTCACCCTTGTAAGCCTCAATCCATAGCCAAGCTCAAGTCTGAACCCAGTCAACTCACCCCTAAACATCAACCTGAAAAACTCCCAATAAGAAAAACCAATCAAAAAATCCCAAAAAAGTCAAACTTAGTGAGTCAACACGCTGAGTCAAATCACCGAGTCGACTCACCGGGTCAGTCCAGTCCTTGTACCCAGTCAACTTACCAGTGTCAACCCATCCTTCAAACCATGGTCAACTTACCAGGTTCCGAGCCACAGCTTCGGAGTAGGTCCGAACCTCGAACCTCGGGCTTTGCTGCTTCAGGTTCGAGGGACCATACGCTCCGAAGCTAGAGCAGCGAGGCCAGTACGGAGCGGCACCCTGAGGGCCGCCCAAGCATAATTACTGAAGTTTCCATCCTTTGTAGCTATAAATACCCCCAGCCCCTTCTCATTTACAGCATCCACTTCCTCTCTTCAGCCCGAGAGTTCTGAGTCCATCTCCATCCCTTTAGCCCATTCCTCCACCAAGGAGAGCCCGAGTGAGAAGAGTCTAGCCCATCCTAACCCTGGTCTAAGTCTCCCAAGCTACCCAAGTCCTGATCTAGCCACTCAAAGTAAACCCTTGCGACACCTCCGTCCATCCAGCTACTCTTTTATTAGCATCATCTCATACACATCTAGCATAAGTGCAACATTTACTATTCCTCCAACCCCCCTACTTATCATATCACTGCAAACACTTTGATTATTCAAATACACAGCATGCATCCCGCATAAAGCACTTGTCAGTTCGAGCGTATGCTCTGGGCTTGCCTGTTAATGGAAACCTACCCATCAGCAACTCCTACTGTTCAGACCTACATTCATGCATCATATCATTCATGAGAGTATACGAGGATTAAATCAGAGTTTTAAGTATTAGTTTGATTCCGTGAAGTAGAGACCATACTTCGGTACAGGCAGAGTGGGGTGCTTAAAATCTTCCCACCTTATAACAGTGATCCCTTATCTCGAATATCTGGCTGCAGATCAAAATGAGTCATTTTAGAGGAAGGAATCTTTGGGTTCCCTTCTCTAACGTTTCTACGGGGTCTAGCCGACTGTAGATTTGAAGTAACTTGCTAGTGGCGACTTTGGTTGTCACGCCCCAAATTTGGTTCTCGATGTACATTCGCCGTAACCTGAATTCAGAGGTGGCAGCCTCTATAGTACCCCGATCTCGGATCCTAATCCCACACTCCAGGTTCTGATCCTGGGATACCATAAGGAGGATTTTAGGGTCTGAATTTTTTTTTTGAAATATGAACATCACCATATGAGTACCATTAAAGACAAACACAATATTTCCACTAAGTCATTTCGTTTACATACAGTACTAAAAGGTAAATACACAATGCGTAAATATAAAAATTGTGCACAATCCGGCACCTCTTGCTACTGCACTCCCAACTCCAACTCAACGTTGCTGATACACTCTGGTATAACCTGCAGCGTAACAAATGTGCATAAGCTTCGAATGAAGCTTTGTGAGTGCGTGTGTGCATGCGCAATGCGTATGACAAGCATGATAAATATCAGAATAAGCAGGTAAAGCATGATGAGAACTTTAAACCAAGACTTAGCATAATTAGGCTACACGATCACGTGATGTGAATAACCAGTCCACCACGACTATGCAAGCATGCAATACAGGTAACTAGCCTACCAAGGCTATATACTCATACTATGTGATGGCCTACAAGGCCTAATGTTACATACAATGATCCAATGCATGTATGCAAATTACCACCCCTTAGTACAGTGGTTCAGATACAAACAGTCATAATGCGATCGCCTAAGCAATGCAGGACTCGGAACTGGTAGCTCGCCAAGTGTGGTAGCTCGCCCAGGCTTACAGCCCCGCCCACATCACACCAGCCCACGTCAGGACCGTCCAATACCATACAGTGATACCAATACCATCTCTGAAACGGAACATCACCTGGGGTCTCACAAACCTCACTACTCACCAGTAGAATGCCAAAGCCTATCTGGTGCAATAGCAGACCTACTCACAACTGGTCAAACTCAACCCACTTTGCCAACACTCTTCCGGTAGGTTAGGTCAGACCTCCTTCCAAACTAACCACGTGCAGTGGAAAACACCGCCGTTTGATATTCGGCATACTGGTGTGTAATTAAACTACCCAGTCCTTGAATGGAGCACCCACCTTGGTACCAACGGGATCAAGGACTTTCACCCAGGGACATCTTTAGCATCCAGTTTAAAGATCACATATTTTCGGTGTTCTGCAAACCACGATGGAGCTATGGTTGCAACGTAGTAATCATGCTATATGCAGCACAAGCATACGGTGCGAAATGAAACCATGCATACAAACGTGGGATAACATGCCCGTGCAAGTTTCCAAAGAGCACCATAAAACTAGAGGGTCTCAAATACAATGTCACTGTCGACTGGTAATGAACTGCACGACAATCGTGACCGCTATGGCCGATTGATACAAGACAATCAGATGAGCCAAGCATTCATGATGCATGAGCCAAGCATACAGTATGAGTGCCAACAAGTAGTCAATCTACCATGATGGCAATAAAGCAATCTAGTCCAACCTATTTGACATATGATTAAGATGAGGGGACACATATGAATGATCGAGTCATAGTGCGGGATGTCGCTAACCAGGGAATCTCGCACCAAGGGCTACAAGGTATGCTAAGCTATTCCTACCATACAGTGTAAGTCAGGATGATAGACTCTTGTCCTTGAATAGTCTCATACCTATTGGAGAGGTTTACGATAGAGAGCACGTGAATTACATTTGCGCGACTACATCTCGAATGCTTTATGAATGCATTTATGCCCTAGTGGTCCCCAACTAACAATGGTGATTCAGGATGCATACTCATTACACATGCATGGTGGTGGTCGAAGCATATAGTATATAGATCACATATGACTATTCCAAACAACACTACGTGTGGCAACAGACATACTAAAAATATCATAAAAAGATAATTCACTTATAACATAAGCAAACACAAAGAGATAGGACCCTAAATGGATGGTATACAACAACACAGATGGTCCAACAATTGAACAGTGTGGATTAGCCTTCAACATTCAGATAACCCAAACGAAAGAAAATGATTGAATACACTACCGACACATCAAAGGTATAACCTACTTGAGCGGCAAGAGTAGAATACCCAAAATCATGCCGAGACCCATAGTGCGGTAAGCACAGTAGGGATATATATTAACAATTGGTTCATAAAAGGAACAACATAGATGCGAGACACTAACGTAGGATGCGCTGCAAGATATACAACATGACAATGGAACATAGGTGATTGGATAGTCTTGAGGTAGATGGACAACACGATGGGGTGCGAAGAAGGATGACGCAGCCAACCCATACATCAAGATAGGCTCCATATAATTGATGACCTAAATGACCTACTAATGTCAAGGATAGACCCCACACTCGTCCTAAAGGTAAACGGACGGTGTGGATGGGATATACATGATATGGTGGTCTTTAATAGTTGGGTACAAGGGTAGGAGGGGTGAGACATATAAATATACAACAAGCTGGGTTACTAGGATCAATCAACATGGTGAGTCAACAAGGCAGGTTGACAAGGCGGGTCAACATGGTGAGTTAACAAGGTGAATTGACAAGACGGTTCAACAGGGTGAGTTTAAGAAAGTAGCCCTATGACTTGGATCGAGCGAACTTTAGGGATTCCCATGCATCCAGATCTATATGACCTTTCAACAAGGGTTTACACAACTAATCATCTAGGTGGATCCACGGGATGGACAACGCGGTCATTCAAACACGTACACTAAGGTGGTCCCAAGGCCACCATATACATAACATGCTAGGGTCCATTTACTTGGATGGTTTAGATCAAGCACAAAATTAAGGCGGTCCTAATCAATGGGCAACATACATATCGCACCATAGTGGCCAATGGCTGACGTGGATAGAACACATGCATAATAAGGTGGACCCGTGGTTAGGGATAATCGCACAAAGGAGTGGGGAAGTCACGTACATTAATGGGCCCTAACAGTTTGGGATCAACCCGATATTTGTGCTTTCCCACTAATCAAGTGAGATGGCAACCAAACACCATGGTGGGGCTCGCACACCACACGTGTGGAACCCCACCCATGGCTGGGTGACTTATGAACAGGAAGAATGGCAAATAAACATAACAGATGGGTCCTGTAAAGTTTTCAATGGTAGGCGTTCAACCACCCTTATTTTCTACGTGTGGCCCACCCAGCCTGCCAAGAAGAACAACAAGGTATATCCAACATTCATCAAGGTGGGACCCAAAGTTGGGCCTCATCACCTTTGGTTGGATGGATAAATAAACATTACAATGGCCCCAAGGAAGGTTTTAAAGGTGGGCATCAATGGCCATCGTTTCCTACGGTGTGGTCCACATGAGGTTTGTATTTACCTCATTATGCTGGCCCACAGCCCTAAAATAATATGGAAAAATGGATGGTCGGCATAGATAAAACAGATGCATCGTGGTGGGACCCACAGGGTGGGCCACCTGCTAGGCAGTGTGCCAAAGCACGCTGCTCGGAGCGTGGCACCCAAATGGGCCCCAAGAGTTTTGAATCAAACTGATACTTTTGTTTCCTCCTTCATCTATATCCATGTGATCTTATGAACAGGTTGAATGACAAATAAACATCACTGTAGGGCCTAATAAACATCACTGTAGGGCCTGGGAAGGTTTCAACGGTGGAAATCATTATTCCCACTGTTTCCCGTGGCATGGTCCACTTGACATTTGCATATGCTTAAATTTTGGGCTCAGCCACTAAAATGAGCTGGAAAGACACATGGACTGAATAGATAAGGCACATACATTTTACTCGGGTCCCACGAGTGGGCCACCTGCTGGGCAGCCCAACCAGCGGGGCCCAACCAGTGGGCTCAACCACTTTTTTTTTCATCCAATGGGGCCCACCGAAGTTTTTGGTCAAGCTGATATTTTTGTTTTCCCTTTCTGCACGTGTGTGAGCTTATGACCAGGTTGGATCTCAAATAAACATCATGGTGGGCCGTAGAAAGGTTTCAACGGTAGGGTCACTGTCCTCACTGTTTTCTTTCAAGTGGGGTCCACTTGAGATGTGGATCTGTCTCATTCTTCAAATCATGCCCTAAAATGATCTCCCCAATTGGATGGACGGTGTGGATTGAACATAAACATCAAGGTGGGTCCCACGAGTGGGGACCCCACTCCAAGTCTTTCCAACCTCTGACGCTGGACCGTTCCAACGTCTCTGACGCTGTGAACATCCAACGTCCATACCTTTTTTTCTCTCTTTTTTTATATATATAAATCAAGTGGGGCCCACGTGAGGAAGATCAACGCCATTCATCAGGTTCCCCCAGCTCATGAGGAACCCATAGAGCCTATATTGGGCAAGTGATTTGGCCTAGAAACATCACAGTGGGCCACGAAAGTTTCGACAGTGTACATCATTATCTCCATTGTTTCCTATACTGTGGTCTACCTGAGATCTGGATCTGCTTCATTTTTTGCGGCTAGTCCTAAAATGGGCTGGAGAAATAGATAGACGGCGTGGATCGAATACATGCATCAAGGTGGGCTCCCATGAGTGGGGACCCAATGTCAACGCCCAAAAGGGCTTTCAGCCCTAGGCGCTGCTGGGCAGCAGCGTCCTCTGGAAGCTGTCTGTCGAGCGGCCAATCTTCTCTTCTTTCTTTCTTTTTTTCTTTTTCTTTTCTTCTTCTTTTTTATAAGGTGGGGCCCATGCAGGGAGGATCCAATCCGTCCATCAGATTGGCCAGACTATGGTGGCCCTAAAGAGCCCTGATATGGGCAACATGGTGGGTCCACATGGTGAACAGCATGGATGAACTACATACATCATGGTGAGCCATTGGCCACACTAATTATTCCACAAAATGGGTCCCCAAGTGGGATCCACACCATCAAAAGGTGGGACCCATTTGAATCCTAGATTCTACACAAAACCTAAGAGGAACATGGATGCACTCATAATGATGGTTGGACGGTCGGATGGGGTTGGATTGCCGATCGGACGGTCCGGATGATGATCGGGGTCCTCCAAGCTTTGATCTCCTCCTTCAATCCTCTCTCTTTCTCTCTCTCCTTCTCTTTCTCTCTCCTTTCTCTCTTTCTTGCAAATATGGAAAATGAGAAGGCCTCCTCTCCCCTACGTATGCACTTGTATGGGTAGAGAGGAGGAATCATGGGGGGTAATGATGGCTAGCATGGGAGAGGGCATGGGAGGTATGGGTTGTGTTGACTTTCGAGGTGAAAGAGTGATGGAGTGCGTATGGTGTGTGTAGACTAGGGTGATGAGAGGGGTATGGGTGAGGGTGATGGTGATTGATTTGATTGATTTGACATATTCTTGGGATTTGTGCAAGTGGGACCCACGTCACACGCGCGTTGCGCGGTCCACCTAGGATTGTGCAAATGATCGCAACTTTCACACCGGGTATCGCAATGGGGCGTACCGCGCGGCGTTGGAGTCGTGGCGCTCGCCCGGTAGCAAGGGTACAAGTCTTAGGTCATTGCGATACTAAATCGTTGATCTGGTCAGTCCTGGTCATACCGGCATCGAAAACTAAATATACGGTCGGTTAATCAGGGTACGGGTCTTACACTGGTCTTATACAAACTCATCCAAACATATCCAATTTAACATGACAACCGAGAAAAAGCCCTCAAGATCGAGGTGAGCCAGTGACACAAATGGTGATTCGCGCGCACACACCCTTTTCCGAAAGAGAGAATTCAGGAGCGCGGAGAGGCGAGCGTCCACAGAATGGCGACTCTGCTGGGGATATGCTAGTCCCACTAGTCATGATCCAACTTGAAAAACAGAATCCCTCCTATATTTTAAAGTCATTAGTCCTCATACATTCTCATCTGCATAGCATTCCATCCAAAAAAAATCCCAAAACCCAAAAGAAAAGAGTAGAGCATATTCCTCACCATTGCGCCTCCTCGGGCTCAACGTCTTCGGAAACAACTTCCCTTCCACAGCATAATCTGCAGTCGAGCTCAGCAAGCCATGTCCGACCACGAAGAGGAAGCCCACCTCTTCCCTGCCCTCGACATGGCCGAAGCGCAACTCCCAGTGCAACAACCAATTGAGAATACGCCAATCATGCAAGAATTGGCATAAGGAATGAGAGCAATGTAAGAAATGCTCTTGCAATTCATGCAAGCACAAGCTACTGCAGCAGTCAACAATCAAGTTGGCCCAGTTCAGCAATCTCAACAATCATCTAAGGCCCTCCTGGCCTCTAGTTCATCCCAACCACAATCGCTAAGGATCACTCAGGACTTTCGATACCCTCCTAATAGGGGCATTCGATCAGAACAACCCTCAACCTCAGGGTATTTTTTCCAATATCCTCCTATAAATGAGAGCCATTTTCAGTCACACCCCACAACCAGAAGTCCCAGCCAATTACAATATCCTCTCCCTAATGGGAGTTCCAGCCAATTTCAATATCCTCATATGACTGGGATTTCTTTGCAGTCTCCCTTCTCAGCTCTAGTCCAACAAAGTCCCCACAATGGGAGTAATTACCAGGCCCAACCTCCTTCAAGCAGGAATCATAGGAGCATCAATGACACCAATTATTATGAAAGGGGGACATCTCAATCCTTGCAAGGGGTAAGATCTCCTTCATCTGCTCCCTCTGAAATAGAGCAACTCCGAGAGCAAATGCAAGAGATGAAGAGGAAGTTGCAGAAGCAACAAGGGGTGGATCTTCCATCCACTAAGTTCAAGGACCTTTGTCCATTTTCCGATGCAATGGTACCTTAAGGCTTCCAAGTACCAAAATTTAAAAGATATGATGGGACAGGGTGTCATTAAGACCACCTACGAGCTTTCTGTGGAGAGCTTGATGCCGTGGCGAGCAATGATGGAGCACTCATCCGCCTGTTTCAAAAATCTCTGAAGGGCGATGCCCTAAACTGGTATACATCATTGGACTGCCATCGCATTAGGACGTGGGAACAGCTTTCCCAAGCTTTTGTTGACAGATTCACATACAATCTTAACTCAGCACCTGGAAGGGCGGATCTTACAGCCTTAAGGCAGGGGAATGATGAATCATTATCAGCTTACATTGGACGGTGGCAGGTAATGGCCACTAGAATGAAGGCACACGTCGATGATGAGGAGAAAATCTCCATGATCATCAACTTGGCAAATTTGAGTATCTCTGGATACCTCGTCTCATATCTGTATGCTAACTTTACCCAACTCATCCGCATCGGGGAACAAGTCGAAGCTAGAATAAGGGCTGGGATGATCTCCCCTTGGTGGCCTCAGCAGGCCTCTCTAGTACAACCGATAATGGAAGGTGAGCCTACCGGATACGAGAGCGATAATGATAGTGTTCCCATCTCTCATCCAATGGAAGAAGACGATCTTATCGCCTCTACCGAAGACATACTATTCCTCCCTCAACATGGACAACCGCAGCAGCAACAACAACTGAGATGGGACCCATAATGCCCTAATCTAGGTTGGCAAGGGGGACCCCCAACTAATCCAATTTCAGAACCCCTCATCCTGCAAGGGGCATCTCCAGTCGGTCCAGTCTCCGCAATGCAAGGGGCACCTCCTACCTATCTAGTTGTCATCAGCCAAGAAGAGCCTCCTCTCCAGTTTATTCGTGCCATCGACTCTAGTTCAGAGTTCGAGCCTCTCATCCTGCAAGGGGCACCCTCAATTATTTCAATCCCAAAGCCCATCATTATGCAAGGGGCACCTTCAGTCGGTTCATTCTTCACGCCCATTTCTAACCATGGGCACAATCAGCCCATCTCAGTCAAGCAAGGGGACAATCTCCCTGATGCAGCATCAGCAAACCAAAGGCATGGTCTGCTCAGTTTGAGCCAGGGGCAAATCCTACCCATCTCAGCATCAATCAAACAAGGGCACAACCTGCTCGTCTCAGCAATAGTCAGTTAGGGGCACAGCTTGCCCACTCC
This sequence comes from Liriodendron chinense, assembly GCA_003013855.2. Lineage (NCBI taxonomy): Eukaryota > Viridiplantae > Streptophyta > Magnoliopsida > Magnoliales > Magnoliaceae > Liriodendron > Liriodendron chinense. The sequence continues at coordinate 710,261 of PVNU02002307.1, forward strand.
AGCTTACTAAGGGCAAAGCCTCCTCATCTCTCCATCAAGCAATCAGGGGCACAACTTGCCCACCGCACCTGTCTATTCAGCTTCTACTTCAGCCATCATCCTCCAAGAAGAAGACCCTTCCTTGGACAGCATGTCACATACCCTAGCAGAATTGGGGCCTAGCTTCAATTATGTGGCCACGATCGAGGAGGTTCGAAGGGGAGATTGATGTCCAGGTTTTGATCGGTTCAAAAACATCACCCTTCACTCTTCAGGTCCTGAACATCTCAACTTCATTTCATCTCCTTACCAATCGGACCTGGTTTCACAGAATCAATGTCATCTCTTCAAATCTTCACCGAAGGGTCAAGCACATCTTGAGAGATAGGGCAATCACCATCATCACTGATCCCGAACAAATTCTCATGGTAGAAGCATCCAACCTTCGAGAGCCTACCATCCCAGCCATAGATGTACAACTGCTCTAATGGGGAGGTCTCATACCAAAGTCTCGACTTTCATAATACAAATTACTTCCCTCACACATGTCCCGTTGGATCAAACTACGTATTCCTTCCTACCGAACATCAAACCTTCTACTATCAGCTTGAATATCAAGACTCGGCCCAAATCATGGAGGTTCAAGAAGATATGGATAGAAGAAGACTGCGATATCAGCCTACTCTAATTAGGAAACCAAACCGCGGAAGTATCAAAAGAAGACAAGGTCGTCAAGGAAAAGGCAATCCCTGCATCTGCACACTAATTCAGTTTATCAATGCAGGGATTATCTACCCTGATGACGGGCTAAATTCCACCTTCGATGATCAAGTGAGTAAATTGAGTCTGATAGAGTTGCCTAAAGAAGACTCAAGAAAGGGGCAGGAATTTCTCCCGATCGACTGGACTGTCATCCTGGTCCCACCTCAGCTAGATGAACCCGAAGAGCTGCAATACATCGGGGAATGAGCCGGAAGAAATCGCATCCGACACTGACTCGGAGCCCAATTTCAGATCTATCATGACGTTTGGGCACAACAATGAGGTTTGGCCTACTGATCCTTTTGGCCCTGCCTCCTGAGGGGAAGGAGTGTAGGGTAGTAACAGGTTTGTAGTCCTTATAACGGTAATAAAAGTCGATAATACTCGGCTCCCCGGGCCGAATCAGGCAACCCTGGTTCGTATCGCCGTCTTGCTCGGGATTCTAAAAAAAAACTTCAAAAAAATCAGAAGATTCAAAAACCCAAAACAACGAATATTTCAAAAAAAAATCAAAATTTCACAAAATTCAAAAGTTTAAAAAAATCCAGATATTCACAAAATTAAAAAAAAAAACCAGAAAATCTTTCAAAAAAAAATCAGAAATCTTTTAAATGTTAAGTCTCTTTATCAAAGCATTTGAGTATGAAGTTGACTCATATGATTTCGATCAATAGTTGGACTTCAAACTCAAGGGTCTGGACAAAGCCAAATGATGTGGAAGATGATGACCTGGCTCCCGAACTAGAGGGTCTCCTCGAAAGTTTGAACTAAAGGCCAATGTCATCTCAAAAAATTTCAAAGTTGTAAACCTAGGATCTCCTAAGACCTTTATGAAAGCGTGCATTAAAAATCCTTGTCCCTGGAAAATAAGCAGAGAATGATCGAATTTTCGAAGTCATGACTTTCCAATCTTGCATCATATGAAGACTTGTCCGAACTCAATCAAAGGCTTATCAACAAAGCCTAAAATCAAGCCTATCAAGAAGATGCTGCCAAGACTATGCTTGCATTCAATGCTGGAGTATGCGACTTGACGAATGATCGGAGCAACCTCGCGGCTTGATGAAGACTGATTGCTGCCAGCATGTCAGAAAGCAATTCAAGTGTCAGTAGCATGCACACCGAATCCATGTGTGTGCTTCAGAGCTCTACAACGTGACAATGCTCTAGCTATTCCTTGTACAAGGTATCTACATCAGTAGAAAGATCAACTCGGCAATACCTAGTGGTCAAGGGCACATATTTGTGGCAGTCAATTACTTCACAAAGAGGATGAAGGTAACATTCTGATCTCGTGTGATAGTTCTTGTAAAGAATGATATCATTAGTTGCTAAGGATTCCCACATGCTATCAACATTGGCAATGGGACACCCTTCGGAATCTAAGGATGAAAGATTTCCTCAATAAACTTAAAATCAGAAGACAGACCTACGAGTTCAACTCAAAATCTTGTCAACGTGAGTGCTGGTGGAGAATGAAGCCGAAGAAAGAAAAATCATATTGGGTTTATAACAAGCACCGCCGCATCTATTAGACTCAAGAGGAACAAGGCCCAAGGATCAGAAAAGTTCTTCCAAGAAGCGCCCTCAGGCTCACCAACATGAGAGGGGTGGATCTTCCTTAGCTAATCAACGCCGATAATGTGAAAATCTTTCACAGGTAATTCAATCCAACCTTATCAAGAGTTATATTAGTATAGCTAAAGTCAAGAAGTCAAGGCTTAGACCTCTGAGAATCCCTTCTCGTCCACCAATAAGTGTTCTAAATAAAGGGTTCAAAAGCCAAAGAAAAAAAAGAAGAAAAAAAAAAGAATAGTGCAAAAAAAAAATAGGGGTTAAAAAAAAGAGAAAAAAATCGACTCAAAAGAAACATATCTATCCATCCATCCACCTTAAAAAGGTCTGTAGTTAAGGCTGACAGCTTTGCCATTGTAACTTAAGATAAGGGCCGAAAAGCTACCATCAGCCGACAACGACGGATTCCTAACCTCTGGTCACCTACAGTTATCTAAAAAAAAAAGAAAAAAAAAAAGAGATGTGTGCCTAAACAAAGAGAGCGGAGTGAAAATCCGAAAGGGCGCTCTGAGTAAAAATAGTGGGCACATAGTAGACTTAGTGAAGACTCGAAAGGGCGCCAAGGGTAAAAACAGCACAGCTGTCAAGGGACAGGTAAGATCAAATACCCGGGACATGGTGAAAATCCAAAAGGGCAACACGGGCAAAAATGACAGGCAAGCCAGGATGCGGTGAAAATCCGAAAGGGCGCTGTGGGTAACAATGGCTAAGAAAAAAAGAAAAAGTAGATACATGAGAGATCCAAGCGACATGAAGATTCAACGGAAGTAAGGATTGCAGCTATGAGTCGAGAATTCTTTTAAGATCTGCCCAAATTCCAGAGGCAGGATACCATTGCGCACTATCTTAAGGGGACCAGGACCCTTGGTGAATAATTAAGAAAATCAAGTATGACATTAGGCTGAGTCAAATATTCTGATTCTTACATCTAAAAGCACAAATCCGAATCACGCATAGACAGACAAGCACTTGGCACAAATTTACATTATTTGCATACATATATTTAAAAACAATCATTTTTCCTTATTCATATATATGCAAAAAAAAAAAAAAATCTTACAGGGCTTTCAAAATAAATGTCCTCCAGTCAACTAATAGGGTACCTTCTGTGAGTGCCTTTCTCCTGGTCATCTTCCCCAAAAGTTAAGTATCTCTCTTACTGCTTCCATACTTCAACGCTTTTACTAAAGTGCTTTCTCTCCTCATAGGTACCAGAAGGAAGTCCAAGATCATCCCATCAATGTTCATCAAGGCCCTATCTCTATATTCAAAGGTCCTAACATCCAAGGCCCCATTTAAATATGAAAATCCAGCTATGCCACCATTAATGGGGGCATTCAAAGCCTCTCCAACCACCACATTCAAGCCTTCATCTACTCCCACTTTCAATGCCCCATCCACCCCATCTATCAAAGGCATCTCTCCTCCATTAAGTTCCTTTGAAAATCTAAAGGATGGGACCTACCATGGTCAGCCATCACAGCTTTTGAGTCCTCACAATCCATTGCTTGAGAAAGGATAAGAGAAGAAGAAGATGAAAGTAGAAGAAAGAATGAGATAAGGCAACAAATCATGGCTGAGATCAAAAGCCAACGCAAAGAATATGGGAGACAGGGACATGGATCTGTTAGGAATGTCCTGAGCTGGGACCAGCCCATACCGCACAAGAGAGGAGGTCTGGGCGGCCCCCATGGGGCCACCCGTACAGGACACTCTCCCTCTCTCTCCACAGATTGGCTCGGGGGCCTTGTGGTAAGTGAGACTGTCAGTCCATGTTAGCAAATGGCACTCTGAAGGCCGCTCGAAACTCCTATTGACTCCAAATTTGGACAGAGGCTGATCCAGACCATCTGAAGCATTCTCCAGAAGTCAAATCATGAAGAGCTACGTTCAAAATGAGTCTAATCAATCCAAAAAAGACAAAAGTTGATCAAGTGTGAGCCACAAGCAATCCAGACTGTTTAAAAGTTGAACCATCATGATCCAAACCATTGAAGAGCTTCCTTAAGCTACCAATCTCCAAGATCAAGGGTCCAATCATCAAGATCTGGCTTTCAAGTATGAGAATAGAAGTACAAGAAGTCCTACATGGCCCATTCAAGTAATCCAGACCACTCATATCACAATCAGCCCCGTCAGAAGCCAAACAAAGCAAGGTAAGTATGCCCAACCATAAAAATCGTGGTACGAAGACCTTAAACTACATCGGGATCAAGATCCTGAGGGATTTCATAATAAAAACCGTCATTCGATCTCAACCGATCAAGGAAAGGATCAGATGGATCGGATCTTTTGAAGAAAAAAAATGTGTCACCCTAATCTGTACATAGTTTTGGTCCGAAGACCTTAAACTACGTCGGGATCAACAACCCGAGGGACTTCATAATAAAAAACTGTCATTCGATCTTAACCGATCAAGGAAGGGGTCAGATAGACCGGATCTTTTCAAAAAAATCACACAAAAAAAATACATTTCCAACCTTGCTTATACATATTTTCAGGTTTGAAGACCTTAAACTACACTAGGATTAATTTCTTAGGTGACTTTTTCTGCTTTCAACAAAAAATCGGCATCAAGCTCGACCGCTTGGATCAAGGTTCGATAATCCGGATCTTTTCAAAAAATCACAAAAAGAATGTATTTTTAACATGTACATAATTTTCAGGTCCGAAGACCTTAAAGTACACTGGGGTTAATTTCTCGGGGGACTTTTCTTGCTTTTTAACCCAAAACCAGCATTGACCTCCACCGCTCTGATCAAGGTTCAATAACCCAGATCATTTTAAAAATACCAAAAAGATTTTAAGCTTTCCTATAAAAAACAGTATCAATCTCAATCACTCAAGTTGAAGTCTGGAATTTTCTAAAAAATAAAAAAATTCACCATCAATTTTAACTGCGCAAATCTATCCCCGACGGTCCGAAGACCTAAAACTACAATAGGATTAACTTCTCGGGGGCCTTCTTTCCCAACCTGTCCCGAACATGACTGACACTTGATCGTACAGGTGTCCAGAATCTTCTAAATAGGTAAGGACTGAGGCGAGTGAGATTGCGTCGGGTAGTCTAACACGACACCCTATGCATACACGTGCGGAAGCTTAAAGAGCAACTAGAATTATGGCTAAACCTATAGGAGGGGGTGATTAGGGCCTTTTCAAATTCTTTTCACCTACTTACCAGGTTTAATAAATTAAGCTACGTAAGCGATAAACACTTCGGCTTCCAAGCCTAAGTGGGTCCAATTAATAGACTAGCAAAAGATAAAGCAATTAACAACCTAGTCTAATCAACTCATGTGGACTAGAGAGGATGGAACAAGAAATGCTCAAGTCAACATGAGGTAGTGAAAGTACATCTTGTGAGTGTGGATGTGCCTATCAAGTGCCTAGCATACATTCCTAACTAAGCATTCATAATTAATCAATTAAACATAATGCATAAAGAGAAATGTGCTCAAGAACAATCACAAACACAACGATGTATAGTGGTTCGACTACTTGTCTACTCCACTCCCGGTTCAAGTACTCAACCCCTTTGAACACACCGGCATTCACTGGGGAGTTTAAATCTGGTTCCTCCCAGCCAAGGTGTTTTAAATCGGATCCACCCAACCGGGGAGTTTACAGGTTCCTCCCAACCTACACGTTTGCACCCGTGTTGGTGGCTCCCCCTTGGAGACTCTGTTTAGGCCGACTAACGTGCTAAGGAACAGCTGACGTCCCTAGATTTTAGGCCCAACTAAAAGGTCAAGGATCGGCTAACGACCCTAGGTCGAGTTTGTCAAACAAACTCTACACTCAACTCCCACAGGGAATTGAGTGGATGGACTCCTAACAAGACAACCTTACTTGTCGGATTGAGTCCCTTTGTAGCGCTGCTTTGGGTTTCTTCTTCTCGCTCTCCCGTGCTTGAATCAGCTCCCCTTGTGCTCCCCCGATCTTTGACGTCGCCGCTTTGCCAAGGCTTCAGCTCCAAGATCAGCTACCTTGCATGAGATGGTCCATTAGAGATGCCCAAGGTGCTAGGGAATGGTGAAACCTCTACAAATGGTAGGAAATGGGTTTCCTAGAGGAATACACCTATATGGACTCCTAGGTAGTGTTTAGACAAAGGATTTAACTATCATTAAGGTGTCTAAACCCTAGGAATCAAGAGGGAACAAGTTCATTCTCAAGATGCCATTGAATGGCCTAAGCTTGTGATGAAAACACAAGGAGAATGACTTGCTTTGGGTTTGGAATAGAGCCTCTAATGATCTCTAGTAATGGTGGCTTCTATCTCCTCAAAATCCCCTCTCTTGGCTCAAAAAACGAATCCCCCATCTTAAATAGATTTTCTTCCAACGGTGAAAAAACGGGCAGATTCGCACATCTCCGATTGATCGGAAGAAGGTCCGATTGATCGGAGACCTGTTTGATTGATCGGTGACAAGTCCAATTGATCAGAAATCTATCCAGTGAAGTCTCTGGAAGATATTCTGATTGATCGGAACACTGTCCGATTGATCGGACGGACCCCTTCCGATGGATCGGAAGACTGTCCGATTGATCGGAAATATGTCTAGTGGATTTTCAAGGTTGCTGAAAAAATTTTCGATTGATCAGAGCTTCTGTCCGATTGATCGGAGTCCTATCGGAGCCAACGTCCGATTGATCGGAGATCAATCGGAAACTGCTGTTTTGAACTATTTTGTTTACAGCAGCTTCCACCTCTTAAATTAGTCTAACTTATCATGTTTTTCATGGAGTTCTAAGACTAATGATGATGACTAAGGGTATACCTAGTTAGTCCAAGTCATCTAAGAGGTTATGGGTTAGGTTATGGTCAAGGCAAGGCACACCAAGGCATCACATTTACCTGTTTCTCCTTTCTTGATGCAGCCGGTCCATCTTGAGTCTTTGGTCTTCGTCTTCATTAAGCTCAACCGACACTAGACTCACTGACCTAAGTAATTGACAAACAAGGTGCACTAGTATGCCACAGAAAAGTGCACTAACAGCGAGCAGAACCCCGTGATCCTGTTCGTGTTGAACGCACCGTGATAGACAACCTTGATTTGGAAGTCGCTATTGAATCTGACAGATGTTCCCTGTTGTTAAAACGCATGAAGGGGATTAAGGCAGTTGGGAGGTGAAGCGCACCCTCACAGAATTGTGAGCAGCATAAGACCCCAAACTGGATTGACAAAGGAAAATGTAAGGACGTGGCTCATTTTGTGGCCGAAGGAGTCCATCGGATGATACATGGTCTATGTGCATTGCACATGAGGAACAAGCAACTTTGTGAGTGTGTTGATTGAAAACCCTCAAAATCTCCTCATCCGAAGATGTAAAACTATGGCACTTAACTGTGTGAGATCTATCTTGCTCGCTGACGTAAAATGGATCGGGTGCCTTACCAGCAGTAGAAGCTGGAAATGGATGAAAATTCCATACCTTTCCCTACATTTCAGAAAAATTAGAAAAATACCAAAACATTGCAAAGTCATCTTTCAAAAATCACAAAATACTTCCCTTATTTTCAATGAACACCGATCTTTACTCGGATCAAATATTTTCAAAATCACGAAAATATTTCTTTTGTTTTCAATAACCGATCTCCATCGTAACTACTCAGGTAAAGATTCGGACCAAATATTTACAAAAAATCACAAAAATTGTCACTATCCCCAGCACAACACTTCAGGAGTCTCTAACTCCGCTCACTCACTTCACAGTTTGGGATGACGGATCCGATCGCCCGCAAATTCGAATCTTGACCAAAACTGGCAACCAAACGCCATCCCCTAGAAGAACATCTTGAGATTACAACTGACAACCTCCTTCATCCATCTCCATCAACAAAGAAACAGCATCTTGGGATGATGGACCTAATCGACCACGGGCCGGGATCTTGACCAACCCACTGACCAAACATACGCATTGAAAAAAAAATCTCCAAGGAAGCACAACCCTGCAAGCAATAAGCTCAAAGTTCTCTACATCCCCAGCGAAAGTAAAATCATCGAATTGAAAGAAAATGAGTCAAACCGTGCATCCATCATCAAATATGCATCCCATGCATCAGCATCCATCGTATCAATCATCATGTTTACCTGCTTTCAAAATAAAAGTCGGTTAGCCAAAGACCCCACAGGCATCCCTAGTAGAGGCGCGTGCAAGTCATATTTCATTTTCGAAAAGACAAAAAAATATTATATATATACCCCACAGAGTATCACTCACCAGAGTGGGTATCTTTTCAAAAATCCAAAAAATATTTTCCCAATAGAGAATTCGGCCTCCAAAACACTGAGAGATCTTCCATATCTCTGAGTAGGAGCCGATGCAAAAATCAAATAAGATCCGATCTCTCACAATTTTTCTGGAGACCATCGGATCCAATGCACTCAAAGTACGGTCGAACTGAACTCCAGTGTCAGTGCGGTCGTGCCAAATGCCAAGATACGAAAACATGAAAGCCAAAAGGCTCGGTCAAAGAAACCATCTGAACGGTGGAAAAGATGAATTGTAACCCAAGTATCAAAACCAGCAGATTTGGTGGAAAGAGTTCACCCGCACATACCTAAGCGTGGATGCTTGAAGTACCTTGACTGAGTCAAGTGGGCGTAGTGGATCTCCCGTAAGACTACATGGACACAGGGCACCTAACCACTTTGACAGTCAAGCGAAACAAGTACTCCTGGAGTGATCCGGGAAAGCAACGAACAATCTATTACAAGGTCGGTAACCTCGTAAGACTATGACGAACGCAAAGGCTCTACTATACTTTTCCAATGTTAGTACCGATCAGGAACGGAAGGGTTGCGATTGGGTACCCAGGTTGCAGCTCATGCAGGGACAATCGCAACAGTTTCTGTCACGCCCTAAAATTCAAAACCCGAGTACAACAACCCAAAGCCCGAGTTCCAGGGTGTGAATTGAAAATTCGAGCATAGATTCCTTGAGATTCCATTCCACGCATCGCATAACTAAAATAAATCCCAAATATAAATTTTCTTTTCCACTAATGCCTTATTACATTGAATCTTTTTTTTTACACAACTAAAATAAATCTGTTACGATTGACGCTCGAGTAGGATGAGACCTACTGAATACTCTCCTTTGCCTATGTCTTGTTCTTCCTGAAAACCTGTAAGAACTGTGTTGATTTTAGTGAGCTAAAGCCCAGTGTGGTCATTTCCATCACAGGTAATATTCCAGTTAATAAGAGATAGGATGCAAATCATCAACGGATAGAATTGTATGAAATATACGAGAATGAGGTTATGATTTATACACTTTATGATTTATTATAAATGGAACATGATTATCATGATGTCATGTATGTTATGATACGTGTGAGAGCAATAAACGTCTAGGAACTCGCTGCAACTGAACATTAGGAACCTGTCGTAAATCAACCATACTCACCTAACCGGTACAGCGAGGCAGCAAATCAACCATGCACGCCAGTGGGCAAATCAACTATGCACCACCGATCCAACCGAGCAAATCAACCATGCTCAATAAGTGAAACGACCAGAACTCGCTGCCACTGAACATTAGGAACCTATAGCAAATCAACCATGCTCACCTAACCGGTACAGCAAGGTGGCAAATCAACCATGCACACCAGGAGTCAAATCAACCATGCTCATGTTCTGTTATAGTGTATAAATGTATGTATATGTCATGAGTTATGAAAGCACTATTCAAGCATACAATACATATTATAATTCAATTCCAATCACACCATGCATGTGTTATCTTCATTCAGATAATTCTTTATCTAATTTTAGTTATTGTTAATCGAGGGATTTGAGAAGATCATCGTGTAAGTTTTAATGCATTGACAATTAACTAAGGTTGTTCCAAGAGTTATGTGTTGCATATTATTTAAACCTAAGTTGTTGTTGATTAGTGAATTTAAGAATAATGTCACATGGAATCTTGAGAATACTACGTATTTTTAGAGTTACATGTTGGTGACATCATATGTAAGAAATCCTAAATCGAATTGTCGTAGAATTCTGACATGTGCATTAAAAAGGAAGACTTGAGAAAATTAATTCAATAAGAAAACGATAATTGGAAGGTGAACTTTTAAGGATATAGAGATAGGAGACGGATGAATCCCTTGCCTAGGATTCCATGATAAGGAAGAAAGCATAAAAGTATGCCTAAAATCCTAACTAGAGAAGGGAGAATTTATAAATTAAACATGAACAGATAGAATACTAGAATTAACAAAGAAAGTTACATGAGATGAATCACTCACCTGCAACATTCCTTAAGCTTGAAAAGGATTAATCCTTGAACTAAGTCGACTCAGCGAGTTGACTAGGTTTAGAGAAGAAATCTCTTCTTCTTTCTTCTTTCTTCTTTCTTCCTCCTTCCTTCTTTCTTCTTTCTTTCTTTCTTCCTCTTCTTTGCTGGAGACTTCTCCCAGCAACAGGAACAGCAACAGTGGGTGGGTCCCCCACTGGTTAGAGACCACACGACCTCTCTCTCTTTCCTCTCTCTCTCTCTCTAACGACTCTCTCTCTCTCCTCTCTTTCTCTCTAAGAGCTCTCTCTCTCTCTCTCTCTCTCTCTCTCTCTCTCTCTCTCTCTAGCTGAAGTTTCTTTTAAAGAAAATGTAGCCGAGGGTCGGCTTTTATAGCCAAGCACGAGCTCACCATACGGACAGTTGGAGGTTTCCGAATCTAACTTGGATTCGAATTTCGTTTCTTGCAAGCTAAGACACCTAGGATCGTTAAAAAGATAGGTGAGGTCCACACGATCCTAGAGTAGCAAGTCTTGATCATCAATGCATTGTAAAGATCCAGATCTTGGCGATCTAAGTCCGAATCGATTGGAAAACAATGGTTCAACGTATGTTGAATGGGGAATGTTCTGACAGAAATTCCCTGTATAAGGGGTCGTACGGTCGAGGCGAGTTGAATGGATGGTGTGGATTGAACCATGGGGCCCACCCTGATGATCCAATGGGGCCCCTCCGTCGACAGCGAGTGGACGTTGTAACAGCGTCCGCTGCAACGTCGTGTGAAGAAGACATTTTAAATTAAAAACATTACATGCGCCGCACGTAATACTAAATTATAATTTAAATGATTCTAAAATTTTAGAGTGCTATAAACATGCCTGATGAGGTTCATAGGGTTGGAAAATTAATGATCTAAGCAAATGCTTGGTGACAGACAAGATGTTCGGATCAGATTTATGGACATACATGTGTACAGGATGGTGTGAAGATCGTACGTCGAGTTGATGTTGATCGCATAGTTTGAAATCGAAGTGGATGGCTAGATATTCCAGTCTAGCAATGATGGATCATTTTAATGGTCAGTCTATTAACTTAACTAAGTACACTAAACTTTTCAGAAGCCTAAAAAGTTGTCTGAATATGTATAAAAGTGTATACGTGTGTGTATGCGTATGAACAACACAGCCTACCATTTAATTTCTCACATGTGAACATGCACTCTTGTATTTACTCGTGTGCCTAAATTTTTGAGGTATTGCATTCTACCAACCTTACATAGAATTTCGTCCTCGAAATTCAATCCACCTACTCGTATACTAAATTTCTGAGGTGTTACATACTACCACTTTTACACAGAATTTCGTCCTCGAAATTCAATCAAGCCCCCTAGACTAACAGATAAAGATACTACTCTTCTATATATTTGAGCATTTGCTACATTCGACTAGTCCTAGGTTTACATATACACAAGTGTATGACTACCTGTATGAATTCAGGGTTCTTACAATCTACTCCCCTTACGAGAATCTCGTCCTCGAGATTCAACCATACCTACAACCAAGCTTTCGCTATGCACTCTGATGTGCCTAAGCGCACGCTATAACAAAAAAAGAAGAAGTCAACAATAACATCCCAACAGAAGCAACGTCACAAAGAAGACAATAATTCACAGTACAAACAATGACGCAAGCAAAACGAATAATCCGAACAAAAGAAACATCACAGACAAAATCAACAGACACTCTAACCTCAACATTACAGACATGACCCTACAAGCAATGTCGCTAGCAAAACAAAGGTCATAGTACAACAACACCCTTATGTAGAAGCAAATAATTTGACAACCTTACAACCAAAACAAGCATCAATAAAATAAAAACAAACATCAAGTACAATAGCCAACAAAATCATACATAGCGCACTCATTCCTATGTATCTACAAGCTATCCTATTATCCGGTTCTCTACAACACTTACGTATGTTCATCTATAGACCCTACTTGAATTTCACTAGGTGCTAGCCCTAACCCTAGGCACTTTGAAATTCTCAAAATCTCTCTCTGACACCAAACTGTCACGCCCTGAAAATCGAAACCTGAGTACAACGACCCAAAGCCCGAGTTCTAGGGTGTGAATATAAAATTCGAGCGTAGATTCCTTGAGATTCCATTCCACACATTGCATAACTAAAATAAATCCCAAATGTAAAGTTTCTTTTCTACTAATGTCTTATTACATTAAATTTTACAAAACTAAAACAAATCTATTACATTTGCCACTCATATGATATGTGACCCTCTGAATACTCTTCTCTACCCGACTATTTCTTCCTGGAGACCTACAAGAAACTGTGGTGATTTTGGTGAGCTAAAAGCCCAGTGAGATCATTTTCAACATAAGAAAATTTCAATTGATTCAAGATAAGATCCTACACAATGCTAAATATGGAGAGTTATTTTCATGTTACATTTAAATAATTTTATGAGTTGTGTTCTTGAATGACGCTTGTAAGTATCATGATGTCATGGATGTGCATGTTCAATGCATGATGCAATAAATATATATATATGGGCAAATCAACCATGCCCCCCATCTTCAACCGAGCAATTCAACCATGCTCAACATCTCCAACCATGCCTTGGGCAAATCAACCATGCCCGAAAAACAGATCCCTCTGCCCCTGGATGTTAGGGTACCTATTACAAGTATTCAACCATGCTCACCTAACCCAGAGTATAGAGAGGCGACAAATCAACCATGCACGCCAGCAGTCAAATCAACCATGCTCCTGTTCTGTCGTCTAAAAGAAATAAAACATATATAAAATAGTGCATATGAATTTCATGAATCATGAATGCACTTCCCAAACACACAATGCATTCAATAGTTTAAACCCAAACACACCATGCATGTTTTTCCACATGTTTGTTCAATTATAATGTCTGATTCATATCCTAACAGTAAAGTAAAAGAGGGATTATACAATGTTAATGTAAGAGGAAACAGAACTAGGTAAAGACAATATTAACGTTATCCTAACATCGATTAAAGTGTAACTAAGGGATGAATACCTTATATAGAATCCTAAAGAGAGATAAGGAAGAAAATAGATTCCAAGTTGGATCTCTTTCCTAGGGATCTTAACACTAAAAACTAGAAAGAATTATAGAATTGAGAATGAAGAAAAATCTAAATTCTAATGCACATACAACTAGAAGGAAAGGGTTGGGAAAAATCAATGAAAATTATATGAGGAATCACTCACATTTGTAGAATCTGAGTCGACTCAGCAAGTCGGATCGGCTCACTCCTCCTTTCTTCTTCTTCTTTTTCTTTCTCCTTCCTGCTTCTTCCTTTCCTCTTCCTTCTTCTTCTTTCTCTTTCTTCTTCTTTTTCTAGCCTATCCAAGGATAAATTGGGACAGACTAGAACGAACTGAATCGGTTCTTGGACTGAGTTTCCCGGCACTCCCTCCACATAGCTACTCTCTCTCTCTCTCTCTCTCTCTCTCTCTCTCTCTCTCTCTCTCTCTCTCTCTCTCACACACACACACACACACACACACACACACATTACCTCTCTCTCTAACAGCTCTCTCTCTCTCTCTCTCTCTCTCTCTCTCTCTCTCTCTCTCTCTCTCTCTGACGTTTCTTTTAAAGAAACATAGCAGAGGGTCGACTTTTATAGCCGAGCACGTACGAGTGCACCATACGGACAGTTGGTGGTTTCCGAATCCAACTTGGATTCGGATTTCGTTTCTTGCAAGCTAAGCCACCTAGGATCGTTGAAAAGATAGGTGGGGTCCACAAGATCCTAGAGTAGCAAGTCTTGATCACGTATGCATTGAAAAGAACCAGATCTTGGCGATCTAAGTCCAAATCGGTTGAAAAACAATGGTTCAACATATGTTGAACGAGTAACGTTCTGACAGAAACTTCCTGTATAAGGGGTCGTATGCTCGAGCTAAGTTGAATGGACGGTGTGGATCAAACCATGGGGCCCACCCTGATGATCCAATGGAGCCCTTCCGTCGACAGCGGGCGGACGCTGTAACAGCATCCGTTGCTGTGTCGAGTGAAGTAGAAGATTTAAAAAAAATCGTTACATGCACCACACGTATTACAAACTGTATGCTCCACTTTCATGTGGGGCCCACTTGCAATGGTTTGAGGTCATCACCTCCGTTCAACTGGTGGATAATATGAATTTAGCCGTCCATGAGAAAAATTAAGTAGATCCAAGTTAAAGCGGCCCACTTATGGCCCGATTTCTGATTAGGAAATTTGTAGGATGATTGGAGGGCTGAAATTTGACATGTACGGTTAAATTATGTCCTAAAACTAGTGTATGAAATTTTGTATGAAAGTAATTGCCATAAATCCTAAAACTTAAAAATGACCATTTTATTTAAGTTTAACTAATGGCATTTTCGTAATTATTATAAATTTGTGAGTTTTATGAAATCTAATGTTTTTACCCTATTTTAAGGTTTATTCTGAGCAACTTCAATAAAGGGACCATACTAAAATTCCCTACAAATTATTTAATATTAATTTATCAATATTAAAGTTATTTAATTTATTAAATAATTAACTAAATTATAATTTAAATGATTCTAAAATTTTAGAGTGCTATAAACATGCCTGATGAGGTTCATACGGTTGAAAAATCAATGATCTAAGCAAATGCTTGGTGACGGACAAGATGTTCAGATCAGATTTATGGATAGACATGTGTACAGGACGGTGTGAAGATCGTACGTCGAGTTGACGTTGATCGCATAGTTCGAAATCAAAGTGGATGGCTAGATATTCCAGTCTAACAATGATAGATCATTCTAACGATCAATCTATTGACTTAACTAAGTACACTAAACTTTTCAGAAGCCTAAAAAGTTGTCTGAATATGTATAAAAGTGTATACGTGTGTGTATGCGTATGAATAACACGGCCTAGCATTTAATTTCCCACATGTGAACACGCACTCTTGTATTTACTCGTGTGCCCAAATTTTTGGGGTATTACAGTTTCTCCAAACTCCCGCGGTATGTGCGAGTTATCAATTTCCAGACAAGCAACCTTACTCAGATACAAAGGCAAGCAAAGATTCCAGACCACGATCTATGAATGATCGGGCCAGAAGTGGGGTGTCCACTAGCTTTAACATTCAGTTGTATGCAACCTCTACCAAAGAGGGGCATCTATAGACACTCCACCTTCGGCTAAAATGTTGTTAGAGATAGCTGAATGAATGGAGGACCATACCCCCAAATCCCATGTCCAAACCTAGCCAAACTCACCCTTGTAAGCCCTAATCCATAGCCCAGCTCAAGTCTAAACCCAGTCAACTCACCCCTAAATATCAGCCTGAAAAACCCCCCATAAGAAAAACCAGTTAAAAAATCCCAAAAAAGTCAAACTTAGTTAGTCAACCCGCTAAGTCAAATCACCGAGTCGACTCACCGGGTCAGTCCAGCCCTTGCACCCAGTCAACTCACTGTGTCAACCCATCTTTAAACCCAGTCAACTCACCTGTTTCTAAGCCACAGCTTCGGAGTAGGTCCGAATCCTCGAACCTCGGGCTTTGTTGCTTCAGGTTCGGGAGCCATACGCTCCGAAGCTGGAGCAACGAGGCCGTACGGGCGGCACCCTGAGGGCCGCCCAAGCATAATTACCGAAGCTGCCATCCTTCGCAGCTATAAATACCCCCACCCCTTCTCATTCACAGCATCCACTTCCTCTCTCTTCAGCCCCGAGAGTTCCTAGTCCATCTCCATCCCTTTAGCCCATTCCTCCACCAAGGAGAGCCCGAGTGAGAAGAGGCTAGCCCTGGTCCAGCCCAGCCTAACCCTGGTCCAAGTCTCCCAAGTCCTGATCTAACCACTCGAAGTAAACCCTCAGCGACACCTCTGTCCATCCAGCTACTCTTTTATTAGCATCATCTCATTCGCATCTAGCATAAGTGCAACATTTACTATTCTTCCAACCCCCCTGCTTATCATATCACTGCAAACACTTTGATTATTCAAATACATAGCATGCATCCCGCATAAAGCACCTGTCAGTTCGAGCGTATGCTCTGGGCTTGCCTGTTAATGGAAACTTGCCCATCAGAAACTCTTACTGTTCAGACCTACATTCATGCATCATATCATTCATGAGAGTAGACGAGGATTAAATTAGACTTTCAAATATTAGTTCGATTCTGTGAAGTAGAGACCGTACTTCGGTACGGGCAGAGTGGGGTACTTAAAATCTTCCCACCCTATAACCATGATCCCTTGCCTCAAATCTCTGGCTGCAGATCAAAAGGAGTCATTTTAGAAGAAGGAATCTTCGGGTTCCCTTCTCTAACGTTTCTATGGGGTCTAGCTAAATATAAATTCGAAGTAACTGGCTAGTGGTGACTCTAGTCTTATACAAACTCATCCAAACATATCCAATTTAACACGACAATCGAGAAAAAGCCCTCGAGAACGAGGCTAGCCAGTGGCACAAATGGCGATTCACGCGCACACACCCTTTTCCGAAAGGGAGAATTCGGGAGCGCGGAGAGGCGAGTGTCCATGCCTTGTAACAATATAAGCCATGGTCCGTAATAAATGTTGTTTCTCTCCTTATTTGGTGGGTGCATCATGATCTGATTATAACTGGAGTAAGCATCTATAAAACTGAGTAGGGCGTGCCCGGAAGTGGAATCGACTAGCTGGTTGATGTGGGGTGTTGGGAAGCTGTCTTTTGGGCATGCTTTGTTCAGATCGGTGTAGTCCACGCACATCATTCACTTGCCGTTTACCTTACGAACAAGGACGACATTGGCTACCCAATCAGGGTAATCGACTTCTTCGATAAAATCAATGGCTAACAACTTGTCGACTTCCGTCTTGATCATCATCTGCCTTTCAGCTTAAATTTGGGATTTACCTTCAAGCGATGAACAACAACTTTAGGGTCAATTCCTGGCATGCGACCAAGTGAAGACATCTTGATATTCGACCAGGAAACTGGTCAAATAAGCTTGAAGGGTCGGATTCAGAGATGACCCGATGTGGACTTCCTTGGTAGGATCCGTCTTGGATAGCTGGATCTTGATGGTTTCTTAGCTGGAGTTCCTGCTTGAAGTGCATTTTCTCTCTGGTCTAACGTTATAGAGACTGAAAAATTCATCGGATCTTCAACGATTGACATAACAAGAGTGACTTGGACGCTTTTTCCATCCTGTAATGCTAGCTTGTAGCATGCTCGGGATTTTTTTTATTTCCTCTAACCACTCCAATGCCATTCAAAGTGGGGAATTTAATACACAAATAGAGGGGTTGCAATGCTGCTCCCAACTTAGTAAGTGACGGGCGTCCAGGATGGCATTATACATAGATTTTCTATTCACCATAAGGAAATTGGCAAAAATAGTGATCTTGTTGGGAGCTTCGCCAAAGGTAACAGGGAGATCGATACTTCCTTTTAGTATGACCACCTCTCCTCTGAAACCGACAAGGGGCGTGAAAATTGGCTTGAGCAAGTTTTTGGCGAGGGTCATCTTATTGTAAGCGTCTAAATAAAGCACATCTGTAAAGCTACCAGTGTCCAGCATGATCTAATGAGTTAGATAATTGGCCACCTTCAGTGCCACTATGATGGAATCTTCATGAGGAAAATGAATCACCTCTGCGTCCTTATTAGAAAAGGAGATTGGATGATGACTCGGGTTTGAAGAGCTTGATGACTTCTCCGTCTAATAAACATGTTGGGGTTTTATTGTGCTTTGCGAGCGTAAGCCTTTCTTACAGCTTAGGAGTCACCTCCACATGCGGGACCACCCACGATGGTTCTAATTTCGTTGGCTGGCTGACTCTAATGGCGTGTTGATGTGCTATGTTTCTGAGGGGAATGGTCTCACTATGTGACGAAGTCGCGAAGATGCCCCCTGCGAATCAGCGCCTCTATTTGATCTTTAAGGGCTATGCAATCCTGAGTATTATGACCATGATCCTTATGGAAGTAGCAGAACTTCCTCTTATCTCTCTTCTCTAGATCCAACTTGATCCTTGGAGGCCACTTAACATAAGATTTGTTCTTCATCTCCATCAGTACCTTCTTTGGAGACCAATTGAGGGGGATATAATTGTGATACCTCCCTGTGTATGGTTTCCTAGGTGAGTGGTCACGTCAATCGCCTCGATATTTCTTATCAGAGGAAGAAGCTTCATCGACCTTACATTTCTTTCCTTCGCTGTCATGATGAGCAAGTGCCACCTCCTTGGCGTTGATGTATTTTTGGGCCTTAGCTTGAAACTCGGCCATTATCTTCGGAGGGTTTTTATCAAGGATGAATCGGAAGTTGTCGCTCGTGATGCCAGCAATCAGAGCGGTGAGGCCTTTGTCCTCAGTGTAACCCTCCATTTGGACAGCTTCTGCTGTAAGGATTATAAATTCTCTGATCATCTCATTATGACGTTGTTTCAAATCTAATAGGTGAGATGCTGGTTTCTTTGTACGAATACTTCTCATGAATTGGGAAAGAAAGAGTTCTGACAATTTTGAGAAGGATTTCTACCGATTGTGGCTTTAAACCGCGAAACCATGTACGCACAGGCGTCCTTCAGAGTTAGAGAGAAGGCTTTGCACATAATTTCTGAGCTGTAGCCTTCCAGCTCCATAAGAGACCTGAAGGTCTCAAGGTGTTCAAGGGGGTCACCAATGCCAGTGTATCGAACCATATTAGGAGTCTGATATTTTTTAGGCAAATGGGCCTTCATAACCTGACGAGTGAATGGTGGTTCTGCTCGATGAATCGATATGAGGGTTGTTACTGAAATATCAAACTGATCTCATTGTTCGATATGGGCGAAGCGATCTTCAAGTTCTTTTAGGTCTCCTTCCCATGGCAAGGTATAACTAGTGGTTTTTGTATCGGCAACCTCATGTCGCCGTCACCTAGAGCCATCAGAATGAATGATTTGGTGCGTTGTACTGGGGCCTGAGCAGCACGGACCGCACGATTTGATGACGGATTATGTTGTCCCTGATGTTCATCTACATGTAGTGGCAAATGCCTGGAAGCGGCTGGTTGTGGTCGCGGCCCTCCACAGCCTACTATTGTGGAGGAAAACATTGATCAAACCATTGCGTAAGCTGCTGGAATCCAGCTTGGATGGCAAGAAAAGTATCCCCCAATGACGTATAGCGACATGCATGCCACCAAAAACCTACTGAAATACGTTTTGTATTACAGGGGCTGATGGATTAGGTAGCAATGGGGGAATTCTTGTTGCAGATTGAGGAGGATTTGGATCGCCTTTGGGAGTTTCCATTGGATGCTATGCCTACCTTGAAGTGGAAGGCTAGTTGGTTTTCTTCGGTGGCATCGTGGAAGATAGGAGATAAAGTGAGAACGATTTGAATGTCGAATTCCCACAAATGGCGTCAATCTGTTAATGTCAAAAACTGGTTACAGATGATAGGCTAAGGATGGAGAAGAACCTCCTTCTCTTATAGTGCATGATCCATCAAAGATAGCTTCCTTCGAGATTCCTGCATTCACAAACAGAAACTAAGGGTGGCCAGCGCATGGCCGTTAGCCCTCCGATTCTTAAGTCAGTGATGAGCTCTAGAAAAGATGAAGTGTGAAACATGAGGTAAGTATTTGTGTACCTTTCATTGAAGTAGGTTACCCAATTTATAGAGATCTTGCTAGCGTGATTTGTTACGTATATAGTTGAGATCTCCCTGATTTCATGAAATAAGATATTATCCTATCCAATTCTAAATAGGTTAGAAGTCTAGATAATTACATTATTCGGTGTAGATTTTTCTGATCCTTCACGACGGAACCAACCCATATGTATAAATAGATCAAAAGTTGGTCTGTAATCTGGGTAAACTCCTGAACTAAACTATATGAGCTATTGGAACTATGTCACGAGGTGCGTTCTCGATAGTCGACTAGGCAACCAGGGCTTCTCGGATAATCTTGAGAGGTTGGAACACCTTTCTCGCACTTTAGACGGAGATGTCTCTTGTTGACTTACTCGCAGTTCATGGAACGAAGGCGCTCACATATGTTAATGATCGAGTAAAACTGCTTGATGAATAAGGCTGATCGAATCATATCTTAAACAAGCAATTCATCTCGTTATCCATAGGAGTAGTACGTTGCGACCAACTTTACCCTATAACATCAACTAATTCAATTTAACACAAATAGAGCTCGTCACCCTCATGGATGCTCAAAGGACACTATGGAGAGGCTCCTTACCCCAGCATACGCCGAAATCTCAGACACGGTGTCTCATATCACCAAACTCGGCCCATGAGACTTTGGTGGGATCGTATCGCACTAGCGGTTATAAGTGAAATTATGGCTTTACTGCTTATAGAGATACTTAGAGATATGCCTAATGTCTTAGAGGGGAGTGAATGGGACTTTTTGAATTTTCAACACAATTTAAAAGCAATTTAAATCGATTACCACGATTATCACAATAACATTTAAGGCAAATACATGTTCAATTTGCAAGAAGAAATAACATTGGCATTTTATCAAACAGTTTGTATTCATGATTGATTAAGCTATTCCACAAGTTCAACACATAGCAATCATTCAATCTCACAACGCACAATGATATATAGTGGTTTGGTTTCCCTACTCCACTCCCTGGTTCATGATCTCAACCTATGAGAACATCGGATTTCACTATAGTCATGGTTTTAAATTAGGTTTACCATCAACCTTAACATCCTATATTCTAGGACCGCATTTACCATCCGCCGATGGCCCAATCCAGGGCCTTATCGAGTTTGGATCTCAAACTCTCACCAATCCTAATCTAAGGATAGCCACGTGCACTCCCGCCGGAGTTTTCCAATCCAGGGAATTTTAGCACAATAAATGGACTCTCAAATACTAGACATATCTAAATAGTTGAGCCCCGATTCGATGCCTTCAATGAGTAGCTTCAGCTCTAAGTGCTTCAGCTCATCTTTGTGCTCCCGAGATCAGCTACCGATGCAAATGATATGTGTATGATTATGCCGAGTAGTTGGGAGAGAGATGGTCAAGTTCTTCTTGCCTATTCAATGCAATAGTTGTGTAGGAACTACCAAACTCAGCATTCATTGGCTATAAAAGACCTCTAGATAAAATTTCAATGGTAGGTCAACCATGAATGCAAAGCTTGAGTTCATAGTTCAAACCGAGCTTCGAATACTCAATGATAAGCCATTAATGGTTAGGTTTGAATGATGAACTCAAGGGGATTAAGAGTAAGGAGGGTAGGAAGAAGTGAGTAAAAGCTCTCTCACAATGCTCTTAATGGGTGTTGAATGCTTGACATTAAAGACCCCAAAATGTGCCTTTATAGAAGCCCAAATTCAAGCTCCAACGGATCTAAAATGGACACAACCGACCTATCAGAAAGTGGCCTGACCGGTCGGACTGGTCTTGATAAAGACTAGAGAGTTGCTCGACCAATTTTAGGTCTGTCCGACCGGTCAAGACCGGTTGGACGGCTGGTGAGTAAAAGGCATAAATTTCATTGAATGGTTGCTAAACTAAAGACTGGACCTGTTTGACTGGTCAAGACCAGTCGAATGGCTGTCCAGCAAAGCCATCTATCATGAAACATGTTACTGGATAGATCTGAGGTTGGAGCGACCTGTCAAGACTGGTCGACTGCCTTGGTTATGGGGTATGTTTAGTTGCTAACCTCTCCAAGGTCTGTCCGACCGGTCGGCAACCTTAGAACTTGGCAACTAAGCTGTATTTTCAGCTAGGAAAGATGGTGCTATGAGTCCAAGGTTTAGACAATGTCTTCAACATGTTTTTAGCACCTTGCCAGGTAGAATCAAGCTTGATCAACTTGAGCTATTAGGTCGAGAAAGAATGGGGTAAGATTGATTGATAATTATGTCATTCATTGATATTTTGGGATTCCTAAGGTCGATCTATATGCAACTTACCTAAGATCTTGTTTCTACTTGAGCTTGAGCAAGGGAAGAAACATAGTCTTCAATTCTTGAGCTTCAAATCTTCGACCGGGGCTCACAAGACAAGACGCGACCAAGTGGCACGACAATTGACAAAATATAGTGTACTAACAATAAGGGACTCTTTTCCACTAGCAACAGTGGTATTCCAGTTTTCACTAGAGTATGACACAATAATGAATATCAATTAACCAAGTTAGGCATTAGACCGATCTGATTGATAAGGGAAGCTTCGGCGAAACTGACATTGGGAGCAAAGTATCCTGTGTAGTTCCCACTATTGTTGATCGTCTGTGTTCAACCCTGGTCAATCGGATAAGCCTGGGGTTTTCAAACCCTAAGGTTGTCGCCCATGCATTTACTCAATTTGTGACGCTCAATCCACTACAACTAAAATTTAGATTATCAAACACATAATTAAATCTTGAAGCAAATAAATAAATAAATACCCCACCAGGGTACATCAACAAAACACTTGTGCAAATCAATATACAAAAAAATAATGTACCGAGGTATATCAATAGGAATATACATATGAACCCATATAACTCAATTTATACTTATGGAATCAAATGCACCATAGCACGCTAGCAAGGAGCATAAAGAGTTCTAACATTAAGAATTTTGTATCATTCAAGCATTTCATCAAACACGTTGACTACAAATCATAAGCATCATAAGAGTTGCAGTAATAGAGCAAGTTAAATACTAACGGCATATTAAACTAACTAAAAATTATTATCTAAAACTCTCAAGAGTTGATAAAAAGAAACTTAGAATGATAGTTCGCACCTATGTAGAAGGGTTTTTCGATTTTCGAGCACTTTGGGTTAAGGCTTTTGGGGAAATTGGTGATCACTACAACAATATAAAGATCCCAAGTGAGATTTATAGGGTTTTACTACCGAGAAAGTTAAGATTGAAGGGTAGGAGGTGTTTCTTACCTCTGATCACAAGGGGAGATGAAGAGGACAAAAGAATCGACGACATGCCGGAAGGTCTTTCACCCACATGGTGTTTAACACCAATGCAAACACCAAACTCTCTCACCATCTCTTTCTCCTTCTCTTCCTCTCTATTTTTCTCTCTTTCTCTCCCAAATCCCTAAAATTCGGATTTGGGAGAGAAATGCCCAAATGCGTTCTATTTATAGTGTCAGATGTGGTGCAAATGGCCCTTGAAGCTTGGTTATTAGTTATCTAACCCCGTGGGAGATTGATTCTAGCATTTGGGGCCCACATGGGTCCATCTGGGTCAATCTAATTTATAGGATAATTGCTACAAGTAGAGATTCACCTAAGGTTACAATTGCCCCGAAAGTAGTATGCGACGATCAATGGTTACAATGCAGTGTTCGTTTAACAGTCACTGATCATCGATCGGGGCAGCGACTTTAGGGATATTTGCAGAGAAATGTTTGAGACTGAGATCCTAAGTTCAATCGAAATCTAACGAGTTGAAAGCCACAATTCTATATAAGTTCGAGTAGGCAGAATTCACTTAAGTTCTAGAAAATTTCTAAGCAGAATCACATGTTACATGTGCTACCCTCTGAACTCCAACTTGAGCATTTCGACACATAGTCTTAGCTTAACGTTCTGCTAGCGACGTTAAGCCCACTAAGACTAACGATTCGAGGTTAACGACCCACTAATGAGTGGTCCTAAGCTTGTTTGGTGATTTTGTCTATTTTTGGAATGAAGTAGAATGTGAGATTTCATGTGTATTATGTATAGGGTCAGATTGATTTATGTTTAAGGTTTGGTCCTTAGAAAGTTGGAAGAAATGGCTTTTAGCCTAATTCATCCTCAACTATTGATTTCTAAGTTACACGATCATTTAGTTAATTTGGGGCATGCACGTAATCCAAACGTCAGTTGTGTTGGTCGTAGGTAGATCTTCGTTAAGTAACGATTATCTTGATTAATCAATAGTGAGCTGTCTAAATCTGAGCCCTAAATGAATAGTTTACAAGGTTAGGCCCAAGATTTTGGTGATCGAGCATATTCATTAGTTTCCTATGGCTGATTACTTAAATTTGTGCGGCTCTCTACATGTAACACCCACATATAGACTAAGATTGAGCATTAAAGATCACTATGTGATAAAAATGGAACAATTTTAGTGAAATTTTTTTGAGGATTTTTTAAATCCAAGTTGACGAAAATCAGAGGCGTTACACTCTCTTATCTCACATTCCTTTTATATATGTAACTCCCACCACCCTCCCACTTCACATGTGTGTATACATATATGTGAGGTACTTACACTTATTTATATAAAATAATAAAATCTTACATTTTCATTTACTTAAGTTATTTTATGTAAATAAGCAAATACACCCATTTGATCTGCTTGTTTTGTTGTAAATGCATGTAAACAAATGTAAGTAATTATAATCATTTATCTCCGTTTGATAGGAACATGTAAGCCTTTGAAAAGGATTGACGTACATTCGTGGCCCCACTGTGATGTCTATGACATATCCATGTCGTCCGTCCATTTTACCGGAACATTTCAGGGCATGAGCCCAAAACTAAGGCAGATCCGAAGCTTAAGTGGCCCACACCATAGGAAATCGTGGTTGTAAGAGGTTTTTAACGGTAGGCGTTCAACCCACTGTTTCGTGTGCGTGGTCCACTTGAGCTTTGGATTTGCGTCAATTTTGGGTTCATGCCCAAAATCACCTTGCAAAATGGATTGACGGCGTGGATAAGCCGCATGTATATAGTGGGCCCCACATGAAATTCAAACCCTCCTAGATTTTAGTGTACAAAAAGCAACCGGTCATTGTCAACTTTGAAAAACGTGTCAGGAATTTCATGGTAAATAATCATTACTCATTTACTTTTATTTACATGTTGCAAATGCAAAACAAAAAGGCCCTAAAAAAATACTTAAAAAATAAAATTTTCATAAATTAAAAATCTAACTTTTTAGATTAGGAACAAATTGCAACCTTTTGATGTTTATTAAAAATATAAACTTTTAAATAAGAAGTTTTTTTTTTCAAATCGCACTAGCACATAATTTTTGTTATATTAAAATAATGCTAAAACATTGGAGACCGGTAATTTTTGTTATATGATTTACCTTTTATTAAAACAAGAAACAAGCATCAACAAGCAACTGATGAATGGGTAACTAAATGAATGGTTAGATAGATAGTTAGATGAATGAGCGGTTTGATTTTGTGAATAGATGAATGGTTGGGGTTAGGAGATTGGTAAATCAGTGGTCTAGAATCAATAATAAAATCAAGGGGTTTGTACACATTGGTTAAGAGTGAAAATTGAGAGGTTGGTCCATCTTTTTAGTTGGGTTGAATTGAACGGTTGGACACGCTATCATATGTCTCAAAATGACTGATATAAAACATCGGTTAATGGTCATTAATAAAACAAAACCATGTTGGAAATTAAAAGTCAAATGAAGGCGGATTAATCTCAAACTTCTAGAGTTTTCTAGAGCTAAGTTTAACTCAACATTGAATGTTGATAGTGGACCATTTGATGTACAAGTAGGTGATCCTATTTGGGCATTTTTTAAATGTAAAAAAAAAATATTATAATTTGGCAGTTTTAATACATGGGTCATAAGACATAATTGGGTAAGTTTAATACATGCTTAGAAGGTAAAATTATGTGAGTTTATGATTGAAAGGGCGATCTTGCGTACATGAGTGGTGAGAGTGAACATGTGCATACACTTAAATATATTTATATTCAAAATCAATAGTTAACATCATATTATGCATAGATTTATGAATGCCTATATACATAAATGGGTTGATGAATGGATGGGTATATATATCTATGAATGCGTTGATGAATGGATAGATATATGTATGTATGCTTGGATTAATGCAAGTGTACATATATGACGGATATGAGGGCCGATTTTTGGGCCTTGGGACTAGCATGGGGTGACACAGTTGGTGAACTAGATGGATTTTACATAAACACCAAGGTGGGGCCGAAGCAAGCCAATGACCCTTTGCTGACGTCAGATTCTGGTAACAAGTCCCTACCAAGTATACACCCTTCTCAAAGTGAGCTCCCCTCCAAACCTGAAAGCCAAAGAAGAAAACTAAGGGTGGCCGGTGCTTGGCCGTTGGCCCTCCAAAGCTTAAGTTAGAGGTGACTTGATAGTAAGATGAAGTGTGAAACATAGGCTTAGAGATTGTGTACCTTTATCATCTGTGGGGTCATCTATTTATACAGATCTGGGTGATCTAGTCTGTTACGCAAGTCGTTAAGATCACTGCTGGTTTTAGGGGATAAGGTGCTTATCCTGTTAATCCTTAGATAAAGGGATAGCCTAACCATTCTAAACGTCTAGTTGATTACGTCTCTTGATGGAGATCCCCCATGGTTAGGAGCTATGAATAAAAACAAGCCAAAATCGGCCTATATGGGCTGCTGGTACTGTAAGACGATGAAGAATATCCCTAACAAACAAACAACCAATGGGTAGGAGCTGCTTGGGCTCGAAGATGGCCTCATTTAACGACCACGAGTCGAGCTGCTCGCATTCGAAGATGGCCTTGTTTAACGACCACGAGCCAAGCTGTTCGCATTTGGAGATGGCCTCGTTTAACGACCACGAGCCGAGCTGCTCGCATATGTATAGGTGGTCAGAGGTCTGAGGTGATATACGGAATATGAGTGGGAGGCTCGCTAATCAGATGTTCTGGTCGTGACTTTTATAGAGAGGTGCTCGCTGATCGCATATTGCTTATACTCCTTCGACGACCAACTTTATTCTACAACAGATGCCCCCCAAATCCTTTGCGTAGTTCCTCAACGCTAAGGATTTTATCTGTATATGTAACCGCATATTGGAGGAGAAGCCGTACATGACTGAACCTGTATTTATGAGCGCCAGCTTTCCGCAGCTTTTCGGCTAAGAGAAGTGAAGCAATGCTCGCCACATATTTCAAGATTTAATGCTCGTGCCAAATGAAGGGTCGCCGCATGTCACCCAAATCCGAATGAAATGATTGTCTATAAGTATCAGAGTCTGCGGAGGTTGCTTCATTTCGAAGTTCTACTGGAGATATTCAGAAACCCTTCTTCTTTTCTTCTCCTGTATTTGGGGTGACCTCTCTATAGAGGTATTTCTTCTTTTTTTTTCCCTCTTTTCTTTTATCTTTTTACTATGGCGGGGAACTCCGATGAGGAAGTCGTTCCTTTGGGAGATGACACTCTTGATTCATATGAATCGAATAATGCCAGAGTGCCAGTAGGAAGGTATTCTGCCTCTGGTTATCCATCAATAATGACTGAGGAACAGCTTTTAAGCTTAGCGGGAAAGGTACCGAATTCCTGACTCCGTCATTCTCAGACTGCCGAGAGAGGAGAAACTATCGATTCTCCACCGCCGGGTTGTGTTTCCATATATGAATATTTTTTCAGCTTGGTGTGTGCCTCCCCATCCATCCTTTCATCCAGAGTGTTCTCCGCATTTATAATATTGCTCCCAGCCAACTCATAGTGAATGGTTGGAGGGTAGTTTTGAGTGCTTATGTCCTTTGGAAGCAAGCGAGGAATGAAGACCTAACCGCTGATGAATTTCTGAGGATGTACCAACTGAAAAAAGCCTCGTCTAGTGAGGGTTGGTATTATCTCTGCTTCTAGCATCGGGATAACTTTATTATGGGGAATCTCACTTCAAATTATCCCAGATGGAGGAGGAAAATGGTTTTACACCTCCGGTAATTGGGAGTCTAATGTAGGACCCAACCCCAGAGGGCACAACGTCAGCCTCTTCTTTTGCGAAGGTGGGATGATTTTTATTCCTCCATTCAAAGATAAGTAGAATTTGGTCTCTGTTACTGACTAACCTGATCTTTCTTATATCTTACAGGCATTCTTGTTGGGAAGAAGCCCAGCTTGCGAGGGGGACTTAACGAAAAACTCGTCAAAGTCTACAAGCTTTCAGAGGATGCCCGGAACGTCAACGTCACCCTCTCTCTTCCCTGCCTTTCTGCAGCTGGTCTTATCCCCCAGGAGGAAAGGATGGTGAATGTAGGAGACAAGAGAAGAGCATTGGGAGTGTTGCCCCGTCTGAAGGGCACTGTTTCGAAGAGGCAAAAGAAAACAGCGGCTGGTCCCTCCAGCCAGCCTATGTGAGCAAATGAGCCTGCTCGCGGCTTGCAGCCGCATAATCCTCCCCAAGTGGAAGCGGCTGCGACCCCTCTGGCTGGTCCTCGCAACCAGTCGATAATTGATATTGTGGATAACTCGTCGAAAGGCGATGAGGCAGGGCCGAGTCACCCTTCGAGTGAGGGGGGTCGCGAGTCCGCTGCAGCTCGCGAGTTGGCTCCTACTCTGGAGCCTTCTACTGCTCGCGAGACGAGTACTTCTGAAATGGTTGTAGCTCAACCTTCGGGAACTAGAGTTTACGCCATTCCAGCTCACTTGCATTCGATATACAAGTTTATTTTCGAAAACATTACCCCTAGTTCCTTTGGAGCTCTCCCAGAGCCAAGTCCAGAGAGTCTCTCCACATACATCGGAGTGAGGCTAATCCAGGTAAACATTATTATTTTCGTTGATGTTTTTCTGAAGGATTTATGCCTTAAATGACAACCCCTTTGTTCTTGAGCAGGGTTTGGATCTCACTCTACGGACGAGGCGTGACATTGATGCTGCTCGCCGCATCATCGATGAAGGAGAGAAGAAGTGACTAGCGATGGAAGGCGAGATCCTAGGGAGGGATCGTTTAACAAAGTCCCATGAAGAGTTGATCACCAAGCTAAATGAGGAGAAGAAGATCCTTATTAGCAAGATCCAAGTACTAATTGATCGATACCAGTCATTAGATCTCAATTTTGTGAGACTTTTGAAGGTGCACGCAAAGAGCGAGAAGGAGAAGGAGATCTTCCGTCAAGACAAGATCTCTCTTGAGGAGTAGCTTAGGGAATGTAAAGCGCGCCTCGGGGTTGCCGAAAAAACCCTTGCCTAGTTGAAGGATGACTCCATTCACTAGGATGAAGAGAGGACAACCTATGTCAAGATGGTAGCTGAAGAAGGCCCTCGCGCTCTTCTAGAGTTACGGACTTCACAACTCTAAGACGAGCGATATGAAGCGTACGTTGCTGGTCGCAATTTCACTGTCAGAGTTATGCAACAGATTTCTCAATCATTCGACATAAAGGAATTTGATAGAGTTGCCTTCGAGGTCGCTGTTAGAGAGAGCCGCGATCGAGAATGAGGTCACGGAGGCTACGGAAGCCACGTGAACCCCTGAAGCGGGTCCCGAGGCAGAAAGCAGAGAAGCTCCTCCAGACGAAGAATGAATAATTCTGAGTTGCTTCCCTTCTCCTTCTTTTATTTGAAATAGATGTATCTTTTCCCCCTTTTTGTGTAATCCAAATGATCATTAAATGAAAAAAGGTGTTTTGTTACCTCTTTGTTGATACGTAAGAATTAGTAACTGTTTAGATGCTTCGCTTAACTCATGAAAATGAATTAGGCTCAATTAGGGGGGTCTAGGTGACCACGTCCACTTAGAGATAGGTTAACCTATCAATTGAGTCTTTGGCTCTGTCGAGAGCAGAAGATTTGGTCAAGAGAATGTTCATATTCTCTTCAGGGCTATTCGGGTCCAACAAGAGGAGTAGCGACCAAGTTTATGGATCTCATAGCTGACCATTTGGAAAAAGGAGAATTTATCTTTATTTGAATATGGTCTGGAATACATCAATTTATGGTAAATATCGGAGTAGATGCTCTACGTGCCAAGGGGCGACGCAGGGGTCTTCCTCACATGTCTTCAAGATAGCAATTGCCTGGTCGAACGATCTTGATAACCTGATATAGGCCTTCCCAGTTATGATTAAGCGACCGAATGGTCGTTCTGATATTCTGCTTAAGCACCAAATCGTCGAGCTAAAAAGCTCTAGCTTTAACCTTCGAATTGTGATAGCGAGCTATTCGTTGTTGACAAGCTGCTACTTCGAATGCAAGCTGTATATCTTTTCTCTTTCTAGAAGATTAAGGTGAAGTTTTAAACATTCCTTATTGCGAGCTTCTTCATAGTTTTCCACTCAATGATTTGGTATCTCGACCTCTTCAGGGACGACTGCTTCGGTTCCGAACGTTAATGAGAAGGGTGTTTCTCCTGTTGAATTGCGAGTCGTTGTCCTGTAAGCCCATAGGACTTCCAGTAGGAGTTTGGTTTCTCTGTTTTTTTTTGTGCCTACATGCCACCCTTAGGACGATACCAGTATCGATTCCTGGACTTCAGAATGAGTTTCACTTACGTTGTCGTATGTTGGGACTTGCTTCTTCCTTCTGAATTTATGTTTTTTTTTGGTAGGTGGTACTCTTACCCATTGGTGATACTATACGGCGACAATCGTTTGATATTACGTTATTTTCACCCCTTGAGCAAAACGTGGGCCTTCTCTTGAGGAGTAAACCTTAATATTAAACGCTTTCTGAAAACTCTTACGCAAACACTTTATCATCGTCTGTTGAATTATCCACACTAACATGGCGTTTCTTTGTAGCCCTAAATGGTTAAACTTTACGCAACATTAGCATTTTGTAAATACGGATTGTTCTTATCATCTGGGAGTTGTCCACTTTTAAGGTAAAGGATGATAGGATCCATCCAGCACGGAGATAATTGTAACGTGGTGACTAGCTTTGGAATGGTTTGATCGAAACTCGGAGCAGAAAGGTACTCGATGGGAACTGCTTGTGGTAGATCGGACTCTGGAGCGGAGGCTAATTTGGCGAGAGTCTGCAAGCTTGTTCTCCTCGCGAGTAACATGAATTATCTCATATTTGCTCAGTTTAGCGAGCAGGATGAGTACCCGTGATTTGTATAGGGCCATCCGCTCTTCGTTCGCCTCAAATTCATTGAGTACTTGATTGACAACCAGCCGAGAGTCACTATGAATTTGCAGATGTGCTATCGCGAGTATATTAGCTATTTCGAGGCTGACGATTAAAGCTTCGTATTCTACTTCATTATTAGAGGCATGAAAGTCGAAGCGTAATGCATATTGAAATTGTGACCCGTCGGGAGCTATCAGGATCAAACCGGCTCCACTTCCAGAGGAGCATGATGATCCATCCAAGTATAACGATCAAGTTGGCTGCTCGCTAGTCGCTGAATCGGTACTAGAAATAGGAGCAGTGGGGGTCAAATATGTAAATTTGGCGATGAAATTGGCCATGGCTTGGGCTTTTACGGTGGTCCGCGAGCAAAATGTGATATCATGCTCCCCAAGTTCGATTGCCCATTTAGTTAATCATCCAGATACTTTGGGCCTTTGAAGGACTTGCTTTAAAGGATGATTCGTAGGAACCATTATAGAATGGGCTTGAAAAAAAGGCCGTAGTTTTCGAGCCGCAGTCAGTAAGGCTAGAACAAGTTTTTCCATGTCGGAGTATCGAGTTTCGGCATCTACCATTGCTCGGTTAATATAATAAACGGGTCTCTATATCCCAGAATCTTCTCTTATTAAGGCGGCGCTAACGGTTGTGGAAGATACAGATAAATAAAGGAAAAGCTGCTCATGAGGAACAGGCTTAGATAATATAGGAGGCGTGCTTAGATACTACTTTAGTTGTTGAAATGCCTCTTCACATTGTTGAGTCCATACCCAGTTGGTTTTTGCAGTTGTATGTAGGAGCTTGAAAAAAGGAAGGCACTTGTCAGAAGCACGCGAGATAAACCTGTTTAACGATGCAATTCGACTAGCTAACCGTTGAACCTCTTTAAGAGTAGATGGAGATTGCATTTCAACCAAGGCCCCAATCTTCTCGGGGTTTACTTCAATCCCTCGCTGACCATCCATGAACCAGAGGAATTTTTCAGTAAAAACCCCAAAAGCGCATTTTTCTGGATTTAACTTTATCTGATATTTTCTTATCAGATCGAAAGTTTCTTGAAGATCTGCGAGGTAATCATCGGCCACGACGCTTTTTACGAGCATGTCATCGATATAAACTTCCATGTTCCTACCGATTTGCGCCGCAAACATTTTATTGACCAGGCATTGGTAGGTGGCTCCTGCATTCTTTAGACCGAAAGGCATCGCCTTATAACAATATAAACCACAATCAGTAATAAAGTCAGTATTTTGATGATCAGGTGGATGCATCATGATCTGGTTATAACCAGAATAAGCATCCATAAAGCTAAGCAAAGCGTGTCCCGCAATTGAATCGACCAGTTGGTCGATGCGGGGAGTAGGGAAACTATCCTTCAGACATGAGTTATTCAGGTCGGAGTAATCCACACACATCCTCCACTTGCTGTTTGTTTTGCGCATGAGAATGACGTTCGCAACCCACTCTGGGTAGTCGACCTCTTCGACAAAATTGACAGCCAATAATTTTTCGACCTCGGCTTTAATCACCATCTGCCTTTCAGTTGTGAACGCTTGTCGACGCTGATGGATGAGCTTAAACTTCGGGTTTACATTCAAGCGATGAACTGCAACGTTGGGGTCAATGCCTAGCATATCTTTATGAGACTAGGTGAATACGTGTTGGTATTCGACCAAGAAGTTGGTCAGATGAATTCGGAAAGGAAATTCAGAGATGATCTGATATAAACCTTTTTAGAAGGATCATCGTTAAATAACTGAATTTCGATCATTTCTTCTCCGGGTGCTTCCGCCTAGTACGTATTTTCCCTTGGGTCCAAGTTTATTGTTGTAGGAGAATTTGCTGTATCTCCCAAAATCATCATTATGGGAGCTGTCTGGATACCTTTTCGATCTTGTACTGCGATTTCATAACATGCTCGAGCCTCCTTTTGATTTCCTCGAACCACTCCCACTCCGCTTGGAGTTGGGAACTTGATGCACAAGTAAAGAGGGTGCAGAGCCGCTCCTATCTTGGTGAGAGAGGGTCGGCACAAAATAACATTGCATGCCGATTTTCGATCGACCACAAGAAAATTAATGAAAACAGTGACCTTGGTTGGAGATTCTCCTAATGTGACGGGAAGGCTGATACTTCCTTCTGGCGTTACTACTTCACCCTCAAAACCGACAAGGGGGGTGGACATGGGTTTGAGCAAGTTTCTGGCGAGAGCCATCTTGTTGAAAGCTTCAAGATAAAGGATATTTGCAGAACTTCCTGTATCCAGCATAATGCGATGAGTTAAATAATTTGATACCTTTAACGCAACGATGATGGAATCCTTATGAGGGAAATGGAGTCCTTCAACATCTGCTTGAGAAAAAGAAATTTGTTAATGGCTTAAGTTTGTCAGGCTGGATGACTTCTCCACCCAATAAAAGTGTTGAGGCTTCTGACTCGTCTTTCAAGTATATGTTTTCCTTGAGGCTTGTGAGTCTCCTCCACAAGCCGGGCCACCTACAATAGTTCAGATTTCGCCTGCTGGTTCAGCATCCTCCTGTGAAAGACGACGTTGTTGCGACTTCTTTCTCTAGTTCTGATGGTCATGACGTGCTGATGTATCAGATTGTTTGGGTGAACGATCCTGTCGTGAGACATAATCTCGGAGATGTCCCTTTCGAATGAGGGCTTCAATCTGGTCTTTGAGAGACATACAATCTTGGGTGTTATGCCCGTGATCTTTGTGGAAGTGGCAGAACTTCCTCTTGTCTCTTTTTTTAGGATCTGACTTGATCCTTGGGGGCCATTTAACATACGACTTGATCTTGGGTGTTTGAATTCTATCAATACATTTTCAAGGAGATCGATTGAGAAGTGTATAATCGCGATATTTCTCAGGATAAGACTTCCTTGGAGAACGATCACGTCAGTATTTCCTATCTGCTAGAGAAACATCTTCAGCTTTTCGCTTTTTTCCTTGGACACCATGGCGAGCTAGGGCCACTTCTTCGGCATTGATGTATTTTTTAGCCTTGGCTTGAAATTCGATTATCGTTTTGGGAGGATTTTTATCCAAGGTGAATCAAAATCTTTCGCTCGTAATGCCCGCTATAAGGGTAGTGAGCCCCTTATCTTCAGTATAACCTTCTGTTTGGACTGCTTCCGTCGTGAATCGAATGGTGAATTCTTTGATCGTCTCTCCAGTACTGCTGCTTCAAATCTGATAGATGAGATGCAGGTTTTTTGAGACGGATGCTTCCCATAAACTAAGAAAGAAAGAGATCCGATAACTGAGAGAAGAACTCAACGGATCGGGGCTTTAGACCACGAAACCAAGTACGTGCTGCGTCTTTTAGGGTTAAAGAAAAGGCCCTACATATAATTTCGGAGCTGTACCCTTCCAGCTCCATAAGAGATCTATACGTCTCCAGATGCTCAAGGGGATCGCCGATACCAGTATATGGGACAATACTGGGCATCCAATATTTTTAGGCAGAGGAGCCTCCATCACCTCGTGAGTAAAATGAGGTTCTGATCGTCGGATTGTTGCTAGAGTGGATGTTGGGAGATTAGACTAATATCGTTGTTCGATATGATCGAAGCGATCGCGAGTTTCCTGATATCCCCTTCCCAAGGAAGAGTATAACTGGATGTTTCGTCATCGAGTTATTCTTCAGGCTGTCGTTGTCAAGAAGCGCTGGAGCGGATAAATTGTGGGCGTTGATTAGGAACTTGATTACCACGAGGAATATGGTTTGAAGGAGGGTTGACCTGAGCTTGTGGTTGATCGAAAAAGTGTCTAGAAGCTGTAGGTGCAGTTTGTAGTGACGGTCCTTCTGGAGGTTGCTGTAATTCGGGGAAATGCTGATCAAATCGATTAGATAGGTTTTGAAGTCCAGCTTTAAGGGTGAGGAGTGTATCTCCGACGAAGCGTATTACCCCATTGTAGCCACCGAAAATTTCTTGGAATGGGTTTTGCACGGGTTGGCTAGAATCTGTCGGAGGAATCCCTGTCGAAGCAGCCTGAGGGAGGTTGGGAGTTGGCTCAGGGATGTCTGGCGGAGGTAACGTTTGCCTCGAAGTAGAGGGATGAGTCATCTTTTTAGGAGGCATAGTGGGAGGTTACAATCAGTGATGAGAAAGAATTGAATACTCTGTTAGTGCACTTTTCTGTGGCATACTAGTGCACCTTGTTTGTCAATCACTTACGTCAGTGAGTCTAGTGTCGGTTGAGCCTAATGAAGACGAAGACCGAAGACTCAGATGGCCCCGCTGCATCAAGAAAGAAAAATTAGGTAAAAGTGATGCCTTGGTGCCTTAACCTTGACCAAAACCCAACCCTTTAACTTATTTGATGACCTTGACCATGTTAGGATACCCCTTGTCATCATAGATTGGCCCTAAGTGTCCCAAAAGAGCACCCAAACCTTGGCTAAAGTGAGTGGGTTGAAGATTGAATGGGTCAGCGAACAACCAGGCTGAACCCAGGCCTGTCCGACCGGTCACGACCGGTCGTGGACCCCTGGCCGACCGGTCAAGACCGGTCAGACAGACAGTCCAGAGTGGACAGTAGCTACTGGAGTGGATGGCCATTGGGCCGACCGGTCTTGGACCTTGGACGACCGGTCGTGGACCCCTGGCCAACCGATCTTGACCGGTCGTGCAGACCATCCTCCTTAAGACAGCAAGGTTCTGTCTATGCACTGGCATATGGCCGACCTGTTGTGGACCCTGGACGACCGGTCGTGGCCCCTGGCCGACCGGTCATGCGACCGGTCGGCACTAGCCATTTTCTACCCGTTTTGTATCCGTTGTACATTGTTCTATATAAGGGCTTGGCTTGTTTTGAGGGGTAAGCAGAGGGATTTCGAGAAGAGTGAAGCCACCATTGTTGGAGACCATTTGAGGCTCATTCCCAACCTATGCAAGGCATCTTCCTTGTGCTTTAACACAATATTAGAGCATTCCAAGCTCATGAAGAAGATGACCTTCATCCCCTCTTGATCTCTAGAGTTTGGAACCTTCTTGATTGGCAAATCCTTGTCCAAAGCTCTAAGATGAGATCGTTGTAAGAGAGAACCTCTAGGCAACCCATTCCCATTAGTTGTAGAGTTCTCAAACCTACCCTCCTAGCACCTTGGGCATCTCAAAGGCATCATATGCAAGGTGTTTGATCAAGTGTGGCTGAGGCATTGGCAACGTAACGGCAACACGATCGTGGGAGCAAGGGAAGTTGATTGAAGCACGGGAGAGCGGAGATCAAGCAACCCAAACTGGCGTTAAACAAGGGGCTCATCCGACAAGTAAGGTTGTCCTTTTTTAGAGTCCATTTAGAGTTTGTTTGTCAAACTCGATCTAGGGACGTTAGCCGTTCCTTGGCCCGTTTGCCGGGTTTAAACTAAGTCTCCAAGGGAGAGCCTCCGTCACGGGAGTGAACGTGCGTTGGGTTGAGAGTTAGCCTATGTCCAAAACTCCGTTTGGGTTGAGAGTTAGCCCTTTGTCCAAAACTCCGGTTACGGTTGAGAGGTGAACCGGTAAAACCTCCGTGTAAAGGTTGAGAGGTGAACCTCATTTAAAACCTCCGATAGTGAATGCCGGTGTGCTAAAAGGAGTTGAATACTTGAACCGGGAGTGGAGTAGACCCAAAGTCGAACCACTATACATGCATGTGTTTGTGATTGAATTGAGCATATTGATATCTTAGCATTGTTAGTTTAATTGTCTAATTATGAATGCTTGATAGAAATGTATGCTAGGCACTAATTAGGCACATCCACACACAAGATGTACTTTCACTAGTTGTGTAAACTTGAGCTCATTGATCCATTCTCATAAGTCTACACAGGTTGCATAGGTTAGGAGCTTGTTTAATTAAATCTTTTGATTACCTATGCATGCTTTAGACTAGGTTGTTTTTTGCTTAATCATATGCTAGTCTTGTGATTGGACCCACTTAGGCTTGGAAGCCGAAGTGTTCTTGCTTACTTAGTTTGATTTGTTGAATTATATAAGTAGGCGAAAAGAATTTTAAAAAAGGTCCCAATCACCCCCCTCCTATAGGTTTAGCCATAATTGTAGTTGCTCTTTAAGCTTCCGCACATACGTGGGTGTCGTGTTAGACTACCGATGTACTTTCATCATGCTCGTTCCCACAGACGGTGCCAATCTGTTGACGTCAAATTCTGGTAACAGGTTCCTCCCAAGTATACGCCCTTCTCAAAGTGAGCTCCCCTCCAAACCTGAAAGCCAAAGAAGAAAACTAAGGGTGGCCCGCACTTAGCTGTTGGCCCTCTGAAGCTTAAGTCAGAGGTGACTTGATAGTAAGATGAAGTGTGAAACGTAGGCTTAGAGATTGTATACCTTTATCATCTGTGGGGTCATCTATTTATACAAATCTAGGTGATCCAGTCTATTACGCAAGTCGTTAAGATCACTGCTGGTTTCAGGGGATAAGGTGCTTATCCTATTAATGCTTAGATAAAGGGGTGGCCTAACCATTCTAGACATCTAGCTAATTACGTCTCTTGATGGAGAATCCCCATAGTTCGGAGCTATGAATAGAAACAAGCCAAAACCGGCCTATATGGGCTACTGGTACTGTAAGACGATGAAGAATATCCCCAACAAACAAACAACCAATGGGTAGGAGCTACTTGGGCTCGGAGATGGCCTCGTTTAATGACCACGAGCCGAGCTGCTCGCATATGTATAGGTGGTCGAAGGTCTGAAGTGATATACGGGATATGAGCGGGGAGGCTCGCTAATCAGATCTTCTGGTCACTGACTTTTATAGAGAGGCACTCCCTGATTGCATATTGCTTATACTCCTTGAACGACCAACTTTATTCTATAACACCCTTTTCAATTATCTCTAAAGTATATTTATTATCATTAATTAATGGCTAATTTCTAAGGTGGTTGTACATAGGGCTGTAAATGGGTCAGTGGACCTGATGGGGTACCCCGACCCAACCCATTTAGACCTGACCCAGACCTGACCCATTTGTTAAATGGTACGGGTCTGGGTCCAAGAATAGACCCATTTGTTAAACGGGTTTGGGTCTGGTTTCCTTTATATTAGGCCAAACCCGACCCGACCCAAACCCATTTAGTAAGTGGGCGGGTTTGGTCTATGTTACAAGGGACCCGTCCAGCCCAAACCCATCCAGACCCGGTTTTAAGCCTTGTAAAATGCTTGCATACTTGATCCAAACCCGGACCCATTAGACCCGGCCCATTTATAAATGGGTCTGGGTGGATCTCCCTCTACCAGACCCGGACCCATTTATAAATGGGTCTGATGGGCTGACTCGGACCCGACCCGGACCCGCCCATTTAGTAAAAGGGTCTGGGTCTAAAATTTGGACCGAGACCCGTTTAGTAAATGGGCGGGTCTGGTTTTGGCTAAACCCGCCCCGAACCCGACCATTTACAGCCCTAGTTGTACGAGCAGCGGATTACATCCTACCCCACCAATAAGAGTTTCTCTCTATATATATACATGTACGTAGAAAGATGGGTCATATTCATGACCCACACGGTTCAGACCCAGTGTGGGTTAAGACGATCAAACTCGAGCCGAAACCAGTAGGGCTGTCAATGGCACGGATCAAGATCCGTATCCGATCCGTATCCGATCCGATTTAATCGGATTCGGATCAATAATCGGATAATCGGGTCGGATACGGATATCCAAATATGATCCGTTTAATATTCGGGTCGGATTCGGATCAACCTTGATCCGGCCCGTTAACGATCCGACCCGATAAAAAAATAAATAAATAAAATAAAATAAAATAAAAATATATGAGAATCTCTCTTTCTCTCTCTCCTCTCTCGGATATTCGGTCGGATATCGGGTCGGATCATAATCGGATCGGAAACGGATTTCGAAAAATTTAATCGGGTCGGGTTCGGATCATATACTTGTGATCCGAATCGGATTCGGGTCGGATTCGGGTCGGATATATTCTTAATCGGGTCGGATTCGGATCATCACTGATCCGGCCCGTATCCGACCCGTTGACAGCCCTAGAAACCAGACCCTATAAATGGGTGCACATGATATAATACGTCCGAGTGCGTATTACGCCATCAAGGGCAAAGGGTCCATCCAAGAGATGATGAGGCAGCTAATCATGTCCTACCGTTTTTACTCTCCATTGGCTTCTAATTTCCATCACACAATCCCATACCAGATTCCAGCCTTTCGTCATCACTCACTCACTCCATCCTCCCTTCTGCCATGGCCTTCCGGGCAGTAGCAACGGCAAGGCCTCCTCCCACCTTATCCTGCGCACCCAAGCTCTCACCTCCTAAACCTACCCCCCCACCCAGACCTCATTTCAAAAAGCCCACCGCCTTATCTTCGTCAGCAGCCCCAACGGCCATCTCTCTTCTCACTCTCCTTTCAACTCCCAACGACGCCAAAGCTTTCGGATTTTCCAAAGAGCAGATCATCACATCTGTAACAGACGTATGCTCTCTCTCTCTCTCTCTCTCTCTCTCTCTCTCTCTCTCTCTCTCTCTCTCTCTCTCTCTCTCTCTGTGTGTGTGTGTGTGTGTCTGTGTGTGTGTGTGTGTGTGTGTAAATACTCATTTGGGTTTTTGCTTTTTAACTACATTCATCTCGATCGGGACTGTCCAAATTGTCTGGGACAGTGTGGATGGGTAATGGCCCAAAAACCACACTGATCAACCAATCCAAATCAGCAGCCATGAAATGGACGGTCAAAGATAAATTTGCCAAGTATCTAAATTCAATGACCATGGTGTGAATTTTAACTGTGAATTTCGATTTGTGCTTCATACAGTGTGGCCAGTAATTTGGATGGCCGTTTGTACTGTGTGCATTGTGGATTGGACACCACAACTTGAAATTGTGGTGGTGAATTATCATCATAGTCTTGTTGTTTCTGCTTTTTTATTTTTATTTTTCATCTTTTGGGTAGGCGGAGAATGCCATCGATCAGGCAGTTAGAGTCGGTTCGAGCGTTTTCAATTTCTCGAAGGGTGTAATTCAGACGGTTGTTGATGTGTTGAGGCCTGGCATTGATGTGGCACTGCCAATAATACAGAAGGCAGCAAACAAGGCGGTAGAGATCGCATCGCCGGTAATCTCAGGGGCTGCCAACAAGGCTCAAGAGAGCCTCCAGAGTGCTGGCATTGATCCCGAGCCAGTTGTCAGTGCTGCTAAGGTTCTACTCCCTCTCCTCATTTTTTTCTGCATTACGCTTTCTCTTCAGCACCAGGTGCACATTAGCATCACACAGTTGGGTTTCCATAACGTGCACCTCAGAGTGGGGATGGCCGTCGGTGCCCACTT
The DNA here is from genome assembly GCA_003013855.2 of Liriodendron chinense. Classification (NCBI taxonomy): domain Eukaryota; kingdom Viridiplantae; phylum Streptophyta; class Magnoliopsida; order Magnoliales; family Magnoliaceae; genus Liriodendron; species Liriodendron chinense. The sequence goes on from PVNU02002307.1 coordinate 750,966, forward strand.
ACCGGTGCTGCTAAGGTTTCCCATCTTCTTCACCTTCTTCCACCTCATTTACTTCACTACCCGGTGCATGTTACTGGGCGAAAGGCGCCGTGGGTTCAAATTCATGGGCAAATTTAGAAAGCGGATACTACATTGTGCACCTTGGATTTACCTTCTTTTATTTATTTATTTGTTTTTGGTATTTGAAGTGATTGAGTTGGCCGAGTTAATAAAATGGGTGGGTTAACAAATTGTATATTTGTGATTATCCAATCATTGCTTATTTTCGGGTTGCAATGCAATCTATGGCACTTTCCTCCCATACAATGGTGTTTGTTGACAGTTGGAGTCCATGTGGGCTCCACTTACGGGTCATTTGGATGCCTATAAAGTTTTTAGTTGTAAACACTTTGCACCGGAAAAGAGTTTCAGATATAAACTGTTTACATGATATTCTGTTTGGCTTGTAAGTGGTAAAGTGTTCACTAGTAAACAGATTATATGCTTGGCTAGCATGTCAAGTGTCTACAATATATGAAGTAGGTGTTCACACTATACAGAACTTGGGATGGTAAATCCCACCAAAATCTGCAAATCACATCAGGACTTGATTTGTTGGGGCCGTACGAGAGCATCATGATACTCACATGCTGGATGGATTGGATTTCTAGCACCCATCACAGTGGGCCCCCACACAATCTAGAAGGTTTTTAATGGTGGGAGTTCCATCCCAAATTACCCATCCCTCCCTTGTGGCCCATTTGATGATCAATCAGGCTGGTTTTTCAGGCCTAGGACTGCATCACGGGACACATGATGGACTGATTGGATATACTGTATCCATCACAGTGGGCCTCACACAGCATGAGTGTGTATCAACCATCGGTGTTCTATTATGTATAATATCTTTTTAGCTGTAAAGACTTTACCTATAATCTGAAATGTACCTTTTTGCCTGAAAAAAAGAAAAAGGTGAGTTCACATGGAAAGTGTTTACATACAAATTTTGCCATCCAAACACCTACCTGTAAAGTGTTTACCTGTGCAACTAAGGATTTTACAGGCATCCAACTGACCAATTAGGGGTTCACACTTCAATGAGGTGTGATGAATTTGGATTCGATCATAACTTTATAATGCTAGCACGGTAACACCCATTTTGAAATGTAAATTTGAACCCTCGATATGAATGCTCAGGAACAAAGTTAGACCTTGGTTACACTTTGTTGAGAATAGGTGGCCCCACTGGGCTCCGCTTAGGAATTCCATTGCAATGTGGTATGATGACTTTGTACTCAATCATATCTTTATAATACTAACACGCATTTTGAAATCCAATTTGAACCCTTGATATGAATGCGTAGGAATAAAATTGGACTTTGGTTATTTCCCCTTTATTGCAATTCAATTCAACAGTTCATCCAAACCAAGGTATTTCGAAACGATTACATAACGGCTGTCCCTTAATGGTTACAGGGCCATTATGGAAAAAATCGACCAATAATGGCCTCGTAACGGCCCTTAATGGTCTTGTAATGGCCGTTACAGGACCGAAATAGGTTTTTTCAAACAAAAAAAAGGCTGTAACGGCTGTTACAGGGACCATAATGGCTGTTATGGCCTATACCATATTGGTAACAGCAGCGGCCATTATGGCCACTGTTATCGTTACGGGATACCTTATCCAAACACAGCCTTAGTGAAGAAGGTACCAAACATAAACCAATTTGTTAAGGTTCCCTTCTTCTATTTGCCAAAGTCTCTCTTTCCCTTGAAGGTGCTGCTACTATCTCTATGTAAGACAGAATGACCTGATTCTAGAACCAAGCAATTTCTCTAAAAGAAAGACTCATTTCAAAATTATTTTCTGCATGTGATAGTTCACAATTTAGTTAGATCTATGATATTTTCACAAATCTTGGACACCTTTTTTTTCAAATTTTTGTTGCAATATGGACGTTAGTTTGTACTTGCCATCAGTTTCCTTTGATAGTCCATTGGCTGGTATGCACACTTCATAGCCTAATTTATCATTTGTGATGACAGACTATTGTTGGTGCAGCACCAAAAGTTATCAATGAAGCCAAACCGGTTGCTTCCACAGCAGTAGAAACACTTTTGTCATCGGATCCACGTACGATCGTAGTGGCAGGCGGCGCGTTGTTCCTCTCTTACCTCCTTCTACCACCTGTGTGGTCGGTGGTTTCTTTTAACCTCCGGGGTTACAAAGGTATTTTTCTGCGGAATCTGAAATTGTCCATTTATAGTTGGGTTTTAGTCTTTTAGTCAATCATGGGCAAAATAAGAGCATGTGGGATCGAAATGGTAACCACAATATGAAGTGCCATTTCAAAGTAAACTTTCCAAAAGAATATGGGGATCTTGTCGTTTGAACCTCTGATCTACCAATGGAAGGGTGGTAGCCCAAAACCTCACAGTGATTGGACAACTTTTACTGCCCGATTGTGGTGAGTTTTGCTCGTTGAATGTGGACTGTTGCACATGTGTTGTGTAACTTTTTGTGTTCTTTAGTGCTTCAAATGACTATACAGTCTGGTCAGCTTACCTTTTGGGATGTGCTCCATCATCTTGGTCCACAGAGTAATGGTCCTGGTCATGTTAAACAATTGCTGCATGGACAATAGAGAAGTTTTGGCGCCCACTATGAGGAACTTTATCAAGCACACATGATAGTTGCCTTTCCATTTTTACTCTGCTAACTTTATGAATGTATATTTTACCTGGTGTTGTGCTTGACATAAAAATAGGAGCCACACCTTGATCCAACACTTCCATGATAACATAGAAAATAGAAAATGAGTATTTTCTATAAAACCCGTCTTTACCTGTAATTCTAAATCAGCTTCAATATCAAAAACATTATATCCCCCCTTGTGTCAAGGACATCGAAGAGTCACCGAGATACATTTTGTTTGAAAAGTGGATGGAAACCTCCTTATTTATTCTTTTATTTCATCATGATTACAACCTCTGTATTATTGATTGTTGTTACCTCAGTGAAGGTCTATGCACAATTCAAGGTATCCCATAACAGTAACGGTGGCCATAACGGCCACCACCATTACCTTTACGATACAAGGTGTAACGGCTGTTACGGGGGCCGTAATGGCTGTTACGGTCTCTTTTTTTAACCTGCATCGGCCCCTTAATGAATCGTTACGAGGCCATTACGACCGTAATGGGGGGTGTAACGGGTACGTCACACCATGCCACAATTTACAAGGGTTTTAATTTTTTATCAGTGTTTTCAATAGCTTACACTACGTAATGTAGTTTAGCCTTCATGCTATGTAACCCAGGGAAATAGCTTAAGTTGCATGTAGCTTACGCTACATGTCACTTAGCCTATGTTACACGTTATGTAACTCATACTACAAATTACTTTTCACTTATGGCCCGTTTAGCATCTCTTAGTCTTACCTAATCCAATAAGAGTTACTCTAGTAATAGCTAGAGAATTAAGACTTTTCGTTCTAGCACTTGTTTTATAATAAGCTTGTTTCGTGAAATCACTTTTTCATAACCCAAAAAAGTTCTTATTTGAAATAAGAATCTTTGTTAAAACATTCAAATAATAGCTCTTTTTAGGGTTGTTGTCATTTTTAAAAATTGCAACAACTCCATCTCAAACAAGCACGCCCCTTCATGCCTCCCACTTTGGATGTGGGCCGTCCATTATATCGAATATTGGATGTGGATCGTCCATCATGTTGAGCCCACCTTTGATGTGGATCTTCCATCTTGTGGGCCAAACCTTTGAAGTGGGTTGTCCATCATGTGGGGCCTGCCTTTGATGAGGACCGTGCATTATATGGGTCCCACCTTGATGTATGTCATCCATCATTTGGAGCCCTTCAATGTTTATTGCCCATCACATGGAGTCCACATTTGATGTGTCCATCCTGTGGGCCCCACCTTCGGATTGGGTTGTACATCATACAGGACCTGCCTTGGATGTGGGCCATTCATCATTAGGGGCTGGCCTTTGATGTGGACTGTCCATTATGTGGGGTCCACCTTGATGTGTGTCATCCATTAGGTGGGGCCCCCTTAATGTGGGTTGTCCATCATGCGGGGCCGCACTTTGATGTCCACTGTCCATCGTATGGGGTGCACTTTCTATGTGGATCATCTGTCATGTTGGGTCACTTTGGATATGGGCCATCCATCACGCAAGACCTTGGATGTGAACCATCTGTTGGGTGGGGTCCACTAGATGGGGACCATCCATCACACGGGGCCACACTTTGATGTGGGTCATCCATCATGTGAGGCTCACTCTGTCCATTATTTGGGCCCACCTTAATGTGGATCATTCATCATGTGGGGCCCCACCTTTAATATGGGTCATTCATCTTGTGGGCCCACCTTTGATGTCAAATGCCAATCATGTAGGGCCTCCTTCAAAGTCCACCATCCATCATGTGGGTCCCACCTTTGATGTGGACCGTCGATAGGGTGGGGCCCACTTGATGTGGATAGTCCATCATGTGGGGCCACAATTTGATGGGGGCTATCCATCATGTGGGGCCCACGATGTGAACCACGCATTATGTGGGCCCACCTTGATGTAGACCATTCATCATGTGGGGCCCCCACCGTCAAGTGAGAGAGAGAGAGAGAGAGAGAGAGAGAGAGAGAGAGATTGCAAAGAGGTTTCTTTTAAGGGGGCAATTTTGGTATTTTTGAAAATCCTTCAAGCCCTAAACCTCTTCCCACTTAAGCCAGTTAAACTCTTAAAAAAAAGTGATCTTTCTATTACTTAAAATTTAAGAATTGCTAGTTTATAAAAAAATTAAGATATAAAATTAAAGATTTACCAAACAGTCTATTTTCAAAATAAGGCTTATTTTTTAGAAATGAGCAAATAACCTCTTCGCCAAACAGCCCCTAAACATTAAAACTAATTAATGTTTTCAATGATTTGTTGCATTTTCTATTTTTTCATAAAAATTAGTTAAATGTTTTCAGTAAAATAATGTAAGTTTCAATGTTAAATCAGTATTGTTGCTATTTCTTTTATTCTTGTACTTAATCTTTGCCGTAGCTTTCCTATTATTTTGTTTTATTGGTGAAATTCCATGATATTTGGTGCAACGAAGTCAAACCTTCTTTAAAAATCTGGTAGTTGTGTAGCTACATGCTAGTTTACGCTTCATGCTTCAAAGGGGTGAATGCTGCCGCTACATGCTATTCGCTATTTAAAGCACTGTTTTTGACAAGTCGGCCTCACGGTTTGAATAAACAACGGAGTTAGAGACGAGAAAAATAAGGTAACTTAGCTCCCCTTGAGATGAAAGAATAGAGTTACCAATAGCATGAGGAAAGCAAGTCACATCAAACACAACACAGCATGGAATAAACACTCGCCCTAACCTTTGTGATAGACACTAAACCCAGACAACATAATGAAGAGATTTAGGAGTTAGGACTGAATTTGTTTCTTGGAAAAGAGGTGAGATTAGGTGATCAAAGGCAGCCCACTTCAAACCATCCCCATTGAATTCTTCATTGTCATTCAAACTAAACCAGCTTGTTACTGGTCAGCTTCTTCATTAGGAGCATCTTCTTCTTGATTGGCGTCTCTTTTTGTTGCACCCTCATCATTAGGAGCCTTTTCTTGGTCACCCTTTTCTTGATCACCACCTTCTTCCATGGCACTGTCAGCTAGGCATCAATTTCCAATATTGTTAGCCCTCATAGACATGTGGATGGTATCATGCATACTATGGTAGCTGTTGTTTCAATCGTTTACTTCCAGTTCCAATGTATCCAACCTTTCTCAAATATCTTTGTTTGGCTTATTGTATTGGATTTTGGTGAGGCTATTTGATGCGGACATGAAGCCCTTTAGAGTTTATCAGCATAGGAGGCGAGTGACACCTATATCCTTATGGCTCGATGATGATGGGCCTGGATCGTTCGTGACGACTTGATGAGCATTGAAGACCTTACACATATAGTCCGAGACATTTGAGAAGACCCCACCTTGGGAAGACGTGTAAGTTGCTTGCAGGAGATGATCGGACCGTTGGTTAGTCGTGGCCCACTTTCATCACACCATCATCGGAGCCCATCGGACATCTTAGATTTGAGTTTATTTTATGCATTTTTACTTATTTAAGTTTTGGGTTAGTGTGCGCACGTTTTTTTCATGCAAATGTCCTTTTTTTTAAAATTTTGTTAGTAGGGGTATTTTGGGTATTATGTTAATTCCGAATTTTATAAGGGTGTTGCCCTAAACCTTTTTCATAAGTCGTTGATTAATGAAAAGAAAGCCTTTTAGGTTGCCTCCTTCCTCTCTCTCTCTCATGGAACTCCATCTTCTTCCCAAATCTTCTTCTCTTTTCTTCTTATGCCCCTCCAACATTCTTCTAAGGTAAGTTATTCTTCATTCTCTCTCTATTTCTATTATCTCATAATCCTCGAACCCTAAATTTGAGAATTGAATCAAAACCCCACTTTCTCAAATTTCCAATATCCTAATCCGAGAAATCATTTGATCCCTCGGACTAGTGAACCCCATTGTTCGATTGGTTGATGACCATGCAAGATCAGGAGGTTCCATTCCTCGCCGGATCCAACCTATGCATTATTTGAATTTCTTACTTTGTGGTTGTGATGATGGCCCGCTCCATTGCATGCCTCTTTATGATTTTCTTAGTTTATGATGGTAGATGGTGAATTTTTAGATTGTTATTGTCTTTTATTTTCGCTGGATTACATATGTTCATGAGCATGCATCATAATTAGGGCATCCTGCATCAAATTTGGTATTAGAGAATAGGTTTTGCATGGTTATGTTTAGATCGAGTTACCAAATTAAGGTTTTGATTTTTAGGTTTGTTTTAAGAAATTTTCAGATTTAGAAAGTTTCCAATTTAGAAAGTTTCCTAATTTGGAGAATTTCCAAATTTAGAAAGTTTTCATTTTTAGAAAGTTTCCTAATTTGGAAAATTTTCAGATTTGAATTGTCTTCTGTTTTAATTCAGTAATTGTCAGTCCATTGTAGTTAGATTCATATCATTCACATTGTGAGTCATCCAATCCATAGAGTCGAGTTTAGAAAAAACCTAGGACAAGTCCTCCGTTGTATGCCCATTCGTTTTGTTCATGGTTTTGGATTACGCATCACTACCATGAATCAAGATCAGATTCTGGAGGCTTTGGCCGCCATATCTCGATGTCTGGACAACATTGAAAACCATTCTGGAAAATCCTTCCAGAATCTCAACGAAAAATTAGAGGCATTCAACCAGACTAGCCCTAATTATGGAAAAGATGATCAACATTATGGCTTGGTGAACGCAAGTTGGAAGGGTCGAAACATGATGTTTATGAAGTGGAAGAGTACGTGCTTGACATCAGTAATGATGAAATGGAAGAAATTGAGACATCACTCATCATCTTTGATAATGCAGAAGTGTGTGCTAGTGATGAAAAGGTCAAAGAGTTTGAGACCGCACCACTTCCAGGTGTCATGTGTGATTTGATTGATGCAGTCTCCCAATCTACGTCTCTTACCGTGGTGAACACAAATGAAATTGAAAAAGAGACTAGTGAGGATATGATGGTAGACACCCACATGACTTGTGATATCCCACCAGATGATTTATAGGATAAATTTCACCGAAATGGGACATTCAACAGACAATCGATCTTGTCCCTGGATCAATCATATCAAGCTTTCCTCCATACCAAGTGAACTCCATAGAAAATATAGAAATGCAACGTCAATTTGATAAACTTCTCGGGGAAGAATTCATAAGGAAAATTTGAGTTGGAGTTTTGTTCTATGTATCATGCCTGCCCTTTTCACTTCCAAGAACAATGGCATGTGGCGCACATGTGGGCACATTCTAACCATCCATAAAATCTCAGTGCGATGTAATCACGCATGATGGTCATAGCCTACATCCCGCATCTTGATGACATTTTGGACAGAATGGCTAATGCCAAGATCTGCTCAAGACTTGGTATCAATAATGTGTGTTCTCAAGTGTTGGGATATTTGAAAATCATCATTGTTTATAATACTTATAATGAGAATCAACACCTCTATCAGTTAGAGCGGACCCATGGAATCTTAAAGAATAATAAGTTATGTGTCACCCATGGGAAGTATCATTTTATTTCAGTATTCCAAGTTCTATATCATAAGGTTGTTTATTTTCATAGGATTGTTTATTTCCAGTCTGTTGCTTTTTCAGAGCATCCTTTAGTTTCACCCATGTTTGTCACCCAAAGGTCTTCAGAGTCAGCCAATGCATTTGCACGACACATTCATGAATTGCATACATATATTAGACAGCGGATTAATAGAAGCAATGATATTTATATGCTTTCAGTTGACTCGCATTGTAGATTGCAAGAGTTTCAGGAAGGAGACTATGTAATGGTGAGGATAAGACCAGAGCGGTTCTCACATGGTACCGTTATGAAATTACAAGCGCGTGGTGTTGGACCATTCAAAGTATTGCAAAGAATTGGGTCCAACGCTTATAGGATAGACCTTCCACCTAAAATGGGCATTAATCCAATGTTTAATGTGGAAGATCTAATCATTTCCCCTAATCCTACCATTGATCTTTTTTCTCTTTCATGGCCACACTCTGAGTTTGCTTTACAACCCACTCCGCCCCTTCCCCACCTATTATTCGAAAGGAAGAAATTGAAGGGATCATGGATGAAAAGATAGTTTCCACAAGAGATGGAGGTTTCCAGAGATATCTTGTAAAATGGAAGAACAAGCCACCGCCCGATTCTACATGGTTGACAGAAGCGGAATTACAAAGACTTGGTCCAGATTTATTGGAGATGCACCAGAGCTTTATCTCGCCGGAGTCGAGCTCTTCTCAGACGAGGAGAATGATGCGGACATCAAGCCCTTTAGGGTTTATCAGTGTAGGAGGCGAGTGACACCTATATCTAATATCTTTATGGCTCGATGATGATGAGCTTGGATCGTTCGTGACGACTTGAGGAGCATTGAAGACCTTACACATGTAGTCCAAGACATTTGAGAAGACCCCACCTTGGGAAGACATGTGTAAGTTGCTTGGAGGAGATGATCGGACCGTTGGTTCGTCGTGGCCCACTTTCATCACATCATCATCGGAGCCCATCGAACATCTTAGATTTGAGTTTATTTTATGCATTTTTACTTATTTGAGTTTTGGGTTAGTGTGCGCACGTTTTTTTCATGCAAATGTCTTCTCTTTTTTTTTAATTTTGTTAGTAGGGGTATTTTGGGTATTATATTAATTTCGAATTTTATAAAGGCATTGCCCTAAACCTTTTTTCATAAGTTGTTGATTAATGAAAAGAATGCCTTTTGGGTTGCCTCATCTCTCTCTCTCTCTCTCTCTCTCTCTCTCTCATGGAACTCCATCTTCTGCCCAAATCTTCTTCTCTTTTCTTCTTATGCCCCTCCAACATTCTTCTAAGGTAAGTTATTCTTCCTTCTCTCTCTATTTCTATTATCTCATAATCCTCGAACCCTAAATCCGATAATTGAATCAAAACCCCAATTTCTCAAATTTCCAATTTCCTAATCCGAGAAATCCTTTAATCCCTCGAACTAGTGAACCCAATTGTTCGATTGGGTGATGACCATGCAAGATTGGGAGGTTTCATTCCTCGCCGGATCCAACCTATACATTATTTGAATTTCTTACTTTGTGGTTGTGATGATGGCCTGCTCCATTGCATGCCTCTTTGTGATTTTCTTAGTTTATGATGGTAGATGGGGAATTTTTAGATTGTTATTATCTTTTATTTCTGCTAGATTACATATCTTCATGAGCATGCATCATAATTAGGGCATCCTGCGTCACTATTGGTGGGCGCACTTGGAGTAAGTCATTGCCTTATTCAGGTTCTCTCTTGACCCTCGTAGAAGAACCTCATGCATGCACTAAAGAGCCCACTGTAGTAGTTGGTAAACATTAAGCAATTGTCATCTGTCGATTGACATTGGGAATAGACAACATAGGGATGTTTTAGCGAAGCACCACAGTCCAAATTAAGTCACTGATATGATGGTCAGGTAACCTCCTTATGCAATTACAATGAGAACTTACATACTCTGATAGAGATTAATGGATAATACATGGGCAACGAGAAATCGTGAACATGACAAAAAATTAACTCAAATTTAACTGACCAAATTATGGGTCGTAATTTAGTGCATCAAAAACCAAAAATTAAACTTGTTTGATCATATAACTACTGGATTGTTGCACATTTATTGGACAGTTGAAATGAAAAATATCAGGCAGTCCTATTTCAGCAAACAAGTGTCCACAAGTCAGTGGTTAGGCTTGTTCAAACAATCTGATTCTGGGGTTGTGGCTTCCACAACTTGGGCAGTTTAATTTGAGTTGATGTATTCCAGGTGCACAATTTCTAAGAGCCTGCATATCAAGCATCATATGTTGCTCCCTTGTGATTTTATACAATGGAGCTGATATCTACGTCCATGCTTTTGATAAATACTCCCTATTATTCTTGTATTAGACTATTACTTGTAATTGTACCATAATTCGTTCTATTGTACTAGTCTAATACCAACCAGTAAAACAGGTTATATTTATTTGAAGCAGTGTATTTCATTTCCCATAAATAAATTGATAGCTTCATGCTTTCTTAGTTCTGTATGATTAGATTATGGGCTAGAAGTTTGGTGATGTTGGAGGAGGATTCGGTTGCTGCCCTGAACACACACATACACAAGTAGGTTTTTTATGGGAATAAATAGAAAGATTGGGATTTTGATGGGAATAAACAGAAAGATTTGGGCTTTCAGAGGCCCATCATGTTAGTGGTTTGGATTATTGCATATTGGTCCCCACCTGTAGAAACAACCAACCTGAAAAATTGATATTAGGGGGCCTCTTTCAATTGCCCATGCAGCAATTAAAAAAAAAAAACAAAAGAAAAGAAAAAGTTCAGATTGGAATAATCGTATACCTTCGACAGTCAGATACAAAGCTAAGGAAGGAAACCTCAATGGTTCATGTTCAAACAACCAAAAGAACAAACTCTGTACATTCATGCCTGCCTATTTGGGGATTTTTTGTTCATGGGCCATCCATGGTGAGACCCATCAGTGGTTGGATCACTGAAACATGGATTTACAAAGTAAAAATCTGAAGAAGTGTCTTACAGCCTTTCAGAGCAAGCATTCTATGGTTCCTTCTTATGACTGAAAACTAAGCAAAAGCCCAAAATTTGGACAACCAAGCTCTTCCAGTTTGAGGCATCCTTTGCCCATGAAACATCCACTGGGAGACCCATAATATAAATGGGTTAGATCACTAAACCATGGACCCTAGCTGTGCAAAGTGAAAATCTGAACGGTATTGTACAACCTTTTGGGCTGAGCATTCTACAGTTCCAAAAAGAAGAAGAAAAAGAAAAAGAAAACTGAGCAAATGTCCAAATTTTGGGCAGCTACCCTCTTCCAATTTTGGGATTTTTAGTCCATGGCCATCCAAGGAAAAGAAGAAAAAGCAAGTCTAGGAGGAGATAGGGAAGAAGACAGTTTCCTTAATCAGGAGAAGTCCTTGCATTTTGTCTGTGAGAGAGGAGGGTATGCTGCTGCACTGGTTTTTTAGAATGGTCAGGGAGATGGTTTTGGGATAGGGGTTTGGCAGAAGATGGGTTTTGAGGTAGATGGGTTCAGGAATGGATTTTGGGCGAGAGCTTGGGAGAATGGGTTTTGGGAAGGATCTTAACGAAACATGGGTGAATCTGAGGGGTAGATTGTCATTTTGAATTATGTTAACAGTTGTCAACCAGTGTTGAACATAAATGGCTAATTGGATGGACGACATGGTGCTATTTATTTAACATTTCCTAGACATGAGGGGGATTTACAATTATCTTGCTAGAGAGGTTGATTTACAATTTCAGGTAAAGACAAGGAGTTTTTATAGAAAAAACCTGCAAAACTCGCAAACCTTTTCGTAACTTGCTTATGGTTTATCTTTACAACCAAACTTAATTGGTCTGCCTTTACCCTTGGACTTGAGGATTGTCTTTCAGCTTTTGTTTGTTTAGTGGACTCATACACATTATGCCCATGCATGCGTCGCACGTCGCTCTTCACACCTTGCCTTTGTTAGCCATTCAACGGGTGCTTGGTAATAGGAATCTCCTACTGAAAGTGCTGCTTCCACCTCCAAACCTACTCCTGCTCCTAGTGTGATCCTATAGTTGCACAAAGCATGAAGCAAAGCGGCAACATATTTGGGTGCAGGATCAGAGAAGCATCCATTTCAAAATGTGAGCACGTATGACTAGTTAGGTAGCAGGAGTAGGAGGGTGAGTCCAAAGCATGATTTAGAGTTGGAGTTGAACCTTGTTAGAAGGATTGTGTAATAGAGTGCGATACTACTAAGTGCTAACTCCCGCTAAACTTAAAACCACCTTCATGCAATCAATTCTCAACTGGTTGTGGCTTTTTGGTCTTTTTTTTTTTTTATATATCTTCTAAATCTTTATTAAAACGAGCACTGAATAAGTTACCTGAATCGCATTTCAACTGATTCAGGTCTGAATTCATAGTTCGCAGTTCCATACTTCTCAAATCCTCAATTTGCTGTGGTTCATTAGTTGGTTTTTCAATTAATCCAATTCGCACTTTGAGTTCACCTCTTAGTTGCAAGATCCTTCTACTAGGTGCCACTCCTGCTTGAAATCCCAGCTTTGGACTTCTGCTTCCTACCTATTTATATTTGTTTACATTTTGAAAGAGACACTTCCCTGTTTCCTCACCCGAATTTTGTTGCCGCTTCACGCTTGATGCAACTATAGTTCACCTGGGGTTTGGGTTTCCCAACCAGTCTTTGATACATGCCAGCATCTTCAAGCTTATCACCTATGTCTGCATGCAATGAGTGCTTCTGCTCCATGAGGGAAGGCGCTGGTCGTGAACCCAACTTTCCTGTCTCCTTGAGAAGATCAAGGGTATATTTTCTCTGAGAAATGAAGATGCCCTTTGATGAGCGGGCCACTTCAATTCCCAGAAAATATCGCAGACAACCCAAGTCCTTCATTTCAAACTCCTTGCTTAGTCGATGTTTGGTTTGTTGGATGAATTGCAAATCATCACCAGTAAGGACAATGTCGTCCACATACACCAACAAAATAGTTCTTCCCTCTGGGCGTGAATGAATGAACACTGTATGATCTGTTTGGCAGCGCTTGAACCCAAAAGAGAGAACTGCAGAACTAAATTTTGCAAACCAAGCTCTGAGAGACTGTTTTAAACCATACAAGGCCTTTTTCAGCTTACACACCTTTCCTGACTCCCCCTTAAGCTGAAAACCATGGGGAAGGTCCATGTACACCTCCTCAGTCAGATCACCATTTAGAAAAGCATTCTTGACATCCAATTGGAACAGGGGCCAATCCAGGTTAGCCGCTAGAGAAAGGATGAGACGAACAGAATTGAGTTTTGCCACAGGAGAAAAAGTCTCAGTATAATCAACTCCAAAAAGTTGAGTGTAGCCCTTAGCCACCAGTCGAGCTTTGTATCTTTCTACAGTACCATCTGTACGGTATTTGATGGAGAAGACCCATTTACAACCAACTGTCTTCTTCCCAGGAGGTAGAGAGATAACATCCCATGTACCACTTTTGTGTAGAGCCTCCATCTCAGCTTCCATAGCTTGTTTCCAAGCAGGTACTGGCAAAGCAACATGAACAGATCTGGGAATAGTATGAGAGGATATAGCTGCTAAGAATGAACAATAGGATGGTGACAAAGACTCATAACACAAAAAATTGGATATAGGATGCAAAACTGGATGATGACTACGAGTGCGAGTTGCAACAGGAGAAGAAGAGGTACCTGAGGTTAGAGTCGGATCCATTGCCACGGATTGAACTTGAGTTGGTCTTACCCGCTGACGAACATAGGTAATGAGTTTCTTCGGTTCACTAGTAGCCGGCGGAGTGACCAATGCAGGTAATGGAAGAGTGGGTGAGGAGCCAAGTTCGACATTAGCACTGTAGAAATCACGATTCTCAAGAAAGGTGACATCCATGGAAACATAGAGTTTCCTGCATGTGGGATCATAGCACCTATACCCCTTTTGTTGCATAGAGTATCCAATGAAGATGCATTTAATTGCTCTGCAGTCAAGTTTGTCTCTGGAAGGACTGGAGTTATGGACAAAACAAACACACCCAAACACACGGGGGGGAATATGGAATAATGGTGAGGATAGAATCAGGATATGCATTGGGATTTTCCCTTGAAGAACACGGGTAGGAAACCGATTTATCAAAAAACAGGCCGTTAGAACTGCGGCTGACCAATATGATTTGGGAACATCCATCCCTAGTAATAGAGAACGTGTAACTTCTAATAAATGGCGATTCTTTCGCTCGGAAACCCCATTTTGTTGAGGAGTATACACGTAGGAAAGTTGATGAATAATGCCATTATCCTGGAGATAGTTTGTAAAGGACTTGGATGAATATTCCCCTCCATTGTCAGACCGCAAGGTCTGAATGGAACAACCATATTGATTTGTCACCAGCTTGTGAAAAGTTTGAAACAGTGAGAATAATTCATCCCGTCGACGCATAAGATATACCCATGTCACTCGTGAGAAATCATCAATGAAAGTAACAAAATATTTGAACCCATCAAACGGGCTACGGGACTAGGTCCCCATATGTCAAAATGGACAAGTTCAAATGCTTTGGTACTTCTATATTCAACCACAGGGAATGAATTACGAATGTGTTTGCTAACTTGACACACTTCACAACCAGTAATATCATCACTTTTATTTAAATTTGAAATAATAGAGTTCAAGACACGACTTGGAACATGGCCCAATCGAGCATGCCACAAGGTTACAGACTCATTATTTGAAGCAGTAATTGGAGCAGTAGTATCGACAGAAAGACAAGAGCCACTACTACTATTAGTGAATGCCGTCAATAACTCCCCTTGTTTTAGAAAGTAGAGACCATCTCGTTCAAATCCCGTACCAATAATCCTCCTCGTACTCAAGTCCTGAAACATACAAGATTTGGGAGAAAAAGTTATACTGCAATTCAAAGCACGAGTGAGACTACTAACAGAAATTAAATTCGCATGAAATTTTGGAATGTATAGGACATTTGGGAGAATAAGAGAGGAGGATACACGAACAGAACCAATAGATTGTACAGGAGTGGTGCTACCATCAGCAAGACGAACAAACCAAGAACAGGGTGTAACAGTAGAAGATGTAAGAAAGTGACGCATAGCAGTCATATGGTCAGAAGCCCCAGAATCGATGATCCAAGTGGATGGGGCTGAGGAAGCATGCAGGGCAGTACCTGTGGTTGCAGCGAAAGAAGTGGATGAGGGCTGTAGATCAGATGAAGGCGTAGTGGATGTAGAAAGCTGCAGCGATCTCAGTAGTTCCATAACTTCTGCTCTGGTCATCAATGTAGACTCAGAGGGAGAAGTATTAGGAATTCTGACATTATCCATAGGTTGTTCCTCAACATCTGTAGTGGCAGCATGTGCTGTGGGATAGCCATGTATTTTGAAGCATCGTTCCATTGAATGCCCCGACCGGTTGCAGTGAGTACAGAAGTAACGTGAACCTCCACGTCCACGTCCTCGACCACGAACTGAGGAACTACCACGTGAATCAAAACGGCCACCCCTTCCATTTGGTGAAGTAGTGGAAGATATAAAAGCTGCTCGCTCTTGTGTAGGAGATGACAAAGTAGCAGGCGTGGTCATCACTTGACGACGACTCTCCTCGGTATGAACAATAGAGTAAACTGTCTCAAGCGATGGAAATGGGATCGTAGCAACCAGCTGGGTACGAAGGGACTCGTAGTCTGAATTTAGTCCAGCGAGAAACTTGTAAGTTTTCGCTTTGTCTTCACGTTTGCGCACTATTTCGGCACTGCTACTATCCGGTAGTTCACTTAAAGGCTGCAAATAACCCAACTCTTCCCATCTACTCTGTAAGGCTCCAAAGTACTCAGTGACTGGCATATTATTTTGAGCTAGTGAGTAGAGTTCTGTCGTCAACTGAAAAATGCGAGGTTCATTTGAGGTCGTCCCGTATGATTTTTGGAGTGCAGTCCATAAGGCTGCGGCACTTTCATAGAAGAAATAAGCAGATGCAACATGCTATTCCATAGAATTTAATAACCAGCCCATAACAATAGCATTTGCAGACTCCCATGCATCAACTTTTGTGGGATCTGTAGGTTTCTTGTTGGCACCTGTCAGATATCCGAATTTTTCTTTCCTAACAACATACATTCGGACTGCGCGGGACCACAACAGAAAATTTTTCCCATTGAACTTGGTAGAAGTAATGGAGAGTGGGCCCTCAGATGATTTGGAGTCCATAGTTGCAAAAAAATGAAGAAAAAATCTCAATACCAGGTGTCCGAAGAGGCTTCAATCATCCCGAATAGCTTCAATACATGCAGAAAAAACATCTGGAGACCCATGAAAATCAGCTCTGACATCAGATTATCGGTCCAGTGCCCATACAGATGTCAGATCTTTACGCCGACTGCTTCCGGTGGCCCTTTCCGGCGACAGGTGGGCAGTCCGACGGCCCTGGGGGGGTTGGATCTCGCTTCCGGCGGCCATGCCAGGCGTCAGGTGTGCAGTCCGACGACCCTGGGGGGGTCGGATCTTGCTTCCGGCGGCCCTGCCGACGTCAGGTGTGCCGGCCGACGGCTCTGGGGGGGTCGGATCTGGATTCTGGCGCCCCTGGTGGAGTCGAAGTTGGGTTCCGACAGCCCTGCCGGCGTCGGATCTCGCTTCCGGCGCCCCTGGTGGCGTCAGATCTGGGTTCCGACAGCTCTGCCGGCGTCGGATCTCAGGTCCGGTGGCCCTACCGGCGTCGGATCACAGATCCGACGCCCTTATGTGATTTGGCAGCCTACTATAGGTGCGGCTGTGAGAAGACAACCTCCGACAGGTTCGAAAGTGGTGCGGCTGAGAGAAAAGGCACCTACGGTGGGGTCCACAGTGATCTAGGGAAGCAAGGACCACCTTAGCTCTGATACCATGTTGACCGATATTAGAGAGAGAGAGAGAGAGAGAGAGAGAGAGAGAGAGAAGAAGAGAGATTAGGGTTAGAAACCTAATCCTCCATATTTTATTATAATAAGGCTTATTTGCCTTTTACACTTTACTGCCTAGAAAGATAGAAAATAACATAAAAACCCTTTTTTTTGTTTCAACAGGGCGAATGGCTAGTATCATGGGTTTGCTCCCCACAAACGCGAGTTCGATTGCCCTCCTTGTGCTTTACCCGATGCACATGATTTGAGGGTGATTACGTGAATTTGCAGGGATTAGTCTCACCTTAAAAAGGGGCGGGGACACTCTGTCGTCATAAAAAAAAAATAGTTCACCTAGCTCAATATATCAGTTAGATGCTCTCGCTAGACATTTCGATTTCACTTATATAGAATACAGTCCAAATCATAGTATTCCAAATCAGTTACGTAATGGTAACAGCCATAACTGTTACGCGTTGTAGGGCTGAAACGGTCGTAACGGCTGTTATAGAAAAAAGAGCCATAACTGCCTTGTAGCAGTCCCGTAATGGCCTATAATGGTCTAAAAACAATTTTTTTTTTCAAAAAGGGGGGGGGTTCATATTATGGGCTTGTATTGTAACGGTAACGGTGGTGGTCGTTACGGCCACCATTACCATTATGGTCCAAATTCAACAAACAAATGCCCATTGACCAGAGGTTAGGGTCGTTTAATCAGACTTTTGAACAATGACCTATCTACAATGGGTCCCACAATTTGGAAGGTTTAACTTGAGTTGATGTATGACAAGTATATGATTTCCATCATGATCGGCAAAATATACATAGAATACTCTTTTGCATCTCCCTGTGTGCGTGTGACATATTTAGTGCATTAGCTGCCCATGTACTTTGCCAGAGTATGCAATTTTTGGTGCATGTGCTGAGAATGCTGCCCACATACACATTTTTTGTGTACATGCCGCCATATACTATCACATGATCAAAATCATGTCAAAGGTTACACAACGTTTTAATTCATGTGCTGCAGGTGCTGCCATAGCCCAGAGTCTTATTATGATAGTTGATGTAGAACGGCCTAAACTTCCATGCATGTATGAGACATAAAATTCAGCGGAATAAATTAAGCAATATAAATTAAACATTCAACAACTATTATCATAATCAAGAAAAATATAAGGGAAACATGCAATAAAAGGGGCCATCATCACAATCTCACAATGAGGGTTTCAAATCATGCGTGGATTGGATCCGGTGAGGTATGAAACCTCCTGATCTTGCATGGTTATGATCCAAACGCTCAATAAGGTTCACTAGTCCAGGGAATCAAGGGATTTCTCGAAATAGGGAAACAAAAATCTGAGAAACAAAGGTTTTGGGATCAAATTTCATATTTGAGACAATGGGTAATATGAGAAATAGGACTTAAAGAAAAGGAGAAGAAGAAGAAAGAGAAAAGAAGAAAGAATAGTGGATGATGAAGGAAGAAGAAGGACAAAGAAGGAAGATAAGAGAAGAGAGATCACTAAAGAGAGGAGAGGGAGATAGCCACAAGCTTCTTCTTTTCATAAAATCAATAGTATAATGAAAAAGGTTTAGGGCATCACCCTTATAAAATTCGGAATTAACATATTACCAAAATACCCCTACTAACAAAATTTCAAAAAAAAAAGACATTTGCACGAAAAAAACGTGCGCACACTAACCCAAAACTCAAATAAGTAAAAGTGCATAACATCAAATTAAATCTAAGACGTCCAATGGCCTCTGAAAGTGGCACGATGAAAGTGCGCCATGAGGAACCAATTGTCAGATCACACCATCCTCGCGATCCAACGGTCCAATCTCTCCTCCAAGCAACTTACACGTCTTCCCAAGGTGGGGTCTTCTCAAATGTCTCGAACCACATGTGTAAGGTCTTCAATGCTCCTCAAGTCGTCACGAACAGTCCAGGCCTGTCATCATCGAGCCATAAAGATATAGGTGTCACTCGCCTCCTATGATAATAAACCCTAAAGGGCTTGATGTCCGCATCAATAGTTCACATCATTTTTAAATGGTTGTGACTCATGTTTCTCACTTTTGGTTCTCATGTATGGCTATCCAGAGCATCCAAATTATGTTGCAGATTGTGGATTAAGAATGCCTCTAAATACTGGCTGATCAAGCTATCCTGACCTTCCAATTGATTGCTATCAACTGGATGGTTAGGTGAGGTCCAGATCCCAAGGGAAAATTTGGAGGGTAACTATCCTCTTTAGTGTTATTTTTTGAGTTATGCTCCATTCACAATTGTGCCAGAAATTTGTACTGTCTGTGTTGCTGTAAAACTGGCCTTGTGAATGGTTGAAGGGTCACCACCATTCTTAAAATGGCAGCAGAGTATCATAGCCACGCAGCCATATATACTGCCATAGGATCGAAATACACAGACTAGCTTGATATTAAGTACTATTTTGCTGTGAACAGGTGGCAAACTTAGGGTCAAATGGGTTCTATCTATTTCGATTGTAATCGCCTGAATTTTTGGCAAATCAAACTACAATTTAGGTCACTCAACCTGAATCACAATTCGAGGGTACAATCAGCAATTCAGGTAACAGTAGGGGTGAGCTCAGCTGGATTGGGTTGGGCTGAGGGTCAATCTGAGCCCTAACCTGAACTCAAGAGGACCAAACCTGAATTCCAACCCACGGTTCCCAACCCGATCACAACTTGAATTCCTCTATACTCAACCCTAAACCCCAACCTGACCCAATCTGTCCCGACCCATCCCAAATACATGTGATTATTCCCAACCAGACCGAACCCAAGCTGAATTTCCTCAACCCGAACCCAACCTGATTTCAAGTTGGGTTGGAGTTTTCCATCCCTAAACCAACCTGATGACCAACACAACCCAACCGGACTCAGGTTGGGTCAATGGGGTTTGGGTTGACCAAAACCCAAGTTGCAAGCCTAGGTAACGGTGGTGCATGCACCCATTTTTTTTTTCTACATTTGGTATTGCTGTTGTGCCAAAAGCAGACTAGTCAAGTATAGAAGGTAGAATATGGGGGTTATGCATAAAAAAAAGAATTTGAGGTTCCTTAAGGGCCAGTTTTGGGGGTAATGCATAAAAAAAGAGTTTGAGGTTCCTTAAGCGGCAGTTTTGGGGGTTATGCATAAAAAAGGAATTGAGGTTACTTAAGGGGCAGTTTGGTGTGGGGATTTCAGTTAGGGAATTGTGAAATCCATGGATTTCAAATCTCCTCTGTTTGTTTTTGTTGGGGATTTTTTAAATCTATGAAGTTCAAGGTATTCAAAACCGGTTACGTAACAGCCATTACCCGTTACGTAATGGTAACAGTCATAACCATTACGCGTTACGGGGTCATAACGGCCATTATAGAAAAAACAGGCCGTAACGGCCCAATAACGGGCCTATAATGGTCTTGTAACAATTTTTTTCCAAAAAAAAAAAAGATCCATAACGGCCGATATGGGGGCTGTAACGGCCCGTATCATAATGGTAACGGTGGTGGCCGTTACAGCCACCATTACCGTTATGGAACACCTTGGTAGAGTTCCCAAATTCACACCCCCACAAATCCATGGATTTTGGGGGGGCAAAACCCAAATCCAAAAAAAAAAAAAAAAAACAATAACTAAAGACTTTGTAAATCCACAAAATGAGAGACTTGCTTAAAAGCAAGAACAACTATTCATTGGCAATAAATGCTCCAAAATTCATGGATTTGTACCTTGATCCCCAAATAGTGTGACGCAGGACATCCGACCAACTCACCAAAACCTCCAGAGCTGATGGGGGAGGCACGAAATATCCTTTTATCTGATTGCTCAGGCTAGGCCAGCCGCCCCACTTCGCATGGGTCCCGCTTCGCACGATCTGCCCCACCCGAGTGTGCCCCCGCCTCACACAAGCTGCCCCACTCGAGCCCGGTGTGAAAAATGCCTTTGCATTAATCACCCCCGGTGAGGTGTCTCGAACACGAGACCTCCCGCTCTGATACCAATTTAACGGAGAACATCCGACAAACTCACCAAAAGCTCCAGAGCTGATGGGGGAGGCATGAAATATCATTTTATCTCATAGCCCAGGCCCCTGGTCGAGCCCTCCTTCGTGACCCGCCCCAATTCACATGGGTCCCACTTCGCACGAGTGTGACCCCGCCTCACACAGGCTGCCCCACCCCGAGTGTGACCCCGCCTCACATAGGCTACCCCACTCGAGCCCGGTGTGAAAATGCCCCTGCATTACAGTGGATTTTGGGATTTGCCTAATCCAAATCCAATGAAATCTTCATAGATTTCTCAAATCCATGAATTTGAGAAGTTCATGGATTTCTCAAATCCATGGTATGATTTCGATGATATCTAACAGGGCCTAAGTTAATTCAATGTTTTGTTACATAAAAATATAATTACATTCTGCCTGATTACAAAATTCCGCGTGGTTGCAACACTCCAGGCAGTACGTCAGTTGGGCAGCTGGATGTCAAATCTTGTCAAGCAAATCATGAGAATGATGAACCCAAATAGCTGGGACGAGACGATGAGGAGGAGGATTATGATGATAAATAAAATTTATCTAGTGCCCAACTTGCTAATTTGTGACTTCTTTGAGAATGGCGACTTCATTTCCCACCCAGAATCTTGACTTCAACTGCAAATGCATATCTCTGGGTAACCATTCAAGGAAACAGAATATAACTTCGAAATGCTGGCTTTTATGTTTTGACCATCACGCGGACTGACCAGTCTTAACTTGTTGCAATATATGTACTGAATTTCACTCACATGTATGGATTTCTTTTAATTTTTTGTTGAACTTCCTCTTATCTTGATTTTTATATCGTAACTGAGGTTGCATTTGAATGTGCTCTGAATCACCAGTGGGATGGATGTTTTGGAAGATTGGATGGTACCTGTTCTACTGATTGTTTTGGGCAACAGGTTTTATGGAACTGCATTACACAAGTTCCCACTCCCACCACACACACATAGCTCACTGAAATTAATATCCAGAGTGTTTCATGTCAAACCGCAAATGGTTCCGATCTAGTTTGGATTTAATATCATCTCTCCAAAACTGCTTTTTCCGGAGATCTACAAAACAAGGTTTATTTCAGACCAGTACTGCAGATAGTTGCTTAATGCATAGTTCTAGAGCATGAAAACCAATGAAATATTATTGGAAAACCTCATCGGCTATGTTCTGATTTATTTTATTGAAGCAATTATGGCAGTTTCTTACGAACTATTGATAGATAGAATGTCACAATAATATGGCTTGTGGTTTTGTTATTCATTAGGCGATCTGAGTCCTGCTCAGTCTCTTGATTTGATTTCTTCACAAAATTATCTCATGATCGACATTCGGTCAGAGAAGGACAAGAACAAAGCTGGAATTCCTCGCCTTCCGTCTAATGCTAAAAACAAGATGATCTCAATTCCGTAAGTAGTTTGCTCTGTTTCTTAGAGCTATTCCTCCCATGGTGATTTTCTACTGATCCAACAAAAATAAAATGAAATAAATAAATAAATAAGACTTCCACCTTGTGTTATTTTGAGGTATCACATGATGCTCAACCAAACAAAATGATGATTTTAGTTTGGTCCAGCAACTGTGCAGGTGAGGAAGACCTTTTGGTGATCCAGGCCATTCATCTGGTGGGGCCATTATTATGGGACATGCCTCAAAAAATTCCTCCACCCAACAATCTCAACCATCCAGCTCGCTGGCTTGCAAATGGAGAGTTTGCCCAGTAGTCCATATTCCATCAGCCATATGGGTAAAAAATTTCAATGGAGAAGATTTTGGGCATGATTGATTTCATTTGGGTCACACTAGATGTACATTACTGGCTGAGCAGAATATCAGTGTTTCGATCGACCACTGTATATTTCTGCTACCTTCTTTTTTATATTTTTTTTTAAGAGTGCGTATGTGTACTGTCTTGGTTGGCTTGACTTTTCTGCTTTAATTCTCCCTTGCTGTTTTCATATTTTAGTTTAGAAGAACTACCAAGCAAGTTAAGAAGCCTTGTGAGAAGTGCAAAGAATGTAGAAGCTGAGATAGTCGCCCTGAAGATTTCGTATCTCAAAAGAGTTAACAAAGGCTCCTACCTTGTAATCATGGACTCGTGGGTTCTTTTTCTCTCTGCTCACCTCAATTGTTTTAATCCATAGCCATTGATAAATATATAGTAGGTATTCATATTTCTATTGAAAATACGAAGGCTGTGCATGAGTAGGATTGATCTCCAGTCCTACCTGTCGACATTGTTCTTGCAGAGTCTGGGCTGTTCATTGGATCACTCCACCATATATGTGCCTGGCCCAAGATCGGGTTGGTTCACTCATCAGGTGGGCCACGTATTGTATGTTGAATATGGACTGGTGGTCAACTTTTTCTTGCTGTCCATTTTACTTAGGCACGCATTCTGCCTGATTAGCAGACCAACCTAATTTTTGGGCCAGGGCATGTTCACAAAGGGCCCCACCTGATGAATAACTTCAAACTCGCCGAATAAAATGGCAGATGTGATGCAAGTAGCCCTCTGATTATAGATTCAGAATTGATTTTTGCTTGTCTGCATTGTTGATGGAATTTTGAATGTCTTTGGGCATGTGGACTATGGAATACTTAGGTACTCTGATACGGCGAAAATTGTTGCAAGAGTACTTACGGGTCTTGGCTTCAAGAACTGTTGGATCATGGCTGATGGTTTCTCTGGAGGCCGAGGGTGGATACAGAGCCGTTTAGGGACAGACTCATACAATGTATCTCTTGCGGAGGTTGTATCTCCATCACGGGTAATTCCCCCAATGGTTGGGCGTTTGGGCACTACCAGTTTTCAATCAACTCGAAAACTTCTTCCTGGTAGCACCGATGAATGAGAAATTTCTTATATTGAGAATGCTCCCAGCATGAACTTGTGAATGAGATCAGAGCTCTTTGGCATCCATCGATTGTAATTTGAGGAATGTGAATCCACTGTCCTTCTAAGTTGTGCCAAATTTCTTTTGTTCATATTGAAATTTTTTTTTTTTTTTTTTAATTCGTTCAGATCAGGGTGTGATAAATTGATGGCCTTTGATCTCTACTGATGCAAATGCATGCTAGAAATTGATGTTGACAAGCAAGAGCAATGCATCAAAGTGGAGTTGGTTTTTTTTTTTTTTTTACACACCCACACCACACACTCATGCACACAACATGGGCACTCGAACCCATGATTTCAGTGTTGAAACAGAGTCTGTCTACTACTGAGCCACGGATTGGTAGGTGAAGATTGACTATCATTGAATGGTCCTCCTAAGTTAAATTATTCCAAGGAGAGGGAATTATATGATCATAGGCTGTAATTTGATGACGTAAATAGTGAAAAAAAAAAAAAATTATACTCTGGCAGTGTCTGTTGGATGATATGCAGGCACTTAGAAATTACTTACATTCAAATTACGGGTCCTAGTTTAGAGGTCCGTGAGCCAAAAATTATGCTTCTTTGATTATGCAACTGGAATTGCTTGCTATTTATTGGGAGTCCGGATCCTCTGTTGAAACCTCGCAGAGAAACCCTGCTTGTCACTTCTCTGATTGGTCTAGCTCAGCCTAACTGTGTCAGAGCTAAGCTGCT
Organism: Liriodendron chinense; assembly: GCA_003013855.2. NCBI lineage: Eukaryota > Viridiplantae > Streptophyta > Magnoliopsida > Magnoliales > Magnoliaceae > Liriodendron > Liriodendron chinense. The sequence continues at coordinate 775,661 of PVNU02002307.1, forward strand.
CTGACACAGTCAGGATGAGGTGGACCAATCAGAGTAGCGGAAGCAGAGGTTCTCTGATCGGTTTCAACAGAGGATCCTGATTCATTTATTGGATGCTCAGAAATGGAAAATATCCAATTGTCCAATTCAACAAGCAAGTGTTCATGATCAGAGTTCAGGATTGTTTAACCAATCTGATTTTGGATCCTTGGAAATTTTCACTTAGGGCTTGTTTGTTTTTCAACATATCATGTAAATATAGTGTAATTAAGCTCAAATCTAAAGTTGATGTTGACAACTATTGTGTTTGGACGCAAAACAGAGGCAGTAATACATTTTTGGGTGCAAACATTGTGGGGCCCACTGGGAGGCATATGACATATCCATCCCATCCATGCGTTTTGCCAGATCACTTTAGGGCATGAGCCCAAAAATGAGGTAGATCCAAAGCTCAAGTGATCCCCACCACAGTAAACAGTGGGAATTGAACGCTTGATGTTGATAATTTCTATTGGGCGACGGAAGTTTTGTATCAAGCTAAAATTTGTCAATATGACCTTATGAACAGGCTGGATGAGAAATAAACATCAATGAGGGTCCTAGGAAGGTTTCAACTTTTAACGGTTGAGGTCCGTTATGACCACTGTTTCATTAGCCTCATTTTTGACTCGCATCATAAAATGAGTTGACGGAACAGATGGATGTTGTGGATAAGACATACATCCCAGTGGGCCCTACAGTTTTATCACTACTCAAATACATGCAATTCTAAGCAAACGATTGAAAAAAAATAAAAAACTGTTTCTACGTATTTGCAGTGTTAATGGGAAAAACAAACAAGCGCTTAAGAAATGGATTTCAATTTTTAAGTGACTTAAAATGCATTTGTTTTCATTATTATTTCCTGTGGTGTGGTCCACCTAACGTTTGAATCAGCCTAATTTTTGGGTTCATGCCCTAAAATTAGCTGGAAAAATGGATGGACGGCATAGATAAAAACAGATACATCATGGTGGGGCCCACAGAGGTTTGACACCAGCTAGCTGACTGGTGTTGGGGTCACTAGCCAAACCCCGTCCATAACTGGAGACATCATGTGTATTGTGGCGGTCCCATGAATTACAATTTCGGGTATGATAGTTTAGGTTCCTATGATAGTTCACCACAATTTCGAAGATGACGGTGACTCTTCAACCATTAAAGATGGCACAGTTGTGTAACAATCCATACCGTTGAAATTATTGGCTTGTGGATGGACTGAGAAGATAAGGTGATTATCACAAAATTGCATTGAGAAGATACCGTGACTAAGTTTTGTCTTTGGAATTTAGAGCATTCGCTGTTTTTTTTATTAACCATTCATTTGAGAGCAATCAATTGGATGGTTAGGATTCCTTGAGGAGTCTAGTTTTAGATATATGGGCCATCTACAACGTTCCCTGGAAGTTGAATTGTTAGGACAGTATCACGTGAGAAGGATGAGTCACTGCCATTTTCAAAATGGTGGTGAACTATCTTAGAAGTCTAGTTGTTAACCCATGCAAATGTTGCCTTGCTCGGACGCGGCGGATTAGGTGAGGGAGGGGTGACAGCTTAGTGAGTGAGTTCCTGACTATGGGACTACCTCAATACATAATGTATGTATTATACATTCACACCGTCCATCCATTTTTCCAGCTTGTTTTAGGGCATTGTCCCAAAAATGAATGAGGTCCAAATCTCAGGTGGACCACACAGTAGAGATTGAATTCCCACCATTAAAAACTTCTTGAGGCCCACAAAAGTTTTGGATCAAGCTGCTATTTGTGTTTTCCCTTATCAACAGGTTGCATGGTAAGTGACACATCACGGCGGGCTTAGGAAGTTTTTAATGGTGGGTGTTCAATCACCACTGTTTTCCTGTGGGGTGGTCCACCTGAGATTTGGATCTGCCTCATTTTTGGGACCATGCACTAAAATGAGCTGCTGACATGGGTGGACGGTGTGGATATACAACACATACATCAAGATGAGCCCAACGGTCAGGGACTTTCCCACCAAGCTGTTACCCCTGCCGGTGTTGGCTTCGTTTTTCCTTATAAATGCTGAGTGATCTGATGATCAGAACCGGTTATGTTTTGGATTCAATGCTGTATGGGCCACTCTAAGAAAAGATGAATTAAAAGCAATTAAGAGAAAATTTTCAATGGCCCACCTTCAACTCTAAAAATCAAGATCATAATTGAAGAGTGATGATATGGAATAGTAGCTTATTCATGGTATTAGTGATAATATGAGCCATTCAAAACGTCGGACTATCTCAGCAAGTGGGCGCTACATATGCCTAGTTCTAAACCACAACGAGGCTCTAAAATACTTCTACTTTGTTTAATATGGTACTATGATCAATCAAGTATTAGTTTGCATTTCATTGTCATGTGATTATTATAAATTGCCCAAAGAGATTTTCATTTCATCCACACTCTAGTAATCTTTGTGGGGCCCACCATGATGTATGTGTATTATCCAAGCCGTCTTTCCATTTTTACCCTATCATTTTAGGGCATGAGCTCAAAAATAATTTAACCATATCCAAAGCTCAAGTGGACCATAGAAACAATGGAAATTGAACGCTTACGGTTGAAAACTTATCGGGGCCACAAAAGTTTTAGATCAAGCTGATATTTGTATTTTCCTATCATTTATATATGTGTGGTTTTATGAGCCGGTTGGATGACAAATAAATATCATTGTAGGCCCTAGGAAGTTTTCATTGGACGATGTCATTATCCCCATTGTTTCCTATGGTGTGGTCCACTTTAGCTTTGGATATGGTTAAATTCTGAACCCGGCCCTAAAATGATATAATAAAATGGATAATAAACATACATCATGGTTAGCCCTGAGTTTACTGGTTACCCTATGGTGCTCAGTACCCTATAGACATCATGCTCATACCCACATAAATAGGGCTGTAAATGGTCGGGTTCGGGGCGGGTTTAGCCAAAACTAGACCCGCCCATTTACTAAATGGGTCTGGGTCCTAATTTTAGACCCAGACCCTTTTACTAAATGGGCGGGTCTAGGTCAGGTCCGAGTTAACCCATCAGACCCATTTATAAATGGGTCCGGGTCTGGTAGAGGGAGATCGACCCAGACCCATTTATAAATGGGTCGGGTCTAATGGGTCCGGGTCTGGATCAAGTATGTAAGCATTTTACAAGGCTTAAAATCGGGTTTGGACAGGTCTGGGCTAGACGGATCCCTTGAAACATAGACCAAACCTGCCCACTTACTAAATGGGTTCGGGTCGGGTCGAGTCGGGCCTAATATAAAGGAAACCAGACCCAGACCCGTTTAGCAATTGGGTTTGTTCTTGGACCCAGACCCATACCATTTAACAAATGGGTCAGATCTAAGTCGGGTCTAAATGAGTTGGGTCCGGGTACCCCATCAAGTCCGCTGACCCATTTACAGCCCTACACATAAAGCCTTTTATAGAACTTTAATAAATAATCTTCATGTCCCACGTGAAGCCTTTTATAGAGCTTCTATAAATGATCTTCTTGTCCCACATAAAGCCTTTCATGAAACTTCTATAAATGAGCTTCTCATAAAACTTCTATAAATGAGTGCATGTGTTGAGAGAGAGGGGGGGCCATCTCACCAAATTGTAGAGGACCACCCAATTGTCTTATCTAAATGGGTGGTTTAAAAGAATTTGAGGAAAATAAAGAGCACTTGGTGTAAACATCAAGCAAATGTGAAGGATAGATCTTCTAATTTGGAGATTTTCTTAATTGTGCATTCTTTCCTGGTCTTCCAATTGAGGATTTTTTTTGGGTTCAATTCAACAATCCATGCTCATCAGGTTTCTAGTCCTGCTTGACTGATATTTGGCTCCGGTTGCTAATATAAACCCACTAGTCAGTTCTCATGGAGCCAATTGGGTGAGGCATGTGCCTCACCCAACAGCTCCTCATTCGACATGGATTGGGTACCATCCTGCCCTTCCCTACTAGGAATGGACAGGAGCTTTGAGGGGCCACCATGATGTCTGGGTTTTATCCACATAGTCCATCCATTTTACTATATCATTTTAGGATATGTTTACATCCGATCGAGCACAACCAAGTCAAATAATCCAGAAGATGCCACTTGGTAGGCATGTCATACATGGTATACATGAACTTCAAAAGGAGGAGTTAGAGATACATACATGTTGACACAGGGAGGATGTAGTGAGTTCAATCACTGTCTCCCCACCTAATAGATACCTTAAATGCACAAGGTGTTCTCAAGTCCACGACAAGATAAAAAGGAAATAATTCCTACAAAATTCGTAATAATTGATTGAATAATGATAAAATCATCTCTACAATGCTTTAAATAATAAATTAAACCCTAAGAAATAATAGACTCTAACTACAACTAAAACTTCTAGATAAATAAAAACTAAACAAACTAAAATTCGGAATTATTAAAAATAGCATGTTTTCCTAAAATTTCATTTTTCTGCTGTAGCCGTGTGTTTTATGGCGAAACAGACGGACAGAACCCACATTAGGTTAACCTCGAAACGAAATTTCAGTAGGAATCCATATGTTGTACGTTCTATAACTCCTTCTGGATCAAAAGTTATAGCCGATTTACTACTAGCCTTCTTTTGGTCCATCCATGTGAAAATTGACGATTTTTTATTAAATTTACTTGGTCTTTTGCGATCCATGTATGATAGGAATATGCTTGATCCACGGCCTTCATCAGGGGGTTCTTATCCTACATCACAAGTGAGCATTAAATACCAGAGTTATATTAAAAACAACTCTATGCAAAGCAAGGGGTCTCATTAAAGTAAGTCTCTTTGCAAACATACTCAATGGAAAAAAAAAAAAAAAAAAAAAGGTCTCTTTACGAGCATGTCAAAAATCCCATCAAATAAAATATCTACCAAACATTTAATGTTAAAGTCTTACCAAAAGTGACTCTTTCCATATAAAGGAGTCCAATGACGTGAGGATTCCAGCTACGCACAATCTGAATAGGTTAGAGTCTCTTTCTTATACATGTGACCATATGTGATACATTATGCTTACATGGAGAATCAAAGAGATTTACACATCTAATTGTCCAGATCTTTCACGTTATTGAAGACTATGCAAAGCCACTACAAGCCTATATAAAGAATACTCCACGGATAGCTTAAGGGACATATCAACAGATATCAACACTACCAAACCCAGCTTTATGTTGCCTCATATATCTGTCCACCATAGACATTTATCTTTCTACTTTATTTTGATTTAGCCCCTCATCACTGCTCAGAGCATGGTGTGCTCGTTTTTAATTCTTAGTTTATCTCTCCTCCTTTCATCCACGGCATCCTGCTGGATCGTAAAAAAAATTGTTCAGTTTCAAACAGAAGGGTATCAAGCTTTCCAACAAGATGTTAGGTGATTCCATTGGCCATCTCGCTATGAAGTTTGCTCCACACCAGACGATGAATAAATAATTGAACCACGCTTGTCTTGCCATATGCTTGGTTTTAACCAAGACCATGAATGGTCTATCACCCTATCGGCTATCACACCACGAATCCTCGTTCTAATCGAGCAAAGAACAAATTATCGAACATTCGTCCTCTATCGATCGTCTCACCACAAAGCTCGATTTTCAATTGAGCAATGAACAGACGACCACCCCCACACATCACGACCATCCCGCTACGAAGCTTAATCCACGATTGGTGATGAATGGATCGCCACCCCTTAAGCCGATCATGAGTATCAATAGTGTAAAAATCATCGACAAAATACTTTCGACTCAAAAAGTTCTCATTCAGAAAGACAAACTCCACCCCTTATAATCACTTGATTACCTACAACAATCGGTGGCTGGGAAAGTGACTGATCTTATAGATATGGTTTTAATTGATCTATCTCAATGCTTAGGCTCACAAAGCGTTCAATCGAACTTGAGTCGAGTATGACTCTGGCACACCCACACTATCTTAACTGAACACGTTTGACTAAATACATACCTTTGTTAATACATATGGCCTCATGTTTGATTTTGATTGAATAGTGAACAAGGTACATGGTAAAAAAATAAGTAGTTCTACGGCTCAAGTGGACCACACCACAGAGTAGTTGTGATAATGACATTTACCATTGGAACCTTCCTAAGGTCAGCAGTGATGGTTAATTACCATCCAAACTTTTCATGATGTCACATGGACCCGGATGAAGGGAAAACACAAATGTCAACTTGATCCAAAACTTCTCTATCCCCTAAAATGTTTTCTATAGTAGGTGTTTAATCCCCATGGTGTGGCCCACTTAAGCCTTATAATTACCTCATTTTTGGCCTCGTATCCCAAAATAACATGGCAAAATAGATGAATGGTGTGGATAAAACCCATACATCATGGTGGCCCCTCAGCGCCCCAGTCTGTTGGTCTGTTGCTAACCAGGGACGGACGGGTAGCACCTAATACTCGTCCCTCTTCACCACACAACAGTAGGCCCTTAAGTTGTCACCCAAAGCATGTTTGAAAGTGGTGCAGTCACACGCATTAGACTCAGCCGAGTCACGGCCTTACCGGGTGGGTGAGGCCAAGTCGCTCCCCGTCCGATTCAGTTCAATGCCCGCGTGGGAACGCATGTCAATCAGGACCGTTGATCTCGTGGGGTACAGTGAGGAAGGCCTATGCACCAACGATCGCATCAATTGAGCAAATCTAACCATCCATTTGTTGCCAGTACAATAATCAATGTGGGACGCGGGTTAGCTAATGACGGGTTCAGTAGGGAGATTGCTACTGAAGTGACGTCACCTAGTTCTGTGGGGCCCATCATGATGTATGTATTATATCCAGACCGTCCATCCATTTGTAGAGACCATTTTAGGTCATGATCCAAAGAATGAGGAAGATCCAAAGCTCAAGTGGACCCCACCAAAGAAAACAGTGAGGATTGAACACTTACCATTAAAAATTTCTTGGGGGCCAAGCTGACTTTTGTGTTTTTCCTTCGTCCATGTCTATTTTAACTTATGAACAGGTTGGATTTCAAATAAATACCATGGTGGGCCCTAGGAAGGTTTCAACGGTGGGCAAGCGTCACTGTCCCCACAGAAAATTTCTGTGGTGGGGTCCACTTGAACTTTGGATCTGACTGATTCTTCGGCGCATGTCCTAAAATGATATCTCCGAATGATGGACGGTGTGGATACAACGCTTACATCATGATGGGGCCCACAGAGCTTGGTGACGTCACTTCAATAGGGAATCTGGCCACTGAACTCATCGGTAGCTAATCCGCGTCCGTCAATGTGGACGTCGTATCTTCTGTTCCTTCCGCGGTGAGGGACGCTGATTGCGTCCGACCCCTGGTCGGACCTTTAAGCGTCCGACCTTATCTGTGTGGTAGCTCTCCTTGATATATCTGTTTATCCATGCCGTCCATCCCTCTTGTAAGATCATGTTAAGCCATAGACCTAAAAATGATGCAGATTCAAGGGTCTAGTGGACCACACTGGATAGTAAACTTGGGTTGCATTAAATATGCATTAAATGCAAAAGCCATATTACAAGTTGCATTAAATGCAAGAGTCATCTATGATGTGGTCCACTAAACCATTAGATCTGCCTCATTTTAGGATCTGCACCTTAATATGATCTTACAAGAGGGATGGACAGTGTAGATAAACAGATACATCACATAGGGCTCCCACACAGATCTGGTTGTATATGGCGTTTGACGAGAAATTTACTATATTAGCCCCTGAGGTGTGGCCATTTTAACTAAAACTTCAATTTCTCATACAAAGTTTCCAAATTGGCCTTTTCACGAGAATTTGAAAATTTTGTGGTCGGTTTTGCCCCTCTGACTAGCTGCTCACGTACGGAGTTGCTTTTCGCACAATACATTTTTCAAGGGGATTGTGGGGCCCACAAAATCAACAATTTTGGCCATCGGTTCGAAAATCTGATCCGCTCATATGAGAGGATTAATTTAAAAAATCAGGGGAAGTATTTTTGCACTCATCTTTCGACTATGTGTGGTCTACAAAAGTATTGACGTTTCTCCTTCTTTTTAAATTCTTTTCTAATGGTGTGGTCCACCTGTACGAAGTTTTGTCTTGATATCTTCTGACGATGCACTAGTTTTAAAGCCTTCTTCAACGAACGGATTCGATTTCTTCTGCCACCATTCAATGGGCCCCACATACGAACGGTTTTCGGTTTATAAAGGGTGGGACTGTTGGCTCCTAGCCATTTGTTTAGAATTTCAAAAGGCAGGAGACCTCCACCATCGTCATCGCAGGGGACCACCACCAGGCACGCCCTCCATCGACGTAGGGGACCACCGCCTGTCAACTCATTTTCTAAGAAAGCGACCTCTAACTGGAGAAAGCGGTTAAGACCGTTGCTCCTTCTTCCGTGGGACCCACACTGACACCTCAAATCTTCTCTCATTGCGACTGATATGGCATGTAGAGGTAATAATATGTATTATTTTAATTCTTTCTCCTGTGTATTTTTCGAAAGTCTTCTTGAATCCTCCGAGCACTGTGGAATCCCCCTGATAACTGTGGATTCATACTGATCACTGTGGAATCCCCTAGGCACTGTGGAATCCCCCTGAGCAATGTGGATTCCCACTGAGCTGTGTGGAATCCCCCAGGCACTGTGGAATCCCCTTGAGCACTGTGGATTCCCACTGAGCAGTCTGGAATCCCTCAGGCACTGTGGAATCCCCCTGAGCACTGTGGATTCCCCCTGAGCACTGTGGATTCCCCCTGAGCACTATAGATTCCCCCAGGCAATGTGGAATCCCCTTGAGTTCTGTGGATTCCCAATGATCACTGTGGAGTCCCCCAAGTACTGTGGAATCCCCCTGAGCACTATGGAATCCCCCTGAGCACTGTGGATTCCTATTGAGCACTGAGGAATCCCTCTGGCACTGTGGAATCCCCCTGAGTACTGTAGATTCCCACAGAGCAGTGTGGAATCCCGCAAGTAATGTGGAATCTCCTTGAGCTCTAGTGGATTCCATTAATCACTGTGGAATCCCCCAAGTACTGTGGAATTCCCCTGAGTACTGTGGATTCTCATTGAGCACTGTGGAATCCCCCTGGCATTATGGATTCCTATTGAGCACTGTGGAATCTCCCTGATAACTGTGGATTCGTACTGATCATCGTGGAATCCCCTTGAGCACTGTAGATTCTTAGTGACCACTATCGAATCTCTCGGGCAGTGTGGATTCCCACTAAGTACTGTGGAATCCTTAGGCATTGTGGATTCCCACTGAGCAATGTGGAGTCCCCCTGGCATAGTGGATTCCCAATGAGCACTGTGGAATTCGGCTTGCATTATGGATTCCCCCTAAGCAGTATGTGTTACATCAATCAAGGTGCACCATTTGAAGGGCCCCGAATAACCTTTGGTTGGATTTTAAAATAAACATTTCAATAGAGGTGGGCATAAACCAAGCCAGCTCGAAAACTAAACCAAGCCTCATAGTCATAGTCAAGCTCCTTAAAAGAAAACAAAACCAAGCTTAAAGTAGGGTAATACCGGGTCCATATGGCTCGAAGCTCGGTTCGATCCAGCTCAGGTTCAATTCAGCTTGGTTTAATTCAACTTAGTTCTGCTCGTAGATCGTAAGTAGATTATTTCCTATGGTGTGATCCACTTGAGCTTTGGTTATGATTTTAAGATCATGTCCTAAAATGATATGTAAAAATGGATGGATGGCATGGATAATACATATACATGATGACATGAATAATACATAATACATATACAAGGATGCATGCTGTTCCCATGCAGTTATAAAATTATGCTCTTGAACTTTTGCTTCGAATAGGCTCTTACATGGATGACATGAATAATACATAATACATAATACATATACACAACCCAAGCCAATCCACAAACCGAGGTGGCAAAAAAAATAACCCAAAGCAAAGTAGGGCTAACTCCTCCCGGCTCGGATCGTTTCCCACCTCTAGGCGTCAATTACCCTCGAATGTGTATTTATTATATGTTTATGGTTTATTAATGTATTTCAACTTATTATACACTATTCATGGTACTAATTTTTTCAACACATATCCACAGGTGGCATGAATGAGAGAAAGCCAGGGTACTTGCCCAGATTATTTTGGTAAGAAGGTGGCAGCAAAATGTTCAGTTGAATTTTTAACTCCATTAAATGCTGCATTTGCTGGGTGTAAAAATTGTAGAGATTTATTCCGATCGACGCGCCTTGGATATTTGCTAGACTTTAACGAAAGAGAATTCATCTTTCATGGACTAATCATCCATGCGTTGATGCAGAGGCATCTTGGTGACCTACCGTTCAACATCCATGATTCCATCATCCGTTTTGGTGAGATGGAATACACATTAATTATGGAATTGAAGTGGGCACCGTACAAGCCAAAATAAGTAAAAAACGACTTACGAGACCACTACTTTAAGAATTACGAACATATTACGAAGAAAGACTTAATGGAAACTTTTCAAAGTCTCGTAGAGTCTAAAAGACATTCGTATGTCGTGAAATTTTCTCTACTATTATGCGTGGAGAATTTAATTGTTGGATTGCCTGGAAAGAATAAATGTGTGGAGGATTATATTAGTTTAGCAAATAGTATTGATGATTTTAATAACTATCCTTGGGGTCGAGTTGGCTACGAAATTTTGAAAGTACCATACCAACACAGCAATAAAGGCGCACTATCCAGATACGTACGCTTTTTGTGGAAACACATTTGCCCTTCAGGTAAATTTAGTAATGTATTCTATGAATTTGTACATTCCAAATACACGATATATTACCTTATATTATTCATTTCCTTTTGTATTCTTGACTCAACGGGTTTGGGCGTACGAGTCCTTCCCATCTCTAACCGGCTCACATCGCTAGGCTTCGAGAAGGACTGTTATCTATATTTCACGATTTCTCAACTGAAAAATGAACATGATAGCGCGGTCTGCGAGCAGTTTCTAAAACCTTTGAAAAAAAATCGGTAATATGCATGGAATGTAGTGTGACGGTGGATTTTGTAGTTTTAACATTACTTTTATGTTCTAATAATTGCATTCATGTTCATCGTACAGTTTGTCAGCACCGGGGCCCTCATTCCCACCACAGATGAGGAGGAACGAGACGCTGTTATAGAAGTTCAAAGACTTGTTGGAAACGCGACGTTAATAAGTGAGAAGAGGTCAAAGAGGAACATGGATAGACGACAAGAAAAGTATAAGATTAAATCTATAGGGCCAAATAAGACAGTAATGAATACAAATGTAGAGGGGGGAGTGAGCACAAAGAGGTCCGTTAAATCAGATGAAAAGTCTAGATGGAAGAAATTGTATAAGATATTATTAAATAAGGTAACTACATATGTGATCGAAGTGGCCGAAGTGAAGGAGGAAAATAAAAAATTAGGTGAAAAAGTTTCTCGTCTTGAGGCCGAATTGGAGGCGGTGAAGGTATTTTCAATTCTAATTATGCACCACTGCTAATTTACAATGCGATTTAGATTCTAACCAAGTATATATCGTGTGTCTTCAGGGAAAACGCGCGGCGGATGAACGGGATGGAGAGGAAGTAGAGCCTCATTCAATTCAGCGTACTCCGGATGCATACGGTGATCATAATGTAGATGATATAGAGGTTTGTACTACCCTTGTCGTGTATTCTGGGGTTCAGTCAAAATTTGTGACACCCCCTCATTTCACTGCGGGGGGTAGCTGGAGCGATAATATGAAGCTCGTTTGCGACCGACAACCTTCAAGGTTCCAACAGCAGCCCGTTCACGGAACCTCGCACCGAGGTCGAATTTAGCTTCACCGACGTACCTGGATGTATGAACCATTCGTGATAGCTATCACCTGATGAATACACTATTGTCAAATCTGTTTACAATTTCAGTGACCATAATTGGTTGCATTATATATGGGATAACATATGGGTTGATGATGAGGTAAGCCGCAGTTTAATGGAGGTTTCATTACGGATAACTCTTTCATTGACTGTCGATGTTTACTGATCAATATTTCTTTACACAGTGCATTAATGCGTACATGGATTTCCTGACGGATCGCAGAGCACATTATCCTGCTGTGTACCCCCAGGATTGCTTATTTGTGTCCACTTGGTTCTGGGTAAATATTCGTAATAAGAATAGTTTGATATGAACATATATAGTAATCATTCGGCCTGAAATTTATATTTTTTTCTTATCATACTTAAACAGGTACTGTTCCAGAAAGATGTCAATAGCATATGTAAATATGTTGCAGGTGACCACAGTAATAGGGAGACGATGTTGAATGGTACTTAATTCATATGTTGTGACCCTCCTTGCTCGGTTGGGAAAGCCCATGTGGCAATATGAGACGGTTTGTCTACGGTTATATATGTGCTTTTGATGGAATGCACATGGTAGAAATGTGCTTATAATAGTTTTCATGTACTTTGTAGGTCTACTTTAGATGAAGATCAGGTACAATTATCTTTAGATGAAGATATTGTAGAAGTCATCGAAAGCAGTCCATCAACAACAAAGAATGGTATACCTGCAGCGAAAGATATTCCAAAGAAGCCGCAGACACAATGAAGTCCCACAGAGTACTATGGAATCCCACAGAATAATATGGAATCCCACAAAGCACTGTGGAATCCCATAAACCAATATAGAATCCCACATAACACTATGGAATCCCACAGAACAACACGGAATCCCATAGACCAATAGGGAATCCCACAGAGCAACAAGGAATCCCACAGAGCCAATGGAATCCCACAGACCAATATGGAATCCCATATAACACTATGGAATCCCACAGAACAACAAGGAATCCCATAGACCAATATGTAATCCCACATACCACTGTAGAATCCCACATACCAATATGGAATCCCATAGACCAATATGTAATCCCACATACCACTGTGGAATCCCACAGACCAATATACAATCCCACAGAGCACTATGGAATCCCACAGACCAATATGAAATCCCACAGAACAACAAGAAATCTCACAAAGCAATATGGAATCCCACAGACCAATATGGAATCCCACATAACACTATGGAATCCCACAGAACAACAAGGAATCCCACATACCAATATGTAATCCCACATACCACTGTGGAATCCCATAGACCAATATGGAATCCCACAGAGCAATATGGAATCCCACAGAGCACTGAGGAATCCCACAGAGAACATTGAAATCGCATTGAACACTACGGAATTGGAAACCCACTAAACACTATGGAATCCCACTGAACACTATGTGATCCCACTGAGCACAATGGAATCCCATTAATCAGTGTTAAAATGGCTAAAAATCACAAATCTTGTAAGCAACCAGTGGAGAAGTCGTCGGTCCACCGATAGTCATTGTCGGCCTACCGAATGTGTTCATCGGTTACAACCGACAATACGAGATCGTGCCGAAGAGGGATTACAATCACTTCTTCGGTTAACCGAAATATACCGTCGGTCCGCCGACAAAACCTCCAGCGTACTTTGGTTCCTGCCGAAGGTCTTCGGTTTTTACGGATGTACACTGTCTTCATCCATCGGCACGTCAAATACGACTTTGGTCCACCGACGGTCACGATTTGCTTTTTTAAAAAAGGGCTCAAAAATGAAACCGACCCCACTTCCAACGGCTTTTCGTTCTCCCTCTCAAAATACCTATCTCCCCTAAACGAACTACACCTCTTCCAAGCATTCTTTTTCATTAGATTGGCTCTGAACAGCACTTGACGGCTAAAACACTTGAAGCATTGCACAGATTTGAGGTTTGAGAAAGATCTCGATTTGGGTTCCCCATTAAGATTGGTGAGTTTCGAAGTTTGTAAAAGCTGCTATGACCGATTTCCTTTCTTCAGTTGCATCTTTTGTCCTTTTTCCTTTCTTGGTTGCTATGATGGCCAAACGAAAGGCTTCTTCGAGCAAGGTACGCCCTAGCCACCCTGTACGCAAGAAGAAGAATCATGACGCTGGTGCGTCGTCCTCTCATAGGCCTCCAAGAGGTGAGGCAACTTCCGAGTGTGGCCCTCGTACAAAAGGTTGGAATAAGTATTCACGCAGGAAGATAACATTTAAGGCTAGGGTTGACATTCTAGGCATTTTTTAGGATTCAGCGATGGGGGAATGGCTTACAACCTTAGGATGGGACCCCATCTTCCATCTCACCTCGATCGCCAATGACATAACGGTGGAGGAATTTTATTCCGCTGTCAGGAATCCACGATCAAATCCTCCGATGTTTGATGTAGAGGTTAACGGGATATTACGCTGAGTTGACGTTAATGTTATTGCTACAGCCATCGGGGTGCCATGTGGTCGAGTCGTGGTGAAGGAGGGTGACCCAGGACCGGAGGAATATGAGAGGCACACATACGAAGTTCCTATGTGGCAATTACGTGGAGTGGGAGAAAGGAAATTGTTTGACGTCATCCAATCTGTTGCCAGTGTTCCGTAAGCTGCATCACATTTTTGTCCACAATGTTTATACGCGAGCGGGGAACCACACTGAGTTGACACCTTACATGGTTGAGGTGTTGTATAGAGTGGGTAAGCAGGAGATGGTATGCCTACCCTCTATTGTTCTAACCCAAATGCTGAAGCCCATTTCCACATCACGACCCCTAAATTTGCCATTTGGGTGCTTGGCATGTCAGTTGGCCAAGCAGTTTGGACTTGCTACCGCTACTTCGCGCCTAATTGAGTTTAATGAGATCAATAAGAAGAATGTGGGACGTTTGAAGGATAATGTACCACAAGGTCCTAGGGCAGGACCTTCGAATGCCAGACTTGTAGATGAGTCAGGGAGCGAAGAAGAAGATGAACCAGAGGACAAAGAGGATGTGGCAAAAGATGAAGATGAAGACTATCAGCCCACTGCCGGCTTAGAAGAACGTATTGCGGCCTTAGAGCGAGCGGTGGCAGATGGGGCAGAGCGTCAAGAGCGTTGGAATAAGCGGCTCTACAAGAAGATGCAGGAGATCATTTGCTGCATCTAGAAGGAGGACGCGCCACCTCCATCCCCAGTCTCCTTAGATCATTAGGATCCTAGTTCAGTTTTTTTGCTTTTGCTGGTTTTTTTATTATAAGTGTTGGATAAATGCTGTTGCTTACTTATGTGTTTTAGCTGGGGGGAACAATTTAATGACATGGGATAGAATGTTTAAATGAATTGTTCCCAGTTTTGGGATCTTCGTATATTGATTTCTGTAACGATGAATGAGTGCATGTGTGGGCTGGAACACATGATTTTTACGAAGGCCTGACTTTTTGCTCTAGGCGACGGTCAGACTAGATGCCATGCTTTGATCTAGCCAGCTCCTTTTACATGATATAATAAGTGTAGGGCTGTAATTGGTCGGGTTTGGGGTGGGTTTTGCCAAAACCAGACCAGCCAATTGACTAAATGGGTCTAGGACCAAATGTTAGACCTAGACCCTTTGACTAAATGGGTGGGTCCAGGTTGGGTCCAGGTCAACCCATCAAACCCATTGATAAATGGGTCCGGGTCTGGTAGAGGGAGATGCACCCAGACCCATTTATAAATGGGTCGGGTCTAATGAGTCCGGGTCTGGATCAAGTATGCAATCATTTTTACCAGGCTTTAAACCAGGTTTGGACGGGTCTGGGCTGGACAGGTCCCGTGAAACATAAACCAAACCAGCCCACTTACTAAATTGGTTTGGGTCGGGTCGGGCCTATTATAAAGGAAACCATACCCGTACATGTTTAGCGACTCGGTTTGTTCATGGACTCAGACCCGTACCAGTTAACAAATGGGTCGGGTCTTGGTCGGGTCTAAATGGGTTGGGTCCGGGTACCCCATCAGGTCCGCAAATAACCCAAATTTGTAAAAGGCAATTGATGCATGGTCAACCTAGCACAAGGCAATTAAGATTCAACTAAAAAACTAAATTCTGATGTTGGAATCTAAATTTGCATAAACTGATTTCAAGGTTAAGTTCCAACTGTTACTTGTTACTTGTTAGTTGGTTAAAATCTGGAATGCATGTACATAGATCCAAACATTCCTGATAATTATGGGCGGCTGTGGGCCCATTTAGGCCTGGCCTAAGCCGATTATGGCCTAGTATATAATACCCTAGCCTGAAGACATGTTGGAAATCCTCCATATCCCATAGCACATGCTGCCTGTTGGAGACGGTGTGCTAAGCATTATGGAAAATATACATATTATTGGCTCCAACAATTTGGGACACATTACGAAGGGTCCCACATTGAGGAGGATTTCTCACTATATCCCACCTCTTTAGAGGATTTTAGTAATGGCCTAAAAGTGCCTTTTTGTAAGCTCTTCGATTCCATTGAAATTCACTTCTCATCAAATCTATGGTTTTGACATGGGCTACCAACATATCAAATGTAACACCGAAGTTAATATGAAATGAAAACAGTAAACACATATGATAGCAACATACCGAAGAACAAACACGAGTTAAAAAGCTATCTATAGGAAAACAATGACTACTTATCTTCAAAATCCGATAAATTCCTAGTCACTTTCATTTGAAATATCCGATTCAGATGCATTCTGGAGATCCGTCATCACACCATCCATCTACACTCTCGCCACACTGACTTACCATCCTTCCTATCTCCCTCCTTAGCCTTCCCAATGTCGTAGCAATTTCTGCCAACGTATCAAACCTCATGTTCAATGACTGTCGTCTAGGCACTGGAAGATTGTATCTCCTACAAATAGTTGTCCATTGTTCTAGCTTGCATATTTCACGATCCCACTCGGTCCTCCTTTCCTGCATGCGGTAGGAGTCTCCAGGAGGTGGACGTAGGTTGGGATGATGCCGGCCATGACCATTTCGTGACATTTTTTTAACAGATTCGAGACTGTGAGTGGGAGGATTCAAGAAGTGTAGGGACTGGATAAGGGGCACATGGAATCCCACGCGATCACACATCTTCTTCACCCGTGACTCTACTGACCTGTACCCTGCTCATCAAATCTTCATCAGGCACATCTCATCTTCACAGGTCACTTCAGTCAGATGTATTCTGCGAAACCCGTGATCTCTAAAACTAATTTTTTCTTTCAACGCTATCCCTCCCTTTTTTTGTAATGGTGCAGGTAAATGCATTTGTTTGTTTTTGAGTTTTGGCACGGGGAACTATGATAGCATAACTAGCTCACATAATGACAGCATATGGGCTGCGTAACTGTCATATTCAACGATTCGTGTGCCTGAAACGAGAAAGCTTGGTTGTAAGCCTTAAAAGATTCATTTATGAATTGAGTGTTGTAGAGATGAAGATGTTGAGATGCATGTCTGGGAGAACTAAGAACTATACAATTGAAACAAAGGATTCCCCATGCCAATGTGGATTCGCACTGTCGAGATGCACGAGATAATTTGTTTTGATAGCCCAATGTAGAGTATCATTCCTGTTATAGCACCCATTATGGCCTATTTTGACAACTTTCAAAAGAGCATGTCATAACTAAAACGTCAAATAACAATGGACCTTATGCGTTTGGATTTACCTTTCTCAATGGGAATCCACATTGCTCGGTGGGAATCCACTATGCCCTGTGGGAATCTCCAATGCCCAGGGGGAATCCACAATGCCTAGTTGTGGACGCTCGCCGTTCCGCGCTCCCGAATGTTCTCCCTTTTCTTTCGAAAAAAAGAAGAGGGGTGCGTGCGCACGAATCGCCGTTTGTGCCACTGGCTTGCCTCGTTCTCGAGGGCTTTGTTTGGTTGTCGTGTTAAGATGGATGTGTTAGATGAGTTTATGTAAGACCAGAGTCGCCACTAGCTAGTTATTTCGAATCTACAGTCAGCTAGACCCGGTAGAAACGTTAGAGAAAGGAATCCGAAGATTCCTTCCTCTAAAATGACTCATTTTGATCTGCGGCCAGAGATTCGAGGTAAGGGATCATGGTTACAAGGTGGGAAGAGGTTAAGCACCCCACACATTGCCCGTACCGAGGTACGGTCTCTACTTCACAGAATCGAACTAATACTTGAAAGTCTGATTTAATCCTCATACATTCTCATGGATGACATGATGCATGAATGCAGGTCTGAACAGTAAGAGTTTTTGATGGGCAGGTTTCCATTAACAGGCAAGCCCAGAGCATACGCTCGAACTGACAGGTGCTTTATGCGGGATGCATGCTGTGTGTTTGAATGATCAAAGTATTTGTAGTGACTGATGCATGAATGCAGGTCTGAACAGTAAGAGTTTCTGATGGGCAGGTTTCCATTAACAGGCAAGCCCAGAACATACACTCGAACTGACAGGTGCTTTATGCGAGATGCATGCTGTGTGCTTGAATAATCAAAGTGTTGACAGTGACATGACAAGCAGGGGGGTTGGAAGAAAAGTAAATGTTGCACTTATGCTAAATGCGAATGAGATGATGCTGGTAAAAGAATAGCTGAAAGGACGGAGGTTTCGCAAGGGTCTACTTTGAGTGGCTGGATCAAAACTTGGGTGGCTTGGGAGACTTAGACCAGGGTCAGGCTGGGCTGGACCAGGGCTAGGCTCTTCTCACTCGGGCTCTCCTTGGTGGAGGAATGGGATAAAAGGATGGAAAAGCACTCGGAACGAACGGATCGCACTCGGGCTTGAGGGCTTGCTGAATGAGAAGGGGAGGGGGTATTTATAGCAGCGGGGAGTGGCAGAACCCGTAATTAATTTTGGGCGGCACCCAAGGGGCCGCCCGTACGGTCGTTTTGCTTCGGGTTCGGAGTGTACGACCTCTAAACCTGAAGCAGAATTTTTTTAGGTTTGGGGTTCGGACTTACTTCGAGGCTGCGGTTTGGAACTCGGTAAGTTGACTGGGTTTGGGAGATGGGTTGACACGGTGAGTTGACTTGATGGGTTGACTCAGCGGGTTGACTCGGTGATTTGACTCAGCGGGTTGACTCACCGAGTTTGACTTTTTTAAGGATTTTTTTACTGATTTTTCTTATGGGGGGTTTTTTGGGCTGATGTTTAGGGGTGAGTTGACTGGGTTCAGGCTTGAGCTGGGCTATGGATTGGGACTTATAAGGGTGAGTTTGGCTGAGTTTGGATATGGGATTTGGGGGTATGGTCCTCCATTCATTCAGCTATCTCTACCAACATTGTAGCCGAAGGTGGGGTGTCTACAGATGCCCCTCTTTGGCAGAGGCTGCGTGCAACCGAATGCCAAAGCGAGTGGACAACCCACTTCTGACCCGGTCATTCATAGATCATGGTCTGAAGTTTTTGCTTGCCTTTGCATCTGCGTCAGTTGATTGTCTGAAAATTGATCACTTGCACATACCGCGGGAGTTTGGAGAAAACGTTGCGATTGTCCCTGCATGCGTTTCAACCTGGGTACCTAATCACAACCCTTCCATTTCCAATCGGTACTAACATCAGAAAGGTACAGCAGAGCCTCTGTGTCATAGTCTTATAAGGATACTGACCCTGTGATTGATTGTTTGATGTTTTCCCGGATCACTCAAGGAGTATTTGTTTCGCTTGACTATCAAAGTGGTTAGTGAAACTGCGGTTTTACCGCTTGTAGAGATACTTGGAGATATGTCTATGGACCTAGAGGGGGGGTGAATAGGACCTTTTTAAAATTCTTTTCGCCTACTTATGCAATTCAACAGATTAAGCTATGTAAGCAAGAACACCTCGGCTTCCAAGCCTAGGTGGGTCCAATCACAAGACTAGCAAAAGTATAAGCAATAAATAGTCCTAGTCTAAGCATGCATAGGAAGTAAAAGATTCAACTAATCAAACTCCTAACCTATGCAACTTGTGTAGACTTATGAGTGGATCAATGAGCTCAAGTCTACACAAGTAGTGAAGGTACATCTTGTGTGAGGATGCCTAAAAAGTGCCTAGCATGCATTCCTATCAAGCATTCATAATTAAGAAATTAAACTAACAATGCAAAGATATAATTTGCTCAAGAACAATCACAAACACAAGGATGTATAGTGGTTCGACTACGTGTCTACTCCTCTCCCGGTTCAAG
Source organism: Liriodendron chinense (assembly GCA_003013855.2). Classification (NCBI taxonomy): domain Eukaryota; kingdom Viridiplantae; phylum Streptophyta; class Magnoliopsida; order Magnoliales; family Magnoliaceae; genus Liriodendron; species Liriodendron chinense. The sequence continues at coordinate 795,679 of PVNU02002307.1, forward strand.
TACTCAACCCCTTTGAGTACACCGGCATTCACTATCGGAGGTTTTAAATGAGGTTCACCTCTCAACCTTTACACGGAGGTTTTATCGGTTCACCTCTCAACCGTATCCGGAGTTTTAGACATAGGCTAACTCTCAACCTAATCGCACGTTCACTCCTGTGTCGGAGGCTCCCCCTTGGAGACTAAGTTTAGGCCCGGCTGACGGGCCAAGGAACGACTAACGTCCCTGGGTCGAGTTCGAAAAACAAACTCTAAATGGACTCTCAAATAAGACAACCTACTTGTCGGATGAGCCCCTTGTTTAGCGCCGGATTGGGTTGCTTGATCTCCGCTCTCCCGTGCTTCAATCAGCTTCCCTTTGCTCCCTCGATCGTGCCGCCGTTGCGTCGCCAATGCCTCAGCCACATTCGATCAAACACCTTGCATGCGATGCCTTGAAATGCCCAAGGTGCTAGGAGGATGGGTTTGAGAGCTCTACAACTTAGTGGGAATGGGTTGCCTAGAGTCTCTTACCTACAACGATCTCATCTTCGAGTTTAGGACAAGGATTTGCCAATCAAGGAGCTTCCTAACTCTAGAGATCAAGAGGGGATGAAGGTCATCTTCTTCATGAGCTTGGAATGCTCTAATCTTGTGTTAAAGCACAAGGAAGATGCCTTGCATAGGTCAAGGAATGAGCCTCAAAAGATCTCCTTCAATGGTGGCTTTTCTTCCTCAAGAATCCCTCTTAAAATGCCCAAAATCGGAGCTCTATATGTAGGGAAATAGAGCCCCAACGGTAAAAAAAAAAACGGCTATATGCCGACCTGTCCCGACCGGTCATGACCGGTCGAACCCCTTTGCTGGAGAACATCAACTTCATAGGCAAAACATACTGGCCGACCGGTCATGACCGGTCGGACCACCTTGCTGGACAGGCGAGGTAATGCTGGCCGACCGGTCTTGACCGGTCGGACCCTTTTGCTGGCCATATTGAAGCACCCAGGCCGACCGGTCATGACCGGTCGGCAGTATCTACTGTCCACTTGATGATATAAGGCCGACCGATCATGACCGGTCGGCTGTCCACTAGCATTCAGCAGCAAGGCTGCTGGCCGACCGGTCATGACCGGTCGGACCAGCCTGGTTCCCTCAATCATTTGCTGAATCCTCACATGTTTCAGCCAATGTATTTTGGCCACGGTTAAGGTGATCAAATGGGACACCTAGGGCCTATCTATGATGACAAATAGTCCTCTAATATGGTCAAGGTCATCAAGGATACAAAGGGGTAGGGTTTTGGTCAAGGTTAAGGCACCAAGGCATCACATATACTTGAATCTTCTTCCTTGATGCAGCCGGTCCGTCTTGAGTCTTCGGTCTTCGTCTTCAATGGGCTCAACCGACACAAGATACACTGACGTAAGTGATTGACAAACAAGGTGCACTAGTATGCCACGGAAAAGTGCACTAACAGTTAGCTGCCTTGCGTCATGTAGTCTTACGGGAGTCCACTACGCCGACTTGGAATCAGTCAAGGTACTTCAGGCATCCACGCCTAGGTATGTGCGGGTGAACTCTTTCCACCCGATCTACTGGTTTTGATGATTGGTTTGCAATTCATTCTTTCCTAGATTGTGGTCTGGAATCTTTGTTTTCCTTTGTATCTGAGTCAGTTGATTGTTTGAAGATAGATAACTCGCACATACTGCGGGAGTTTGGAGAAAACGTTGCGATTGTCCCTACATGCGCTGCAACCTGGGTACCCAATCGCAGTCCTTCCATTCCCGATCGGTACTAACATCGGAAAGGTATAGCAGAGCTTCCGCGTCATAGTCTTACGAGGTTATCGACCTGGAGATTGATTTGTTTGATGTTTTCCCGGATCACTCCAGGAGTACTTGTTTCGCTTGACTGTCAAAGTAGTTAGCTGCCCTGCGTCATGTGGTTTTACGGGAGTCTACTACGCCGACTTGGAATCAGTCAAGGTACTTCAGGCATCCACGCCTAGGTATGTGCGAGTGAACTCTTTCCACCAGATCTGCTGATTTTGATACTTATATTACAATTCATCATTTCCACCTGTTCAAATGACTTCTTTGACCGAGCCTTTTGGCTTTCATCTTTTCGTATCTTGGCATGTGGCACGACCGCACTGACACTGTAGTTCAGTTCGACCGTACTTTGATTGCATTGGATCCGATAGTCTCCGTGGAAACCGCGAGACATCGGATCTTATTTGATTTTTACGCCGGCTCCTACCCAGAGATATGAAAGATCTCTCGGTGTTTCGGAGACCGAACGCTCTACTGGGAAAATATTTTTGGATTTTGAAAAGGTACCCACTCTGGGGAGTGATACTCCATGGGGTTTTTATTTGTAAATAGGAAAATATATTTTTGGATTTTTGAAAAGATACCCACTCTGAGGAGTGATACTCCGTGGGGTTTTTATTTGTAAATAGGAATATATATAATATATTTTTTGTCTTTTTAAAAAGAAAATCTAGCTTGCACTCACCTCCACTAGGGATGCCTGTGAGGTCTTTGGCTAACCGACTTTTATTTTGAAAACAAGTAACATGATGATTAATGTGATGGATGCTGATGCATGGAGATGCATATTTGATGATGGATGCATGGTTTGGCTCATTCTCTTTCAGTTTGATGATTTTGCTTTTACTGGGGATGCAGAGAACTTTTGAGCTTATTGTTTGCAGGGTTGTGCTCCCCTGGGGATTTTTTTCTCTTTTTTTTCGATGCGGATGTTTGGTCAGCGGGTTGGTCAAGATCCTGACCCATGGTCGATCAGGTCCATCGTTCCAAGATGCTATTTCCTTACTAATGGGAATGGATAAAGGATGTCGTCAGACTTCAAGATGTTCTTTTGTGAATGGATGAGATTGAGACGGTGCTTGGTCGCTAGTTTTGGTCAAGATTCCAATTTGCGGGCGATCGGATCCGTCATCCCAAACTGTGAAGTGAGTGAGCGGAGTTCGAGACTCCTGAAATGCAGTGCTAGAGATAGTGATAATTTTTATGATTTTTTGCAAATATTTGGTCCTAATCTTTACCTGAATAGTCAGGATGGAGATTGGTTGTTGAAAACAAAGGAAATATTTTTGTGATTTTGAAAATATTTTGTTTAAAAGCAAGAGAAATGTTTTTGTGATTTTTGAAAATATTTTGTTTGAAAGCAAGGGAAATATTTTGTGATTTTTGAAAGGTGATTTTGCAATGCCGAGTGGTTCGTTAAGATGCTGGTCAACCAGCAGACACAGAGATCTCTAGGACGAGCGGGTAGAAAAGAAAAGCAGAATCCCATCATCCGGGTTTCAACTTAATGCCTTTGCCATTCGGTGTTTTTCTGATTTTTCTGAAATGCAGGGAAAAGTGTGGAATTTTCATCCACTTCCAGCTTCTACTGCTGGTAAGGCACCCGATCCATTTTACGTCAGCGAGCAAGACGAGTCTCACACAATTAAGTGCCGTAGTTTTACATCTTCGGATGAGGAGATTTTGAGGGTTTTCAGTCAACACACCCACAAAGTTGCCTGTTCCTCATGTGCAATAGACATAGACCACGTATCGTCCGACGGACTCCTTTGGCCACAAAATGAGCCACATCCTCACATTTTCCTTTGTCAATCCAGTTTGGGGCCTTATGTTGCTCACAATTTCGTGAGGGTGCGCTTCACCTCCCAACTGCCTTAATCCCCATCATGAGTTTTAGGAACAGGGAACATCCGTCAGATTCAACAGTGACTTCCAAATCAAGGTTGTCTATCACGGTGCGTTCAACACCAACAGGATTGCAGGGCTCTGCCCGCCTCAACCTTTACCTGTTCAGAAGATTCTGGACACCCGTACGATCAAGTGTCAGCCATGTCCGGAACAGGTTGTGAAAGAAAGCCCCCGAGAAGTTAATCCCAGTGTAGTTTTAGGTCTTCGGACTGTTGGGGATAAATTTGCGCAGTTAAAATTGATGGTGAGTTTTTATTTTTATTTTGGAAAAGTTCCAGATTTCAACTCGAGTGATCAAGATGATACTGTTTTTTATGGAAAGCTTAAAATCTTTTTGGTATTTTTGAAATGATCCGGGTTATCAAACCTTGATCTGAGCGGTCGAGGCCGATGCCGGTTTTTTTGTTGAAAGCAAGAAAAGGTCCCCCCGAGAAATTAATCCCAATGTAGTTTAAGGTATTCGGACAAAAAATATGTACAGGCTGAAAATACATTCTTTTTGTGATTTTTTGAAATGTTCCAGCTGTTAAATCCCAATTTGAGCGATCAAGATTAACACTGGTTTTTATTGGAAATCTCTCGGGATCTTGGTCCCGACGTAGTTTAAGGTCTTCGGACCAAAACTTTATACATGCTGAAAAAAAAAAATTTTTGTGATTTTGAAAAGATCCGATTTATCTGACCCCTTCCTTGATCGGTTGAGATCGAATGACGGTTTTTATTAAAAAAGTCTCTCGGGATAGTTGATCACGACGTAGTTTAAGGTCTTCGGACCAAAACTTTGTACAAGCGATGCTGAAAATACACTTTTTTTTCTTTGAAATGATCCAGGTCATCAGATCTTGGCTCGAACGGCTGGGATCGATGCCAGTTTTTATTAAAAATCCCTCAAAATCTTGATCCCTACGTAGTTTAAGGTCTTCGAACTCAAAACTTTATACAAGCAAGGGCTGGAAATGCATATATATATATATATATATATATATATATATATATATATATATATATATATATATATATATATATAAATGTCCGGAGTCATCGGATCTTGATTTGATCAAGACCGATGCCGATTTTTATTGAAAGTCTCTCGGGATCTTGATCCCGACGTAGTTTAAGGTCTTCGGACCAAAACTTTGTACAGAGTAGGGCAACACTTCTTTTTTTTTTTGGAAAATGTCCGGTGTCACCGGATCTTAATTTGAACGATCAAGACCGCTACCGATTTTTATTGAAAATCTCTCGGGATCTTGATCCCGACGTAGTTTAAGGTCTTCGGACCCAAACTTTGTACAGCAGGCAGCAATCAAGGTTGAAAATTTTGGGGATTCTTCTTAGAATGGTTCAGATCATCAGGCCATGACTTTGGATGGTTGAGATCACTGTTTGACCAAGTCAATTCTTTTTCTTTTTCTTGAAAATTCCATGGAGCTTTTTCCACATCATCAAGCTAATTTCTCCTCAATTTCTCACAAGATGAGATTTTGGTGAGATTCATTACTTTTTCTCATCCTTCTCTTCCATCACTTCATTCTTACATGGAGGTACAAGATTCACTTGCACCCACCCTTCCCAAGGAGGAGTTCTTCCCAAGGAGAGAGGGTGAGGGGTTGTTTCAACCAGGTGGGAGGACGGACGACCCCCTGGGTGCCGCCCAAGCAGTCTCTGCGCACTGGTCTTTCCAATGGGTCCGGTAATGGGGTGCCCTCCCATTTTCTATATAACATGGGGCACCCTTGGCCCCTCCAACGTGCAATCTCTCTCTTCTCTTTCTCATACTCTCTCTTTCTTCAAGTTTTTCTCTTTCTTTTGGTGATCTCTTGCCCTTTTCAAGTGGTGGGCCTTAGTGAAGCTTTGGGACAGCAAGGTGGTCCCCTTTTGGTGAGTGGTGAAGGTATAGACCACTCCTTTTTCTTTCTTGTCCTTTTCCTTCTTCACTTTCTCTTCTCATGTTTCTTTTCTTTTCTCCTTGTAGATATTCCAAGGGAATCAAGGTGGGCCCAAGTCTCTTTGGCCTTTTCTTCATCTCCAATTTCTTCTCAAGGTGGTGTATGGAGAAGGACATTGCAAGCTTCCATTTCATTCTTTCTTTTCTTTTTTCATACTCCCTTCATGTGTATGTAAAGGGTAATTTTGCCATGTCCATGAAGTGTGCATGGCAAAATATCCTATCTCTTCTCATGGGAGTTGGGCCACTTTTTATGTGTATCAAATGGGCTCAAAGTGAAGTCATGGGCTTCGGTGTATTTGATGGGCCCAATGCTTCATTTTGGGCTCCCTCTTGCTTTCTTTTCCTTGTCATTTCCTTTGGAGCTTTCTTTTCTTTTCCATCTTCTTTTCAAGGTTTGGGCCCATGGGATTGATAGGGACCACCTCAAGTTTTGGGCTCATAGAGCTCATTTTGGGTGGCCCTATCTTTCTTCACATGTGTATGAACAAAGGTGACTAGCCCATTCTTCACTTGGATCTCAAGTGGGCTAGATTTCTTAGTTGGGCCTTTATGGACAAGTAGCCAAAATCTCACACCATCTCTTAATTATGATGTACATCCTTATGCACAAAGTGTGGTGGGCTCCTTGGAGTTTTTCCACATAGATGGGCTTTTGGGCCCTCTTTGAAACTTATGAATTTCTTTGAGTCATGTGTGCACCGCTACACTTTGTTCATGTGGGATTCTTTTCCTTCATGCCTTTTCTTTGGATGGATGGAGGACTTGGGTTACTTGATCACCTACAAGTCCCATGAGTGAGTTGTTTCAACAATCTCACTAAGTTCAAATGGTTTTCTCATGTTGTGGGAAAGTGGATCTCAAGAGCTTCCTTTAATGTTCCCAACCTCAAATGGATGACTTTTCTTCAAATGAGCTATCCATGCAACCATAGCTCCTAGAACTTCTCTTGGGGTGCTTGGTGGGTCATCCACCATCATTCTCAAAGATGGGTGACTTTTCTTTCAATTTGTGGGAAAGAATGATACCCATAAGTTGCCCAATTTTGTCCCATGCTTTGGGGCATTTTGGATTTTGATCTTCAAGTGGGCTATGTATATCATTCTTAGCCATTTTCATGATGGTTGGGTGACTCATCAAGCTATGCCCTCTTGTGCTCAAATGGTCCCCTTTTTTGTAGGGTAATTGGTGCACATAAGTTGCCCAAAGTTGTCCTTGCATGGACATCTCCAACTTTGGTTCTTCATGTGGGCTATGTGCATCAAATTTTTTTACCATTGGCTTCTTTGATTCATATGTTTGTGGGTAGACCACCATGTTGTACTCTCATAGTCAAAACTTTTATAAAGATGATGCACATAGGGTTGCCCATGGTTAACCCATGAATGGATCCTCATGTTCTTCAAGTGGGCTATGTGCTCCTTTCAATCCGTTGAGGTGGGGCACTTGAGTTGCTCTTGGGGGCCCATTTCCTTCTATTCCCCACTTGTCCATGTATATGTGTAAAAAGATGGGAACATCTTAGATGAGGATCATGACCTTGATAGGGAAAGTGAACCAAACCTTGGTCACATATGGACTTTGAAAAGGGATTTCTCATGTGAAGTTGGATTCTTATCCCTCGTTGATCTCATGGCACTTAAGTGCATTTGTTGTCCAAAATGTGTCCTTGGATGGCGGATTTTCCTTACCTAAGGCACGACATGCAACCTTCTTTAAGGTGGGCCTTACTTTCTTCAATGGGCCCAACACATATCCTAGGCAACACATGGAGTCGGACTTTGGATTTTTGCATTTGGATGTAAGTCCGAATCCATGGGTTTCCTAGATAATGATTGGGATTTTAACGGATGAAGGATATGGACTTACCTTGCCAAGCTTGTAGGATTCGATGGTGGATGGTACAAGACGACGACGAGGCAGGTCAATGAGGATGATCCGGCCTTCATTGTTCGCAGAGGGGCTCATATGTGTTCCTTAGCTAAGGATCACCAACCTCTTCCCTCCATAAAGGGTCGAGGTACCAGAGATCTCTGGGACGATTGGGTGAAACACCCACAGCCTTTACTTAAACGAGTTCTGGCTGATACCCCTTTTGCCGGTCTCCTTACTTTGCGCTTCCACAACAACAACGCCAACCAGCATGCTGCTTGCGGCTCTTTGTGAGAGGTGGCGGGATGAGACCCACACCTTTCAACTCCCTTATGGCGAGTGGGGAATAACTCCCCTGGACATATACATGCAGATCGGCTTTCCGTTCCACGGGGCAGTTGTTCCCCACGTCGGCTTCTCTTACTCCCATCACTTCCACTAGCTGGCTACGGCTTGTGGGTGACATCCCACCTGAGGATGAATTTCAGGGTCACCAAGTAAAATTGCGATGGTTCTACAACATCTTCGCTACTGTCGTCCCTACTACGAGCCAGAGGCCCTTCACAAAGCACGGGCCATGATTGCTTATGCCTTTGGGTCATTCCTTTTCTGTCATGCGAACGAGAGGATCGATCCTAAATTTCTTCGTTTGGTTAAGGATCTTCACCATTCGTACAATTGGAACAGGGCTATCTTAACTCATGTTTTCCTAAGTTTGGATAAGACCTCTCGAAATAGCTAGGTCCTTCACAGGTTTTTGGCCTGTCGTAGAGGTATTCTTTTTAACTTCCCTGGAGACATTTGTCTTCTTTCTTTATCTGATCGTTATGAGTGCCCTTGCCCAGACTTGCTTTTATGACCATTTTGCTCATCTCTCGTCGAGGATACGAGATGACATTGAGCCATCTTTGTACCGCTACATGCACTAGCATCAACAAAACCGTTAACAAAATTCTCGAGTATCTAGGGACAATTGGCGTGCTGACATAGACAGACTGACCGTCAAGGACGTAAGTATCTTGTTTTCCTTATCCCTCGTGCTGCTCTAAGGCTGATTGTGATGGACTCATTTGCTGTAGTTTGCTCGAATGTCGTACGCCAACTTTCCTCTCTACTATACCCCTCAGTGTGTGGAGGCATATGATTCGTCATGCCTTCGGATCATGCTTTCTGACGCTGAATCATTTCAGTGGTATTTGGGTGAGAGGCTGCTTCGACAGATTACTGGGGTGGCTCATGTCCCTTGTTCTGCACCTCCTCCGGCTGCTCAGATCCCAGCTGATGAGATGGCCGATGCTCTTGTGGGCCAGCCTGGGTTTCGTTTCACGATTTCGGATTGTGACTACGACGAGTGGTACTTGCTGTACGGGCAGGGGCCTCTACTTCCTTCGCTCTATGTTCCAGGGGGTCGTGGCAGATATGCTGGCGGATCGGTGACAGCTCCTTTGATGGATCTTCATCGCCGAGAGTGGGACAAGAGGAGGGATGATGACGATTATGTTGGTGATCTGTAGCCTGCTTCTTTTGGATGTATTCAGCTTGCTTAATGTATGATCTTCTTCTTTTTCTTGTATCAAAATCTTCTGAATGAATATACAACCCCTGATTTGTCTTGAATTACTTGATGATGCCTAGATGTTCTGAATGATTTGTAGAAGATGAGACTTCTTATCAGCATGGATGATGATTTGAACGGTTTAGATCGCCTGATTTGGCCCTGTGGGTCCTTTCCATACTTCAGTTTTTCTTTGAAACACCTTTTCTTGATGTTTTGTGAGGCTAAGAAGGCCTTCCATGGTGCGGATGATGACTTGAACGGCTCAAATCGCCCTTTTCAGCCATGTGGGCCCACTTAATGATTAGATCTTGGATTCTGGCCCTCTTTCTTGATGATCAAGCCTTCGATCTTGCTATTTTATGACTCATGTGAACTCTTCCATGGTTTATATCATGATGATCTAGTCTTTGAATGGCTCAGATTGCTTGTGGGCCCCTCTTGATCAATTTCCTTCCCTTTGACCTGATCAAGCACATGTTGGCTGTAATACTTCGTGATTGGACAGGTGGGGTACCTTCCAGATGATTCTGATCATCTTCAAACGAAATCTGGAGTTGATTGGAAGCTTTGGGCGGCCCTCAGGGTGCCATCTGCTGACGTGGACTGTCAGCCTCACCTACCAACGCCTATGGAGCCAATCCCGCGGAGAGAGAGGGAGCACGTCCGTACGGGCGGCCCACAGCGGGCCGCTCAAGACTCGCCCCTTGTGCGGTCTGGGTTGACCCTGGTTCGAACATTCTCTTCTGGCCACTTCTCTTGTCTGCTTGATTCCTTGTGTACGAGGTTTGATTTCAGCCATGAATCCCCCTTTTGTCTCATCTTTCATTCCTTTTTGTCTTTTTCTCTATTGGTCCTTTCTTGGGCAGCCATTGATGATGGCTTAGGGGCCATTGTGGGAGAGGTTGGTGGGTCCCACACTTCAGCAATTGGTGAAGGCCTTAATGATGATGAGATGCTTTTGATTGATGGTGTAGATGAAGCATTAAATGACGGCATGGATGGGGGTTTAAAGATGATAGTTGGTGGAGCTTTGAATGGCCCCATTAATCGCAGCCATGCTGAAAACTCAGATTTGAATGGGGCATTGATTATGGGAGAAATGGATGGTATGGATGAGATGGGGAGATGGGCCATAGGTGAGGTTATGCACCCTTTGAGTGTGGTCCGTATGGACAATGTGATCGATGGTGATGAATGAGGTCACGATGGACATAGAGGGGCTGATTTCATGTTTAGATTGTATGGATGGTTCAGATGATACCTTTGATGATTTGGATGCTCTTGATGATGGCCGAGATGTGCGGCATACTTGCTTGGGTGGACTTGATGTGATCATTGATGATGTCCCCCTGATGATGGACTGTGTGGATGCCTCGATGATCCCTTTGATTGGACAAGATGATGATTAGATTCACTGACTTCATGTTGGAGGGGACTACAGGTCCAGATCTGACCGTTGATTCTTCGATCGGGGTTGCCGGGACCTTTCTTGATGGTTTAGATGCATTTTTCGACGGTCAGATTGGTCAGGATGCTACGATGTAAGGTGTGATCTTTGCTGATAGCCCTTTTGATGGAGAGTACCATCCTTCTCCTGATCGTCGGTCCTTTACGCACTCGGTTCATGAGGTGGGTAAGTCTTCTCATGCGGCTGAGGTCGTGACAGTTTCAGACAGCGATGCGACTATATCAGACATAGCCGCTACCAAGGATAGGTCAGGGGCTGTTGAGTCTGTAGGAATTCCAGCTTTTCCTTCTCCTTCGCCCGTTTGACCTTCTGGTCCTTGATGAGCTATCATCGATTCCTGGGCCTTTTGTCCTGGAGGGGATTCCTGGGCCTTCTTGCTCGTCACGACTGCTTGCTTAGGCTTGACAGCTTGTCGGCTTATGAGATTCGAGACTTGGAGTCCTATGGCTTTGGCGGTCTGATCCATATGGCTAGAGTTGACTTTGATTGGAGGATGCTCGGGGCTGCACTGATTGACTGGGTCCCTTCGTTGAACTTGTTTGCGTTCAATGACATGGAGATGGGACCCTCTTTGGAGGAGCTTGCGTGTTTGACCGGTCTTCCTTGGGATTATACTCAGTATTTTTCCAGAAGAACTTGCAGAAGACCTGCCACACCATATACGGGTTCGGTTCCCCTATCTTGTTCAGCCTGCAGTTGCTGGTCAGGATGCTGTGGTGTTCTCCTTAGACTTGCTGTACAACCTTTTCTCGGGTCCTCAAAGTGTGGCAGGGTCTCTAATTTCTTGGAATGCACTGATGTTCTACTTGATAACTGAGGTGCTATTCTTGGGATGGTGGAGGTCTCAGACTCCTTTGCTTTTCGAGGTGATGAGTCGAGTTGTTCGTCGTCAGGGGATCATTTCTCTCGTCTTGGCTGAGCTGTTTAATAGGCTGACTGACTGTGCCCTGGGCCGCACTCGTGTCCTTCGCGGCTGCTGTGCATTTCTCCAGGTATCTTCTCTGCACCTTTCTTTTTTTTTCTTGTCTTTTGGGAATTGCTCTGCTCTAGTTGAATTTCTTTTCTTTCTTATGATCAAGTCTGGCTATAGGAGCGTCTTTCGCTGACTGTTCCTATACCATTTCCCGACATCCATAGCTCTGACGTCATGCAACACATCATGGAGTTCCTTCCGCATATAGCTAGGATGAGCGAGTCCTTGTATCGCAGGATGTTTGCTGAGCTGCGTGACTGGAATGTTCATTAGGAGTCATCTTGGCTTTCACTTCCTCCAGTGCTTTGCGATGCGCACCGTCTTCCTCTGATGTTGGTAGGCTTTCGATCTTACTTTTCTTACCACCCTATCCGGTTCCTGCGGCAGTTCGGATATGGGCAGGATATTCCTCTTTTTGCTTTTACGGGCATCGGGCGTCGAGCACTTCCATCTAGATCATCTGACTTTAGGACTCAGGGTCGATGGATCCTGGGCGAGTTACCTGACTGCGAATTTGCTTGGCTTTGAGCTTCGGTCTTTTTCGATGGCGACCGCCCCATACCAGTACTAGGTTGCTGAGCAGTCTCTGTATCGACGCATTCCTTGCTAGGCACCAGACTGCCGATGAGGATGAGCAGGATATTCTTGGGGATGCTGGCTCTTCATCTGGTTCATATGAGCCCTTTGAGGAGCGCCCATTCATCGATCCTGGTTTCCTCTTAGCCACTCATGGCCACTTGCTGTCTGAGATTTCTGCACTTCAGTATCATTGTGAGATGATGTTAAGGAGATTGGCTGCTGATCAGCGGTTGTCTGATGAGGAGACAGCGATCCGTATCCTTGAGCGCGATGAGGTGCATTACCTGCGTATGGAGGTGAGTAGGTTGAGAGCGAGGCTATTTTATTATGAGTCAGAGGACTTACCTGATATGGCCACAGAGGAGGGTAGAGATTGATTGTGTCGGCCATCTGTACATTCCCTTTTGCATGACTGGTGATGATACATTTTTTATTTTTTTTTTTATAAAAAGGATGACAATGTATATGTAAAAGAAATACGATGCATTTAATGAAAAAGGAGAAAACTTTTTGAAAACTTATTGTGCCATGAGTTGTCTTGTGAGAGTGTCTGGATTTTGTGTCGGGACATAGGAATCAGAACTGAGGCTTGGCCAATGCTTTGACTGATGTCTCGAGATTGACTTGTGAGATCCCTTTAGTTCCCTAAAGGTGTAGGCAATGGAAACTGTTACTTCCTGAGATTGTCAGAGTTCATAGAGTTCTTTGTTCCCGACTATACTTCTTCTTGTTCTTGAACTGTAACTGCTTGAACCGATTCAGACCGTTTGATTTCCTGGTACCTGCACTTTTCATTTTTCTTTTTCTTATTCGAGTCATTTTTACCTGCAGCGCTCTTTCGAGTTTTCACCACAGCCGAAATTTTTCCCGTCATTTTTGCCCGTAACACCCTTTCAGGTTTTCACCACGTCCGAGGTATTTGATCTTGTCCTGTCCTTTGACAACTATGTTGTTTTTACCCTTAGCGCCCTTTCGGGTTTTCACCAAGTCCGCCGTATGCCCACTGTTTTTACTCGAAGCACCCTTTCGGGTTTTCACTCCACCCTCTTTGTTTAGGCACACATCACTTTTTTTTTCTTTTTTCTTTCTTTTTTTGGATAAATACGGCGGCAAGAGGTTGGGAATCCGTCATTGCCGGCCGATGGCAGTCTTTCAGCCCTTATCCTAAGTTACGATGATAGAGCTGTCGGTCTTAGCTATAGACCTTTCTGAGATGGACGGATGGGTGATTGTGTTTCTTCTTTTGGGTTGATTTTTCTCGGTACTCTGTTTTGGCTTACCATTTTCTTTTCTTTGTATTCTTTTTCTCTCTTTTTTTGTATCTTTTTCTTCTCTCTTTTTTTCTTTCGAATCCCCTTATTTGCAACAGCTCGTTGGTGGACGGAAATGATTTCTCAGAGGTTTTAGCTTTGACCTCTTGACTTCAGCTCAATTAATGTAACTCTTGATAAGGTCAGAATGACTTACCCATGAAAGATCTTCACTTTGTCGGCAGTTGATTGGCTCAAGGAAGATCCACCCCCTCATGCTGGTGAGTCTGAGAGCGCCTCCGGAAAGTACTTCTTTGATGAGCAGCGGTCCGTCCCATGAGGGTTTAAACTTTCCTCTGGGATCCGAAATGTGCGACGGTAAAATCTTCTTCATGACCATGTCGCCCACCTTGAAACTTCTCTTTCGGACTCTCTTGTTATAAGCCCGTGTGATCCTTTTCTGATAACACTGAGAATGACTTAGTGCATGCATGCGCTTCTCATCTGCTAGCTGTAACTGATCAAATCTGGCCCGTTGCCATTCTCCTTCTTCAATTTCGCTTTCTAATAACACCCATAGTGACGGTATTTCCACCTCGACTGGTAGAACTGCTTCCATTCCGTAAGTAAGCTCGAAAGGAGTAACGCCTGTAGCAGACCGTACAGACGTTCAATAGCCAAAGTGTATATGGGAGCATATCTGACCAATCTTAATAAGTCATGACCATCTTCTCGAGTATCCTGACGATTGTCCTTGTTTGCGACTTCTACCCCACTATTCATCTGAGGACGGTAGGGGCTTGATCAATGGCGCTGAATCTTAAATTTGCTGAGGAAGTCATCCAACTTCTTGTTGACAAACAGGGTCCCATTATCTGTGATGATAGCATTAGGGATTCCATACCGGCATATGATGTTGTTCTTCATGAATTTGATCACCTGGGATGCTGCAATCGTGGTGTAGGATGCTGCTTCTACCCACTTGGTGAAGTAGTCGACTGCCACAAGTATATACTCATGACCGTTTGATGCTTTGTGACTGATCTTGCCAATGATGTCGAGTCCCCACATAGAAAAGGGCCAAGGAGTTGTCAGGTTGTACAATTCTGATGATGGGGCATGAATTTGGTTCGCATGCTCCTGACACTTGAAGCATTTTCTGACGTGCTGGCAGCAGTCTATCTCCATGGTGAGCCAATAATTAGCCGAGTCATGGAATCTTCTTTACCATCATGTGCCCGTTCATGTGTGGGCCACAGATTCCTTCGTGTATTTCTTTCATGATCTTTACAGCTTCTGTTTCGTCGACCCATCAAAGGAGGATGTGATTATATGATCGCTTGTACAGAACTTCGCCACTGATGGTGAACTGGCCGGCCAAACGCTGGATGGTTCGGCAATCTGTTGTTGTTGCTACTTCTGGATATTCCTGGGTTTCGAGATATTACTTGATGTCGGCATACCAGGGTTTGTCAGGGACAGCTTCGACTTCTTCTATTTGCAGGCAGAAAGCAGGTTCATCTTGAGTTTCGACTGTGAGCTGCCATTCTTAAGCTCCTTTTGGGATCTCGAGCATCGATGCAAGTGTAGCGAGAGCATCTATAAACTAATTCTTGGCTCTGGGCATGTATGAGAAAATGATTTCTTTGAATTCTTCGATCAGGTTTTCAAGATACACATGATATGGTATCAACTTCTCGTCCTTAGTTTTCCATTCACCATTGGTTTGATTGATGATAAGCTGTGAGTCTCCAAATACTCGTAGCTTCTTGACGCCCAAGATTATGGCTTCCCTTAGACCAGCGATGCATGCTTCATGTTCCGCCATGTTGTTGGTGCACTCGAATGCTATGCGCCTTGAGATAGGAATAGGGACATCATTTGGAGAGTAGAGGATTGCTCCGATACCACTCCCTTTAGAATTTGCTACGCCATCGAAAAATAACGTCCACTCATCTTTCTTCTTCTTTTCCTCATCTTCGATAAGCAAGAGATCTTCATCAGGGAAGAATGTCTTGAGCGGTTGATAATCCAAGAGAGAGTGAGCGGCAAGATGATCGGCGAGAGCCTACCCCTGGATTGCCTTCTGAGTGACATAGGTGATGTCGAATTCAGACACGAGTAGCTGCCATTTAGCTATCCTTCCAGTGAGTGCCGATTTCTCGAACAGGTATTTGAGCTGATCCATGTGAGCGAGGAGGAGAATGGGGAACGCAATCATGTATTGACAGAGTCGCTGAGTTGCCCAAACTAACGCGAGGCAAGTCTTCTCAATCGAGGAATTCCTAGTCTCGTAGTCGGTGAACTTTTGGCTCAAATAGTATATTGGTTGTTCCTTCTTCCCGGTCTCGTCGTGCTGGCCGAGAACATAGCCGATGGCTGCTGTTGCTACCGAGATGTATAACAATAGTGGACGTCCAGGAGTGGGCCGCACTAATACTGGAGGATTCATGAGAAATTTCTTGATGCGGTCGAAGGCGACTTAGCACTCGTCATTCCATTCTTTTGGAACGTTCTTCTAGAGGAGCTTGAATATGGGTTCACAGATAGGTGTGAGCTGTGCGATGAAGCGCCTGATGTATTGAATTCTGTCGAAGAAGCCACAAATTTCTTTCTCTGTTCTAGGAGGGGGCATCTCGATGATTGCTCTGGTTTTAGTTTCGTCGACCCTGATGCCATCCTCGCTCACCATAAAGCCGAGGAGCTTGCCTCCCATTGCACCGAAGACATTTCTGAGGGCTGAGGCGGAGCTTGTACTTTTCTAATCTGCTGAATAACTTCTTCAGATCTTCAAAGTGTCCTTCGATCGTGCGAGATTTGACAATCATATCGTCCACATATACCTCAAGCTCTTTGTTCATCATATCGTGACATAATGCTATCATTGCTCGTTGATATGTTGCTCCTGCATTCTTCAAACCAAACAGGCATTACCCTTGTAACAGAAGGTTCCCCAGGTACTGATAAACGACGTCTTCTCGCGATCTTCGACGGCCATCTTGATCTGATTGTAACCTGAGAATCCGTCCATGAATGAGAAGATCTTGTATCCAGCAGTGTTGTTGACCAAAGTGTCGATATGCGGCAAAGGGAAGTCATCTTTAGGACTGGCTTTGTTGAGATCTCGAAAATCGATGCACATTCGAACCTTGTCATCCTTCTTGGGTACTGGTAAGATATTGGCGAGCCATTCAGGGTAGTTGGAGACTACCAAGAATCCTGCATTGTATTGCTTGATGACTTCATCTCGGACTTTCAGAGCCCATTCTGGCTTCATTCTTCGAAGTTTCTGCTTCACTAGCTTCATATCCTGCTTGGTTGGCAGATGGTGTACAACGTGCTCTTCATTGAGCCCCGGCATGGCTTCATATGAGAACGTGAAGTTGGACAATCTTGGAGGCTAGGAACTCTATCATGCTCTGCTTCATCTCTGGTGGCAATGATTTTCCAATGCATACTTCCCTAAGGGATCTCAGGTGTCCCCAAGTTTACTATCTCAAAATCATCGGCTACAACATTGGCTTTGGATTCAAACTTTTTGAGGAGATCCTCTAGTTCGGGAGCTAGGTCATCATCTTCCTCATCCCGAGCTTCGTCCAGACCCATGAGCTCGAAGTCTAATTCGATGCCAAAATCATATGATTCGACTTCAATCTCATGCGACTCTTTAGACGAACTTAGCACATTGTTGAATGCAAGAAAAGACACGTTTTTTGGTTTTGAGAATTTTTTGGAATTGAAATGCTAGATGTTTTTGGTTTTTGAAAGTTTTTTATTTTTTTGGATTTTTAAAATTCACGGGACTTTGAACAAGCGGGCACTGCAGACCATGATTGATCCCAGCTTGTCCCAAAGTTCCGCTCGCTGCTCAAACTAGCGTTTTTTTTTTGAAGCCAGAGCCCTCAGGTGACTCTCTGGCTGATTTAAAAGTTAGGGGAATGGATGACCATTCAGGACCCCACACACCTTCCCCTGGAGAGCTGGGGGTGATGATTTGGGCGAAGAATCACAATCTGGCCCAATGAACATGATTTCTCGCTTGTCGAGATCTGAGTCATACTTAGTCTCTCCCGGATCACTTATCTCGCATTGTAATTCGTCTGGTTCCACGGCAAGACATGAGTTCGGAATCTAGACATTAGACCAATCCAGGGCTGGCCATTTCCCTTTCTTGGTCCAATGGATGGGCTGCTTCTGCCCCTGGCTGATGGTTGATGATGTTGATTCTGCAGAGATGGGCGAGTCGTGCGTCTTATTGATTGATGCTTGAGATGGGCAAGTTGTGCCCCTGGTTGGCTGGAATTGAAGTGGGCAGTTTGTGCCCCTGATTGGGAGCAGGTGTCAGAGTACCCTGGTCCTGAAGCTGTTGTATTTGACTTTCTTCTTCATCTTCATCATCTTCTTCTTCTTCCAAAGGCTTGGATGGTTCAAGACTCTGGTCTTATCAAATGGGGGGCCACATGGCCCAAGCTAGGCTCATCGGGAGGCCTTTGTGTAGTGCGATCGGTTGATTCCCTCTTAGATCTTTGCAAGGTTCTCCTGGCCTGATGAATGGAATGGGAGAGCAACGGAAGTTCTTCTTTCTTTTGTCCATGAAGATTGCCTTGTACTCGAGTCTCCATTTGCGTTAATTATGTACCAGCGGTATTTTTCTAGACTTGAAACGATTCTTCATTCGATACTTGAGGCTCAGACGTTCTGCTGGTGAAAAGACACGGTCCACCCTTATCGGTTCCGGGTTGACGATAGCGTTCACAGTCTCGAACTCGAAACTATGGAATGAGACGTCTTACTCAAAGTGTTGGATATCGATGACTGGGACATCTGGTTCAGTGGCAGCAGCATTAGAAGGAATGATGAGCTCCTTCTCTGCATGGATAGAGATCACTTGATATCCACAGATGTACTTCACCCTTTGATGCAGGGTTGATGCACAGCTCCAACCTTATGCAGCCAAGGTCGTTCGAGCAACATGTTGAAAGAGGCCGATATATCCAGGATTTGAATGTGATAGTGGAAATTTCTGGACCTATCTGTACCTCTATGTCGACTTCCCCTTCCATTGATCGGCGGGTGTTGTCGAATGCTCTGACACATATGGTGCTGGGCCGGAATGAGGAGGGACTGATTCCCAAGCGTTCCGCGGTCTTAAGCGGGCAAACATTCAAGCTTGAGCTGTTATCGATAAGGACCAGCGAGACACAGAGGTCTTTGTATTATAAGGCTATGTTGAGGGATCGCCTATGATCAGTGCCCTTCTGATGGCAACTCATTATCAGTGAAGGTGATGACGCGCGGATCCAGGAGCTGTCCGATCATCAATGCTATCATTTCTGGTGCCATATAGGCATCACTCAGGGTTTTGGCAAACATTTCTCTTTGTATGCGCGATGTGCAGAGTAGCTCCCATATTGAGATTTGAGCAGGGATTGACTTGAGCTGAGTCGCCACATCGTATTCGGCTTCACTTTTGTTACCGAGACCTGAGAGAGCGCCTTTGGGATCTCCTTTGTTTTGATTATCTCTTCGGATGCAACGCCCATTGGGATTCATGTTTCCTACCTCCGCACATTATGGATAGTGCCATGGGACTTCTTTATAATTTTCCTATCCTTTGCCTTCTAGGACCACCGGTTCTTGCAACGGTGCTAGTGTGGGTACCAGATCTTCCTCGTATGGAGCTTTTACCTTGAGAACTACATTGTTGCCTGTGCTGAAGGGATAATAGTGAGGCTTGTCTTCATAGATCACATAAGGTTGCGGTCCTAGCCTGACCGTTCCTGGAGCGGGAGGCTCCCATGGGATGAATGTTGGTCCTCTTGATATGGCAGGGGATTTCTCTGTTTGTCCTAGCTGTTGTAGTGTGATTGACGCCCCTCCGGGATTTGCTCCTTGCAATATGACTGGCTCTACTGGAGGAGCCCCTTCCAAGAAAATGGGTTCTTGCTGCTGATGAGTATGATCCCTCCACTGCGGATTGGATTGTTCTTGAATTGAAATTGCCCCTTGTAGAATGACAGGTTCATATGTGGGCTCGATGTATGACTGTACTCCTTCTAAGATAACCTGCTCCCAACATGAATGTCTGTAAGGTGCCCCTTAAACAACTGGCGCATCATATGGAGGTGCTCCTTCGAGCACTAACGGCTCGGAGACTGAAGGAGGAAAGGGGTTTACCCCTTGCAAGATCGGAGGAGGATTCGTTGGCCCGTAAGTATAAGCATGAATGGACTAGATTGGGGAGAAGAATTGATCGAGACGCTCACCTTCTTCTATGCTGTTGACGGCAGGGCCACGAGACGAGCTAGGGCCCGACGGATGCTGAAGCAGAGGATTCTGAAGAATGTTGGTGGAAGCTGCTGGAGGAGTTCCAGGGACCGAGATGACGATCTTGTGGTCATCAATCAAATCTTGTATGGCATTCTTCAGAGTCATGCACGGCTCAGTGGTGTGACCATGCCCTTGATGGTAGGCACAATACTCATTTTCTCGGTAAGGTTGGAGGTAGAGAATTTGGAGGAGGCCTGGGTGCCATCAGAGTGAGTAAATGCTTCTGTACTAGCATGGCCATGACTTGACTGAGTGGCTGAGTGAGAGGAGTGAATTTCTTGGGCTCTCTGTAATTCTACCTATTCTGATATGAGTATTGGCCGTTCCCCCTGAACCGCTGCTGCTGTCGAGGTGGTTGTGGCTGTGGTTGAGGATTTGGTTGTGACTGATACCTTTGAGGTTGATGCTGAACCTGATTCTGCTGATACTGTTGACGTCCCTGTGGGGAGCATATTGGTTGCCCTGAGCAGTGGCGATGATGTTGTTTACCTCTGTCGGGCGAGGAGGAGAACCGCTGCAGTTTCCATTCCCATATCCTATAGGCCTTCCTTCTACTCTGTTCCGTTTGACTGGAGTGACCTGATGAGGCCATGGGGAGATTGTTCCGGCGCGGATTCCTGCTTCGACTTGCTCTCCATCACGGATCAATTGTGAGAAATTCGCATATGGATGCGAGATGAGATATCCAGATATGCCAGGATATGTTGAATGAAAAATCATGGAGATTTGTTCTTCGTCGTCGATAGGTGTTCGCATTCTGGTGGCCATAGCTCGCTAGCGTCCCACATAAGCTGATAGCATTTCATCACTCCTTTGCTTGAGAGCTGCGAGGTCGGCTCTTCTGGGTGCCATATTGAGATTGTACGCGAATCTGTCGACGAAAGCCTGGGAAAGTTGTTCCCAAGTCCTGATGCGATGACAGTCCAATGATGTGTACCAATTTAGGGCATCGTCCTTCAGAGATTTTTAGAATAAGCGAATGAGGGCCCCTTCATTTCCTGAGATTGCACTTAGCTCTCCACAGAAAGCTTTGAGATGTGCTGTGGGACAACCACTGCCGTCATATCTTTTGAATTTTAGTACCTCAAAGTTTTGAGGTATCTGAGCATCTGTGGAAGGACACAAGTCTCTGAACTTGGTCAAAGGTAGATCGATTCCTTGTTGTCGCTGAAGTTAATTTTGCAATATCTGAAACTGCTCCCACAACTCGTCCAGTCTTGCATGATCTATTTGAGCGACTGGTGCCTCTCGAAGTAGGGCACGTTCTTCTTCGGCATAATGGTCGATTTCTTCGACCCTATGGGCTTACTGGAAGGCAATCGCGGGTTGCTGAAATTGATTTGATGATTGAACTGGATTCTGATGAACTTTTGCTTGAAAAGATTGTAACTAAACTGGAGACTGTACTGAAGGTTGAACTGGAACTTGCTGGAAATTAACTGGAGATTGCTGAATTGAAGATTGCTGGAAATTAACTGGAGTTTGCTGAATTGAAGATTGCTGGAAATTAACTGGAATCCCATCGGCGAGGATGTGCTGGAATTGAAAAGTGCTCCTGTTTGTAGGAGGCTGAGATGCTGGAAAGTGACCCCCATGTTGGGTATTCGCCACTGTCCGCTGATTGATGTGGGCTTGACACTGACCCCATTGTGGGCATTAGCCAGTGCTATCCCTGTTGCTGGAAATTGAATTGAAATCCCATCGGCAGGGATGTGCTGAAATGGAGTAAAAGTCCCATCGGCGGGGACATGCTGAGAAAGGAAAGGGGTCCCCTCGGCAGGGACATGCTGAAATCTACTAAGATTGTTGTTTGCAAGATTGACTGGAAGCTGACTGGAAGTTCCTGCGACATGAACATTGTGAGATGGTCTTGTTGTCGCAGGAAGATACTGAGGAGGATGCCCCATAGCGAAGGGCTGAGATGGCTGCTGTCGGTAGTCCTGGGCAGACTCTGATGGTTTTGCTTGATTTGAATTTGAGGCCGAAAGGACCCGGTATGGCTGCTGAGGTTGTTGACCTGGGTCAACCTAATTATTGGCTGTTGCGGTAGCTTATACTTGCATGAATTGCAAGAGCATTTCTTGCATTACTCTCATTCCTTGTGTCAATTCTTGCATGATTTGAGTATTCTCAATTGGTTGTTGCGCTGGTGGTTGCGCTTCGGCCATCTCAAGGGAGGGGAAGAGGCGAGTTTCCTCTTCGTGGTCGGACATGGCTTGCTAAGCCCGAGTGCAGATTATGCTGCGGAAGGGAAGTTGTTTCCAAAGACGTTGAGCCCGAGGAGGCGCAATGGTGAGGACTATACTCTTTTTTGGATTTTGGGATTTTCTATTTTCTTTTAGTTTTGGGTAGAATGCTATGCAGATGAGATTGTATGAGAACTAATGACTTTCAAGTATAGGAGGGATTCTGTTTTTCAAGTCGGATCACGACTAGTGGGACTAACTTATCCCCAGTGGAGTCGTCATTCTGTGAACGCTCGCCGTTCCGCGCTCCCGAATGTTCTCCCTTTCCTTTCAGAAAAGAAGAGGGGTGCAGTGCGCGCGAATCGCCGTTTGTGCCACTGGCTTGCCTCGTTCTCAAGGGCTTTGTTTGGTTGTCGTGTTAAGCTGGATGTGTTAGATGAGTTTTGTTGGAACTGAAATGAACCACGGGGGAACATTTCCTGATTAGTGCTTATTGGGTATTGTTGCTCTAGGGTTCTGAGTAATAGGAACATTCATAGACAATCACAAGCATTCACAAAAGATACACACGAAGAGATATTGCAAGGCGAATTTTACTCCAGAGATTCTGAGATCTTTCACATTCCAGGCCATGATCTGGCACGAGCCCTTAATTACATCGAATGATCGATGACCCTTGATTAGAAGGCAAAGGACTAGTCAGCAGGGACTATAGTCTTAGAGCTTGTGGTCGTAGAGACCTGTATTTGTTTTGCTGAGTACTGAACCACCATTGTATTAGTCAGATGTCCATGTCCCATATTTTGGCCGAAGACCCGGGCTGAGACTGTCAGGGTTTATGACTGAGATGGACGACTCTGGGCCCGCGCCTGTCAATGTAGGGACAGGTGACCTCGGAAGTCCATTCTGCAGTTGTGTATACCTGCGTAGCCCAACCGGCGGATACCGTTTAGATGGGTAGGGCATCGACCGTTGTGCTGTGGCAGTCGAGAGCAATTGGTTTGTAGAGAATCGAAACTCTTTGGCATGGTTTATCATGGTAACCATGGCCCTGCTTGTCTAGCTTTTGACACAAATCAGGATCATACCTTTTCAGTAAACATAAATGACAACATATTTACATAGCTTTGGATGTTGGCAGCTCTTTTTCAAGAAGTCACTTTGTTCATTGTGTCGAATCGGGTCAAGCCTCTAAGACGCTCGGCTCTACTCATTTTAGGGTCCTCGAAACGTTCGTTCGACTGTTCCATTACGTCCGGAATGCTTGAAATACCCAAAATAGGCTCAAACAGACCTTGAAAACACTTAAAATTGAGCCCGATGCACCTGCAAACACATTCTGCAATTGGCTGATTTTTAGGTGCGTGAGGCTTATTCTATGGGTGCGTGAGGCTTCACGCACCTATCAATTAAATGTCGGTTTCATGATGAATTTAGGGGTGCGTGGGTCTATATTCAGGATGCGTGGGTCCAATTTTACAAAATCTGATTTTTGCTGATTTTACGGACGCGTGGGACCGAATTGATGAACGCGTGGGGTACTTTTACGGGTGCGTGACCAAATTTATGGGATTCAGACCTGTAGTGGTGTATCTGTGATTGAGAAGGGAATTCCGATGGTCGGAAAGGTGTTCCGGCAAGGGTTCCGATGAGGATTTTGGGTTTCCGGCAGCGGCAGCTCTCTCTCTCTTTCTTGAATCTCTCTAATGAACGGGATGAGGGGGTATTTATAGGTGAAGTCGGCCAATGGGAGACCGTCACGTGTCACGCACCTTAGCATATCTTCTCGCTTTTCTGAGTTCACTCGACTAGCTTCTCCTGCTTTCCCTTTCTCTTTTGTCGGACTGCCGTATCGGTTTACCAGCCTTGTTTCTCAGCAGACGATGGTCGTAACTCGTGCTTCCCTTGGTGTGGCCTGAGATTGCCTGAGGCGACTGCTGGGCGCTCTGGACCATCCCAAGGCCTGGTCATCCCTCGCTGATCAGTGCGACGAGGTGGCCGGAGCCTTGGCCCACCTGGGCGCGAACCCTCGCCATATTCTTCAAGCCATCCGGAACGTCTCGCTGATGGCCTCTATCTCCGACGAACATAAAGAGGCCATTTCTAGCTTCATCGGCGATTCTTCCCTCTTGGAAGAGTTGGCGATTCTCGAGGCGGCGGAGCCTTCTCTGGCCGCTTCTTTCTTGTCCCTGTCGAAGCGACTTAGCTCCCTGAAGGAGGAGAAGAGGGAGAGCAGATGATTTCTAGCTTAGGTTGTCCCTCTGGCGGAGGTCGAGTATCCAGATCGCCGCGCTGGCATCTGGAGGATGGTCAGGGAGGCTCTACGGGAGCATGACAATCTGGCAATTGACGTTTCCATCATAAGGAATTATGCCAACGCCGAGCACCCGAATTTTGATTTCGTGCAGCAATGCATTTCCATCCTAGTGGACTTGATCTTCAAGGAAGCCCAGGTCCAGGTGAAGGTCGATGAGTTAAGAGCTCAGGTTCTTCCGCTGGTGCAGGACTGAGATCCTCATTTTCTCGCGTTGGGGAGCGGTTCCCGCAATTTTGTATCATTTTACATCGACTATTAATTTTTAATTTAAACAGTTGATATAACAATTTAGACATTTGGGATTATCTTTGGGGCCGATTAATGAATGATGATTGTATCTTTCTCCCCTGCTGCCCTTCCTCGTTCATATGTTTTGTGATGATGGTGTTGTGGTTGTAGTTGTTGCTTTATTTCTTTCTCTGTTGCTTTGCGTGTGCTCTGCCAGTGCTTTGATTGGCGCTCGTGTTTCGTTTATCTGCCGTTTTGCATTCTTTTGGGTCTTGTGACCATTTGATTGCCTTTATGCGAACATCTCCCCTTTACTTTGTACCTGAGTTTTTACATACCGTTTGCAGGTTACAATGGCCAGCGATCCTTCATAGGCCGGTCCTTCGGGTCCACCCCAGATTCCGTCAAAGCGTAAGCGCGCCGCCGCTAAGCAGGTTGTCAGGCCATCGGCTGAGAATCCACAGTGGTTCTTTCCTCCGGAAACATTCAACTTTTACGAGCGCATCCTCACACTATCGAAGGACATACGGAAGAAGATCCTTTGTGATAGGATCGTGCCCGCCCCTCCAGACAGGGGCACGCAGGAGCAGTGGGATGCCTGGTATACTCCTTCTCTGGGGTTTCCAAAGTGACGGGACAACAGGTTCCGAAGAGGGCGAGGCGAGTCCGTTGATCCCTGCCCAGGCCACCAGGCGCGGTCGCCCGAAGAGATCTGGCAAAGGCGCCAAGCAAGTGTACTTGAGAATCAGGCTAAGTCTAAATCGGACAAAATGAAGGTGGCCTGGTCTAGCGCCAAGCTTATCACTGCATCGCTCGTCGCTAGAAACCCCTACACTCGGGAGTACATTCGTTACTCGAAGAGTTATCAGCGGCAGCGATCCCTCCCGAGTATCGAACAGTCCGATATCTGCAGGAACAACTCCTTCTACAGCATCGATGCTTGGACAGTCCGGCCCGGCACCGTTCCTCAGCTGTTCTCTTTCCAAGAACGGGAAGCACCTAGTTAGTCCTAGGCGTGAAGGACATGATCTTCTTGGGGTCGAATCACAATCCCCATCAGCCCTTCCCCAAACATTATTTCGAGACCCTCCGCCAGCGATTTCACCATCTAGGGGATACTGAAGTCTGGTTGTCCGGGGCATTCCGAACTCACGGCCATCTGGTCCTCCACCCGGGCTACGAGTCGTGGGCGAACCGGATCTTAGAACAGCACAGGGCGACCTTACGGGCGGTGGGCTTATACAAGACAATCGAAGCGACATCAAGTTACTTTTGCCGAGAGCCCTGGGTATACAAGGGCTTCCTTAACCACTGGTGCTCCATTACCAATTCCTTCCATATGTCGTGCGGCGAGATGAGCATCTCGCTCTGGGATCTCAACAGGATCGCAGGCCTCCCAATTCACGGGAGAATCTACGACGAATGGGTCCCAAGTGATGATGAACTGTCGTGAAAGAAGAAAGGCATCAATGAAGGCTTCTTCTCCGAGGCCTGCTATGAGCTGTTTGCAGAATTACCCCAATTTTGGGGCCTCAAAGACAAGCTCCTATTCGAGGACTGGCTAGTCTATTTCAGCCATGGCTTGAAGTAAGTGTTCTGTAATGAGTTGTGCCTTACCTGCTTAATCACACTTCTTTTCTTTCTGCTAATGCCTCGTTTCTTTCCCCTTCAGCTTGGACTACGCGGCCTTTGACGAAGGTCGTGGTGATAAGGCGCTTTTGGAGAAACGGATGAGGGAAAACTTCCCGCGTCCCAACAAGCTCTCCCCCTCCTGCGAGCTGGCCGGCTTCCTGGCATATTGGCTCAGCTGTGTGGCGCTTCCGAGCTCCAAGCAGGCAGATAATATCAGGGTGTCTTGTTTCGCCGTCGCGGGGGCCTTGGCAAACGGTCATCGGTATGCGCTAGCTCCAGCGGTCCTATGCTCTATATATCGAGCATTCGGCTATGTCATCAGCAACAAGGAGCGCGCTGCCTATGGGATGAACTCCGCTTACTGCGGATGGCACTTTTTCTCCGGTTGGCTCAGGGTGTACTTCCCCTGGGTCTATGGCGTGCGGCGCGGAGATTACATCAGAGAGGGAAAGCTCCCGCTACACTTCTTTCAGAAGAAGAGGATGATCAGCCATAACCTGAACACCATCGAGGATAGGATCGCAGGGCTCGACGACGTATATTTCTATCACTTCTCTGGTACCCGGAGTGAAGAGTCGGTCCTATGCACGGATGACGATAGCATTGACTATTACGAGCGTTCCTTCCTGATCGCGATTCGTCCTTCGTCACTGCCGCTTCGTGAAGGGCTGGAGTTCTGGAGGGAACCCTATTATCCGAATCATTTTGCCCGCCAATTCGGGTACGATTCGGGAGTGCCAGTGACCTTAGAACCAGTGACGCGCGAGCAGCAGGCGTATGGTGTTGGGCCCATTCACTGGAAGTGGATGTGGCGGCAACTTCTGCTGACTGGAACCGGCTGTTCCTTCATGATCCCAGGGACACAGTGTTTTGCCGGGGCCACCTTTGGGTGGATGAGGTGGTGGGCCCACCAATACACGCTTGTTCGGAACAAAATGCTCGTCACCGAGCCCGTCTTCGTCACGCCTCCTATCGTTACTCCCACTCCTGTCAACGGACTTGGCTATGTATCAGAAAATCTTCATCAACCTGCGGTGCCAGGCACGGAGAGGTTGCAGACCTCCTTGAATGTAGTAATCGACCACGAAAATTCGGAACACACCCTGGAAGGTTGGATCGCCTATGGAGAGAGAAATGTGACAGCAGCAGGGCCAGAGTTCCCGTCTCTCGGGCCTATCGATGAGTTACCTGCCGAGGGCGATGCTTTGAGAGGGGGAAATGAAGGTGATGATGGCGAAGAGGGTGACGATGGTGATGATGTCATGGCCGAGGCAGGGGGTGAGGAAGATAATGCTGCCGCTGAGGGTGATGGTGGTAGGGATGGTGATGACGCTATAGGCAGAGCTGGCGGAGGTGATGATGATGCGGGAGGTGGTGAAGGCGGAGGCTTTGATGGTGATGATGGTGATAACGATGGTGATGATGATGATGAGGGTGATGAGGGTGTATGGGTTGAGCGCACTGGCCCTCGGGTGAAAACTGCTCCTCGTCTTCCTGTCGTTTGCGATGGCAAGAAGATAAAGGACTTGTGGAAACTACGCAGAGCCGAGCGTCTGCGAGAGCAGCTCTCAAAAGAGGTTGGCGACGCTCCGGCCGTCAACACAGGAGAGGCCAGGGAAGAGGGCGAGTTAAGCTCTCAAGCCAACTTGAGCGAAGGGTGCCGCACCTAGGGGGAGCAACGAGAGTGAGCCTATATATGATAGGTCTGTCCCTGAAGAAGATGTGGGGGCGATCTTTATGGACCTGGATGATGAAGCACCTGCTGAGTCCGCGCTTCCCCCTAATCCTTCTGTGGCAGATGCTGAAGCTCAAAGCGCGGTTTCGGAAGTGACCATGACAGCCGTGGAAGAGGTCGCAGCTCCTACTATTGAGTTAAGCGCGCCCGAACCTGTTGTGGGGGCTCCTCCTTCCGCTGAGCCGTCATTAACTGAACCCGCTGTTGAAGTTCCGCCCGTCGCCATGTCGTTATCAGCCGAGCCTGCCACTGCAATTCCTCCTGCCGCTGGGCCAGCGCCTGATGCTAATATTCCCGAGGTCGTGGTGATATCCTCCTCAGAATTGCCCGAACCGTTGACTGAGGGAACAACGGAACCGGCCCGAGTGTCACCTGTACCTACTGCCTCATCCAGCGCCCTTGCCATTGGCATTTTTGAAGTTGCTGGTATATCACTTGCTTCTACAGTCTTGACTGCTTCCTTTCTGGTGATGATTTTTCGTATTAACGTTTACCACTTTCTGTGCCAGCAGCCGCTTCCGTTGATGCCTCAGCGTCTATGGTGTTGCCAGAGTCATTCGTCTCATCCCTTCGGGGCCTATCGAGGACCAAGGCAAACCTTCTCAAGGGCCTTCTGTCTGACATCGCCGACTCTTTAAGAAATGAGGAGGAATGGCCTATCTTAGACGAGGCGTTGCAGGCATTAGGACTTAACGCTGCCTGGCTTAGGATCGACCTGTCTTCCGTAATCGGTCAAGTGACTCAGTTCAAGGAATGGGTGGCCCGAGAATGTGAGGCGAAAAGTCTCCGAGTTGACCCTTCCATTGAGGAAAAGCGTGGTCACTTGCGATCCCTTCTCCCGAAACTGGAATTACACAAGGCAGGGGTGGCCGTGGTGAAGAAGGACTGGCAGATTGTTGATGCTGGGTGCCGAGAGGTCACCGCACGTTTGGCAGAGATAGACAATGAGGTGGCTCGGCTGCAAGCCGAACGCTCAATCGTCCACCTTAAATTTTCCAAGCTTAGCGGTCAGATGGCTCGTTTGCAGTCCTCCCTTGATCAACAGGAAATGGAGCGCGACGTCGTGAAAGCTCAAGTTGCGTAGTTGGAGCAGTCTCTCAGGGACATTCCTGACCCTGCTCTAGTTCTAGCTGAAGCTGAGACGGCACGGAAGGCGGTCGAGGAGTCTTCAACAAACTTATTAGACCAATGCTTAAAAACTTTAAACAGTTGAGCTGTAATGACCTTCATTTGTAATTTTAGAACACATTGTAACAAATACTGTGTCAATATGTATACTACTGCAGTTTTGGATTCATGTTGTATTGTTAATTTATTTACAAATTTTGAGCTTTGAATGCGAACCGATTGAGTCATTTGGGAAGAACGTCCCCCTGTTAGGACCCAAACCTGTGCTTGTGCGAGCAGGGATGTGATCGAGCCTCTATTAAGGGCTTACCCCCTTTCTTGATGGCCTTAAAAAGGGCAGGATACCATGCTTGCATCGAGTCTTCACGACTTCTTCTTTTCTTCTCCCTTTTTTATTACCTGTAGAAGCACAAAATAGACCGTTAGTAATACTATTTGACCATTATGTGACGTCATTTCTTTCGATATTCGCTCCATTACACTTTTCCTCTATCGGGGCGTTTACAACGGTAAGTTTATGCTAAGTATAATATCTTTTCAAAAACCAACCATTCACCAGTGAACTGATGCCCTGTCCTTTGCAATCTATCACCCGATAGGCTCCAGTTGGAGTATACTTCGTCGATGATGCACACTGGATCCCATTTCGGATCGAATTTACTCTTTGAACCTTGAGCCGGTGCCGGTTGTTTCATCATTAGCACCAAGTCGCCTCTTTGGAATGACCTACCACGGACTCGCTTATCGTATGAAGCCGAGATTTGTTTTTGATACATTTTGAGCCTTTGCTGAGCGGCGAGTCTCTTTTCATCCAGATCGTCCAGCTCGACCATTCTGATTTTAGCATTGTACTCGGTCGTCAAGGAGTGTCGGAGCGCGACCCGTAGTGACTCCACCTGTATTTCCATCGGGATCACAGCTTCCGTGCCGTACACCAATGAGTAGGGTGTGGCTCGAGTGGCTGTGCGGTACGTGGTCCTATATGCCCATAGTGCTTCGGGTAATCGTCTATCCCAGTCTTTCTTATTTTCTGCCACCATCTTCTTCAGGATTTTCACGATGGTCTTGTTGAACGCCTCGGCCAACCCGTTCGCGGGAGGGTAGTAAGGTGACAAATAGCAATGCTTAATCTTGAACTTTGCGCATAGCCTGTTGATAGTGACATTTTTTAAGGGTGTCCCGTTGTCGGTGGTGATTCTTTCAAGGATACCATGCCGGTATAATATCGAATGGCGGATGAAACTTTCGACATGTCTGGCTTTCACGTTTCTTAAGGCGATAGCTTCAGCCTACTTAGAGAAATAATCGGTTGCAGCAAGAATGTACTGGTGCCCCTGAGAGGATGGCGGATTGATCCGCCTTATCACGTCCATGCCCCAAGCGGCGACAGGCCAAGATATTACTGACTGATGTAACTCTTTTGGTGGTGAGTGTATTATATCTGCATGTATCTGGCATTGATGACACCTCCTAATGTATTCTATCGCGTCTTTCGTCATTGTGGGCCAATAGTACCCCATGTGTCGGACGCGATGATGTAAGTTCTTGCCCCCCTGGTGAGCACTACACTCTCCTCTGTGAGCTTCTTTTAGTGTGGCGTATGCCTCATCTTGGTCCAGGCAGCGTACCAGCACTCCCTCATACGAGCGTTTGTAAAGAGTGTCACTCTGTATTATAAATGAACCGGCGCGCCTCCTGACCTAAGTGTGCATCTTGGGCTCTTCCGGTAGAAATTCGTAACTCAAGTAGTCGACAAATGGCCTTCTCCAGTCGTTTTCTTCTGTGATTTCGAGGCAACAGATGGGATTCACGCTCGATTCGTCGCTGCGCTACAGGGTAGTTGGTAAGATCCTTCTTTCTTCAATTGTTACTTGAAGCGGGCTGCCTCCGGGATTAGCCAGAGCAGCGGCCAGGCTGGCCAACGCGTCGGCCTGTATATTCTCTTGCCTTGGTATATGTGAAATGCTACCATTGCAAAACTGGTCGAACAACGATTGCAATTGGTGGCAGAAGGGCGACAACTTGGGTTTGCGAACCTCATATTCTGTCGTTAGCTGTCTGATGACCAACCTCGAGTCACCGTAGATCTGTATTGCCTTGATACGCATCTCGAGGGTGAGCTGTAGTCCGATAATGAGGGCTTGGTATTCTGCTTGGTTGTTGGTACAAGCTGGCACGATCGTAAATGAATAGGGTAGCAGATCTCCCTGCGAGCTAATAAATATAACTCCTGCTCCTGCCCCCATGGACCTAGAGGCTCCGTCGAAGTACATTTGCCAGAGTCGCGATTCTTCAGTTATCATAACCTGGTCGTCTGGGAGGTCGCATTCCATTTCTTCGTTGCTTGGGACGGGGTGCGCAGTGAGAAAATCTGCAATCACTTGTCCTTTAACGGCTTGGGCTGGGACGTAAGTGATATTGAATTCCGAGAGGAGAAGGGCCCATTTCGCTAAGCGTCCAGACAGCATAGGCCGATTCATGAGGAATTTAATCGGGTCAGCCTTGGATATCAACGTTATTTGGTACGAGAGGCAGTAATGTCTGAGTTTCTTCACGGCGAAGATGAGGGCCAGACATATCTTCTCGATCGCTGAGTAGTTAAACTCGGCCCCTACTAACGTGCGGCTCAAATAATACAGTGCGTTTTCCTTGCCTTCTTCGTTTTTCTGTGCCAGGAGCGCCCCTAGCGAGTTATCACCCACTGCAATGTATAGAATCAGTGGTTTGCCCTTGATTGGGGCGGCGAGGACTAGCAAATTCCCGAGCATCCCTTTTAATGAATCGAAAGCTTTCTGACAGGCAGCGTCCCATTCAAACTTGACATCTTTCTTGTTGAGACGGGAGAACGGCTGACAACGACCAGCTAGGTTCGAAATGAATCTTCTCATATATGCTACGCGGCCCTGGAAGCTCTTCAGCTGCTTTAGGTTCTTCGGAGGCAGCATTTCTATGATGGCCTTAATTTTCGTGGGATCGATTTCTATGCCCCTGTGTCTGACCACGAAGCCCAAGAATTTGCCGAATGCAACTCCGAACGCGCATTTTAGTGGATTTATATGGAGACTTTTCTTACGCAACCGTTAGAACACTTGCCTTAGGTGCTCCCTGTGCTGCTCATGATCGGTCGACCTTACGACTAAATCATCTACATAGCATTCAACGTGTTTATGCATCATGTCTTGGAATATGACGTGCATTGCGCGCTGGTATGTTGCCCCTGTGTTCTTTAATCCGAAGGGCATTACGCGATAGCAGTAGATGCCGAGAGTTGTGCGGAAAGCCGTGGCTTCTTCATCTTCTGGGGCCATACGAATTTGATTGTATCCCGAATACCCGTCCATGAAAGACATCACTGCATACCCTATCGTGCTATCAATCAACAGCTCAGGAATTAGGAGGGGAAAATCGTCTTTAGGGGCAGGCTTCATTTAGGTTTCGAAAATCAACACATATTCGGATTTGTCCGCTCTTCTTCTTAACCGGCACGATGTTCGAGATCCACCGGGGGTACTTCACCTCTCGAACGAACCCGGCCTGAATTAGTCTCTTGACTTCTTCCTCAATCTTGGGTATAATGTCCGGATGAAATCGTCGTTGAGGTTGTTTCACTGGCTTCTTTTCCTTTATGATACTTAGCTTATGCATGGCGATTGTTGAGCTGAGCCCGGGCATTTCTGAATATGTCCAAGCAAAGATATCTTTA
The DNA here is from genome assembly GCA_003013855.2 of Liriodendron chinense. Classification (NCBI taxonomy): domain Eukaryota; kingdom Viridiplantae; phylum Streptophyta; class Magnoliopsida; order Magnoliales; family Magnoliaceae; genus Liriodendron; species Liriodendron chinense. The sequence continues at coordinate 828,307 of PVNU02002307.1, forward strand.
TTCTCCTTTAATAGCTGCAGGTATCTCTCCTTCTCACCTTCCGGGACATTTCTGCTCAAGTATGTATTCCTAGGTTCTTCGAGGGTGCCCAGGTTTATCTCCTCGAGTTCGTCGATCGTCGGTTGTCCACCATCTTCTAGTTGCACGAGTGCAACACTTGGCTGGACTATATCGATAGGCTCCTGCGACTGGGTCTCTTCTGCCGGGCCGATGGTTACCATGTTTACACTTGCCCTAGCCCCTAGGCCCTCTCCGTTTTGGTATACTCGCTTATGTTCTTCAAATGGAGCTAGTAACCTCTTTTCTGTATCTATCCTTTAGCCGGAGAATCCCATATTCTTCATGATCTTTCGGCTGGCTCTGCTATATCTCTTCTCTTCTATCGGTCGAAGCTGGGCGAGTCCCCTTCCCTCCTCTCTTTCTTCTGATGGTGCTGGTTGGCTTGGCCCTAAGTGAAACTTGATGTCTTTCTAAGTGACGTCTCTTGACGGCACGATGAATTGGCTCGGAGCTTTTGGAAATGGTTTGGTTCTTCCTATCTTGGGTACCGGCACATTGAAGTTGGACTTGAGCACGCTCATGTCTTGATCTGAGATCAGTTTTAACACAGACTGCCCTGGCTGATGCAGATGTTGCAGTCTCACATAGAACTTCTTCGTAATTGGCTGAGAGTGACTTTCTAGCGGATGTCGGGATCTCCCCTGGGTGGCAGTTTGAGGCTCACTTCTCTGCACGAGCTTCTCTATTCGAGTTTCTGCCCCTTGCCCCTTCTTCGATACCTCGGTCCTTTCGCTGGTTTCACTGCCGTCGGCCGAGTTATAGTACTTTGCATCGGCTAAAAATGACTCGGCTATTGTGTATGGTTTTGGATCCGCCGCTACCCTGTGTTGGATCCCGTCTCTGCTATATTTAAAACACTGGTGATATGTCGAGGGGATTATGCGGTTTTGATGGAGCCAAGGCCTTCCTAGAAGGAGGTTGTATGTTGTCACTGCATTGATTACCTGACATGTTACCTTCGTTGTTAGTTCTTCGATCTCTAACATTACCGTGATTGATCCTAGCGTACGCTGACTGTCTTGATTAAAACCTTAAATCATCATAAAACTCGGGCGTAACGCCGATTGCCTATAACCTAGCCTCTGCAATGTTTTCAAGAGCATGATATTTACAGCCGACCCATCGTCCAGCATGCATCTCTTGATCTCGGTATCCCTGATTATTCCTGTGACCATTAACGGGCGATTGTGGTCCATTGATTCTATCGTGCGGTCTTCTTCTGAGAAAGTGATGGTCGAAGGATGGTTGACAGGCATGACTTGTGACACCGGCATATACCCTCCCAAAATTTATCTGAATTTTTCATTTCTTCTTCTATTTCTATTATCGTAACCTCCCTGACTTCATTGTCAAGTAAGGCGTTGATTAACATTTCCCTGTACACTTTTGAGAGGCACAGAGCATCGTATATGCTCAGGTGGGCGGGAACCTTTTGTAGGTGCGACACAATGTCGTATGCCACTGGCTTAGAGTTTGGCTGACTGGTCGTAGCTTCGACTGACCTTTTCTTTCGACTTTTGCATGCGAGGTCTTTCCTGTGATCTGTCAGGGGTACCGTCTTCTGGCATCGGGTTGTTTGGTCTTGGGAGAGTACGGTCAGGCATTTGCTTTCCTGACCGTAGGATGACTGCGTTAACTTCCCTCTCCACTACTTATGGGGTTTCTTCAGGTGATGCCTGTTCGGCGAATGACACCATTCCGCAGTGGGCCATGCTTGTCATGAGTCGTTCCTGCCCCTGCGACCTCTCTCCTCTACCTCTTCCTCTGTTCTTCTTTCGCTTTATGAGTCTTTGTCTGTTCTCAAGTCTTTTCTTGCTACTGACTGGAGCCCATGGTTCCTTCGGCCCAGGGGACGAGGTTGATCGGCTGGCTTTACCTTTCATCGGGACTGTTGAAATTGTCCCGGCTGCCTCCTTCACTGTCTCAGGTGCCTTCATGCTGATGACCCCTTGATTGATCAATCGCTGTATTCTTCCCTTTAAGGAGAAGCAATCTTCTGTCTGATGGCTGATGCACCGGTGATATTTGCAGTATTTAGGGTCGTTCGTTCGTCCAACCTCGTGCGGACGAATTGGCTCTGGTAGGCGTATCAAGCCCTCTTCGATCAACTGTTCCATGATCGGAACCAAATCTGCCATGTCGAATGTGTATGGGCCGTTCGCCTTCTCTCTTTCGGCTATAGATACACGTTTGGGTACATAAGGCTTTTTACTCTTATCTTGTATATCTGCCGCCTTCATCTCTGTCCCATGATTGGTAGCGGGACGCTTTCGGTCTTTCTGGTCCCTGCTTCTGTCGACCTGGTGAGTCTCCACCACTCTTCCTGTCTCTCTTTTCTGTCTCTCAGGCCTGAAGCTTACTCGAGATGCTGCTTCCTCTACCAAGTGTGCTTTCGTTGCCAGTTCGCGAAAGGAGTTGAAGGTATTGCCTGACAAGCCATACAAGATCATCGGGTCTAGGGCCCTTAGACACATCTTCATCTGCTCGCCTTCGCTAGGTAATTCTCGACATTGAGCTGCTGTGGTTCCCCATCGGTCGATGAACTTCTCAACTGGCTCACCATTTCTCTGTCTGACCATTGCAAGATCCAGTTAACGAGATCTCTCTCTCTGTTGCGAAGAATTTTGAGATGAAGGCATCTTGCATCTGCTCCCATGTTCTCACAGAGCCGGCTGGTAGCGACATGTACCATTGAAAGGCTTTCCCTGTTAGGGTATATCCAAATAGCCGCATGCAATACTGCGGGACTGCGGACCAATTTCCCAATGTGGTCAAGAAGTGGGTGATGTGCTCCTTTGGCGACCCTCTGCTGTCGAACTTTCCGAAGTCCGGGCATCTAAAGTTGGCCGGAAATGGTACCTCCTCTACTTCTGGCGGGTATGGGACCCAATATTTGTAGCTACCTTTCCTCTCTTTCTCCTTTTCCTGCTGCATCATATGGGCTATTGTTTGGGATAACTCTTCTCGTGATACGTGAGATGTGGAAAGCGGCGCACATCCTACTGGCATGACTCTGGATTGGATGGGTGGCTCTGGATCAACTGGACCTTCTGCTACACCTTGAGATTCCTCTGCCGACTGACGGGTGGGTGGCGCGGCACTTCTGGTGGCATTCTACGCTATCAGAGTGGTCAAGGCCTCCTGGATAGCCTTCATTCGCTCATTTGTCTCGCGGTTTCCACCAATCAGTCGATCTGATCTTGTAACGGAGGTAACTCTTCTGTCTCATAAGGTTCTTCTTCTGCCTCTGCGGCCACTTGGACCATTACTACTTACGCCAACTGGATTTCTTGAATCGGGCTTTGTTTCTGTACGAGGGCTGTCACGGGCTTGGACTTTCCATTCGCGAGCCCAGTAGTCTTTTGCGCGGTGTGAGAGGTTTTGGGCAACGGCGGGAACTGCTCAACCGTCATTGCGGGCATTGCGGGCTCAGCCGGCGCAACCCTCTTGCCGGTAAGGGTCTTCTGCCCTGCTTTGGCTGCCACTGTTTCCGGATCTCGGGGCGAGGTCTTGTAATATTTGCCTCCCTGTATGTTGCTAAGATGGCAGCTTTCTTTTGTTCCTTCTTCTGCCTTCGAGTCTCAATCGTCTGCCACTCTGATTTCGAATTTACAGCTGTGGTGGAACGGGGGAAGCTGAAGCCTCCGGTGACAAGGAAGGTGCATGAGTTGGTCATCAGGCCTGCCATTTCTTTTGTCTGTCCTCTTATCTTGCTAATTCTGTAGTGTCAAAAAATCATTAGAACAGTTCATAAACGCGGCCGGGAACGTGAATCCATCGATCACGGTACATAACTATTATGAATAGGCAAGGAGAAGACAAACGTGCGTAGTTATGGAAGTTTGTGGTTTCTGAAAACCTTTGATTTACCGTCTACTGCCTTAAAGATGAAGGGAGGAACGTTCCCGTTGAGAGTCGCCAATTTGGAGCCCGAGGGCGCCGAAACATTATGCCTCGTGATAGCTTTCCTATGTATACATTCGTATCTGCAAATGATTGGTCTTAGAATGTTTCCATACCTGGTCTGCGAAACTAGAAATTCTGGGTTCGATCCCCAGCAGAGTCGCCAGTTTGTTGGAACTGAAAATGACCCGCGGGGGAACATTTCCTGATTAGTGCTTATTGGGTATTGTTGCTCTAGGGTTCTGAGTAATAGGAACATTCATAGACAATCACAAGCATTCACAAAAGATACACACGAAGAGATATCGCAAGGCGAATTTTACTCCAGAGATTCTGAGATCTTTTACATTCCAGGCCGTGATCTGGCACGAGCCCTTAATTACATCGAATGATCGATGACCCTTGATTAGAAGGCAAAAGACTAGTCAGCAGGGACTATGGTCTTAGAGCTTGTGGTCGTAGAGACCTGTATTTGTTTTGCTGAGTACTAAACCACCTTTGTATTAGTCAGATGTCTATGTCCCATATTTTGGCTGAAGACCCAGGCTAAGACTATCAGGGTTTATGACTGAGATGGACGACTCTGGGCCCGCGCCTGTCAATGTAGGGACAAGTGACCTCGGGAAGTCCATTCTGCAGTTGTGTATACTTGCGCAGCCCAACCGGCGGATACCGTTTAGATGGGTAGGGCATCGACCGTTGTGCTGTGGCAGTCGAGAGCAATTGGTTTGTAGAGAATTGAAACTCTTTGGCATGGTTTATCGTGGTAACCATGGCCCTTCTTGTCTAGCTTTTGACACAAATCGGATCATGCCTTTTCAGTAAACATAAATGACAACACATTTACATAGCTCTGGATGTTGGCAGCTATTTTTCGGGAAGTCACTTCGTTCATTGTGTCGAATCGGGTCAAGCCTCTAAGACGCTCTGCTCTACTCATTTTAGGGTCCTCGAAACATTCGTTCGACTGTTCCATTGCGTCCGGAATGCTTGAAATACCCAAAATAGGCTCAAACGGACCTTGAAAACACTTAAAATTGAGCTCGGTGCACCTGCAAACACATTCTGCAATTGGCTTATTTTTGGGTGCGTGAGGCTTATTCTACGGGTGCGTGAGGCTCCACGCACCTATCAATTAAATGTCAGTTTCATGATGAATTTAGGGGTGCGTGGGTCTATATTCAGGATGCGTGGGTCCAATTTTACAAAATCTGATTTTTGCTGATTTTACGGACGCGTGGGACTGAATTGATGGACGCGTGGGGTACTTTTACGGGTGTGTGACCAAATTTATGGGATTCAGACCTGTAGTGGTGTATCTGTGATCGAAAAGGAAATTCCGATGGTCGGAAAGGTGTTCCGGCGAGGATTTTGGGTTTCCGGCAGCAGTAGCTCTCTCTCTTTCTTGAATCTCTCTAATGAACGGGATGAGGGGGTATTTATAGGTGAAGTCGGCCAATGGGAGACCGCCACGTGTCACGCACCTGTCAAATGTCCCCAACGCACCTGTTTATTGATTTGCGAATGCCCGAAAACATACTGGATCTTTCGGGTGCGTAGGGCTTAATCGACGGGTGCGTGGGGTTTCCACGCACCTGGAATCTGATTTTTTGACCATCCATGGATTGTAAGGGTGCGTTGACCCATTTTCAAGGTGCGTGGGGTGTCTGCAAGCCTACGTAAATGAAAGATCAATGTGCTGCTTTTTAAGGGTGCATTGGGTGCGTGGGGTGTCCGAATTTTCAGGGTGCGTGGACACGTAAATGTGGGCTCCACTGATTGGGTTTTGATTTTTGGAGGGTTTGTGGGGCCCGTTTCGTCGCGCAAATACTGGCACTGTTCACCATAAGTAGTAATGAAGTTGCGGGCCCACTTCCGGGCGGTTCCGAACACGATGATCAGCAGGGCCCCACCAGAGAATTTGGCTAAGTCAGGAAATCCTGCATATTTCGGTTTTGCGCACACCGGAAGGTGTTTCTGTGCGATTTCTTCAGAGGTATGTGGCTATTTTGCTTATTTTAGAGGTCCTCACTATTTAGGACCCCAACAAGTTTATGTAAGACCAGAGTCGCCACTAGCCAGTTATTTCGAATCTACAGTCGGCTAGACACCGTAGAAACATTAGAGAAGAGAATCCGAAGATTCCTTCCTCTAAAATGACTCCTTTTGATCTGCGGTGAGAGATTCGAGGTAAGGGATCACGGTTACAGGGTGGGAAGAGGTTAAGCACCCCACACATTGCCCGTACCGAGGTACGGTTTCTACTTCACATAATCGAACTAATACTTGAAAGTCTGATTTAATCCTCATACATTCTCATGGATGACATGATGCATGAATGCAGGTCTGAACAGTAAGAGTTTCTGATGGGCAGGTTTCCATTAACAGGCAAGCCCAGAGCATACGCTCGAACTGACAGGTGCTTTATGCGGGATGCATGCTGTGTGTTTGAATGATCAAAGTGTTTATAGTGACTGATGCATGAATGCAGATCTGAACAGTAAGAGTTTCTGATGGGCAGGTTTCCATTAACAAGCAAGCCCAGAGCATATGCTCGAACTGACAGATGCTTTATGCGAGATGCATGCTGTGTGCTTGAATAATCAAAGTGTTGACAGTGACATGATAAGCAGGGGGGTTGGAAGAAAAGTAAATGTTGCACTTATGGTAAATGTGAATGAGATGATGCTGGTAAAAGAGTAACTGGATAGACGGAGGTTTCGCAAGGGTCTGCTTCGAGTGGCTAGATTAAAACTTGGGTGGCTTGGGAGACTTAGACCAGGGTCAGGCTGGGCTAGACCAGGGTTAGGCTCTTCCCACTCGGGCTCTCCTTTGTGGAGGAATGGTCTAAAAGGATGGAGAAGCACTCAGAACGAACGGATCGCACTCGGGCTTGAGGGCTTGCTGAATGAGAAGGGGAGGAGGGTATTTATAGCAGCGGGGAGTGGCAGAACTCGTAATTAATTTTGGGCGGCACCCAGGGGGCCGCCCGTACGGTCGTTTTACTTTGGGTTCAGAGTATACGACCTCCGAACCTGAAGCAGAATTTTTTTAGGTTTGGGGTTCGGACTTACTCTGAGGCTGCGGTTTGGAACTCGGTGAGTTGACCGGGTTTGAGAGATAGGTTGACACAGTGAGTTGACTCGATGGGTTGACTCAGCGGGTCGACTTACCGGGTTTGACTTTTTTTAGGATTTTTTGTTTAGTTTTTCTTATGGGGGGTTTTTTGGGCTGATGTTTATGGGTGAGTTGACTGGGTTCAGGCTTGAGCTGGGCTATGGATTGAGACTTACAAGGGTGACTTTGGCTGAGTTTGGAAATGGGATTTCGGGGTATGGTCCTCCATTCATTCAGCTATCTCTACCAACATTGTAGCCGAAGGTGGGGTGTCTACACCAGTATGATTCCATAGTGCTCAGTGAAAATCCACAGTGGCCAGTAGGAAGCCGCAGTGCCAAGTGGGAATCCACGTTGTTCGGTAGAAATCCACTATGCCCAGGGGAATCTGCAGTGCTTAGCGGGAATCCTGAGTGGCTAGTGGGAATAAGCGATGCCAGGTTAAATACAAAATGTTCAATGGGAATCCACTATACCCAAAGGGAATCCCTAATGCCCAGTAGGATTCCATAGTGCCAGTGGAAATCCACAGTGCTCAGTGGGAATCCACAAGGGCCAATAGGAATCCGCAGTACCAGGGGGGAATCCACGTTGTTCGGTGGAAATCCACTATGCCCAGGGGAATCAACGATGCTCAGCGGGAATCCACAGTGGCCAGTGGGAATCCGCAGTGCCAGGGGAAATCCACAGTGTTCAGTGGGAATCCACTATGCCCAGTGGGAATCCCCAATTCCAAGGGGATTCCACAATACTCAGTGAGAATCTAGTTAGCACACGGAGTATTTAAGTACTTAGTGGAAATCCAACCCACATTTGAGCTTCAACCCATTACACTTTTCCATTTCATCATGCACATTACCATCCACATTAACATTTACATAGAGAATCAGTTAAAGAGATGGTTTACCTATTTTCATTTAGCGGACTATTATTGTGGTCCCAACCTTTCTTCTCTGTTACAATCTATTATAACTATTATCTTGGACGTGCATCATGGAGAATCGGATAATGACCACCAAAGTCAGACGAAGAGGGAAGGAGAACGGTCTATCGACATCGTTGATGAACGGATAGCATGCATTGCCTTGGTGGGACCTCCAAACCCAACTTTTTTGCTTTCTTCGTAGGAATAATGTGGTGGATCCCATACAACGTGTTTCACAGGAAGTTGGTGGATCCCATTTCACCATGCATTGCGTCAATAGCCCCACCATTTAAAAACGTGATCTTATGTGGGGCAATTTGGATGTGAGAAGACAAATCAAATCCATTCATATAAAAAGTTTTTTAATTAGGAGTCATTGTCGAAAATTTCAAGGAAAGTGTCAATACCGGTGGGCCACGCCGGTGCAAAGAATTTGTAGTAATGAGAATTGTTAACGCTATTCTGAGTCACACACAGGCTCTATTGGATTTGTAAAAACCTCTCACGTGGGTTTGAAAATGCTCCATTTATTGTGAACAGCTTAGATTGGCCATCCGGTGGGTAGAAGCGTTGATTTCGTGGGCCACTCCGTACGTGGGTAGAAGGTGTCGAATGTCTTGTGCGAAAAGCAACTCCGTACGTGAGCAGCTGGTTAGAGGGGCAAAATTTTCAAATTCTCGTGAAAAGGCCAATTTGAAAACTTTGTATGAGAAATTGAAGTTTTAGTTAAAATGGCCACAGGGGCTAATATAGTAAAAATCCCGCATATGACGTAATGGCATGCTGCAACGGGACGGATTGCGTGGTCCGACTAGATGTATATGAAGGGCTACTTTGATGTATCTGTTTATGTAAGCCGTCCATCTCTCTTCTAAGATTATATTAATATATGGGCCCAAGAAATTAGGAGATCCAATTCTGTAGTGGACCACACCAAATAGTAAGCTTGGGTTGCATTAAATGCCCAGTGCATTAAATGCTGGTGTGGTCCACTACCGTTTTGGATATGCCTCAATGTTCGGCTAATGCCTTACCATTATCTTAGAAAAGAGATGGAAGACTTGGATAAACGGTTACATCACGGTGGGACCCACATAGATCTGGTCGGACGCAACCGCATCCGCTACAACCACGTTCCCATTACTACTTGGGGATTTTTACTGTAATAGCCTGAGTGTTGCTATTTTTGGCAAAAGTTCAATTCCCCGTCCCGTTCATCTGTTTTTAGTCTTTAGACTAGAAAGTGAAAATTTGTGATCGTAAAATACCCCAGTGACCGATTCCCCTGGGACACTTTGGATTGTCCTAAGCACGTGGTGGTCAGAGGGCCATTCTCAGCTATAAAATTTTTAATTTCTTATAAAAGGCAAAAAAAAAATATGAGCTGATAAGAAATTGAACTTCTAGTAAAAATAAGAATCACTACTACCTGTTTGCCGTGTACGCCTACTATGCCGTATAACCCGTGCACACTCAAACACTTGCCTGTCGCGTAAGTGCGACTAGGCTGGTACCAGAGGTCCAGAACCAGCGATTGGCTACTGACAGCGATTGGCTACTGGGGAACCATGGTGGGGCCAAAGTGATTTTTTTTTTTTTTTTTTAAATTCACCCGGTCCATCAGTTTTGGGAGCTCATTTTACGACATGAGAACAAAAATGAACCGGATCCAAGATTCAAGTGGACCGAAAACGTGAGGATTGAACGTCTATAGTTGAAATATTTGTGGAGCCATAGGAGTTTTGAATCAGGATAATATTTGTGTTTCCAGTTCATCCCAGTAGTAGTGACATTATGAATGGTATGGATGTCATATAAACATCACTGTGGACCCCAGGGAGGTTTCAACGGTAGTAATTTACCTACCCACCTTTTCCTTTAGTGAGGCCCACTTGAGTCTTGGATCCGGTTCATTTTTGTTCTCATGTCCTAAAATGATCTCCCAAAACGGATGGACCAGGTGGATTTATCAAAACCCATCACTGTGGGCCCCACATTGGTTCCCAGCGCAGAAACTTCCCGGGCTTTGGCACTGAAGTGACGTCAACAAGTTCTATGGGCGCATCATTATGTATTGTATCCACAGTATCCATTCATTGTGAGAGATCATTTTAGGGCATGAAACATGGAATGAGGCTGATCCAAAGCTCAAGTGGAACTCACCATAGAAAAAAATAGGTACAGTGATGTCCACCGTTGAAACCTTCTTAGGGCCCACCATGATGTTTATTTGAGATCCAAACTGTTCATAAGTTTCATATAGGCATGGACAAAGGGAAAACACAAATATCAACTTGATCGAAAACTCTTGTGCCCCCGAAGATGTTTTTAATGATAGGCATTCAATCCCCACTATTTTCTGCAATGGTCCACTTGAGCTTTGGATCTGCCTCATTCGTTGCCTCTTGGCCTGAAACGATATCTGCAAATGGGTGGACAGTATGGATACAACACATACAACATGGCATGCCCACAGAACTTGGTGACGTCACTTCAGTAGCAACTGAAGCTGTCCGTGCGTCGTATATGCTGTATATCTATGCCGCAACTCATTTTATCGCGTGGGGGAGCGAATTAGATGTTACCCCGGTAACACCTTAGTGGGTGTTACCACTACCATGTGGGGCCTACTTTGATGTATTTGTGTACATCATGCCGTCCATCTGTTGTTAAGACTAATTTTAGTACCAGATCCAAAATTATAAGAAGATTCAAATCTCAGGTGGACCATACCAATAGAAAAGGTGATGAATGATCATTAAAAGCATTTTGCAGTCCACGGAAGTTTTAGATCAAGCTGATCTTTAAAAATTCCCTTCATCCAGACATTAGTGACATTATGAAGGGCTTGGATTGCAAATAAATATTAAAATAACCTTACGATGGGCTCTTTGGAATTTTTAATGGTGGGCACTCAATCAGCACTGTTTCCAGTGATATGGTCCACTTGAGTTTTAGGTTTGCATAATTTTTGGAAGAATATCCTGGGCTGGAGAAATAGATGGACAGCGTGGATATACACAATACATTCCATGTGGGCTACATGATAGGGGTAACACCCACTAAGCTGTCCCGAGTAACACCTAATTCGCTCCCTATTGGGTGAGCCTAAAATTGAAGTTGGCACAAATCGCAGGCGGACCGAACCAAAGGAAAAAAGTATGAATGATTAGTAAAAGCTTTTTGTGTGGGCCATAGAAGTTTTCAATCAATCTGATATTTGTGTTGTCGCTTCATTTAGGTCTGTGTGACGTTATCAACAGGTTGGATGGCAAATAAATATTATAGTGCCTTAAAAAGTTTTCATTAGTAGGCATTTAATGACCACTGTTTCATGTGGTGTGGTCCACCTGATGTGCTTTATTTCTAGGCTTATGTTGGCAAAATGGATAAACATCATAGATATACAGGGCATGCATCAAGGTGGGCCTCATGGTCAGTGACTTGGCTTGTTCCAAGTCTCAGCCAAGTCACACCCATAATAAATAAAAATGTTTCAATCACGGACACAACGCGGATTGCGTCCGACTCCTGGTTGGACTTTAAGTGTCGTACCAGATCTGAGTGGGGTCAAAATGGACCCCATCAAAAAGCTCGTTTGCATGGCCCAAAATTGAGGCAAATCCAAATAGGCTCATTTGCATGGGCCCAAAAATAAGCTTGACCAGATATAATCCATCCATTCATTTTCTAAAATAATGTCAAGGCATGGGCCAAAATTGAGGCAGATCCAACGTGGTAGTGGATCAAACCAAATAGTAAGCTTGGTGCATTAAATGCTCATAGCATTAAATGCAAGAATCATCTCTGGTGTGGTCTATTACTGTGTTGGACCTGCCTCAATTTTGGGCTCACGCCTTAACATTATATTAGAAAAGGAATGGACGGCTTGGATAAATAGATACATCACGGTGGGACCCCATACAGATCTGGTCAGGGTCGGACGCAGTCCACGTCCTCCAATCACATGCCGAATGTATATGGATATGCCGTAAAAAGTAAGTTTTACAAAATAATATCTCATTAATACTATATTTACATTTTGATAGCTTTTAAAATTCACTTTTCAATGAGCTACTTTTTTTTTCTTCTTTTTCCTTTTTTTTTACACACACCCTCAAACCCACACACACCACATGGGTACTGAAGCCCATGACCTCGATGTTGAAACCCACACGGTCTACCACTGAGCCATGAGTAGGGACCCTTCAATAAGCTACCTCATTAATGAATTAATTAAGGGCTTGTTTGGCATCTCTACTCTAATTTAATAGGAGTTTTTTCAATAAGAGATACTTTAATAACTTTTATTTATTCTAGCTCTTGTTTTAAATAAGCTCGTTTGTTAAAATCACTTTTTCAAAATCGAAAAAGCTATTACTTGAAATAAGCACATTTGGTGAAATATTTAAATAAAAGCTTTTTCTACGAGTAATTGAGCTCTATTATAGGAGCAAATCCAAAGGTTGTTTTGGTAGATCTCACCATAAACCATGCCCTAAATACCAAAAGACTAAATGGCTACTGTTGTAGGCAAATATAGTCTAGCGAGAAGTAAAGGATCGCGGCACATAGTGAATGCGAGCAGTCAAGCTCGTGCTCGCGATAAGGGGTCGCATATCTGGATGCGAGCAGCTCGGCTCGTGCTCGTCAAAAGAGGCCGCATCCCCTGGATGCGAGCAGCTCGGCTCGTGCTCGTCAAAAGAGGCCGCATCCCCTGGATGTCAGCTCAGCTCGTGCTCGCGATAAGGGGTCGCATATCTGGATGCGAGCAGCTCGGCTCGCGCTCGTCAAAAGGGGTCGCATCTCCTGAATGCGAGCATTCCTGACACAAGCAGCTCCCGACATCAGAACAATCATGAGTCTTCGTTTTTTGGTTTGGACGGTCTTCGTAGTTCCAACACCCGATTCCCGTCGAGCGGCTTGTTCAATCCCTCTGCGACACCAAGCAGGGCTACACCCAGTTCGGTGGTCTCCGCCCCTTCGGCGTCTCCCTCCTTTTAGCCGGCTATGACTCCAACTACGGCTTCCAGCTCTGCATGAGCGATCAGCGTTACTACTACGCCTACCAGCAGCCCGTATGGCTCGATTTTGGGCTTATCTTCTCCTGTGGTTCCGAACCTCAAGGGATTGCTATCAAGCGACGTGATTGCCGGAAGAAGTCATTGGGTTAGATATTGCCTCTAAGGATAAGGATCTTGTCCCACGAAATCAGCGGGATTTCGGTATCGTACACGACATCAGCGGGATTTCGATATCTTACGTAATAGATTGGATTGCTTCATATCTATATAAAGGGATGACTCCATTAAAAGAAAGGTACACACAATATTCAATCTCTGTCCCGTTTTGCCTAGCTGCTCTTCTTCCTGCTTTGGCCTGACTTAAGCATCGGAGGGCTGACGGCTGGATCCCAGCCACCCTTAGTTGCTTTCTGTCTTCTTTCAGGTCCGGCGGAGGAAATCTCTGTTGGAGAGAAGGTGAACGACCGAAGGATCCAGTTACAAAATTTGACGTTAACAGCTACACACAATCTTCATGTGGGGTTCACTTTTGATATCCACTATTCTCAAATGAGCACCCTTGCTTTGTTTTCTATAATTTCCGTAATGTCCATCAAATGACAAAAATGTCCATCATACCATTACCTCAATTACTTAAATGTAAATATAGACTCGGATTGCCAGAACAGGGCAATGAGGGCACTATGTTAACATGGCAAAGTTCTGTCAGCAGCACATAATGCATGTTTTATATTGACGTGGTCGGCATATTTTGCCAAATCATTTTTGGGCCCATGCCCCAAAATGAGGTGGATCCAAAGCTTAAGAGAACCACACCTGAGAAAACATTAGGAACAATGACGCCCACTTTAACCTTTCTAGGGCCCACCATAGCAAATAAGGGCGTGGCTTTGGTGGATCCATGGTGGGTGGGACCACTGATTGTGGGTCCACCCTAATGTATGTGACTACATCCACATTCTTTATTTGTATTGAGAGCCCATTTTAGGGCGTTATCCAAAAAGATGAAGTAGATCTAAATCTTATATGGACCATAATACAGGAAACAGTGTTAATTAACCTTTAAAAACTTCTTGTGAGCCACAAAACCTTTGGATCAAGATGATATTTGTGTTGTCTCTTCATTGTGACCTTATCAATAGGTTGGATGGCAAATAAACATTCCAATGGAATCCATGAAGTTTTTAATGGTGGGGATTCAATCACTATGGGTTCCTATGGTGTAGTCCAACTAAGATTTGGGTTAGCTTTATTTTTGGGACCATGTCCTAAAATGAGCTTAAAAAATGTTGGGATAGTGTGGATTTAATGAAGATACATCACTATGATCCCCACAGTTAGGGGTCCCACCCACCTCAGTGGATCCACCGAAGTCGAGCCCTGCAAATAAACATGGCGGTGGGTCCTAAGATGGTTTCAATGGTAGCCGTCACTATCACCATTGCAACCTATGGTGTGGTCTACGTGAGTGTTGGATCTACCTCATTTTTGGATTCATGACCCAAAATAAGATGGCAAAACAAATGGACAAAGTGGATAAAAATACATACTTCATGGTGGGGCCTACATAGCTTTTTCAGTATCAATTAATACGAAGCTCAGTACTGGAGGTTTCACTATCGAGTCAGAGTCCTTTTTAATAGTCAAGGATATGTGAATGTGTACAAATAAATATCATACTCACATTATTAAGGGTTCTCTCACTACTGTATTATTGGGTTTTTTTTATATAGTAGCCCTGTAGTACGATGTTTCGTGTTAGTGGCATGTCCTTTTCCAACTCAAGGTTTCGCAGCCTTCAATCCACTTTTTTCACTTTTCGATGGACAAAAATGCTCCTCTGGAATGGTTGCCCCTCGTAGGCGGGCTCCTATCTTAGGGTGAGAAACATTTTTTTTTTTTTAAGAAGGGCATAGGCCTCACTAAAAACAACGATTCAGCTCACCCCTTGGCCGATCTAAACCATTCATTTCAATCAGACGCCTATGAACCTATAAAGGGGTATTTGTGGTTTTCCGTTTAAAGCTCTATGTGGCCCACAACCACATTAATAGTATGAGTTAATTTTGAACCATTTCCTCCATTGTAGTCCATCTATGGGTTTTGCCCTTAAACTTGGGCCGATGACATAAAATTAAACCCCCTTACATGTGTAAGGGATGAAAATTTTTCTTGTTAGTAAAAAAAAAAAAAAGACAACCTAGTGAGCCCCATATAAGATGTGGATTTGGTTCAAAACATGTGGCCCTTACCTCACGAGAGTCATTTGGTTATTTCCTTCTTATTCTTCCTTCGTTTTTTTTTTTTTACAAGAGAGAAGGAAGGTGTGAAAGGGAAGGATAAAGTTTTTTTTTCCCTTCCTTATTCTTTCTTCCTTTCTTCCTTCTTCCTTCTTTCTTCCTTCCTTAATTTTCTTTATAGTTGTTTTTCTTTTTTGTATGAATTGTGATAATTTGTGAAAGGCAGGAGGGTGTAGTGGTTCTCTTTATAGTTATTTTTTAAGTACGAGTAGTGAGAATTTATGAAAGGGAAGAGGGTGTGGAAGAATGTTGTAATGAATGAATTTTTGTAATGGAAGAATGTTGTAATGGATAATTTTATAACAGAATACTTTTGGGCAGTCAAATGGTTTCCAAATGAGATAATTCTAAGACCATTTGAAACTTCATTAAATTATCTTTCTAACGAGTATAAGATTGCCCAAATCGAACATGTAATGAGGGAGTTATGGCCGTTTTCATAGAATTGGTTACCAACAATGAATATCCACCATCCACAGTTTTTTATAAATTTTGGGCCCACTTTTGAAAAATCAAATTGTTATTTAAATGAGCTGATTCCAAAGCCATATGAAAGTTCATTAAATTATCTTTTTAACAAGTATAAGATCACCCAAATTGAACATATAACGAGAGAGTTATAACAATTTTCATGGATGTTAAAAAACGATCGTGAATATTTACTTAGAATTGTTGATATTTACTGAGGATCGTGGATATTCATTAAGGATTACGGATATTGATTGAGGATCACGAATAGTCACTAAGAATCCTCCCTCGTTACATGTTCGATTTGGGTGATCTTATACTCGTTGGAAAGTTAATTTGATGAACTTTCAAATAACTTTGGAATAATCTCATTTGGATACTATTTTATTACCCAAAAGTGGGCCCAAAGTTCATTAAGGATCATTGACTACAAATATTCATTGTGGGTAACCGATCCCATGAAAACGACCATAACTCCCTTGTTACATGTTTGATTTAGGCGATCTTATACTTGTTGTAAAGATAATTTAATGACTTTCAACTAATTTTGGAATTATCTTATTTAGAAACCATTTAATTACACAAAAGTGGTCCATTACAAAATCATTCATTACAACATTCTTTCGTTACAAAAATTTAACTAATTACAACATTCTTTTACACCCTCATCCCTTTCACAAACCCCCACAACTCATATATAAAAAAAACAACTATAAAGGGAACTATTACACCCTTCATGCCTTCACAAGCTCTCACCATTCATAAAAAAAAAGGAAGAAGTGAAAAACAACTATAAAGAAAATCAA
Organism: Liriodendron chinense; assembly: GCA_003013855.2. Lineage (NCBI taxonomy): Eukaryota > Viridiplantae > Streptophyta > Magnoliopsida > Magnoliales > Magnoliaceae > Liriodendron > Liriodendron chinense. Next base: position 844,910 of record PVNU02002307.1, read on the forward strand.
GAAAGGAAGTTGGAAAAAAGGAAGAATGAAGAAAGATAAAGGAAGGGAATAAAAAAACACTATTCTGCCCTTTCACACCTTCCTCCCCTACTGTAAATAATAAAAAAAAGGAATGAAGAAATAAACGGTCGAATGACCCTTGTAAGCAAGGGCCCCATATTTTGAACCCATCCATATCTTATGTGGGGCCCACTAAGTTGTTTTAAAGTAAATCCATCAATTCAACATGTAAGGGGTTTTAATTTCATGTTATCGGCCCAAGTTTGAAAGAAAAACCCATTATAGATGGATGACAATGGAAGAAACAATTCATAATTAACTCATACCATTAGTATGGTTGTGGGCCAAAAAAAGTCTTAAATGAAAAGCCGCAAATACCTCTTTGCGGGTTTATGACTGTCAGATTAAAATGAACGAATTAGATCTGCCAAAGGTTTGATGGGCCCATGCCCTACTTAAAAAAATGTTTCTCTAAATAGGAGCCTTGCCTACGATGGACAGCTGTGGCAATGGGAAATACTGTTCATCGGAAAGTGAACAAGTGATTCTAGGGCAATAAAACTTTGAGTTGTAAACGGTAGTACCATTAACACAAATACGTGATATTACGAGGCTACTGTACTACAAAACCCGTGCTATCTCCTTGGGAAATTAAAAGGCCTCAACATCTCCGGACGACGAATTCCGATACACTCCCTCATGAAAAATCCTGCGGAACGAAGCCATAGAAGAAAAGAAAATTAGATAAACAGCTGGTTATGGCTTTCCAACCGCTCGATCGAATCACAGCCGCGGAAATCTCGGCCGTAGGAATTTCCATCGAAGATGCAGAGAAGCTCCACCAGGATCTCACTCAAATCCTGCGAAATTACGGGACTGCCACTGGGGAGACATGGAAGAACATCTCAAAGCACCTTCTAAACCCCAATCACCCTTTCTCTTTCCATCAGATGATGTACTACGGCTGCTACCACAGCAACACCAATTCCTACAACTCAGATTCTCCACCTCCCGCTTGGATTCCCGATCCGTAAGTTCTCACCAAAAAAAAAAAAAAAAATTCCATTCAATTTCAGCCTTCGATGGCCTTTGTTTTTATTTTTTAATTTTTAGAATATCCGATAATTGTTGAAAAAATGGGGTGTTTTACGTTGTCCGCATCTTTTCACTGTATGTATACACGCGTTCACATTTCCGACAAGTGTGGCCCATTGTTGGGTAATCCAGACCGTTGGTCTGTTGTGTTCTGCTGTAGATGGACGCCCTGTGAAAGATTTCCAAGATTGGAATTTCCCAGAGACCAATATTATGGCCATTTTTTTTTTTAGTTGAATGTTAGCTGTTGTTGTATTTCTCTTCTTAGCTGTCTGTCTCTGGGACACAATCAAATTCAAGGAGTTGTTTGGATGTGTGTAAAGATTTAAGTTGTTAATTAGACTTAAAAAAGAGTTTAAGGTGGAAACTATTTACATGCTATTCTGTTTTGCTTTTAAAGGGCTGTTTGGATGCCTGTAAAAATTTTAAGTTGTAATCCGATAACAGGGGTAGAGTGTTTACAGTCTATCCTGTTCGGCTTTAAGCTGTAATCTTTCTACAGGTAAACAGTTGTTTTTGTTTGGTTAACCAGGAAATTGTTTACCGTCTATAATTGGGTTTTCACACACGATAGAGCTTGGAGTGGTAAATCCTTTAAAAATCATCAAATGGCATATAAAGTCTTCATTTAATATGGATCATTGGGATAAGTCCAACTCATTGAAGCCTATAGTTGATCCTTATGCTAAACCAATCATTTGGGGGGCCACAAAAGTGGGCCCACTAATTCAAATTCCCTTTTGTGATGAAAAACTATTGAATATAAACAATTAACTATTAATTCAAGTGTGCATGCTGTGTACTGGTGACGTGTATAGTATGCTTTACATGTATAGTGGCCCTCCACATGCTGGCCACGTGTACATGGCCATACATGTACAGTTAGGCATACATGCACAATCAATCCACATGTACAACGGGCCATTCATGATATAAAGAGAGGAACATGATACAAAGAGAGGTACAGAGATGGATTAGAAAGTGGGCCATACATGATACATGATTATGTGTACAATGGGACATAGATGTGGTGGGGTTTTCCTCCTCGGTGTAGAGGAGAGATTGGTGCAGCCCTGGGGTGGTCGGGCTCCCGGCTGGTTTGGGTCGGGCGACCGAAATTAGCCTCGGAAGGATAGAAAGTCATTGGACTGTTTTTGGAACAGTCGGCTGCTCGATGGTTTGCTGACTAGGCGCCTGGTGCCCAGGTCGTCGGGCGTCCGACCATGTTGGGTCGAGCAACCGAAATTCGGCAGTTTTCTCACTGTTCTCTCTGGACAGTTTTTTGGTTGGGCGAGCGCCCGACCATGCATGGACTGCGTGACGTAGGATGCCCTATTTATGATGCATGCTCATGAACACATAGAATTTAGCAGAAATAAAAGACAATAATAATCTAAAAATATAGCATCAATCATCATAAATTAAGAAAACCACAAGGAGACATGTAATGGAGCGGGCCATTCATCACAACCACGAAGTGTAAAGTTCAATTGTTGCTAGGGTTGGATCCGGCGAGTGATGAAACCTCCCGATCTTACATGGTCGTAACCCAATCGATCAATGGGGATCACTAGTCCGAGGAATCAAAAGGTTTCTCGAATTAGGGATTTGAAAATATGAGGAATTGGGGTTTGGATCAATTCTCAGATTTTGATCGAGGGGAAGAAAACAAAACAGAGGTTTAGAAGGATAAGAATAGAAGATAAAATACCTGGAAGAAGTTGGAGAGGTACAAGAAGAATAGAGAAGAAGGAGATCAATGAAGAGGAAGAAACACCATGAGAGAGAGGGAGGAAGGAAGCAACCAAAATGTTTGCTCTTTTTCAATTAATCAACAATTAATCTCATTTTAAGGGCTTAACCCACTTAAATAAGCAATAGAAGGACATAAAAGTACTAAAATAGCCCTATAACTAAGAAGAAAAATGGAAATAAAAAATAAAATGCGCGGAAGTTCGGGCGCTTGGTTAGGCGCCTTGGAGATGTCCAAAAACGTCCAGAGAGTTTTGGGTGCTCGATAGGTAGTTGCCGGGCGCCCGAAGCAGTGGTCGGGCACCCGAAGATAGTGAAAACTTTCCAGCAAAGTCTTCGGTCTTCTTCCTCCTACACATGTGTCCTCCCAATGTGGGGCCTTCTATGTGTCAACCCACATGTGTAGGGGCTTTAGTGCTCCTGTAGTGAGGAAGGGTCGGTAGAGTCGACCCTGGGACGAGATCAATGGCATGCTGAATGTCCCGCATAGGTGGCAACTCATTCGGTAAATCATCAGGGAACATATCGCTGTATTCCTTTAAAACTGATGTTACCTTATGGGGTAACTCTGATGGAACCTCAGGTGTAATCTCTCTTGTCACAAGGGCATACACCTATGAAATCCTCCTTAGTCTCTTTCTCGAATTCTCTCTCATTGATTATATGAAGAGACTTAGGTTTTGATTTCCCGCTTTCTTAGGCTCACTCGCCTTTTCATCCTTTTTCTTCCCTAGTGTGCTTTCAGGTGGCATAGGATTAAGTTTGATATTTTCACTGTTATGCACGAAGGTACACACTTTCGAACAGCCAAATATCGTGACGTCATTGGCGAATAGCCACGGTAGGATAATATGCCCAACATCCATAGGTATCACATCACACCATAGGGACTCCTTGTATGACCCAAACTCGATAGAAACTGAGCATTGATGGGTGACAGGAAGGAATGTTTTGTCAACTCAAGAAACTTTGTATGGGTTAGGATGAGGTGTGGATTTCAACTTTAAACGATCCAAGGTGTTAGTGGAAATCACATTTTGACAACTTCCACTGTCCACTATCACCTTACAATTTTTCTCTCCACACTTTGCAAGAGTATAGAAGATAGTGTTTCGACGCCAATCAACACTACACCTAGACTGAGATAGCATACGCCTGACTACTGCAAGCGTTGCTTCATTGCCCACTTCATCTTCATCAGTAAGACCTCCCTCAAGTGATATTCTTCAACCTCATAATCACCCTGGTCATCTACACCCTCGTGGGACTCGCTTACAACTAAGGCTTTTCCACGGTTCTTCGTGGGACACTGATTGGACATGTGATCGATATTCCCACATTCGTAGCATCTTACTCGGCTACCCCCACTAAGATCATCACCAAGAACCCCTTTGCCTTGCCGTTCCTAGGCTTAGGAGGAATAGTTGCCTGCACCCTGGGTTGACTACTAACGTTAGGTCTAGTTCCTTGGGAACCAAATCTAGCATTAGAGTCTCGGGCCTCAAAACATTTAATGACAGGAGTTTTCAGGTATTGCTCTAACTCCTGCACAACTTGATATGCTTCATCCAAGTCTGATATGGGCTGAGTCATAAGCTCGCGCTGAAGATCCGGTCGAAGGCCCATCTTGAAATGCGAGAGCGTTACTAGAAGGTCCTCATGGATATCACATCGTATTATATACTCCTCGAATTTGGCGATGTAATCAGCGACAGACATTGACCCTTGGCGTAAGGATTGCCATTAGTCAAGGAGCTTTTGTCGGTATGAGAGAGGAAGATACTTCTCCTTCAATTTCTCTTTCATCTCATACCAATGCATGATAGGGACTCTACCAATTCTATCTTTCACTCAGTGTTGGTCCAAAACAACTTGGCCTGGCCCACAAGTTTCATCTTTGCAAACCGCATTTGACGGTTTTCTGACATGCCATACCACTCGAAGTAGTGATCCATGTTAGTAACCTAGTCAAGGAATGCCTTGGGATCCAGACGCCCATCAAAACTCAGGCCTTCCACCCTCATGTTCTTCATCGCATGTTCATCTGGATCGTAGCGGTCTTGATGATCATATGTGGTTTGTGCCTCTCGCACAGCACCACGACCCGTTCCACGATCTCTACCACCATTGTCTCTACGTGTGGGAGCGTGTTCTTCAATGATCCCTCCCACTTGGGAGTGCGCATCATCCCCAACAGCGGGGTTTTCCACTTGGGACGCTTCTAATTGCTCAACCTTAGTCATGGTGGCTGCGATTTTGTTGTCCATTTGAGCGAACTCTCGCCTTTAACTCATTTCTAAAGCAGTTATCTTTTGTATCAATTGAGTAAGTTGCTCAGATAACTGCTCGTTATTCTTGGTTGGTTGAAGTCCAAAACCTCTACCTCTTCGCGTGGGCATACAATTAAAAATTGAACCAAATTCTACCCAACTTGTCCTCCTACGATTTTACGACTCACAAGATGAGTGCGATGAATGCAAAACTATTATGAACTGACAAATACTGAATTAAACAGAGAATTACTCAAATCTAGAAAATTTTCAAATTAGGAAACTTTCTAAAATTGGAAAGTTTCTAAAATTGGAAACTTTATAAATCTGGAACTTTCCTAAACAGACCTAAAAATCAAAACCCTAATTTGATAACTCAATCTAGACAAAACCATGCAAGCCTATTCTCTGATATCAAATTTGAAGTAGGATGCCCTATTTATGATGCATGCTCATGAACACATAGAATTCAACGGAAATAAAAGACAATAATAATCTAAAAATCTAGCATCAATCATCATAAACTAAGAAAACCACAAGGAGACATGCAATGGAGTGGACCATTCATCACAACCACTACGTGTAAAGTTCAATTATTGCTTGGGTTGGATCCGGTGAGGGATGAAACCTCCCGATCTTGCATGGTCGTAACCCAATCGATCAATGGGGATCACTAGTTCGAGGAATCAAAAGGTTTCTCGGATTAGGGATTTGAAAATCTGAGGAAGTAGGGTTTGGATCAATTCTTAGATTTTGATTGAGAGGAAGTAAAAAAAAACAGAGGTTTAGAAGGATAAGAATAGAAGATAAAATACCTGGAAGAAGTTGGAGGGGCACAAGAAGAATAGAGAAGAAGGAGATCAAGGAAGAGGAAGAAACAGCATGAGAGAGAGGGAGGAAGGAAGCAACCAAAAGGTTTGCTCTTTTTTCATTAATTAACAACTAATCTCGTTTTTAGGGCTTAGCCCACTTAAATAAGCAATAGAAGGACATAAAAGTACTAAAATACCCTTAAAACTAAGAAGAAAAACGGAAATAAAAAATAAAATACGCGGAAGTTCGGGCAGGTCGGTCGGGTGCCCGAAGACGTTCAAAAACGTCCAGAGAGTTTTGGGTGCTCGATAGGTAGTTGCCGGGCGCCCGAAGCAGTGGTCGGGCGCCCGAAGATAGTGAAAACTGTCCAGCAAAGTCTTCGGTTTTCTTTCTCCTACACACGTGTCCTCCTAATGTAGGGCCTTCTATGTGTCAATCCACATGTGTAGGGGCTTTAGTGCTCCTCAATGATCGCCTAACCATAAGGAAGATGCTTGTGGTGGGCGCTTTCTCCGCTGATTGACTTTAAATGGTCTTGTGTCCGCATCACTGTGAATCCGCGGTTTCCTGTTTTGCCTCTAATTCCTCCGGTGCTTTATTTAAAAGGTTCCAAAATGAGATTAGGTCATCCCAATAGGTTGTTTACACGTCCAAGGAGGAGGAGAGAGAGAGAGAGAGAGAGAGAGAGAGAGAGAGAGAGAGCTTGTTGGAAGATGAGGTTTTGCTTGTGAAGGTGATTCACGGTGCAATTGACGTCTCGGCTCTTCAACGTCCTCGTACTCGGTGAGATCTCTTAGTTTCTAGTCCTTTTATTGTTTATCCACTCCTGCGTGAGTGAAGAAGGTTAGATCCAAGCGGGTTGTGCTTGTGATCGAGGTTGTAACAGTTCTCTTTCATAGTGGATTGTTGATTTGGAGTAGGTAGGTCCCGTGGTTTTTACCTCTTCGAGGGTTTTCCATGTAAAATCTCGTATCGTGTGGTTTATGATTTGATTTAGTTCATTGCTTTATCATATCCCATAATTCAAGTAGTTTGGGGGGCGAGATCCTAAGGTTTTGTGAAACGCACCCAACAAAAGTGGTATCAGAGAGTTCAGGTTGTTTGAACGGTAGTGGAATCGGTTCTGAATTATGGTAGGTGGCTCATCAAGGATGATCAGCCTCAATGCGTCTAACTGGACCATATGGAAGGCTAAGATGGAGGACTTGCTTTATTGCAAGGACTTGTATGCTCCAATCTTAGGCATATCAGTGAAGATAAAAGATATGCCAGATGATAATTGGAAGAAGTTGGACCGGAAGGCGGTGGGGTTCATTAGACAATGGTTGGATGATTCGGTATTCCACCATGTGTCTACGGAGACCTCAGCCGCTAGCCTATGGCAGAAATTGTTAGGGCTGTATGAGAGGAAGACAGCCGGCAATAAGATCTTCCTGATTAGAAGACTTGTAAATCTCAAGTTCAAGGATAATGGTTATGTGGCTGAGCACATGAATGAAGTCAACAATATTGTGAACCAGCTCTCTGCTATGAAGATGGTCTGGATGATGAATTACAGGCTTTGCTATTGCTTAACTCATTGCCTGATAATTGGGTGACATTGGTGGTGTCTCTGAGTAACTCTGCACCAGACGAAAAGATGTCCATGGAGCAAGTAACGGGTTGTTTCTTTAATGAGGAGACGATGAGGAAGTCTCAAGGGTTTACTCAGTAAGAAGCCATTGTGACATAGGATCGGGGGAGAGGAAAGAACAGAAAGGGTGGGAAAGCTCGAGATAAATCCAGAGGCAAGTCTAATATTAGGAGAGATGTTGAGTGTTAGAACTGTGGCAAGAAAGGCCATTATAAAAGTGAATGTCACAAGAAAAATGATCAGAAAGGAAAAAGGGAAGGAAAAAGGTGATGAATCAGACTCTACTGCGGTCGCCTCCGATGGCGATGTTGTGGTCATTCTCTCAGCGGATCACGATGTTTGTCTCATGGCTTTGAATCAGGACACCGATTGGGTGATCGATTCGGGAACGTCGTTTCATGCAACTCCACGAAGGGATTTCTTTACAAGCTACAAGCAAGGTAGCTTCGGTACAGTGAAGATGGGGAACTCTGGAGTATCCCAGATTGTGGGAGTTGGTGATATTTGTGTAAGGACCGATGTTGGCTGTACATTGGTTCTAAAATATGTGAGACATATTCCCGATCTTCTCCTCAACTTGATGTCGATGGGAATGTTGGATGTAGCCGGCTATGAGAGTTGGTTTGTTGGTGGGCATTGGAAGCTCATCAAGGGTTCGATGATCGCAGCAAGATAGAAGATGTGTTGCACCCTATACAAGACATGTGTCAGCATATGCAAGGGTGAGTTGAACGCAGCGGAAGATTCAGTGACAGACATGTGGCACAGACGGCTCGGCCACATGAGCGAGAAAGGGCTTCAGCTACTAACAAAGAAGTGCCTCCTTCCATAGTTGGCAGGTATACCTTTCAAAACCTATATTGATTGTTTATCAGGGAAACAACATAGAGTTTCATTTGTAAAAACTGCTTCTCATGTTAAGAAAATACATGCATTAGATTTGATTTATTCTGATGTTTGTGGTCTTATGAGGACAAAATCTTTGAGTGGGGCATTGTATTTTGTCACGTTTATAGATGATGCATCTAGGAGGGTTTGGGTTTATGCTTTGAAATCCAATGACGAGGTCTTTGGTGTGTTTAAAATGTTTCATGCCATGGTTGAGAGAGAGACAGGTAGATCATTGAAGTGCATCTGCATTGACAATGGTGGTGAATACATTGGGGCTTTTCATGAGTATTGTAAGTCCCTAGGTATACGGCATGAACAGACGGTGCCCAAGACCCCCCTAGCACGATGGTGTATTTGAATGAATGAATCACACCATTGTAGAGAGAATCAGATGCATGTTATCCCACGCGAAGTTGCCCAAGATGTTTTGGGGAGAAGTAATGTACATGGCAGTGTATTTGATAAACAGGTCTCCATCAGCCACGTTGAATGGAGAAGTACTTGAGAATGTGTGGACTGGACGTGATCCTCACGACAGTCATCTCAGGGTGTTTGGATGTAGGGTATCCGTTCACATACCAAAGGACGAGAGGTCCAAGCTCGATACGAAGATCAGGCAGTGTGTGTTCTTGGGGTACGGTAATAAAAAGTTCGGTTACAGATTGTGGGATCCGACCGAGAAGAAGCTTGTTAGGAGCAGAGATGTGATTTTCATTGAAGATCAATGTAGAGAAGACATTGGAAAGCCAGAGAAGACCCAACCCAGTTCAGGTGAGCTGGAAGACATGGATTCGGTTACTCCTCCCGTAATACCTGATGACGGGGGAGTACAGCAAGATGCAGAGGACGTGGGAGTTCCTACAGAAGATGGACCGGGTGAGTAGCCCGCACTTGATCCACCTGTTGAGCCACAGGTGAGGAGGACATCTAGGGACAGACACCTGTCCAAGAGGTACTTGTCGCATGAGTACATTATGCTTATCGATGGGGGAGAACCAGAGGATTACTCTGAGGCCCTAACCGACATGCATAAGGGGGAGTAGTTGAAAGCTATGCAAGAGGAGATGAAATCCTTGCATAAGAACCACACCTATGATATGGTGAAATTGCCTAAGGGCAAGAAAGCTTTGAGCAACAAGTGGGTGTTCAGAAAGAAGATTGAGCAGAAGAATTCACAAATGAGGTTCAAGGCCAGACTTGTGGTGAAAGGTTTCGGTCAGAGGAAATGTATCGACTTCGATGGAGATATTCTCACTAGTGGTGAAGATGACATCCATATGGATGTTGCTTGGATTGACAGCTAGCATGGATATGGAGATAGAGCAGTTAGATGTTAAAACTGCTTTCCTTCATGGTACCTAGAAGAAGAGATCTATATGCGCCAACCAGAGGGTTTCGAAGTAAAGGGCAAAGAGCATATGGTGTGTAGGCTTAGGAAGAGCTTGTATGGGCTGAAATAAGCTCCGAGGCAATGGTACAAGAAGTTCGACTCGTTCATGTTAAAGTATGGATATGACAGAACGGAGTCGGACCACTGCGTGTTCACGTGCAGGTTCTCAGATGGTGATTTCTTAGTTCTACTATTGTACGTTCATGACATGCTCATCATGGGAAAAGACATCAAGAAGATTGACAGGCTGACACATGAGTTTTTCAAGTCTTTTGCTGATGAAAGATTTGGGCCCGACCAGACAGATCTTAGGAATGGAGATAACCCGTGACAGAAGCAGCAGAAAGCTTTGGTTGTCACAGGAGCAGTATATTGAGAAAGTCCTAGAGCAGTTTAATATGAATGTAGCGAAGCCGGTCAGTACTCCACTACATGGTCACTTCAAATTGAGTGACAAGCAGTGTCCCAAGACGAAGGTAGAGGTGGATGAGATGCAGAAGATACCCTGCGCTTCGACGGTAGGAAGTTTGATGTATGCTATGGTGTGTACGCGCCCAGACATAGCATATGCGGTTGGGTTGTCAGCCGATATCTTGCCAATCCTGGCAAAGAATATTAGGCAGCGGTGAAGTGGATACTACGGTATCTGAGGGACTCATCCAGGTTGAGCCTATGCTATGGTGACGGAAAACCTGTGTTAGAAGGCTACACAGATGCAGATATGGCAGGTGACATAAACTGCTGGAATTCGACATCGGGGTTCATGTTCATGTTTGCAGGGGGAGCAGTCTTTTGGCAGAGCAAGCTACAGAAGGTCGTAGCATTGTCGACGACGGAGGCTGAGTACATTGCGGTCACAGAAGCATGCAAGGAGATGCTTTGGATGAAAAGGTTCCTACAGGAACTTAGCCTGAAGCAGGAGAAGCACGTGGTCTATTGTGATAGCTAAAGTGCAATACACTTGAGCTAGAATCCAAGTCAACATTTCAAGTCGAAGCACATAGAGATTCAGTATCACTGGATCAGGGATACTTTAGAACAAAAAGGTGTTACAACTTAAGAAGGTCCACACGGACGATAACGGGCCAGATATGATGACCAAAGCTTTGCTCAAAGGCAAGTTTGAAGTTTGTAGAAGCTTGACTGGTTCGAAGAAGGCGGATTCCTCTTAAGTTGGAAAGGGGGAGATCTGATGGGGTTTTCCTCCTCAGTGTAGAGGAGAGATTGGTGTAGCCCGGGGGTGGTTAGGTGCCTGGTTGGTTTGGGTCAGGCGACCGAAATTAGCCTCGGAAGGACAGAAAGTCACTGGACTAATTTTGGTATAGTCGGGTGCTCGATGGTTTGCTTACCGGGCGCCCGGTGCCCAGGTCGGGCGTCTCTCTGGACAGTTTTTTGGTTGGGCAGGCGCCCGACCATGCACAGACTGCGAATCCGCAGTTTTCTGTTTTGGCTCTAATTCCTCCGGTGCTCTATTTAAGAGGTTCCAAAACGAGATTAGGTCATCCCAATAGGTTGTTTACACGTCCAAGGGGAGAGAGAGAAAAAGAGAGAGAGGAAGAGAAAGAGAGAGAGGAAGCTTGTTGGAAGATGAGGTTTTGCTTGTGAAGGTGATTCACGGTGCAATTGACGTCTCGGCTCTTCAACGTCCTCGTACTCGGTGAGATCTCTTAGTTTCTAGTCCTTTCATTGTTCATCCACTCCTGCGTGAGTGAAGAAGGTTAGATCCAAGCAGGTTGTGCTTGTGATCGAGGTTGTAACAGTTCTCTTTCATAGTGGATTGTTGATCTGGACTAGGTCCCGTGGTTTTTACCTTTTCGAGGGTTTTCCATGTAAAAATCTCGTGTCGTGTGGTTTATGATTTGATTTAGTTCATTGCTTTATCATATCCCATAATTCAAGTAGTTTGGGGGGCGAGATCCTAAGGTTTTGTGAAACACACCCAACAAGATGGATGATCCCACCCACATGTATAGTTGGCTAGATCGTGACCGTTAATTCCTTGAATATAAATGGACGATACACATAGAGAGAATACAGTGGGCCCTATGTGTATAGTGGACGCTGTATACAATGGGCCATAAATGCACGATGATCTATATCACTAAGCCATGGTTCCGGTCATTAGAAGAAGGGGAGAGTGGAAATGCCGAAGCTGTGCTGCAATTCTCCATGCATAGAAAAAATTTAAAAAATATATATCTGTTGCGTGTAATCTATTTACCTGTAATTTGAAGCATGCCCTTTTGTCATGTTTTAGATTGCAACTAAAAGCTGTAATCCCATTACAGGCAAATACACCCATCCAAATGACCCATGTAATTCGATTACTGTAAATAGGATTACTACTTGAGGACTTTACAAGCATCCAAATGACCCCTAAGTGGTAAATGTTTACAGGTATACATATTATGTGTTTGGCTAAATTGTAAAGTAGGTATTTACACCATAGAGAGCTTGGGGTAGTAAATCTTGCCAAAATTTGCAGTTCATGTAAAAAGTGCTTGATTTTTTGGGGCCCTAGGAGAGCATCAAAGTACACACATGCTGGACGGATTGGATGTCCCACACCCATCATAATGAGCCCCACACAATCTAGAATGTTTTTTAGTGGTGGGCGTCCTATCCCAAATGTCCCCTTTTGTGTGGCCCATCCGATGATCAATCAGGCTGTTTTTTTAGGGCCACAGGAGAGCATGAAGGGATGCACGTGATTGATAGATTGGATGTACTGTACACATCATGATGGGCCCCACACAGCGTGGGGTGTGTATCAACCATCATGTTCTACTATGTATAATGGATTTTCAGTTGTAAAGACTTGTAATATGAAACATGGCTTTTTGCCAAGAAAAAAAAGGGGTGACATTTACTGACAAATTTTGCCATCCAAACACCTACCTGTAAACGCTTTTACAATTAAGACGGGCATCCAAACGATCCCTAAGATTCTCCTATTAAGGAGACTTTTGAGGCATGATCCATCCCTGGTAGTATGTAAGATAACAATTTTTGGGATCATCAAACAATGGGACTCACGTGTTGAAACTGAAAACCAGTATACTATGTGGAAAGATGCAAGCCGTCATATTGTATAATTCGCACGGTATTCCAAATCAGTTATGTAATGGTAATGGTTGCAACTGTTACGTGTTACAGGGCTGAAATACCATGACGTCCGTTACAGAAAAAAACGAGCCGTAACAGTCTAGAACAATTTTTTCAAAAAAAAAAAAAAGGGTGTCTAGACCATCTATCTATTGTAGCCTACCATTGATGAACTATTCCCTGAAAATAGCATGGATAGGATAATAATTTAGTTTTGTCCTAGAGTTAGATGTTTAGTAAAGGAAATGCAGCAATTGATGCAACCGAATCGAAAAAGGAGAATCTTAATTTGCATATGTACCTTTTTCTCGAATATCAGACCAGTGAACTTTTCCATGGCTTATAAAGGGTTGTGGATTGATATCCAACAACCTACTTGCTACTGTTCTAGTAATCACAAAATTTCCTCACTCTTCTTCCACCTTAGGCAATACATGACCAAAGGGAAGCAACTCATTCTTAAACCCAAAGAAAAATATATATTTTTTACCTAAATAACTATCATAACTCCCTACAAAGGAGTCTTTGTTGGAAATCCGGTCAGCGGAAGCACCGAAGAAGATCAAACAAACACCACACAGCCACACGAGCAATCAACGCAAAAGCAAACGGATTTTACGTGGAAAACCCTTGCGGGAAAAAACCATGGCACAAAGCGACACCTTCCACTATGAATTCAGACGATTACAGAGCTAGAACTACCCGAGTAGATCCCAAAGATGAACAAGGCACTCAAACTCTCGATTCCTCTCTCCCAATAACCCTAATCCCGTTTAGAACAGCTAGGTATTGCTTAGCATAAGGTCTAGCACGATTAGGAAACATATATATAAAAGGAAACCCGAAATTAGAAACAAGTAGCGCGAAAACCGCGCAACACTACAAGTTCCACTGACCGCAGACCGGTTGGACGACCGGTCGCACGACCAGTCGTGATCAGTCCAGTGAGTTTTCGCCAAAAATATTTCCTGCTGCCTCAACTCAGACTTGTCCCACGACCGGTCTGAGCACCTTGTGACCTGTCTGGCGACCGGTCTCAAAACGAGTAATAACGTCCAGAGAGTTTATATATTAGAACCACATCTTGGATGAGCCACCAATCCAGCTTATGAGTTTAATGTCTCTTTAGCTTTCAGTTTCTCTTAGGATTTTCCACTATGAATAGAGCTCCTATATGGTTAGATAACCTTTCCTTTTTGTAGATTTTGAAACAAAATCAATTGGGCAAACAGTAAGCGTCGTGGGTGTGCTTCTCATAGTCGTGAGTTTGATTTCCCTTCCTGGGATTACCCGATGCACGTGGTTTGCGGGTGATTACATGCATTTGCAGGGAATAGTCTCGCATTAAAATGGGGCGGGGACACCCTGACGTCATCAAATAAAAAAAAGAAGAAGAAAAAAAAGCAAATTCCCCTTTCACTCGTCCCAAAATATTCGAAAGAAAGCCAAGGGGAACCCATCAAGTCCCCTGTACTTAATCTCTTCCTACCTATGAAATCTCATTCTTTAACTCTTCCTCTCCATTAGCGTGTTCCAACCTCGTTTCTGAGCACCTTCTTGAATCAAAGTCTCTCAAGCTTTCAGGTCCTTTTAGGGATTATCACTATGAATAGAGCCTTTACCTCCTTGGATAAACTTTTCCTTTCATAGAATTTGAAACAAAGCATTGTTTCACTTCCTAAAAGAATATTTGAAAGAAATCCAATGAGAATTGGGAACCCATCCAGTCCTTGTGCTTAATCTCTTCCCAGCTCTGAAATCTCATTTTTTTACTCTTCCTCCCACTAGGGCTTTTTAACCATGTTTCTGAGCAGCTTCCTGAAACTATGCACCATAATCTTAGACAATATTTTGGCTATCAGTCAAAGCTTATTGGTTTAATGTCTTTCAAACTTTCAGCTTCCTCTTTTTAGAAACACAAAGAATGAAACCCCTATCTCCTTACTCTAGAGAGTATTAGTATATATGTGTGTTAGTATGTGGCTCTTTAATTGTAAGTGCATGTGCACAGCTTTTCTCTTCTCCTACAGTGTACTATATGCTTATTCTAATAAAGCTTTGTGTGGTAGGCATGTGGCTCATACACACAACATTCACCCTAAAACTCTCTCTCACTCTCTCTCCTCCTCTTCCTTTTCTTCTCTCCTCTTCTTCCACCCTAATCATCTAATTTTCTTCTACTTGGTATCAGAGCTAAGATCAGACCATTACACATTAAGGGAGTTGAGAAGCGACATGTCAGATTGCTGACGTCAGCGGCCGTACGGCTAACGTCAGCAATGTACGGTCAAATGGACCCCATTTGAGCTGGAAGTTTAGGGATTTGATAGATCTCTATTTTAGAAGATTTGTCATGATTTTTTGAAAATTTTTGAGAGCCTTCTTAATGGTGATTTGGCTGAAATAGTGAAATTCGAAAATCGGGCTCCGAATCAGTGTTTCGTTAATTTTTCTCAAATCGGTAAGCTTTTCTCTTGTTTCTTTCCTCTAGATGGATGATATCTCTCACCTAAGCTAATATTGGAGGATTTTTTAGCTGATATTAAGATATGAGTGGGTTTTAACCCCAAATAAAGGTGCGACCATGTCGTTTTTGGGTTGTTTACGTCAGATTTGAGTATTTTGGGTGGTATTTTCAGAGTTTTCTGGTTGATTGGGGTTAGTCTCTCATCTCCTCGAAGGATTGCTTATTAGAGACTTTGTTGAAGTACATTTTACTTGGACCCCTCATTCTTATGGAGGACAAAGGGCAATCTCATCTTGGCATGGGTTCGCTTGAACCCAACCCACTCCAAATCACCTCGATTAAGTTGAATGGTGATAACTATCTTTAATGGGCACAATCTGTAAAAGTGTTCTTGGGGGCCCGTGAGAAGTTGTCGTATATTTTGGATGATCCCTCAAGCTCTACAGAAGATACCTACAAGACTTAGACAAAGGAGAATTATCAAGTCATTGCATGGTTGTTGAACAGTATGGATTCTTCGGTTAGCCACTCTGTGATGTTTTTGCCATCGGCTAAAGGCATTTGGGACTCCCTTCATGATATGTACTCCGAGTCTAAAAATGTTTCGCTGGTATTTCAGCTTATTCAAGAAATTGGTTGGTTCCAGCAAGACTCAAGATCATTAAAAGATTACTATTTGACACTTCGAGGCTTGTGGGATGAGCTGGACTTGTATCAATCTCTTCCTTCGAAATGTTTAGACGATCATGAGCATGCTCGTAAGCAACGGGACGACACTTGTGTTATGCAGTTCCTCGCAGGGTTGAACTCCGTCTACCTTAGTGTTCGGGATCAAGTGGTTGTTAAAGATCACCTTTCTCCGTTGACAACAGTCTATGCCATGTGCCAGCACGCTACTATATCAACTCTTCCTCACATCCTTTTGTACCACCAGAGCGTTTAGCACACCTTGCTGGCGATCCATCTTCCATTTTTCCTGGATCTCGCGTTCCATCCTTGAGTTCAAGGCGCACTTTTAGTTATGGTGGTCGTGGCAGAGGCCAAGAGGGAGATCGGGGACGTGTCGGTCGTCATCTTCGAGGTCGTGGTGGACGTGAACGAGGACGTGATAGTTTTCGCATTTGTCCGCATTGCGGCGGAACTAATCACACTATTGATTACTGTTGACAGCTCCATGGTCGTCCTACGTGTGCTGCTGCCTCTATTACAGCTACTGTTACTCCTGAGGGACAACCTTCCACCCTGGCAGTTGAGCAGCCTTCTTCAGGGGAGTCTCTCATTATTTCTCGAGCAGCTTATGATGCCCTGATGCGGCTTCATATTCGTGATGTTCCTGAGCCTTCTCATGCAGCTTCGGCCCAGTCAGGTACCGCTCTTCTAGTGTCTTCTTCTACCACCTCCTGCGTCATTGACTCTGGAGCTTCCTCCTACATGACTGGTAAGTCACATCTTTTTTCCTCTTATTCTCTTTCCTCCCACTCTCAATATGTTACAGTCGCAGATGGAACACACGCCCCCATTTCTGGAATTGGTTCCATCTCCTTTTCCCCTTCCTTGTCATTGTCCTCAGTCTTACATGTACCTCGTTTTCCATTAAACTTACTGTCTGTTAGCTCCCTTACTAAATCGTTGAATTGTTCGATTACCTTTTACCCATCTCATTGTCTTTTTCAGGACCTACAGACGAAGAGAGTGATTTGTGGGGGGTATGAGCGAGGAGGCATTTATCTTCTCAATGATACACCTGTTGTTGCTTCAAGTACTTCTTCTCTTGATCGAGACTCCATCACACGGAGGCATTGTCGCTTAGGACATCCTTCTTTAGCTAGATTGAGACTTTTGTTTCCTTCCTTCTCGGTTACTAAACCTTTGTGTTGTGATATTTGTGAATTATCAAAACATCATCGTACTACGTTTCCTCCAAGTGTTTAAGGAAGGAAATCTCAACCTTTTGATCTGGTTCACTCAGATGTCTGGGGACCAGCCCCGATTACTTCTACTTTTGATTTTAAATATTTTGTCACCTCTATTGATGATTATTCTCGCATGACCTGGGTTTACCTTTTGAAATCAAAGAGTGAAGTTTTTAATGTGTTTAAAGTGTTTTATCGTAAAGTGTGCACTCAATTTCAATGCTCAATCAAAACCCTCCATTTTGATAACGGGGGGGAATACATGTCCGCTACTTTTTTGTCCTTCTTGTAGGAACATGGTATTTTGTCTCGGACATCGTGTGTTTACATTCCACAACAAAATGGTATTGCAGAACGAAAGAATTGTCACATTCTTGAAGTCGCACGTACCATTCTTCTTGGTATGCATCTACCTAAGCATTTTTTGAGGTGACGCTTTTCTTACTTCCACTTTCCTTATTAATCATATTCCTTTACATATATTGTCTTCCAAATCCTCATTTAATATGTTGTATCCTCATGACAATCCATTTCCTTTACCCCCTAAAGTTTTTTGTTGCATATGCTTCGTTCAAATTTTGGATGGTCGTAATGATAAACTTAGTCCTAGGGTAACTAAATGTGTTTTCTTAGGGTAAACTCGGAGCCAGAAAGGGTATAAGTGTTATGACCCCTCGAATCGTAAGAAATATATCTCTGCCGATGTAACCATTTTTGAAGATGTTCCTTTTTTTTCGCCTCACGGTCGATCCCTCTGTGATCCTCTTGCGAGTCAGGGGGAGCATACTGCTTCTCCCCTTGCTCTTGTCACTAGTGATCATAGGGAGACTCTTTCACCTCCCAATCCTAACTCTGTTGGTGATTTGGGTGACCCGAAGCCTTTGTGAGTGTATCATCGTTGAGATAAATTTTCACACGCTCCGCCGTCCACTCTTCCACTCACCTTGGATGTTGGCTCAGGTGATTATTCTACTTCAAGCCTGGATCTTCCCATTGCCTTGCGCAAAGGGACACGATCATGTACTCAACACCCCATTAGCAATTTTGTTTCATATGATCATCTTTCACCATCCTTTCAGTCGTTTGTAGCTTCCATTTTATCACAGGCTATTCCTCGGTCTCTCTCCCACGCTCTCCAAAGTCCTGATTGGACGAAGGCAATGAGGGAAGAAATGTTTGCTCTTGAGAAGAATCATACTTGGGAGCTAGTTTCTCTTCCTCCAGGGCACAAACCTGTTGGGTGTCAATGGGTGTACACGATCAAGTTCCTTCCCGATGGCTCCATTGATCACTATAAGGCCCATCTTGTTGCTCGGGGATATACGCAGACTCAGGGCGTGGATTACTTCGAGACATTCTCTTTAGTGGCTGAACTTAATTCTATTCGTGTGGTAGTCTCCTTGGCCGTCAATTTATCCTGGCCTTTGTTCCAACTAGATGTCAAGAATGCATTTCTTCATGAGGATCTTGCAGAGGAGGTCTACATACATCAAGCTCCAGGCTTTGTTGCTTCCTACAATCCTACGCTTGTGTGTCGATTGAACAAGGCTCTTTATGGGCTCAAACGTCCCCGCGTGCTTGGTTCGACAAATTCAGTCAAGCTCTCATGGAGTTTGGCTTTGTTTGTAGTCATGCCGACTATTCTCTCTTTATATGTCGACGATCGACGGGCATCATGGTTCTCATTGTGTATGTGGATGATATTATATTGTCAGGCAGTGATTTGGTTGGCATGGGCGATGTCAAAGAATTTCTGAAGAACAAGTTTGAGATCAAGGACCTTGGTCCTCTTCGCTACTTTCTGGGCATCGAGGTTGCTTGCTCCCAAACCGGGGTATCCTTATCCTAACGAAAATATATTCTTGATCTTCTCATGGAGACTGGCATGCTAAGATGCAAAATATGGATACTTCGCATAAGCTTCAGCCAGATGGTGGTACTCTTCTTTCTGATCCCGACATATACCGTTGGCTTGTAGGTCTGCTCATTTATTTGAATATTACTCGTCCAGATCTCTCCTTTGCGGTGGGAGTTGTCAGCTAGTTCATGCAAGCTCCCTGTTCTTCACATCTCACGGCTGTTTACCGCATACTCCGGTATCTGAAATCAGCCCTGAGCCTTGGCATCCATTTTCAGTCTTATGGTCATCTTCATCTTTCGGGCTATTCTGATGCTGATTGTGCGGGTAGTATATATGATCGTCAATCTAAATCCGGGTTTTGTACCTTCCTAGGTGGTAATCTTGTCACGTGGAAAAGTAAGAAGCAATCGGTTGTTGCGGGCTCCTCGGCTGAAGCAGAATATCGTGCTATGGCTCTTGCTACATGTGAGCTCGTGTGGCTTCACACCCTTCTTGACGAACTTGGCTATTCTCCTTTGGGCCCTATTCCTCTTCATTGCGACAATCAGGCAGCCATACATATTGCTCATAATCCTGTTTTCCATGAGCGCACCAAGCATATTGAGGTTGACTGTCACTTTATTCGGGAGAAAGTTGCCTCGAAGGATATCATCACTCTTTTTGTTCGGTCCAGGGATCAACTTGCGGATGTTCTTACGAAGTCTTTAAGTTGAGATGCTCTTCATTGTGTTCGTGACAAGTTGAGCATGATCAACATTTATGCTCCAACTTGAGGGGGAGTCTAGAGAATATTAGTATATATGTGTGTTAGTATGTGGCTCTTTTATTGTAAGTGCATGTGCACATCTTTTCTCTTCTCCTATAGTGTACTATATGCTTATTCTAATAATGCTTTGTGTGGTGGGCATGTGGCTCATACACACAACATTCACCCTAAAACTCTCTCTCACTCTCTCTCCTCCTCTTCCCTTTCTTCTCTCCTCTTCTTCCACCCTAATCATCTAATCTTCTTCTACTCTTACATAACCTTCTTTTTTCCTAAAATTCTGAAAGAAAGTTGAGCGAGTTTGCTTTCACTATCAAAATATCCTGAAGAAAGCCAGTGGGAACCATTTGGATTTTAGGATTTATCTCATCCCAGCTCCAAGGTCTCAGTTTTGAACTCTTCCTCCCCAGCAGGGTATCCCAACCAATTCCCCTCTTCCTCATTAATCTTTTCAAAGCGGAGGTTGTTGAGGCTTGGCCTATTGCAACCTTCATATAGAAAATTGAATAAAATGTCACTAATTCACTGCCAATTTCCTGCCTAACTGACACTCTTTTGCCACACACCATTAAGCTTCTAATTCTGTTATTTCTTCTCTTGGCACCAGTGATTCCATGACTGAATTTTGTATTCTTGTCCCCTTAATGTTCTAGATTTTATTCTCCATATTGCCTTTTCTTCTTTTTCTTTCCATATAAAGTTTAATTTCAGAGAAAATCAAGCTGCTTTTCATCCGCCAAAAGCTCTTCAGTTTCTTACTTAGTGATTGAGGATGTGAATTACATCTTGAATTCTGTCCTTAGCCTCCACCTTCCCAGATGCCCTCGTTCCACTCTTTGATAGAACTTTTCAATTTCTTAAGCGTAATCATATTATTTTTTCTTAAAGGTAACATAAATTGTATTAAGACAAAAAGCCAAGTGGCAAAAACTGTACAAAGGAAGGGCAGCCACCCCACTAACTACAAAAAAAGAAAAGAAAAATCCCTTTTAAAGATTGAGGCCCATTCAATAACCAGGTCTTTCACTCTAAACACAACACTCCCCACAGAGTGGCTCGTGTTCCTGAAGCATCTACCATTCCTCTCTTCCCAGATGGCCCAAAACCCTGCCAATAGACAGAGACACCAGAGGATTCTTAAATCCTCTTTTTGAGCTGCACTCTGTGCCAAGATAATAAAAATGACTCAATGGAATTTGGACAGGCCCAGCTGACCCAGAACATTGATAGGATGGCATTCCATAAACGGGATGCTTCTGGGCACTGCATAACTTAACGTCTAACGGTTTCCGATGCAGCCATGAATATAAGCCACACATATAAGCCACACATTTGGGAGAATCATTCCCCTCTTCTGAAGGATGTCCATCGTCAAAACCTTTCCACGGCCAATCAACCAAGCACAGGCTGCCACTTTGCTGGAAGAGGTGAAGAAAAACAACAGGTTCTTGGTAAAATTGGAAACCGAAATTTGAAATATGTGTAGAACCACATTCCCATGGATCTCTTCACTTCTCTGCCAATTCAGCATTTTCGACATGACACTGTTGTTGATTGGATTCTTTGGTTTTATTCTTTGAGTACTTGCGGATTTGAGCCTGTAGCTCAATCGCAGATAACCTCCACTTGGACATTGAGGTCTCGGATTCGAGTTCAGTTAACCTACCAAAAAAGTTATTGTGAGGAATTTTATCATATTTTGGAACACTATATAAACCATCCAAATTATGAGTCCTTCCATTGATGGGCCATATCTCAGAACCAACCATGTGTTTATTTATTTATTTTTAATTTTTATGGACAACTTGAGATTTTATTAAATGAAAAGGGGAAAGAAACTACGAAGATCAACAAGGCCGAAATTACAAATCCACCTGATCAAAACAGCATAACCAACAATCTAATTCCCGTTTTTTTTGCCCCTTACAGAAATAAGAAGATTGTCCCTGCTTTTCCTAGCCTTTCTGCTTCCTGATTTGCCTCCTGAAGAATATGGGAGGAGCCCACCATTAATCCTAGCTAATGCAATTCATTGATTATATTCACCACTTCCCAGGCCACCCACCTGGAAGAGTCCCAGTTAATAACAGTGCTGGAGTCCCCCTCAACGATCAATGGATAAAATCCATGATCAACTGCTAACTTCTCACCCTGGAGCATCAATGCCACCTTGGCCACGTTAGAACTGGCAACACATAAAGGGCTGGATTAGTCCAAGATGCATGAACCCTCATGGTTTCTAATGAGACCCCCGACTCCTGCAGGGCTAGGGTTGCTGATGGAGCTGCCATCAAAATCATCTTAAGCCACCCACTTGGAGGGGGAAACCATCTGTGCCTTGTATTTGAAGCGCCTAGCCTACAGTTCTACACTTCTATCCAATTAGATCCGATCATTTGTTTTGAGGTCCTACATAATTTATTGTTTGCTTTGCACCAACCCAAATCATCTCTCACACTTTATCAAACACTTTCATTGAATTGTAAGATTTACTCTACATACCCTCTGATTATACTCCAGCCATAAAGACCATAGAGTAGCTTTTCGGGGTCATTGTGCACAAGTGCACCCCTATAGGAGAGAAGGCTTGATTTACCCAACCAACAATAAGCTCCTCCACCGATCTAGGAACTAGCCACTGGATGCTGAATTCATCAAACAGGGCTGTCCGTAGAGTCCTCATGAAGCGACAATGCAGGAGGTGGGAAACTAATTTTTCCCACTGATAATATGCATAGACATGAATGCGATTTCATTGTGCTTATTCCTGAAAATGACCATGATTCACTGGTGTTTTAAGTAGCTTATGTTACGTAGCGTAGCCTAGCCTTCGGGCTACGTAGCTCATGAAAATAGCCCAAGTCCTATGCTGTGTACGCTAAATCCCATGTAGTGTGCGCTACACATTATGTAGCATACGCTATGTGCTACACTACACGCTACGTAGCATACAATACCTGCTATATGGTCGATGCTACATGCTATGTAGCCTAAGCTACATATTACATGGCTTTTGCATGCTGTTTTTCATTAAAATAGTAAAATCAATTAATGTTTTCAATAATTTGTTATATTTTGCTATTTTCACTGAAAACTGTTTAATGTTTTGAATCATTTTAACGAAATAGTATGAGCACCAGTATTAAGTCAGTTGCATCGCTATTCTTTTATCTGCATAGTTCTCCTTGTTCTATTTTTCTGATTATTTAGTTTAAAATTCAGAAGTAACATGTAGCTTAAGCAAAATGCCATGAAACATATGCCTCACAGGTCAGTGGCTTGAATGCTATGCTGCAAGCTATTCTCTATCTAAAACACTGAGGTTCACCTTCATTGAACTTGAGAAGTCCACTAAAAAATATGGAGAAAATAAAAATAAAAAAGTCATTGTAGCATGAGGAACACCAAACTGTGTACTTCTGGATATGGACTACATCAGTGAGCCAAAGTGTCAAACTTGATTTTGATCCATAGTTTGTACCATTTTTGATGCGGACATCAGGCCCCACCTTGGGAAGACATGTGTTAGTTGCTTGGAGGAGATATGATTGGACCGTTGGATCGTGATGATGATGTGATCGGACCATTGGTTCGTCGTGGCCCACTTTCATCACACCATCATTGGAGTGCATTGGACATCTTAGATTTGAGTTTATTTTATGCATTTTTTACTTATTTGAGTTTTGGGTTAGTGTGGGTACGTTTTTTTTCATGTAAATGTCTTTTTTTTGAAATTTTGTTAGTAGGGGTATTTTGGTAATTATGCTAATTCCGAATTTTATAAGGGTGTTGCCCTAAACCTTTTTGATTAGTTGTTGATTTATGAAAAAGAGCAAACCTTTGGTTGCCTCCTTCCTCTCTCTCTCTCTCATGGTGCTTCTTCTTCTTCCTTGATCTCCTTCTTCTCTATTCTTCTTGTGCCCCTCCAACTTCTTCCAGGTATTTCATCTTCTATTACTATCATTCTAAACTTCTGTTTTGTTTATTCCCCACGATCTAAACCTTGAGAATTGATCCAAACCCTAAACCCCCAAATTCTCAAATCCCTAATCCGAGAAACCTCCTCGTTCTTCGGACTAGTGATCCTCATTGATCGATTGGGTATGACCATGCAAGATCGGGAGGTTCCATCCCTCGCCGGGTCCAACCTAAGCAATAATTGAATTCCATACTCCACGGTTGTGATGATGGCCCGTCCCATTGCATGTTTCCTTTATGATTTTCTTAGTTTATGATGATTGATGCTAGATTTCATCATTATTATTGCTTTTATTTCCGCTGAATAATTGTGTTCATGAGCATGCATCATATTTAGGGCTGTCCTGCATCAAATTTGGTATCAGAGAATAGGCTTGCATGGTTTGTGTCTAGATCGAGTTATCAAATTAGGGTTTTGATTTTTAGGTTTGTTTTAGGAAATGTCCAGATTTAGAAAGTTTCCAATTGTAGAAAGTTTCCTAATTTGGAAAATTTTCAGATTTAGAAACTTTCCAATTTTAGAAAGTTTCCTAATTTGGAAAATTTTCAGATTTAGACAGTTTCCAATTTTAGAAACTTTCCAATTTTAGAAAGTTTCCTAATTTGGAAAAATTCCAGATTTGAGTCGCATCATCTAAAATTAATTAGTGTCAGTTCATTGTAGTTTAAATTCATTGCATTCGTATTGTGAGTCACCCAGTCCGTAGTCTCCCCGTAGTGAATGGAGTATAGGCGTTTGAGATCTTCAGGGCCATTAAGTGTTGTCGTGTGGCCGTCAAGACCCAATGGAAAGCCGAACTCCGATGATTTGGCTAACTTTAATGGTCACATGGACCCACAAACCTTCCTTGATTGGCTTAAGGACTTGGACTATTTTTTTGATTGGTATGATATGTCAAGTTATCGTCGAGTGAGGTTTGCCAAGTGGAAATTGGAGGGCCAAGCCAAGTCGTTTTGGACAGATTTGGAGCGACGACTTGATAAAGTTGGGAGAGCCCCGATATCACAATGGGACGAGATGAAAGAGCGTTTGAAAGAAAAATATCTTCCCATCTCTTATCGTGAAAAGCCCTTGGGTCAAAAGAGAGTTGCCCCACCTTCTCATCCAAACACAGAACCAATATGGTCCCCTCCTTGTAAAGTGGTCCAACCTATCATTAAGGAAATCTCGGCTTATGAACAATTTGAGTGTTTAACACCAATTATATTTCCTTGGAAGCGAGATAATACCTTGGTAAATGGCCAGTTGGAAGAATCCAAACATGATGTTTATGAAGTGGAAGAGTACGTGCCTAACGTCAGTAGTGAGGAAATGGAAGAAATTAAGGCATCGCTCATCATCGTTGAGGATGACGAAGTGTGTGTTAGTGATGAAAAGGTCGAAGAGTTTGAGACCACACCACTTCCGAGTGTCATGTGTGATGTAATTGATACAGTCTCCCAATCTATGTCTCTTACCATGGTGAACACAAATGAAATTGATGAAGAGACTAGTGAGGATATGATGATAGACACCCACATGACTTGTGACATCCCACCAGATGATTTATGGGATAAATTTTCACCCATATGGGACATTCAACACACAATTGATCTTGTCCCTAAGTTGGTCTTGTCAAGCTTTCCTCCATACCAGGGGAACCCCATAGAAAATATAGAAATGCAGTGTTAATTTGATAAACTTCTTGGGGAAGAATTCAATAAGGAAAGTTTGAGTTGGAGTTTTGTTTTGTGTGTCATGCCTGGTCTTTTCACTTCCAAGAATAATGGCATGTGGCACACAAGTGGGCATATCCTGACCGTCCACAAAGCTTCAGTCAAGTGTCATGCTATCATGCGACGTATTCACGTCATGGTGGATATGATGACCTTAGTCCTTATCCCGTATCTTGATGACATTTTGGACATAATGGCTGATGCCAAGATCTGCTCAAGACTTGGTATTACTAGTGTTTGTTCTCAAGTGTTGGGATACCTGAAAATCATCCTTGTTTATAATACTTATAATGAGAAATTGTGTGTCACCCGTGGGAAGTGTCCTTTTGTTTCAGTTTTCCAAGTTCTAGGTAATAGGATTGTTTATTTCCATAGGATTGTTTATTCCAAGTTCATGGATTTTTCAGAGTGTCCTTTAGTGTCACCCATGTCTGTCATCGAAAGGTCTTCAGAGTCAGCCAATGCATTCGCACGCCATATTCATGATTTGCATACACATATTAGACAGCGGATAAATAAGAGCAATGATGATTCTAAAATCTCAGCTGATTCTCATCGTAGATTGCAAGAATTTCAGAAAGGAGACCATGTAATGGTGAGGATAAGGCCTAAGCGGTTCTCACAAGGTTCCGCTAAGAAATTATAAGCGCGTAGTGCTGGACCATTCAAGATTGTGCAGAAAATTGGGTCCAACGCGTATCGGATCGACCTTCCATCTGAAATGGGCATTAACCCAACTTTTAATGTGGAAGATCTAGTCCATTCCCACAATCCCATCGTTGATCCATCATCTCTCTTATGGCCCTTATCTGATTTTATTTCACAACCCCTCTCACCCCTTCTTCCACCTAATATCCATAAAGAAGAAATTGAGGAAATCTTGGATGAGGAGATAGTGTTTACGAGAGACGGAGGTTTCCAAAGATACATTGTCAAATGGAAGAACAAGCCACCATCAGAATCTACGTGGTTTACTGAAGTGGAGTTGCAGAATGTTGATCCGGATTTGTTAGAGCGCTACAAGAGTTTTAACTCGTCGGAGTCGAGTTTTTTTCAGACGAGGAGAATGATGCGAACATCAGGCCCGACCTTGGGAAGACATGTGTTAGTTGCTTGGAGGAGATGTGATTGGACCGTTGGATCGTGATGATGATGTGATCGGACCATTGGTTCGTCGTGGCCCACTTTCATCACACCATCATTGGAGTGCATTAGACATCTTAGATTTGAGTTTATTTTATGCATTTTTTACTTATTTGAGTTTTGGGTTAGTGTGGGTACGTTTTTTTTCATGCAAATGTCTTTTTTTTGAAATTTTGTTAGTAGGGGTATCTTGGTAATTATGCTAATTCCGAATTTTATAAGGGTGTTGCCCTAAACCTTTTTGATTAGTTGTTGATTTATGAAAAAGAGCAAACCTTTGGTTGCCTCCTTCCTCTCTCTCTCTCATGGTGCTTCTTCTTCTTCCTTGATCTCCTTCTTCTCTATTCTTCTTGTGCCCCTCCAACTTCTTCCAGGTATTTCATCTTCTATTACTATCATTCTAAACTTCTGTTTTGTTTATTCCCCACGATCTAAACCTTGAGAATCGATCCAAACCCTAAACCCCCAAATTCTCAAATCCCTAATCCGAGAAACCTCCTCGTTCTTCGGACTAGTGATCCTCATTGATCGATTGGGTATGACCATGCAAGATCGGGAGGTTCCATCCCTCGCCGGGTCCAACCTAAGCAATAATTGAATTCCATACTCCACGGTTGTGATGATGGCCCGTCCCATTGCATGTTTCCTTTATGATTTTCTTAGTTTATGATGATTGATGCTAGATTTCATCATTATTATTGCTTTTATTTCCGCTGAATAATTGTGTTCATGAGCATGCATCATATTTAGGGCTGTCCTGCATCAAATTTGGTATCAGAGAATAGGCTTGCATGGTTTGTGTCTAGATCGAGTTATCAAATTAGGGTTTTGATTTTTAGGTTTGTTTTAGGAAATGTCCAGATTTAGAAAGTTTCCAATTGTAGAAAGTTTCCTAATTTGGAAAATTTTCAGATTTAGAAACTTTCCAATTTTAGAAAGTTTCCTAATTTGGAAAATTTTCAGATTTAGACAGTTTCCAATTTTAGAAACTTTCCAATTTTAGAAAGTTTCCTAATTTGGAAAAATTCCAGATTTGAGTCGCATCATCTAAAATTAATTAGTGTCAGTTCATTGTAGTTTAAATTCATTGCATTCGTATTGTGAGTCACCCAGTCCGTAGTCTCCCCGTAGTGAATGGAGTATAGGCGTTTGAGATCTTCAGGGCCATTAAGTGTTGTCGTGTGGCCGTCAAGACCCAATGGAAAGCCGAACTCCGATGATTTGGCTAACTTTAATGGTCACATGGACCCACAAACCTTCCTTGATTGGCTTAAGGACTTGGACTATTTTTTTGATTGGTATGATATGTCAAGTTATCGTCGAGTGAGGTTTGCCAAGTGGAAATTGGAGGGCCAAGCCAAGTCGTTTTGGACAGATTTGGAGCGACGACTTGATAAAGTTGGGAGAGCCCCGATATCACAATGGGACGAGATGAAAGAGCGTTTGAAAGAAAAATATCTTCCCATCTCTTATCGTGAAAAGCCCTTGGGTCAAAAGAGAGTTGCCCCACCTTCTCATCCAAACACAGAACCAATATGGTCCCCTCCTTGTAAAGTGGTCCAACCTATCATTAAGGAAATCTCGGCTTATGAACAATTTGAGTGTTTAACACCAATTATATTTCCTTGGAAGCGAGATAATACCTTGGTAAATGGCCAGTTGGAAGAATCCAAACATGATGTTTATGAAGTGGAAGAGTACGTGCCTAACGTCAGTAGTGAGGAAATGGAAGAAATTAAGGCATCGCTCATCATCGTTGAGGATGACGAAGTGTGTGTTAGTGATGAAAAGGTCGAAGAGTTTGAGACCACACCACTTCCGAGTGTCATGTGTGATGTAATTGATACAGTCTCCCAATCTATGTCTCTTACCATGGTGAACACAAATGAAATTGATGAAGAGACTAGTGAGGATATGATGATAGACACCCACATGACTTGTGACATCCCACCAGATGATTTATGGGATAAATTTTCACCCATATGGGACATTCAACACACAATTGATCTTGTCCCTAAGTTGGTCTTGTCAAGCTTTCCTCCATACCAGGGGAACCCCATAGAAAATATAGAAATGCAGTGTTAATTTGATAAACTTCTTGGGGAAGAATTCAATAAGGAAAGTTTGAGTTGGAGTTTTGTTTTGTGTGTCATGCCTGGTCTTTTCACTTCCAAGAATAATGGCATGTGGCACACAAGTGGGCATATCCTGACCGTCCACAAAGCTTCAGTCAAGTGTCATGCTATCATGCGACGTATTCACGTCATGGTGGATATGATGACCTTAGTCCTTATCCCGTATCTTGATGACATTTTGGACATAATGGCTGATGCCAAGATCTGCTCAAGACTTGGTATTACTAGTGTTTGTTCTCAAGTGTTGGGATACCTGAAAATCATCCTTGTTTATAATACTTATAATGAGAAATTGTGTGTCACCCG
This sequence comes from Liriodendron chinense, assembly GCA_003013855.2. Classification (NCBI taxonomy): domain Eukaryota; kingdom Viridiplantae; phylum Streptophyta; class Magnoliopsida; order Magnoliales; family Magnoliaceae; genus Liriodendron; species Liriodendron chinense. The sequence continues at coordinate 874,144 of PVNU02002307.1, forward strand.
TGGGAAGTGTCCTTTTGTTTCAGTTTTCCAAGTTCTAGGTAATAGGATTGTTTATTTCCATAGGATTGTTTATTCCAAGTTCATGGATTTTTCAGAGTGTCCTTTAGTGTCACCCATGTCTGTCATCGAAAGGTCTTCAGAGTCAGCCAATGCATTCGCACGCCATATTCATGATTTGCATACACATATTAGACAGCGGATAAATAAGAGCAATGATGATTCTAAAATCTCAGCTGATTCTCATCGTAGATTGCAAGAATTTCAGAAAGGAGACCATGTAATGGTGAGGATAAGGCCTAAGCGGTTCTCACAAGGTTCCGCTAAGAAATTACAAGCGCGTAGTGCTGGACCATTCAAGATTGTGCAGAAAATTGGGTCCAACGCGTATCGGATCGACCTTCCATCTGAAATGGGCATTAACCCAACTTTTAATGTGGAAGATCTAGTCCATTCCCACAATCCCATCGTTGATCCATCATCTCTCTTATGGCCCTTATCTGATTTTATTTCACAACCCCTCTCACCCCTTCTTCCACCTAATATCCATAAAGAAGAAATTGAGGAAATCTTGGATGAGGAGATAGTGTTTACGAGAGACGGAGGTTTCCAAAGATACATTGTCAAATGGAAGAACAAGCCACCATCAGAATCTACGTGGTTTACTGAAGTGGAGTTGCAGAATGTTGATCCGGATTTGTTAGAGCGCTACAAGAGTTTTAACTCGTCGGAGTCGAGTTTTTTTCAGACGAGGAGAATGATGCGAACATCAGGCCCGACCTTGGGAAGACATGTGTTAGTTGCTTGGAGGAGATGTGATTGGACCGTTGGATCGTGATGATGATGTGATCGGACCATTGGTTCGTCGTGGCCCACTTTCATCACACCATCATTGGAGTGCATTAGACATCTTAGATTTGAGTTTATTTTATGCATTTTTTACTTATTTGAGTTTTGGGTTAGTGTGGGTACGTTTTTTTTCATGCAAATGTCTTTTTTTTGAAATTTTGTTAGTAGGGGTATCTTGGTAATTATGCTAATTCCGAATTTTATAAGGGTGTTGCCCTAAACCTTTTTGATTAGTTGTTGATTTATGAAAAAGAGCAAACCTTTGGTTGCCTCCTTCCTCTCTCTCTCTCATGGTGCTTCTTCTTCTTCCTTGATCTCCTTCTTCTCTATTCTTCTTGTGCCCCTCCAACTTCTTCCAGGTATTTCATCTTCTATTACTATCATTCTAAACTTCTGTTTTGTTTATTCCCCACGATCTAAACCTTGAGAATCGATCCAAACCCTAAACCCCCAAATTCTCAAATCCCTAATCCGAGAAACCTCCTCGTTCTTCGGACTAGTGATCCTCATTGATCGATTGGGTATGACCATGCAAGATCGGGAGGTTCCATCCCTCGCCGGGTCCAACCTAAGCAATAATTGAATTCCATACTCCACGGTTGTGATGATGGCCCGTCCCATTGCATGTTTCCTTTATGATTTTCTTAGTTTATGATGATTGATGCTAGATTTCATCATTATTATTGCTTTTATTTCCGCTGAATAATTGTGTTCATGAGCATGCATCATATTTAGGGCTGTCCTGCATCAATTTTTCTTATTTCTTTCTCTATAGTTTGGTGTGATTTTAAATTTCTTTGAATCTTAAGCGATGGTTTATGATAATGATGTAAGCAACGTTGATGCATGGAAGTATAGGGAGAGTGCAATGTCAACAAATGTAGGACGGGTATTAGAGAGGCATGGGAAGGAGTTTCTTGGCGTGAGATACAAGGACCCAATCTCGAGCTTCTCTGACTTGCAAGAATTTTCAGTCTCTAACCCTGAGGTATCACTATACTGCAGTAAGGTTTTTTCTTTCGAACTTTTGAATATTGGTTAATTTTTTTTAACACTCTTCTTTTGGTAGGTTTATTGGAAAATGGTATTGGAAGAATTGAATATATCATTTTCTGTACCCCCATCATGTATTTTGCATCAACATACATCTGAGGAAGGCCGGATGTCGTATCCAGGAGGTCAATGGTTACCAGGAGCTGTTCTAAATTCTGCTGGAAATTGCTTGAGATTGAATAGTAAGAGGTGCTTGAATGACACCATGGTTATATGGCGTAATGAAGGGGATGACGATTCCCTTGTGACTCGTATGACACTTAAGGAATTGCAGAAAGAGGTCTGGTATGTTATGTTCTAATCCGTACGATCATATCTCATCTGTATGTCTCTCTTTGCATTGAAGTGAGTTTAGCATTTTAGAAATGATTTTGTTCGAGCAATTCTAGCTCTTTTGGTTTACTTTCTGTCAAGATGAAATATAAGATATATACATAGAGGTTTGCTAGTGCAGTATGTAGTCCTCTCCACATCCACCTTTACATGCATCGCACATGCCAATCTGGCAAGTATGTCGGACATCTTGCTGGTGCATAACATGGTCTCCAGTAAGTCTGGTCCAGGCATTTGGCTGGCCATACATGTAAAATGAATGTGGGGATTTATATATATATATATATATATATATATATATATATATATATATATATATATATATATATATATATATATATATTTTTAACTTGCCATTCATTTTGTGTGGGGGTGGCCCAACTGATGAATGCACATGCCTGATTTTTAATCTATGGTCAACTCATAGTGCTGGCCACCTGAGATGTACCTATACATACCATGTTGGCATGTGTGCTACTGCTGCATGTAAAGGTGCGCCGGGTAGCAAATGTAATGTACCAGATATGATATAATATGTAGTACACCATCTAACAAATAATACAAAAAAGGAAGTGTCAATATGCAACTTGCTGGAGTTGCAAGGAAGAAAAACTGGTTGTATGAAAATTACGAGTAATTTCAAAGGGTCAAACAAGTCAAAAGATTTAGAGTTAAAAGTAATATGGAATCGAATGGCATTTCTTAGTTGGCGTATCTTTTGACTGGTTTTGGAGCTTAACTTGGATGAGTTCTCAGCCTTGTGTTTATTTTCAACCACAATTCTATGAGAAGCAGCCATTTTCTTCACTTCATATGTTCTATTTGACATCCTTTGACATACAAATTCGATAAAAACCATAATCCCATTTAACTCATTGGATTCTTCTTTATTTAGAGTCATAGATGTTATAGATGAAGTTTCTGTATGCTTTGTACCATTCGGTCTCTGTTAGAATTTACATGCATTTTGATTTCTAGGGTCTACTCCATGGAAATATTGTTAAGTTTCCACGTCACTGAAAATCCTTTTGGCAGTCCATGTCATCTATACTATATAAAATGTGAGCAGCTTTTGGACATTCTTGCTCTAGCAATTAGTTCCGTAGGCAGAAAACTTTGAATATTCAAAGGAGATGAGAAGACATTCTAAATGAAGTCAGGGCTATTTTGGGAATTGGAAAATGTGGCTGTTGGCTATCATATGGTTTATATTTCAAAAAGTTTGCAATGGCTTATATTTTACCTGCATCTTTTTCAGTTCTTTGATTTGAGTAGCCCTCTCAAACTTCCTCCTCTTTGCATGTAGTCCACACAGAATGGAGACAAAATGTGCAACAAAGTCTCTGTGGGGCCCACTGTGATGACTATGTGAAATCCATAATGTACATCTGTTGTGCAGCTCATGTTAGGACACCAACCTAAAAATGAGACAAATGTAAAGCTTGAGTGGGCCACAACACTAGGAAAACGTGGAGATGTGTCGCTTACAATCAAAGAGGAACCCCCCTCTCTCCATGTGTAGCTCGCATGTTTGCTTCAATTTCTCCCATTTTTTCTCCCCCTTTTCTGATTTCTTCCACTTTTTCTCTCCCATCCTTCCTGTACATGCATTTTACGTGTCCACTAGTTTCAATCAACTCTCTTGTTATCACTTATCAACCTTGTGAAACCCAACAACAAGTGATTTTCATAGTGTCATCCACTTGTTCAACTATACAATATTTTGCTTAGTAGGTTATGCTAAAGAAGTATATTGCAGGTGATTGAAAGCGTAGCACTCTTGTCCTTTATTATTTAGCTTTGGTGCTGGATTAGCCTAATGAGGACAAGAGGAAGATGCTTCTGACCATTAATCGAGATAGGCAATGCTGGTCCAATGCATCACTCACATCAGAAATGCAGATGGCCCTTTGATCTGGAAGATGCCTGGTGCAAGATTGTTTAATTGCGACTTGTACTTGTCAGTTTCCTATTTGGAAATGTTTTGATTACTGTTTGCTGCAGGCATGCTTATGCAATTGCGTAGCTAACTACTAGCTTTTACTAGATGCTGTGAAAGGAATGAAATGTTGATAATTCTTAGACTGTTATCTTGCAATATTTTGGCTGTATGTATTGCGATTTACTTGTATTGGCATTCTGTTTTGCAGTCTAGTTGCAAATGCACTCGATACTTTGGGCCTCGCCAAAGGATCTGCTGTTGCAATAGATATGCCAATGAATGCCACTTCTGTGATTATCTACCTAGCTATTGTCCTGGCGGGCTATGTCGTTGTATCCATTGCTGATAGCTTTGCCCCTCGTGAAATATCAACGAGGCTCAAAATATCAAATGCAAAAGCGATATTCACCCAGGTTAGTCTTTCTTTTTTGGATTATTTTTAACTGGTCATTGTAATTTCTTAAACTGCACTTATATCTGTTTGGAACCTCTGCTTGTGCATTTCCGCTGTCAATGCACTAATTATGGGAATAAGGTCTCTTGTCAATGGCTCGAGTGCTCTGTTTTTTCGTGACGGGCTCATAGATGGAATGTTTGTATGTTGAATGTGCAGAAGATTTTTTTTCCCTTCTAAGTTACATTGGAAAAATGTTGTGTCCAATCGTTATTTTTTCAATTGTGTACTTCAGTAACTGTATTATTGGTCTCGTTTTTGCAATACTTACTGAATTTTGTTAAAGGGGATGTGAGTATTAACAAAGCTATTTATGGTCAAATGCTGTGTAAGCTGTGCACATTACAATGAGGGTCAAGCCATATTCACAAAAGACACATTCTCATTTGGAGCTCATTTATATGCTCAGAAGTTCTTAGTATTAAAAAAAGTGAACTTGTAGCTTGTACTTCCAACCATGGACAATGAAAGAATTTAATTTGTCAAGCATAGTTCTTTTGTAGCTGATAAACACTTATTTTTTGTATTCTTCGGCTGTCTTCACCTTAGATTATTCTCCTAAGCAATTGCAGAATTGTTTGCTTTCTCATTTGGGGTTCTAGGACGATGTGCTTGTTTTCTGTAATTTCAATTGCAACATCAGCACTGCATTGCTTCTGTAGGTCAGAGAAGTTCTATGGCTCATTCATGTATGCAAGACAGGCTGTCATCATGTGTGGGCCCAACATTCTATGTTCCGAGGCCCAAAGATCAGGCTAGTATGGTATGGGGTGGGCTACATGTGCATGTTGAATGTGGACTTTTGGTAAGGGCTCAATTTTTCATGCACGTGCAGCCCACCTGATGACTTGACCAGTCTGCTTTTATGGGTCAGGACACATCTATGGTGGAATCTATCAATTGAATGGCCCTAACAATTTGAATGTCTATTCTCTTGAGTAGCCATTGCATTTGTGAAGCCAAAATATTAGTATTTTAGCCTGTCAGGTTTCGTTGACCAATTTGTTTAAGGTTGAATCTCTCTATGCAATTTGAATGTTTGACCTCGTCCCTTGTGCATGGTTCTGAACATTGTATTGTATTGGCTGATGTGGCTGTATTGTATCTGTATTGGCGTGATATGGTAGTGATGAGGCATATTGTATCTGTGTCGGCCTATATGTCATGATGCTACATGACTACATAACAAAAAAATGATGGGATTCTGCTAATACGCTATAAGGTTCTTTGTGCTGAGTTGGTTGACTGAGACGTAAACCCAGGATTGAGTTCCATTTCAGTACTCACTGTTCCATTTCAGCAGTTAGTGGATTGAGGTGCACTCCATTTGCTTCTGTCTTTATCTCTCTTGTTTAGCACCATCAAATGTATTACTTCTAGATGACAAAGGTGGATATGATTGAGATTTGTTTTGTAACAGCTGGGTTTCGGGTTTGAACTTGTGCTTTAAATAGCATCTTCTGAAACTAAGCTTTCTTGTCTTGGGTGATGAACTTCTTCAGTTAAGAAGATTTCCTACAATGATGTCACCTTGCTATTTGTGGCATTAAATTGAAGCCTTACACATTCTCAGTTATGGTAGTAAAATCTCCTCTATTATTGTATGATATATGTTATTGCCTTTTTGTCTGTCAGATGATGTTTAACAGTGTGCTTCATGTTTCTTGGCCTTCTATATTAAAAATGATACCTATGTGGACGTTCACTATTTCATTTGATTCATATATGTATAGAATATTGGGTACCTGATAAGGTGCCTCAACTTCAGCTACCTTAAATGGTTCGCTGTAAGGACCGCCTGGGTGTGCTCCTCAGGGGAAGCTTTGCAGTGGTTGAAGTGAGAGAACCTTATGAGGTACTCTGTGCAGGGGTGAGACGCCTGCATTTATGGTTTACTAGTGGCGTGGTAAGTCGCAGGCCAACATGTTCACCCCCCATATATGCATAGAATGTTCAAAGGAATATCCTTTACGCAACATCATAATTAACAATTTTTATCTTTCTAACCTTTGTTTATTAGGATTTCATTGTCCGTGGTGACAAAAATCTACCGTTGTATAGGTAATTTTTTAACGACCCCTTGTGAAATGTTATTTATTTATTAATTTTTTTGCCTGATGGATTGCAAGTATTTCTCATTGTATGTATCTTGACCATTGCAGAAGAGTTGTTGATGCCCATGCACCTTTGGCTATTGTCATCCCTACTAGGGGCTCTACCTTCAGCATGGAATTGCGCAACCTTGACATATCTTTCCATGCTTTTCTGGAAAGAGTTGATCATTCCAAGTATGCATTTTTATGTGTATGTTTCTTTCCTCTCTTTCCTTTGTCATCTATATGAAAATGAATTCATGTATCATTCTGAACATTTACCTCTCTTTTACGATTCATTATTGACTGTGTTAATTGGGCATATTTGTGACACAATGTTAAAAAGGATTATGACTGGAAAACTTGAGAAATTTAGTTATTGAAGAGATGGGAAATATTTTTTAGAAGGTTTACATAATAAAAGAGGGGAAAAGGGAAGAAGAAAAAAGGAGAAAGGAGGACCAAGGAGAGATTGAGGGTTAGGCTTACATGGGGTCCTCTCCTCACTTTTACTAAGAGTTAAGTGAAAATAGTCAAAATACATATCAAACTCCACCAGACCACTGAAATACAGACGCACGCAAACACTTATTCACTTCTCTATACTCCCCCTCAAGCTGAAGCATAAATTTTAGCCATGCCCAGCTTGGACAAAATAGTATGAAGCTGAAGTACAATTTCATGATTTGGTAAAGATGTCTACTAGTTGATCTTTAGATCTAATAAAGAGCATTGTGAAATCTTTAGAAGTCAATTTCTCTCGAACACAACAACAATCCACTTCAGTATGTTTTGTGTGCTCATGAAACACATATTGGAGGAAATTCCACATCATATAGAAGATATTTTAGCCATAAAAGCTCATAGATAGTGTTAGCCATTACCTGATATTCAGCCTTTGTAGATGATCAGGTGACAACAATTTGCTTCTTGCTTCTCCAAGTGATTAAATTACCACCAATGGGCATTCAATTACTAGTCTTGGATTTCCTATCATCAAATGATCCCGCCCAGCCATTATCGCGACAACCACTGGGGTTCAAATCATTGGAGTACAAGAGACCTTGCTAGGAGCATATTTCAGGTATTGCATAATCCGACAAGAAGCCTCATGATGATGGGCATCGGGAGCATTCATGAACTGTGTATTTAGGAGAGTGCGGCGTGATGTTCACCGTGTTGGGCCTATAAAGGAATGCATAATTTCGATGGATGTGAAATTGGGGGCTTGTATCCCTTTTAGTTGTCATGTTTGTGGCATGTAAATGAAAAATGATGATGGTTTCATGAATGACAAAATGAGAAATTTCATTCACTTCTTGTTTTCTCACTTCATTTGTATGTAAGATACTTGTAACAAAATGCTACTCAAAGATGTCATGAATTAGTGGCCTGCACGTTTTTCCCTGCCTAATGCATTCTTTATCTCCTCTATTTTGATGCAAGTCTCTTGCACTTGCCTCGAGAATATGCCCTTCATTGTTTCGATATGCTGTTTCAGACATTTCATCTCTGCCTAGTGCTTAGTAACCGTCTTCTCTAGCACCTTTGCTGTAGGCATGGTCATGGCCTTTCGCTTATTTACCAGATATGTGAGCCTCAATTTCACGTTTTTTTGTCCTTTGTCATTGAGCTGTGAGGCCATATGTACAAGCTTGGTTTGCAAAGAAGGGAAGCCAGCCTGATTTGCAAAGCTGAATGTGTCATATTGTCATAGATCTGGAAGAAAAAAACTTAAAGAAGGGTTCACATCATTGACAGAAGAAGGATGAAGAACTGAAAGACGTCGCATAGCAACTGAAGGAGGTTAATTAGGCTAATTAGAGAAGTCGCTTGCCCAAAAGAAGTTGGCCAACGCTGTTGTGGGCGCTGATCAGCCCTGATGGTGATGTAACCGTCCCAACAAGGGATCATTGTGTTAGTGCACTTGTTTGTGCACCTTGTTTGTCAATCATGTGAATCTGTGTGTCACTGAGTCGGTTGAGCCCTTGGAAGCTGAAGACCGAAGACACATGAAGACAAGAAGCATCAAAGGTGAAGATTTAAGTAAATGAGGTGCCTTAGTGACCCTAACCTTAGAACTAAAAGAACTTAGCCTCTAGATGATCCGTACACAAATAGGTAGATCTTTTTTTGAGTCATTTACCCAAGCCTTAAACCCTTATTTGATCATGTTTAAATAGGCTTGAAAGAGGTTTAGAGCTGCTGCAAATCGAATGGCCCAAGATTGCTGAAATTTGGGTGCTGTAGATCGATCGATAGGATCTGTAGATCGGTCGAGGGTTGTAGGTCGATCGACAGTGGTAGAAAATGTCCAGTAGGCTTCCCAGGTAAATCCTGATTTAGTTTGATCGATCGATGGTAGCCGTTATTTGCTCATTTTCTAGCTGTTGGAACACAATTTCTATATATTAGGCATTCGGGCATTGGGCTTTTTGATGGGTTTTTAGTGCATTAGAAGCCACAACAACTCAATATCCATAAAAGGCTCTAATCCTGTGAGATCCAAGTTATTTTCCTTGTGATTTATCCCAAGAGCTCAAGTTGACGATGAGCTTGATCTCCACCTTTCTCTAGATATTAGACACCATATCCAATAGGTAGATTGTTTTCTAAATACTCTAGAAGACTCATCTAGGTAAATCCACATCATGGAACCAAATCTCATCCTTAGGTTGTAGAGATTTCATCAACTCCCATCACCTTGGTCACCTCAATGGAGCATTGCATGCAAGGTGTTTGATCATAGAGCTGAACCATTCAGCATCATTGATAGGGGGAGCAACGAGGAGCTGATTCAAGCACGGGAGAGCATGGAGAAGCAGCTCAAAGAAAGCGCATCAAAATGTGCTCAGTCCGACAGGTAAGTTGTCAATTGTAAGAGTCCATATTATACTCCTTCCTTGTGTAAGATTGAGTGTAGAGTTTGTGACCCAAACTCATTAGGTTCTTATGTAGGACCTTGGTTCTTGTATAGGACCTAAACAAAGTCCTTGTGTAGGCCTTCAACGAGAGTGTATGTGTAGTGGTTGTTGGTTGGCCAATAGAAAACCAACTAAGACTCTGTGGGAGCCGGTCCTTGTGTAGGATCGAGGTTTTTGGTGAACCTATTGGAAACCAAGTGTAAAGTAGGAGGAACCTATTGAAACTCCTAGATAGTGAAATCCAGTAAACTCGAGGGAAGAGTGCATTAGCCAGGAGTGGAGTAGGGAAACCGAACCACTATACATGCTTGTATTTGTGATTGTTTTTTAGCATCCTTTTCTAATTAGGCTTATGCATTTAATTAGTTGAATCATGAATGCATGATTAGATGTCTACTAGGGATTGATTGGTTTACACATGAACACACACAAGTTCACTATCTCCTTATAGACTAGTTGCTTAGATTGTTGAATCTTTTGTAGTCTATGTGATTGGACCCACTTGACTTGGAAGCCTAAGTATTACTTGCTTAATTTACTTTGAATTGGTAAATTAATTAATTAATGCAAGAATTTTTAAGTGGTCCTATTCAACCCCCCCCCCCCCCCCCCCCCCCAAGGACTTAGCCATGATTCTAAGCTCCACTCTTAGCTTCCGCAACGCGTAGTGTGTTGGTGTCGTGTTAGACTACCCCACACAATTTCACATTGATGGTACTATGGGGGCTGATCGGCTTTGTCGGTGGTGTGATTAGCCCTACAAGGTCTAGCTAGCATTGGAGATGGGCTAGTTGGTCCTCCGAATGGATTGACTGGCGTAGCTCAATTGGTTAGAGTGACGAAGGTGGCGATAAAAAAAGGAGTTAAAAGAAGGATATGAAAGCAAGAATATCCATTATGCCCTAAACATAGATGCCATTAATAATAAAAGAAAGAATATGGTTTATAAAATAGATGCCATTATGTACCTTCATCGCGTGCTGTTTATAAACATGGTTTTCAATAATTACAATAATGCCATTAATAATAAAAGCAAGAATATCCATTATCCTAAACATAGATGGGGTGTAGATGGGGCATAGAATAGTCCATATCCAATAACAATCTCCCTTAAGTTGGAGCGTATATATCTTGAATGCCTAGCTTGACAAAGAGGCGATCTAGTTGAGTACGACCCAAAACTTTCATGAACATATTTGCTTGTCGATCTTGGGACTTGATGAATGACAATGAAAATTTTCTGCTAGCAACTTTCTCCCGGATGAAGTGGCAGTCGACCTTGATATGCTTTGACCTCTCATGATAGATGGTATTGTTGGCAATATGAGAAGCTGCTTGATTATCACAATGCAATCTCATGAGAACCTCAACTACAAACCGAAGTTCGCACATTAGTGTCTTTAGCCAAATTAGTTCACTTGCCATATTGGCCATTGCCTTACATTTTTCCTCAACACTTGAATGGGCTAGAAGCCTACAACACTTCGCTTTTTACTCTTCCAAGTAACAAGGTTGCCACATACAAAAGTGCAGTAGTCAGATGTAGATTGCCTATTAGATGGATAACTAGCCTAATCTACATCAAAATATCATTCCGCTCGAAGATGGCTATTCCACTTGTAGAGGATACCATGACCAGGAGCTCCCTTTAAATACGTGAGGATACGAAGCATGGCCTCCATATGAGGGACCTGGGGAATTGCATAAATTGACTAACCATGTTGACTCATGTAATATCAAGTTGGATAATTTATTAGATAAATCAATTTTCCAACAAGTCGACGATGTCTCCCTGTATCATTAATTAGCTCATCTAGATCCATGCTAATTTTTTGATGTGTATCTATGGAAGTTTCGGCATGCTTGGCTCTTAGAAGACCCATCTCATCTAGTAAATCCATCACATATTTTTGTTGTGAGAAGTTTATGCTCACCTTGGCCTTGACCACCTCAATGCCTAAGAAATACCAAAGATGATCCAACTCCATTGTACAAAAATGTTGTTGTAAGAATTTTTTTTAACTTTTAAATACCCTACCATCATTGCCTGTCACCAATGTTATCAAAATTGTACGATTTATGATATGAATCGTGCGATTCATATCGTATTGTATGGGTGTACGATTTGAATCGTAAATCTTAAATAATTGTACAAATCGTAAAATAATCGTAGACTGTGTAAATGGGCCCAAAAAAACTTTAAAAATTAAAATTTTATTATTTTTTATTCAATTTTTTTTTCTATGTACCCTTTTGCTCATAAAATATGAAAAAGGCTCTCCCTTATTAAGAATATCCTCATTTTTTTTCTTGAGAGAGAGAGAGAGAGAGAGAGAGAGAGAGAGAGAGAGAGATTTGGGGATTTTGATATTAAAAAATGCAAAACAAAAAAATCAAGATATTCTTTTATTCACAATGGAATCGAATGCCATTTTTTCTAACATGATTTTACACAAGAAAGGTACAAAAGAACAAATTTTTTAAAGGACTCTTATATGTCTTTTTAAGGTAAATTTTTCGAAAAACAACAAAAGAAAAAGGAAAAAAACAAGAATCCTTTACTATCATGATATGTATGCTAATTGCCATGTACATTTTCTCAGTTGATAACATCATGATATGTATTACTTTTTTGGTACATGTTGATGGTAAATGGATGATTGATGAGTTTTTAATCTTTTCTGATTTACTTATATCTTTTCATACATTATACATCATACATTATAATTATACATACAGTTGATCACTAGATTAATGTCATATGATTTAATTGTGTTTTTAGCATATTCATGAGAAAATGGATGATTGATATGTTTTTTTAATTTTTCTTATCTATGTATAATTGTTTTGTATTTTTTTATGAAAATTTGAAAAAAATCTTACGATTTACGATACAATACGATTTAGACAAGAAAACGATTTACGATTTGATAACATAGCCTGTCATGATGATATCGTCTACATATACAATCAACACAATATTAGCTATCTCATTTCACCTTATAAAAATAGAATGGTCGGCCTGGCCACGTTTCATCACCTTATTTGACTGGTCGGACCAAACTCTTGGAGCTAGTTTCATCCCATAAATTGATTTCTTGAGACTACATACCTTATCTGATTCCCCTTGAGCATTCAACCTAGGTAGTTGCTCCATGTAAATTTATTCAACAGCACATCAAGCTGATCTATTGGCTAATCCAAATTTTCAGCTATGGAATAATCACACATAGTACGGGTGAAAAGGTCTCTAAATATTCAACTCCAAGAGTCTAAGAGTACCCTTTGGCAACTAACCGAACTTTTAAACAATCCACTTAGCCATTATGATTGTATTTTATCGTATACACCCATTTGCATGCAACTGCACTCTTTCCAATAGGTAATTCAGCTAATGTCCAAGTTTGGTTCTAATAGAGTATAAGTTGGTGGTTCTAGTCAAGCAGTCGTGAAGAATTTTACTATTGTTCTTGTGACTAATAACACTTTGGAAACGACATTAGGTTTTCTGCTTTTGGACAATAATCCTTGGGAAGGTTTGGAGGAAAAAGAGGTCAGGGGAGATGTTGGAAAGCTTGGGAACTCAGTTGGGGGACCTAGCTCTACCGGAGTTCCAATTCTAGGATCAGAATCAGATCAGAATCAGGTTGCTGAAAAAGGAAAATGTTTAATTGAGGAAGAAACCCAGAAGGATGGACTGTTGTCAGACGAAAGAAGTTGGAGTCAGTGAAGGACTTTCTAGCTTCATTTGTTCTTACAGAGCTCCCGACTTTATATGTGGTGGGTTTTCCAGCTGGATGCCTCCCGATCAACTTGGAGAGAGAGTCTTCAGTCGAGTTGGGAAGGTGATGGAAGTAATCATCCCTCGAGATCGATACTCCCTTGAATGTCGTGGCTTTGCATTTGTTCTAATGAGTCGGGAGGACGAGATCAAGAAAGCGGTGAAGCTGTTGGATGGAGAAAGGTTTGGTGGAAGGAGGTTGGGAGTTCAGAAAGCCCGTTTTGGCCTGGAGGTAAAAAAACAGGGAAGGTGGTGGAAAAAAGGAAAATATAGGAAGGTAAGGGGTGAGATCAGTGCAAAAATCAATTAGAGGGCAGATCAAATGCCGGGGAGGAAAGAAAATATTCCTAATAAGGGACGAGAAAGGGGTGCAAGTTCTCTATCTTACAAAGATGTGTTGGTGGAGTCCTTTGGAAGTGGTAGTAAGGTAAATGTTCGGACGAATGAAAAAGGGGATACATCTCAGCTGAAGATAGAAAGAAGGCTACTATACATACATATGTATGTAAGTACGCACATAGAGACACACACATAGGCAAACATGCATACATAGAGACACATGCACACAGGCAAACATACATACATACGTACATACATATGGGAGATGCTAATGACCCCCAAATTTATGGGCACGCTAACAATGTTCCCAAAACTTTTAAATGAGAAATGGTATTGCCAACCATCGATCCAAACCATTCATTCACTCGTCTTGTTGGGGGCAAGCCATGGCAAAGGAAAAAAATCACGCCAAATGAGTTGGTGAGCCTAACCCTTTGAATGTGGGCCATTCTTAGGACCATAGGATTTGTGAGCCATACATTGGATGGTTAGCATCAACCCAAAGTGCTTCTAAGGAATCATAAGCAATTCCTGGTGGGATTTATTGAATAGGCATTTCAACACAATGATTTAAACTATTTTGTTTCTGCGCTTGTCTTGGCTGCCCTCATGCTACTGATCGGATGGTCAGGATAATCGAATCAGCATTTTTTTTTCACCATGATGTGCCTCCATTGACATGGATGAATGAATGTCCAAATCTATGATTGACCATGCTATGTATCACTTTAAAGCTTTGGGAGTATTGCTAGCATCCTGATGAAGTTGGTACATTAGCATTCCCCTATGTATTATGTATGTATTTATGTGTGTACATGCCTATGTACATATATACGTATATCTGCCTCCTGTTCAAGTGATACATTCAGAGTAGGTTGGTATCCTATTCAAAGTGATACATACAAAATTAATGAAACCAAGGTTAAAAGCCTATTGGTCCAAAGAATAAACTTGCCTAATCTCAACACACAAATGAAATAGAGAACTACTAAAAGGGGAACTAAATATGAAGTTCCACTTTTACTGAAAGAAGGGATGGAGGTTGTAGGACTTGTATGAAGCCCTCGTAAACCTGTAATTTGTGTATATAGCCTAGAAAAAGTGTACATGGTTTGACTTGTGGGTCTAATAGTCCAAACCTGTAGTGATTTGGGCCATACGATTGGATCTGTGGGTCCCATTGGCCAATCGGACTGTTGGATTGGTTGAGATCTGTCATGAAGGCCCTTGACTTGGTCCAGACATAAATTGGCCCAATCTGAGCTTCGATTGGATGATCGAAGGGCTTAGATGCATCAAAGTCCAATGAAATGCTTCAATCTTTACGAATTTTGCTCTTAATATTGTTGTAGTTGTAGATAAAGGTATTTGACTTCTTGCTGGACAAGTCTACTCATGAAATGCTCTAAGTTTGTCAGTTGATGTAATTCCTTTAAAACTACTATAACACGTAGAATTGCGTCTATCAAGTGTAGTACTCTCTATAAAAGATTACTTAGATATTCATTGCATTTGATAGGTCATCAGGGGTATAAAGATAATGAATCTTAGTAGGCATAAGTAACTTGTATTGTCATCTATCACAGACTATACTTTTAGATTGGCTAGCTATGTATGTTCTACTAGACGCTGGAGACCTAGAAATCCTCTTCGATGTGGATATGTTCCTTTGTCAACTTTTTGGTCGTCCTAACAGTAAAATGTTTTTCCATCATCACACTTACAAGCAGCGTCTTCTGAAGTGAATACAGCATTATCTATCTTTCCTTCTTTCATCACAAAGCTGAGTCTAGAACTAGAGAGTAGGGTGGTGGGCTGGAACATGCAATGTGATCTTCTTTTACCATCGGCAGCTTGGTAGCCCAAACTTAAGTTTTCAAACCCCTTAAACTAATCCTAATATAATAGATCTAGGTATGATGTCATTCTTTCACTTTTTCATGGATATTTGCACATGGTATTCTTCCCAGGTAGAATAGCACCCAATAGCCCCTACATTAAGTTCACTCTTTAGCTTTGATGCATTTGCCTCTTAACAAATTGGATCTACATTGGCCTTTTACTTCGACTGTTTTTGGAACCCCAAGTTGCTCATGTTGATTCTTCTTTGTAGTTTCATTATAAATTAATGGAGTAAACTTTTCCTTTTGGGGGCAGAACTCTGTTTAATTCATCATCTTCATCATCGTAGCCTCGTTGCAGCTATTTGTGGTAGGTTTTATAAATTGCATTTCGCTGGTGATTCCTATCCATGGCCTTATCCTCGATAAGTCAACGCACTGTCATATCACTTCTCACCTCCTTGATCCAGGTCCTCTTACATTTTCCCTTCATCATCCTTTCAGGCCCATCAACCCTAATCAAAGTTCTCTTCCTTATTGGGTCCATCTTTAGTTTTTGCAGCAAACTGCTCTCCATCTCAATCAACCCTCCATCATTATTTCGAATTGAGCCTTTCATTCTTTCTTGATTTTACCCTTTCGTTCCCACTCATTCATCTCAATTTGTTTACAACACTGTCCTTTTCTGCAAGGCTGATCAATTTCATGTGGATAATCTTTGCGAAATCCTTTGTTGCTTTGACGTGGTCTCTTGTCAAATGATAAACTTCTAGAAAAGGATAAGGATAAGCGGGGTAGAGATTCTTTCTTCTGCCCAGATCTTTGGGTGCAATCGAGGTAAGCCCCCATCAACATGGGCCTCCCTTATGCATTTCTAAACCGACCAATCATCTTTGTGATGTGGTTGTGGAAAGGATGGAACAAAACTGTCAGGATGGAAGAGTCGTTATTTGTCTTTAGATGGCCATACCACTTTTATTAGGGGAGCCTTAGCGGATTTCCCAATTTATTTCGTGTCCGTGTTCTATTGTCCAGCTAGTATAATTAAGAGATTTCAAAGAATTAAGATGGAGTTTATTTCGATATGGGTAGAAGACAAGCACCAATTTCATTTGGTAGAATGGCGGGCATGGTTTTAAATATTGTTATTGGCTTCCCTATACTTATACGATACGGGGACAGTATAGGTAGATAATACAGATCTGATATGGCTGATATTTCGTTTTTGTAACATTTCATCATTACTGCCAAAGCTCAATTAGGGCAATGGCATAAGGGATGTACAAGAGCTCTTCGAGTTGGAAAAGAGTAGAGATTGTCTTAGTTGAAGGTTTTTTTTTTTAGTCATGCAACGCACCCACCCTGTTAGCTGCACAACGCACCCACTCGGTTAGTCACACGATGCACCCACCCACCGGTGGGGTTAGTGTCTCCTTGGCTTCGAACCTGAGACCAACTGTTGGAATGCCTAAGCGTCTTCCAGCTGGGCTAGCAGGCGAGACACGTCTTAGTTTCAGGTTCCTTCTACCATGTGCTGCTTATGCTTCGAACTTGTGCTGACTTGTTTTCTGGCTCCTGCTTCTTAGCCATTTATACTTGTTAATATTTGAGATAGATGCTTCTGCACGTGAATCTGCTAGTGCTTCATTTCATGCTTCATGCAACTATAGGCCATGTCTAACTCTGATTTTTGGAGTTCTAATTTTATATTTCTCCTCGAAATTGCAGGGCTAAAGATTATACTGCAGTAGAACAACCTGTGGAAGCATTCACGAATATCCTTTTCTCATCTGGAACTACAGGTAACTTGCAACCTTTTAACAGAAACATCTCAGAGATCTTGATGCTTCATCTTGCATATTTCATGCAAATCACTGGTCTTAACGACCATTACAGGATTTGTCAGAAGTAGTTTCTATGTATGGTTGTCTTAACAACCATACATAAAACCTGAGTATGTATGGTTGCCCAGTTTGCGGTGGGCGAGATAGAAGAAGCTTCACTGGTCTTAACAACCTTTTAGAAGAAGCTTCACATGCCTGCCATGATTTTATAAAACCTGAGTATGGCATAGTTTGCACAAGTTTTAACCAAATGTGTCCATGGAAAAGTCTCAAAATTCATGTAAGTGAAATGACAGCTCGTTGTGAGATTACGTTGTGGATAGGTCATTCTATCCCGAATATGAATCCCTGCTCGTTGGCTGCCCAGTTTGCGGTGGGCGAGATAGGCATTGCTCCCAGATCCACGACTAGGCAAAAACTGAGCTTAGTCAAGTGGAGGAGGCCGTTGTCAGGATGGGTGAAGATGAACGTTGACGGATCGGCAAAGGGCAACCCAGGAGAGTCAGGAGGAGGCGGCATTTGTAGAGGTCCTCATGGGGATTTCATTTTTGCGTTCTCAAACGGTTATGGCACATGATCGAATAATGAAGCGGAAATGAAGGCTCTGAATGATGGCCTCCTCCTTTGTAGGCAGTATGGTCTGATCAATGTTGAGGTTGAAAGTGACTCTTCAATTGTCATTAAAGCCCTCCAAGGGGATGTTGTACAAAATTGGAAATGGTGGTATTGGAAGGAGCGGATTAATAGACTGAGAAGAATGAGTCAGTTTAGCCTATCTCATGTGGTGAGGGAAGGGAATTCGGTGGCGGATGGGCTAGCAAGATTGGGGAGTGACACCCAAGCTAAGAGGACGTTCAACCGCTTATCTGATCTGCCTCAGGAAATTCGGGGCCTCATATTTCTTGACAAGGTAGGTCTTGGAAACTTATCTAAGTCGTCTGGCTTTAATGAGGGTGCTATTTAAATGCGAGCTCAGGTATGCGTCCGAGCTCTTGGGCAGGGGGCCAGTAGTCGTGTTTTCGACTAGTCTTAGGAGGAGAGTCCTTTCACCCTCTGTCTGTTTTTTGTTTTTGATATAGCTTGCTGATATGATAGGTCACCCAGGCCTTTTTGCTGTCCATGGACTGCCTGAATGTAAGTATCTTTTGCTATGTGAATAAGATTTTCCTTTAAAAAAAAAATGACAGCTCGTTCTTAGTACATGAATGTCCTGGGTGATATTCAAATCTAGTTGGTATGCAGAAATAAAATAATGACTAGTGAGAATAGTAGATAAATAGTAGATAAAATAAAATTAAAGAAAAATAAAATTCTTTATTATCAGAAAAAAATGGTTAAACATTACGCTAACATCAAGATAATCTTGTACTATTTTCATTCTAAAAATGATATTATTGCAATATTTTTAAGAGAATGCCGTTTAGAGGCTTAAGTTTGGTTGAATTCCAAAAAAAAGCTTGCTTTTAAACTATTTCCTAAAATCCATTTATGGTTTCGAAATACGGTAAAAAACCCACCTATTTTGACTTTGACTCATGGCTGTTAGGGCCCGTTTGGTTGGCATATGGAAACTTGATGTAGGACGGCCTAATCTAACCCTAGATGCATGCAGAAACTACAAATAAGGCGGAATTATGTAGCAATAAATTAAACATTCATCAAACACATCATAAAGTAAGAATCACACAAGAGAAACTTATAACGATTAGGGCCATCCATCACAAGCAAGCAGTAATGGATTCAATTCCTAGCGTGGATTGGACCCTGCAAGAGATAGAACTCTTGATCTCGCATGGGCTCATCCAACGAATCATGTCGATTCTCTAATCCATGAAAATTAGGATTTTCTGGATTAAGGGAATGTGAAAGCTCAGGAAATCTGAAAATAGTTGGATCATAGAGGACCGATCGGGGAACAAGGCGTTGATGGTAGGGGAAGAAGGTTGGAAGAAGAGGGATAAAGATTACCTTGAAGAAAAGAAGAAGAGAGAAGAAGAGATGTGAGGAGAAAGAGGAAGATCCACCAAGAGAAGAGTAGAGGAGGAGGAAGAAGAAGCCGCCACTTAGGGTTTTTTTTTAATCTCAATAATCATGGCATAACTAAAAGAGTTTAGGAATTAGCCCTATTAATAATTCGAAATCAAGAAAATACAAAAAATACCCCTAAAAACCTATAAAATTCGAAAAATCGCGTAAATCTGCAAAAATCTGTGCCCGATCGTCGGTCGACCGAAGCCCACTTCAGTCACGATTACAGATTGCTTGTAATCTTGGTCTGCCCTTTCCTCTGGTCGACCCAGCCCTATCTTCAGTCGACCGAAGGTCTTTCTGATGTCTTCTGCTGCTCTGTCCGCTTCACTCGGTTCTCCACATGCTCCTTCGTGTCGTCAAACCATAACGAGATGGGTAACACTCGCTTCTAACGTTGATAGACTTTGAAAGACGTGATGTCCCAATCAAAACCTGTTTCCAGCTTAAAATCTGGATTCTAGCAGAATCCAATTTTAACTGGTTTGTTTGGCAGCAAATTCCAGCTAAATAGGATTCCATTTGGAAACCTAAATTGGCTAGAATCGGGATTTGTGGAAACGGTGTAGGGGACCGTTTCTACGGAAGGGAAAAGAGGCGGAAGTGAGCGTCACTAGGGTGGTGCCCACCTCGATGTATGCGTTGTACTTCTATGATGTATGCGTTTTATATCCATACGATCCATCCGTTTTGAGAGCTCAATTAAGGGCATTAGACAAAAAATGAGGCAGATCTAAATCTCAAGTGGACCACACCACAAGAAAACAATGTTGATTGAATGTCCACCATTAAAAACTTCCTAGGGCCCACTGTAATGTTTATTTTCCATCCAACTCGGCCATCTGTCTTGCGGGAACAAGGTATCCCAAAACGGTTACGTATCGGCCGATACGTAATGGAAATGGTCATAACCGTTACACGTTACGGGGTCAAAATGGCCGTGACGGAAAAAACAGGCCATAACGGTCCCGTAATGGCCTGTAACGGACCCGTATCAGCCCCGTATCAGACCGTAACGGTCTTGTAACAGTTTTTTCAGAAAATAAAAAGGGCCGTATTAGCCGATACGGGGTCCGTAACGATAATGGTGGTGGCCGTTATGGCCATTGTTACTGTCATGGAACACCTTGTGCGGAACTACTATAGGCTAGAGGCAAGGTGTCTTGTAGCGGTATCGGTGGGTGTAACGGTGCTCGCCGTTACCGATACGAATACGGGTCGTATCGGCTGATACACCCCTCGTAACAGTTGAAATTTTCTTTTTTGGCCAATTTTTTTTAAAAAAATGTAGATTAAATCCAGAAAATTCCAAACATCCCAAATATGCATTCATTTATAATTTTGAACATGTTTATGGTGGTGAAGCAGTCTACTCTTTGGTGAAAAAGCTCTATCTCTGATGAATTTATGAAGTTGACAACTTGGAATTAACTACAAAACTTATAAATTCAAATTTCTAACTGTCTAATACTAATAATAGGTATATTAGAATAAATGTAACATCAAAGTATTTCAATTTTCACATGTGCTATTATTTTTTATAATTTACTTTATATTATTTACATACCTGAGGAGTGAGGATTGAGGAATAAGGACTGAGGACTTGCAAAAAATAATGTATATGACTTCTCCTATCTTGAATCTATGATTCTTTTCCTGCCAATTTGTCATTCAGAGTAGAAAAAAAAATAGTAGTACCTGATATACTCCTTTGCAAGCACGTTGATTAAAGATTACTTGATTGGTTGTCACTTGTCAGGGGAGTTATTTTAAACACAAGTTCAACAATGTAAAGTGTGTGTTTTCTTGGTGAATGTGTGACCGTGTGGGTAATGGAAAAGACTCACCAGTCAGTCAGTCACCAGTCACAACTCACCAAATCGAACTAACCACCAAAATGAAAATCTGCTTTGTTGTGGTTGCTCAACCTCCACGTCCTCGTCATTATCATTGGGTTGTTGTGGTTGTGGAATAGTTGTTGCATATCCATAATATCCAGTGCCAGAGGGAAAGACCAGGTCAATGAAACCCGATGATGACTGAACCTGACTAGGCAAAGATTTTGACCACGAGTAAGGATATCCACTAGTGTTTGTCGAATAGCCGTGCCCATATTGGTACTCGTATTCAGGTTGTTGAGATTGAGATGAATAACTTGGATTTGGTTCATATGGTAGATGTGGATCGGCATGAGGATTACTCCAACATGAAACTGGCGGAACATGTTCCCTATAATCCCATTGGCTGTAAGAATACCCATAATTCCTCGGATCATAGCCATACGCATGCTGATGTTCCAGATCTGTCGGTGTCGATTGCAGTGCAAGACCTGCAGGTGCACTACTGGAGCCAAGCTCCTCCTGCCGGCTGTATCATGACTCAGTACACTCATAAGTTCGACCCCTCGGCCCTGCCTACTTCGTTTATGCTTATTAGCCTCACGATCCGTTGACGGCTGTATAGTGGTATCAGTGGCCTTGGTGGGTTGAGCAATGCCAGAAGTGGGACCAGCGTTAGGTGCATCATCATCATCATCATCATCATCATCATCATCATCTGTTTCAGTATCGCTATAGCTCGCACTCTTCTACTGACTTTGCATGAAATCTGCCACCCTTTCTGGGTCCAACACAAATGCACGACTCTCTTGTTGCGCCTTGCGTATTTCTTGGTCTTCAACTTCTATTTCTTCACTATCCTTTTCTATTTCTTTTTTCCTTGCTTCCAACCAAGGTAGAAGTGGGTCTTCCTCATCATAAATACTGTCCAAGTTTATTGGACAATAATCCAGATCACCGGCATTGTTGGTGCTAAGCCTCCTATGATGCATGCGCATTCTTAGCCTCATGTTGTAATGCATAAAGACAAGTTTATCTAACGTCCTAGTCTGCAATCTATTTCTATTCTTCGTATGAATAAGTGCAAAACAACTCCAATTTCTTTCGCAACTAGAGGAAGACGTTGTCTGGCTCAAAATCCTCACTGTAATTTTTTGGAGAGCGAGTGCAGTCTCTTCAAAATTTATCCACCATTCGGCGGGTTGCAACTTAGATGCCGCATGTTGTGCAAGTGCATTTGCGAAGCTACCCTGGCGACTTCCAAATATATCCAATTCATTCAAAGCCCTTATTTGTGCATCTAAGTCAGGCTTTAATCTCTTTATCACATTCTTTAATCCAATACGAACCTCATCATCCATAACAAATGATTGGGCATATCTATACCTAGGATTTAGGTAATAATCTGCTGCATGAATATCGTGGTGGAGTTGCTTTGTCCATCTTTTGTCGATCAATTTCCAGTAAGATTTCCAGCTTAAACAATCATGTTGAATTGCCAACTTCGCCTTATCTATGGCATCGTAGAGGAAGCCTATCGTAGGTGCTTCATTGGTTTCAACAAGACGAACTACTCTCATTAGTGGTTCCATCACCTTTAAAATTTTCTTAACTTTCTTCCAATATTTATTGTCTCTTATGGTGTTTAAAACATCAACTGGCGTCCCTAATGTCTTCTTCCCATGTTTTGTGTTAAGCCATTGTTGGGAAGCAAACATTTCACTCAACTCTCCCCTATGCTGATACAAATTCTCTAAAGCTATAAAGTTAGTTGCAAATCTAGTCGCCGCTGGCCTAAGTAACTCTCGTCCCTTCGTGAACTTCCTCATTATTGCGACTTCGTGATTATAGTTGTAAATAAATGTTGTCACTTCTTTTGCTTTTTCAACCATTTCTTGGACATTCTTTCTCTTTCCAATATCTTTCAATATAAGATCAATACAATGTGCAGCACATGGCGACCAAAATAAATGTGGTTTCTTTAGCATCAACATATTTTCTGCAGACTTATATGTTGCTTCATTATTTGTCATAATCTGCACCACATTCTTCTCCCCAATCTCATCCACTATTTTATCCATCAGGCTAAAAATATATTTAGCATTTTTTATTTCATCTGAGGCATCAGTTGACTTGTTTGTGGTACACTGTTCCCACGTGGCAATACACAATGAAGTTGATCATGCTGCGTCTTGTTGGGTTAGTCCAACCATCACACATGATTGTGCATCCTCTGGCTTGCCATATGGGTTTAAAGGTACTTGCGTATGCCTTTGTATCCGCATACTTTGCGTTTGTCCATTTTCCCATAATCTCCTTGGCTATGGGAGCTTTAATTCCTTCGCCTGCTTCTGTTGCTACATCAATTAGGGGGTATGTTGGCATGTATAAATAACTTTGCTGCTGCCCTACTCAGTTTCTCAATAGAAATTTTACTCCACATTTGTTTTATCTTCTTTTGTTTACTTGATTCTTTCCTAAAGAGGATAGGATCAACAGAGGGTCTCTTAGGCATATCTACTTCTTCCACATCTACATCTATAGGAGCTACACATGAAGATGTCTCCCGCTGGCTACTAAACATACGTCTTAATCCACCAAACCTATCCCCTCCAACCCCAGTTGCACTTCCCGTTGGGGCTGCAGTTGTACTCCCCTGGCCACTCCCACTCCTACTTGCACTTGAACCAAACATGCCTCGGTAAAAGAAGATTAGATGATTAGGGTGGAAGAAGAGGAGAGAGAGTGAGAGAGAGTTTTAGGGTGAATGTTGTGTGTATAAGCCACATGCCCACCACACAAAGCTTTATTAGAATAAACGTATAGTACACTGTAGGAGAAGAGAAAAGACGTGCACATGCACTTACAATAAAAGAGCCACATACTAACACACATATATACTAATACTCTCTAGACTCTCTCTTAAGTTGGAGCATAGATGTTGATCATGCTCAACTTGTCACGAACACGATGAAGAGCATCTCGACTTAAAGACTTCGTAAGAACATCCGCAAGTTAATCCCCGGACCGAACAAAAAGAGTGATGATTTCCTTCAAGGCAACTTTCTCCTGAATAAAGTGACAGTCAACCTCAATATGCTTGGTGCGCTCATGGAAAACAGGATTATGAGTAATATGTATGGCTGCCTGATTGTTGCAATGAAGAGGAATAGGGCCTGAAGGAGAATAACCAAGTTCGTTAAGAAGGGTGCGAAGCTACAATAGCTCACATGTAGCATGAGCCATAGCACGATATTCTGTTTTAGCCGAAGAGCGCGCAACAACCGATTGCTTCTTACTTTTCCACGTGACAAGATTACCACCTAGGAAGGTACAGAATCCGGATGTAAATCGACGATCATATATACTACCCGCACAATCGGCATCGGAATAGCCCGAAAGATGAAGATGACTATGAGACTAAAAATGGATGCTAAGGCCCGAGGCTGATTTAAGATACCGGAGTATGCAGTAAACAACCGTGAGATGTGAAGAACGGGGAACTTGCATGAACTGGCTGACAACTCCCACCGCAAAGGAGAGATCTGGACGAGTAATAGTCAAACAAATGAGCTGACCTACAAGCTGACGGTACATGCCAGGATTAGAGAGAAGCGTATCATCATCTGGCTGAAGCTTATGTGAAGTATCCATAGGGGTGGTAGCCGGTTTGTATCCTAGCATGCCATTCTCCATGGGAAGATCAAGAGCATATTTTTGTTGGGATAAGGATACCCCGGTTTGGGAGCGAGCAACCTCGATGCCTAGAAAGTAGCGAAGAGGACTAAGGTCCTTGATTTCAAACTTGTTCTTCAGAAATTCTTTGACATCGCCCATGCCAACCAAATCACTGCCTGACAGTATAATATCATCCACATACACAATGCGAACCATGATTCCCGTCAATCGTCGACATATAAAGACTACGAACAAAGCCAAACTCCATGAGAGCTTGACTGAATTTGTCGAACTAAGCACGCGGGGACTGTTTGAGTCCATAAAGGGCCTTGTTCAATCGACACACAAGCGTAGGATTGTGGGAAGCAACAAAGCCTGGAGGTTGATGCATGTAGACCTCCTCCGCAAGATCCCCATGAAGAAATGCATTTTTGACATCTAGTTGGAACAAGGGCCAGGATAAATTGACGGCCAAGGAGACCACCGCACAAATAGAATTAAGTTTAGCCACTTGAGAGAATGTCTCGAAGTAATCCACGCCCTGAGTCTGCGTATATTCCCGAGCAACAAGACGGGCATTGTAGTGATCAATGGAGCCATCTGGAAGGAACTTGATCGTGTATACTCATCGACTCCCAACAGGTTTGTGCCTTGGAGGAAGAGAAATTAGCTCCCAAGTATGATTCTTCTCAAGAGCAAACATTTTTTCCATCATTGCCTTTGTCTAGTTAGGACTTTGAAGAGCATGGGAGAGAGACCGAGGAATAGCCTATAATGAAATGGAAGTTGCAAACGACTGAAAGGACGGTGAAAGATGATCATATGAAACAAAATTGCTAATGGGGTGTTGAGTACATGATTGTGTCCCTTTGCGCAAGGCAATGGGAAGATCCAGACTTGAAGTAAGAGAATCACCTGAGCCAACATCCAAAGTGAGTAGAAGAGGGGACGGTGGAGCGCGTGAAGATTTATCTCGACGATGATACACTCGCAGAGGCTTCGGGTCACCCAAATCACCAACAGAGTTGGAATGGGAGGTGAAAGAGTCTCTTTATGATCATTAGTGACAAGAGGAAGGGGAGAAGTAGTATGCTCCTTCTGACTCGCAAGAGGATCAAAGAGGGATTGATCGTGAGGCGAAAAAAAAGGAACATCTTCAAAAAAGGTTACATCGGCAGATATATATTTTTTATGAGTCGAGGGGTTATAACACTTGTACCCTTTCTGGCTCCGAGTGTACCCTAAGAAAACACATTTAGTTGCCCTGGGACTAAGTTTATCATTACGACCATCCAAAATTTGAACGAAGCATGTGTAACAAAAAACTTCAGGGGTAAAAGAAATAGATTGTCATGAGGATACAACATATTAAATGAGGATTTGGAAGACAATATACGTGAGAGAATATGATTAATAAGGAAAGTGGAAGTAAGAAGAGCGTCATCCCAAAAATGCTTAAGTAGATGCATACCAAGAAGAAGGGTACGTGCGACTCAAGAAGGTGACGATTCTTTCATTCTGCGATACCATTTTGTTGTGGGGTGTGAACACATGATGTCCGAGACAAAATACCATGTTTCTGCAAGAAGGACAAAAAAGTAGTGGACATGTACTCCCCCCATTATCAGAATGGAGGGTTTTGATTGAGCATTGAACTTGAGTGCACACTTCATGATAAAACACTGTAGACACATCAAACACTTTATTCTTTGTTTTCAAAAGGTAAACCTAGGTCACGCGAGAATAATCATCAATAAAGGTGACAAAATATTTAAAACCAAAAGTGGAAGTAACCGGGGCTGGTCCCCAGACATCTGAGTGAACCAGATCAAAAGGTTGAGATTTCCTTCCTGAAACACTTGGACGAAACGTAGTACGATGATGTTTTGATAATTCACAAATATCACAACACAATGATTTAGTAACCGAGAAGGAAGGAAACAAAAGTCTTAATCGAGCTAAGGAAGGATGTCCTAAGCGGCAATGCCACTGTGTGATGGAGTTTTGATTAAGAGAAGAGGTACTTGAAGTAGCAACAGGTGTATAATTGTGAAGATAAACGCTTCCTCGCTCATGCCCCCCACTAATCACTCTTTTCGTCTGTAGGTCCTGAAAAAGACAATGAGAAGGGTAAAAGGTAATCGAACAATTCAATGATTTAGTAAGGGAGCTAACAGACAGTAAGTTTAATGGAAAACGAGGTACATGCAAGACTGAGGACAATGGCAAGGAAGGGGAAAGGGAGATGGAACCGATCCCAGAAATGGGGGCTTGTGTTCCATCTGCGACTGTAACATATTGAGAGTACGAGGAAGGAGAATAAGAGGAAAAAAGATGTGATTTCCCAGTCATGAAGCTCCAGAGTCAATGGCCTAGGAGGTGGTAGAAGAAGACGTTAGAAGAGTGGTACCTGACTAAGCCGAAGCTGCATGAGAAGGCTCAGGAACATCACGAATATGAAGCCGCATCAGGGCATCATAAGTTGCTCGAGAAATAATGAGAGACTCCCTTGAAGAAGGCTGCTTAGCTGCCAAGGTGGAAGGTTGTCTCTCAGGAGTAACAATAGCTGTAACAGAGGTAGTAGCACACGTAGGACAACTATGGAGCTGCCGACAGTAATTAATAGTGTGATTAATTCCGCCGCAATGTGAACAAATGCGGGAACTATCACGTCCTCGTCCATGTCCACCACGACCTCGAAGATGACGGTCGACACATCCCCGATCTCCTTCTCGGCCTCTGCCATGACCACCATAACCAAAAGTGCGCCTTGAACTCATGGATGGTGCGCGAGATCCAGGAAAAATGGAAGATGGATTGCTAGCAAGGTGTGCCGAACGCTCTGGTGGTACAAAAGGATGTGAAGGAAGAGTTGATATAGTAGCGCGCTGGCACATAACATAGACTGTTGTCAACGGAGGAAGGGGATCATTAACAACCACTTGATCCCGAACACTAAGGTAGATGGAGTTCAACCTTGCGAGGAACTACATAACATGTGTAATCCCGTTGCTTATGAGTATGCTTATGATCGTTTAGACATTTCGAAGGAAGAGGTTGATACAAGTCCAGCTCATCCCACATGCCTCGAAGTGTCAAATAGTAATCTTTTAATGATCTCGAGTCTTGCTGGAACCGACCAATTTTTTGAATAAGCTGAAATACCCGCGAATTTTTTTTAGACTCGGAGTACATATCATGAAGGGAGTCCCAAATGCCTTTAGCCGAGGGCAAAAACATCACGGAGTGGCTAACCGAAGAATCCATACTATTCAACAACCATGCAATAACTTGATAGTTCTCCTTTGTCTTAGCCTTATAGGTGTTTTTGTAGAGCTTGGGGATCGTAGAGCTTGGGGATCACCCAGAATATACGACAACTTCTCACGGGCCCCAAAGAACACTTTTACAGATTGTGCCCATTGAAGATAGTTATCACTATTCAACTTAATCGAGGTGATTTGGAGTGGGTTTGGTTCAAGCGAACCTATGTCAATATGAGATTGCCCTTTGTCCTCCATAAGAATGAGGGGTCCAAGTAAAATGTACTTCAACAAAGTCTCTAATAAGCAATCCTTTGAGGAGATGAGAGACTAACCCCAATCAACCAGAAAACTCTGAAAATACTACCCAAAATACCCAAATCTGACACAAACAACCGAAAAACGACATGGCCGCACCTCTATTTGGGGGTAAAACCCCACTTAAATCTCAATATCAGCTCAAAAGTCCTTCAATATTAGCTTGGGTGAGAGATATCAGTCCATCTAGAGGAAACAAACAAGAGAAAAGCTTACCGATTTGAGAAAAATCGACGAAAAACTGATTCGGGGCCCAATTTTCGAGTTTCACTATTTCAGCCAAATCACCATTAAGAAGGCTCTAAAAAATTCTTAAAAAATCAGGACAAATCTTCTAAAATAAAGATCTATTAAACCCCAAAACTTTCAGCTCAAACGGGGTCTATTTGATCGTACATTGCTGACGTCAGCCATACGGTCGCTGACGTCAGCAATCTGACATGTCACCTCTCAACTCCCTTGATGCAAAATAGTCTAATCTTAGCTCTGATACCAAGTAGAAGAAGATTAGATTATTAGGATGGAAGAAGAGGAGAGAAGAAAGGGAAGAGAAGAGGAGAGAAAGTGAGAGAGAGTTTTAGGGTGAATGTTGTATGTGTAAGCCACATGCCCACCACACAGCTTTATTAGAATAAACATATAATACACTGTAGGAGAAGAGAAAAGACGTGCACATACAATTACAATAAAAGAGTCACATACTAACACACATATATACTAATACTCTCTAGAGCGTCGACGTTCTTTCTCTCCTAGCTATAGTTATTTCTCGATCAGAATCTTCCTCAGAATCAATGATATTTTTGCCACAAACGCCCATGTATTCTGGACCAAACACCTCCTGTCGGGCCAGCATCCAGGATATCATCTTTCTTTTTCTTCACAGCAATTCATTTCCCCTTTGACTCATCTAAATTGGCTTACATCATGGTCATTATCTCTTTGGGAACTCTGGTGCATCCATCAACTTGATCCTTTTGATGTGCCAAATGTTGTTTAAGTCGCGTAATTCCACCACTTACTACTCTATCACAATAGTTGCATTTTATTTGGTGCCTCTGACAATGTTCCCATCCAATATCCTCAATTGCAGTCCCACTTCCAGTTCCTTGATGGCCAGACCCAAACATTTTTTAATTAGAGATGGCCTATGTTAGATACCGAGTTTGAGAGTGAATTACTTAGATTTCGAAACTTATAAATGTAATTGTATATATTAAATACAGTTAATGAAATCAAGTACTAACTTCAAATACTAAACTATATAGGCTAAAGCTACGAAGCTCCAAAACGGCAAAACCTGTCAAAAAAATAAAAATAGAAACATATATTAGTCATTAATCTGTAAATATAATCATATAAAAAAATAGCAAATCATGTGCATTATCTGTAAAATGCACATGATTGTGTTCTATTATAAATAACACATGTTATCTAACCATTAAACAAAAAAAAAACATGATTTTTCCTAATTTTTAATATAAAAATAGTACGAAATTAAAAAAAATATAAAAATCAGTTGCATAATCTTGAAATGCACATTTTAATATTTTACAATAGTTAGAACATCATATCAAGGTGAAAAAATAGTGATTAGAGAAAGAAAAAGGTATAAATACCTATTTTCGGATTTCTTTGGAAAATGGCCCATGGAGCTTTGATTCATCCAAATCGTAGAAATTGGTGATTTTAATCCTCCAAAATAGACTAAGAGTGGTCGATTTTAGCAAAAGAATGGAGTATGAAAGAAATCAGAGAAGAAAAGTGTGAAAAAAATATCAAATTTAAAAGGACAAAAAAAGTAGCCGTTTTTTTACCATTACTGGGGGGGTCGTAACGGTTTGGGGGTCACCGTTTTTGACCCCGTATCGCGTAACGGGTCGGGCCTTTTCCGATGCATATCGGCCGATACAGCCGATACGTATCCGTTTTGGGACACCTTGGCCAGGGGTCAAGTTCTCGGGCGGATCCGAAGTCCAAGTGGGCCATGCCGCAAGCAACGGTTCGATTACACAGTTTTCAACCAAACTGGAATCTGGATTACACAGTTTTCAACCAAACAGCTAGTTCCAGATGGAATCTGAGTTTCCAATCCAGTTTCTACAAATTTGGATTCCAACACTGGAGTCTGGATTTTCTCTAGAATCTGGATTTTGCAACCAAACAGGCCCTTAGAGAACTCCATTTGTTGCATTCCAAAAGTACAGTAATGTCCTTTTAAGCCTTTTTGTTCCTTGCGCAAGACTTGCAGAATCCACTCCTGCGGTGGACTATACCGTGGGCCTCATGATGATGCATTTGTTTGATCCACGCCGTCCATTCTTCGTTGATTATGATTTTAGGGCATGAGCCCAAAAAATGGAAAAGATCTAAATCTCATGTAGACCCACAATAGTTAACGGCAGTGTTTTAAATAGCGATTAGCGTGTAGCGTAGCCTTCACCCCTTTGAAGCTTTCGGCGTAAGCTACATTGCGTGTAGCATAAGCTACACACTACTTAGATTTTTAATCAAGGTTGCACCAAATTAGATGATTAGTAATAAAATTTGACAAAATTTCATAACATGCTAGATAAAAGTGATTAAATATAAAAGTGAAGAAAGAGCAACAAAACTTATTTAAAACTATATCTTATATTATTTTACTAAAAGCATTGAAAAGACTAACTAATTTCATTAAAATAGAAAAATGTAACAAATCATTAAAAACATTATTGATTTTAATGTTATAGTGAAAAATGACTTGTAATGTGAGCTATGTAGCGTGTAGCGTATCCAAATTAATCATGCAGTGTAGGCTACACGCAACTTAAGCTATTTGCATGAGCTACGTAGCGTTTAGGCTAAGCTACACTACGTAGCGTAAGCTACACGCTACGTAGCGTAGCTATTTAAAACACTGGTTAACGGTGCCAATTAAATCCTACCATTAAAAAATTGCTAGGGCCCATTGTAATTTTTTTTTCCATTCAATCTGTTGATTAGGTAACGTGGACCTAAATTAAGGCCCATCATGATTCTTCTTTTCCATCCAACGTTTTTGCCCCCTAAAAGTCATCAAGAGTAAGCGTTTAATCCTTTTAGTTTCCTATGGTTTGGTCCACTTGAGATTTGGATCCACCTCATATTTAGGCCCATGCCCTAAAATGAACTCAAAACATGGATAGATGGTGTGGATGTACCACATACATCATTATAAGGCCCACAACTTTTGAAACTCCAACCAAAGGTGTTGCGGAAGGAGCGCCACTCTACCTCAGAACTAGCGGGATTTCCTCCAAAGCCTTTGGCAGGAAGTTCTTAGGCAAGGAAGCTAAATGAGGCCCACTGTGATGTTTGTGAGAAATTCACCATATTCATCCGTTTTTCGAGTTCATTTTAGAATATGTGACAAAAAATGAGCCAGATCTACGACTGAAGTAGGCCACATGAGAGGAAATAGTGGGGATTGAATGACCACCATTGAAACATTTGTATCGCCACAAAAGTTTTGTATCAGGATAAGTTTTGCGTTTTCAGTTCATCCCAGTGGGAAATACCTTATAAGCGGTTTGGATGGCATATAAACATCAAAGTGGAGCCTAGGAATGTTTAAATCTACAACTGAAGTGGGCCACATGAGAGGAAACAGTGGGGATTGAACGACCACCATTGAAACATTTGTATTGCCACAAAAGTTTTTTATCAGGATAAGTTTTGCGCTTTCAGTTCATCCCAGTGGGAAATACCTTATAAGCGGTTTGGATGGCATATAAACATCAAAGTGGAGCCTAGGAACGTTTAAATGGTAGGCATTTTATTTCCTAGTTTTCCCTCTCGTGTGGCCCACTTGAGTCATTTTTTGTCGCATGTCTTAAAATGAGCTTGTAAAACGAATGGACGGGGTGGATTACTCACAGACATTGCGGTGGGCCCACCTATCTTCCCAGTGCAGTAACTTCTGCAAAAGGCTTTTATAGGGAATACGCATCTGGAACCGGGCACGGATTGGATACTACCCTAGCGAGATGTAGCTAGAGACGAACGATCATGTCAGGGGCTGTGGGGCCCACACAATGATGTATATGTTTTATCCATGCCATCCATTTACTTTTTCAGATCATTTTAGGGCAAGAGCTGAAAAAGGAGGCAGATTGAAGGCTCAATTGGACCACACCACAGGAAGCAGTGGGGATTGAAAGCCAACTGTTGAAAACTTCTTGGGGGCTACAAAAGTTTTGGATCAAGCTGATATTTATGTTTTCCCTTTATATTAGTCATATGATCTTATGAAGAGGTTGGATAGAAAATAAACATCGTGGTGGGCCCTAGGAAGTTTTCAACCGCAGGAGTCCAATTCCCACTACATTTTGTGGTGTGGTGTGGTCCACTTGAGTCTTCAATATGATTCCTTTTTTTGGGCTCATGCCCTAAAATGATATTTCAAAATAGATTGACGGCTGGATAAAACATATACATCACGGTGGGCCCCACAAAACCCCTGACATGACCGTTGGTCTCTAGCCATGTCCTGGTGATGGTAGTACCCAATCCGTGCCCCGGAACTGGAAGCGGATTGCCTGTGACCCCGGGCACAGAGGCCCAGGGCTGTGTGGGGTCCACAGAGATGTCTGTACAAAATCCATTCCGTCCATCTGTTTTGAAAGAGCACAATAGGGTAGGATTCTGAAAATTAGTCAGATCCAAAAATCAGGTGGGCCTCACCAAAAAACAGTGGGAAGATCAACGTCCATTGTTGAAACCTTCTTGGAGCTGACCATGATGTTTATCTGCCATCCAAACCATTCATAAAATTATTAACACTCAAATAAACTATAGGAACAAATATCATCCTGATACAAAACTTCTATCACCACATTAGTTTTTGATCTGCCTGATTTTTAAAATCCAATCCTATTATGGTCTTTCAAAATAGATGGACGAAGAGGATTTGTCACGGACATCTATATGGGCCCCACACAGCCCCAGGCAAGAGAGAGATGGGTTGCCACGTTTGGGAGAGAGAGATGTATGTTTAAGAGAGAGAGAGACGTACATTTGGGGGAGAGAGAGGTCCTCATAGAAGGGTAGAAGTGTCTTTTCAAAAATGCGGTATGGAATACCCAACGGTGTGAGACGGTGTGTGGTTTTTTGGCTAACGGCAGAAACCTTAGGCGGGTTTTAGGAAACAGTTTAAAAACAAGCTTTTTTTTTTTTTTGGAAGTTAACCAGAACTTAAGCGTCTAGATGGCATTGTTTCTATTTTTAAATTTACAATAAGTTGAAAATGCCATGCCTTGTTATTTTTTGATTTTTTAAATACTGCAAAAATATCATGGTATTTCAAAATTTTACTGGTATTTGTCGCTGAGGGCCTGTTTAATAGATACCAATCAATGTGCTCTGTCTAAGTGCACAGTTCTCTGGAACAGACTTTCTGATTGCCATAACTTTGGTAGCCACCCTTTTATGTTAACTGTATTTTTATTACGCCTAAAAAGGGCCTTAAGCCCTTCTGCAATTATTAAAACAGGGATGGGGTTAACTTCATGTGCCCATTTTCTTGTTTTTCTAATCTCTGAGAAGCCCTATGAAGTTTTTGTGAAGCTTCCAGCAGATTGCTTTTCACTTCACTTGTTAGGAGATTCACTAACAATTGCTCCATTGAATTCTCCAATTGGATAGCCAAATGAAAAGAAGATTGAATGAAGGACGCATACAATTTAGACCACATTAAATATTTTATGAGCCATGAAGAACACTATTATGTTGGGAACTTTGAGTTGAAAAGTAATTAGATTTATTTATTTTCGGACTGTTTTGGCTACATACATGGTGGAGTGAAAAATATATGACAGTTGTTCCTGGCATGGTACAGTCGTGTCCCAGATGGTAATATGGTATGCAGGAATGTCTAGAAATAGTCTGCCTGTGTTCATAGCATTGCAACCATTCTATTGCATACAATTTTATGGACATATACTTACATGAAACATTTCAATGTAAAAAGTTCTTGTCTCCCATACACTTAGTGTATAATTTGACAGTTTTGCTGCTTATTTTGGTGAAGGGGAGCCTAAGGCAATTCCGTGGACCCATGCTACTCCTCTCAAGGCTGCCGCTGATGCATGGTCTCACATGGATATTCGCAAAGGTGATGTTGTCGCTTGGCCTACCAATCTTGGCTGGATGATGGGCCCCTGGCTTGTTTATGCGACTCTATTGAATGGGGCTTCCATGGCTCTATATGATGGATCCCCCCTTGGTTCTGGATTTGCGAAGTTTGTGCAGGTGTAAATCTTCCACCTATTTTCTACCCACTCATCACCATTCTTTTCTGCAGACTATGCATCTTTGCTGGATTTTTCGGTTACATGACTGTTTAGGGGTTTGATCCTTCCATTAGAGTGAGAGAACTTTGCTAAGCCCACATGCCTTGTGAGGCATACCATTTAAATGCATCCACATGTGCCAGTGTCTCATACAAGTGCAATATTGAAGCCTTCCATCTCGTGAGTCCAGCAGCGTAGATGTTCTGTCAAAAAATAAAGGTGGTCCACTTGGTGGGCCATGATGTTAAAACAGCTGAATGGGGTACAAAACTTAGCCAAGTTTATTCAGCTGTACATGATTCTTGCACCATGGCATCTATGTAGTGGTACCCTTCTGATGGACAACTTCGATATTGCACCTATGTTCAATGTCAGCACATGTTTGACATGTATAGAGCTGCCCTGTACACGTGTGTGGGCTTAGCAAAGCTCAAAGGGAGCAAAAGGGTCTGTTGGGGGTTTCCCTTTTTCAAATTGCGATTGAGGCCATCCTATCGGACTGATCAGACCTGCCCCCATCCTGCTTGAGAGAATAGGGGCTATACTTTTAACAAGATGAGCTGCTTCCATCAAAATATGCCCTTGGACAGAAATTTGAAAATAACGATGACTACATCAATGAATCATGTATTCTTGTGAAAAGTACGAAGTACTCCCAAGTCAACAATGGATGGGACTGGTATTCAATGAACAAATTGCCCTGACAAGATAAGCATAATGCAATATGAAAACCATTTGAAAATAACAAAAGTAAATTTTTGCACTCGGAACATAACTTGTTTCCTTCATTTAGTTTGTGTTTCTTTGATCGTATCTTCCTATACCAAGGCTCAAGTAGACAATTATGATTTATATAATGACAAATTATATATATATATATATATATATATATATATATATATATATATATATATATATATATATATATATATATATATATATATATATATATATATAACTGACAATGAACATGAGAGACATGTGGACTACTACATGGACCGCTCCTAACCATCTTATCATCATCCACCAATAATGTGGCCAAATACACAATCATGACCTTCCATCGCAGTCCATCAACACTTCCCCTCAAGCTAGAGCATGGATATTATGTATACCTAGTTTGGTGGAGAGAAGATCTAATTGAGTTCTTCCATGAGCTTTAGTGCATATGTCTGCCAACTGATCCTAAGAATTCACAAATGGAATACATATCTCCTTGCTGGCTGCTTTTTCTCTAACAAAGGGACAATCAACGTTGATGTGCTTTTTTCTTATGAAGTCATGATAGATTTGTTTGTTAGCAATGTGAGATGCAGCTTGATTGTTGTAGTGAAGCTTGATTGGATCCTTAACTTTAAATCTCAACTCATTTGTCAAAGTCTTTAACTACACAAGTTCATATGTGGTATGTGCCATTGTGTTGTTCTCTGCTTTTGCACTTGAACAAGCTACCTTTTTGCACTCCGGTATCGCACTTTTTGGGAAACATTGGGAAATTGGTCGGATTTTTTAATGAAACTTCAGGGATTGTTAAAAAAGACCTTAATACATACTTTTAAATCATAACATCACACTGATTTTGTATGATTTAAAAAAAAAAAAAAAAAAGGATCAAAATGCAAAATAACTCATCGAATGAGAACCGGCCCCAAATCTTTTCAAATCTTTATACCACTTTGAGATCTACATTTTTCTCCCAAAATATTGAAGAGGATGGACCAAAATCCACCTAGAATTTATTTAGAAGAGGAAAGATTGAAAGAAAATGGCAAAAAAATGAGTTGGAATGGGTTTTTGGAAGAAATGCGGTTGACTTCTATGAAGTATCGATGATATCTGTCGATATCGACATACATCGTCAATACGAATGAACTTTTCAAAGAGAAAATGATGAAAATATTGCGACACCATTGATAATATGCAATACATTGACGATATAAGCGATACTTTGACCGATACATGGAATTTTCTATATTCCATGTCCGATAATATCGGCTGATATTATCGATACCGCAAACCTTGGTTATGAGTGGTCACATAAATCTTTCCCTCCTTAACCTCTTAGTCATTATATGTTATAGTTGAAGTTTTTAGTTAATATGTGTTGGTTTGTGTAATAACTTAAGTAGAGGGAGTATTCTAGTCATTATATGTTATAGTTGATGTAACCACCCCATTCAGCCTCTCTATCTTCTCTTTCTCTTTTTTACTTCATCTCTGTCAACAAACAACTATAAGAATTCTTTTAAAAAGGACAAATATGATCCTTCAAACAAGGCCCAAGAGTTCCCAGCAGAAAATGCTGCGCATAAAACACCGTCCTTTGCAAGTAAAATTAGTAGAACTGCCTCACACTAGCATTAGCTCTTGGTATTCACAGTATCACTAAACCAAGTCGACTTGATTGAGTTTTGAGTCAATTAATGAGTTCGTCCTATTAGTTGTAATGCTTCTGTAACTATTTTCCCAGGTTGAAGGAAAAAGTGTTTCAATTTTGGATTTGCATCTGAACTCAAGCTTTTAACTAATAGTCAAACCTGGAAGCATCCTTTCAGTGAAAACTGCACTTGGTGACAAAAAGGGAAAGTGCATTTGTCTGAAGGAAATGATAACATAAATCTGTCCTATTGGTCTTTTCTGGGTTGTTAAGGCACTGAATTAAAACTCTTGTAGGGAGTAGAGATGGAACAGAAAGAAGGGAATGTCCCAAAATCTGTAGAAATTAGATGAGATTCTTAATTAACTAAAAAGCAAAAAAGATGAATGTGAAGCTCCACTATGGTATTGCCGTATTGGTACCATGTAAAAGTAGGAGAATCGTAACATATTGTGACACTCATTTGTTTGAACAAAAATGAGATGCAAATGAATTGATTAATAGAGAATGTTTTTGGGGACATATTGGAACTTTTATTGCAAGATATAAATCTCCCATATTCTTCTTAATGAAGCGGAAAGAGGTCAAGTAGTGGATAGAAAAATCACTAATCTCTCTCTCTCAAACTAATGAAAAGCACATTTTCATACTATGGTATGGAATTCATGCCTATTCATATCAGTCTTTAGTTGCATTTAATAAACCATAGAAAAATCACTTTTCTCTCTCTCTCAAACTAATGAAAAGCACATTTTCTTACTATGGTATGGAATTCATGCCTATTCATATCAGTCTTTAGTTGCATTTAATAGACCATTAGTTTCCTGTCCTCATGCTTAATGTCTCGCAAGCTTTTCATCATTCATTCACTGATCCATGCTCATTTTGGCACCTTGTTTCCAAGGTTTAGGATTTTGTTTCACATTTTAATCATTGGGTAATACGTACTTCTATAGGATGCTAAAGTAACCATGCTTGGAGTTGTTCCAAGTCTAGTCCGTGCTTGGAAAATCGCAGAGTGCACTGCTAGCTTTGATTGGTCTTCCATCCGGTAATTAAGTTCTAAACAGTAAGCTGTGGCTACTAATTATGCTTTTTAGCTATCAAGCATCTGAATTTTGATATATCCATCTGCATGAAACTAAGAATATGGTTCTTTTTTTTTTTTTTTAATGGCTAGAGTATGGTTCTTTCAAGTGACATGTATGTAAGCTGTTCTTCTGTTTAAAATCTGATAGATGCTTTAGCTCTACTGGCGAGGCATCTACTGTCAATGAATACTTGTGGCTGATGGGGAGGGCTCACTACAAGCCTGTGATTGAGTATTGTGGTGGTACCGAGATTGGTGGTGGATTTGTTTGTGGATCACTATTGCAGCCTCAATCATTGGCTGCATTCAGTACACCTGCTATGGGCTTCACCCTATTTATCCTCGGTGATGACGGAAATCCTCTTGTAAGCATTATGCAACCTTCTCTTATGTGTTTCAAAATGTGAAATGCCGATTACTACTCAATGCATCATAGTATAATACATAAGGGGATTTTATAGGGTTTGTGAATCTCAGTAAATGTACAGTTTTCTGAGAGTTTATGATTCCATGCCTGTGCAAAAATGTCCCAGACCAGAAGAATCAAACTTCTCGATCTTGGCCTATTTTCCATTGTATCTGGACAATTTTTGTCTTTTGTTTTTTTCCCATGTATATTCGTCAGTGTTTACCGTAGCAGTATCGCATTATGTATCACACCCTTGGGATACAGATATGTATCGGTTATCACACGGGATATATCGCTTGTATTGGTAATGTATCATACTTTTTGGGAAACATGGGAAACATTGAGAAATTGGTTGATTTTTTCAATGAAACTAGAAGGATTGTTAAAAAAGACCTTAATACACACTTTTAAATCATAGCATCACACTGATTTTGTATGATTTAAAAAAAAAGGATCAAAATGCAAAATAACTAACCAAATGAGAACTGGCCCCAAATCCTTTGAAATCTTTATCCCGCTTTGAAATCTACGTTTTTCTCCCAAAAGATTGAAAAGATGGACCGAAATCCACCTAGAATCTGTTTAGAAGAGGAAAGATTGAAAGAAAATGGCAAAAAAATGAGTTGGAATGGGTTTTTGGAAGAAATGCAGTTGATTCCACAGAAGTGTCGACGATATCTGTGATATCGATAGATGTTGTCGATACGAAGGAACTTTTCAAAGAGAATGACAAAGATATCGCAATACATTGCGATACCATCGATAACATGCATTACATTGACGATATCAAAAGATACTTTGACTGATGCATGAAATTTTCTGTATTCCATGCCTGTATTGTATTGCCCAAGTGCGATACCGATATTATCGATACTGCAACCCTGAAATTCATAACCGACCAAAGTATTTGGTTTTTCCAATTTTGGACCTTTGGATGCCCCCGATCTATTGTAGGGACCATGGATTCTGGATGCATGGGCCCCTGATGTATGGATTCAAAAAGGCAAAAAGACTGAATACAAAAGAAAAGAAAAAGAGAAAAGCAAACAAAAGCTACCACCTAACGGAGCAATGCTAATATGCAGGTTGTGGCATAGAAGTTCTAAGCAGTTCTCTCATGGTACATGTGGAGAAATTGTATAGGGCTTGTGACTTTTGTTCTGATGGGCCATCCATTCCTGTGGCCGGCAAAAGGAACAGTGAGCAGAGGTCCAGATTCAACCAGAAAGCATGACAAAATGATGGTCACAGTTGTCCAATCACTTGATTTCTGGCCTAAAGCCTATCTACATAATGACCAACATATCAATAGTCTTGTCACCAGACATGTTTGGCATGAGTACCATGAGGTGGGAATTGCACCCCACTTCTTTCAGCGATATGCATATTGACATTCTCATAATGCCACCTTTGACTAAAGCATGCTTTCATGTAAGTCCAATGCAAATGCATATGCATTCATATGCATTATGAGAATAGCTTCACAAGTTCCTTTATTTTTCTCGCCTTGGAGTACATAAAACCAGAAAAATCAAAGTTGATTCAGCTGAGCCGTCTTTGTTTTCATTATGGCTGACTCAGTATGGCTTGTCTGGATATACATATGCATTTTTTGGGGGAATGGTTCATTTCATGCACCAGAAAAATCAAGTTGACTTGGTTTGGATGAGTTTTGATTCCTTGGTCGTCATTGCTTTGTGGTAGCAACAGTGGATGGGAAAGTTAATAATCTGTTGATTTCATGATCTATACAAAATGATTTTGACCACTCTGTATTCACAGCCGCAAACTGTACCTGGGATTGGGGAGCTGGCCCTTGATCCCACCATGTTTGGATCTTCGACTACATTATTGAATGCAAATCACCATGATGTCTACTTCAGAGGGATGCCAGTTTGGAATGGGAAGGTAGTGTGATGATCTTCTTCAGCTTCAATTTCCCTATCAGGTTTGATATACATGCATATATGGACATATGTTCATATATACACATTTAACTTTCGCCAATTTTCAGGTTCTTCGGAGGCATGGGGACGAGTTCGAGCGCACTTCTGGAGGATACTACAGGGCACATGGCCGTGCAGATGATACTATGAATCTTGGGGGAATTAAAGTATGCATTTTCCATGTGAGATTTAACTCGGCGCTTCAATAATTCATCCTAAAATGCCAATTTATTCCTGCACAGGTGAGTTCTATTGAGATTGAACGCATCTGCAATGGAGTCGACGACACTGTTCTTGAGACAGCTGCCATTGGGGTCCCACCAGTAGGGGGCGGCCCTGAACAACTAGTTATCATGGTGGTTTTCAAGGACCCAAATTGTTCAGAAGCAGATTTGGACACACTGAAAAAGGTGTTCAATTCCGCACTTCAAAAGAAACTGAATCCATTATTCAGGGTAATGAATCATTTAGCAACAGATGCTACGTTGAAATCATCAATGCATGTATTAAGAGTTATGAGGAATGCTAACATCACCTGTAGTTGTCACATGCACCTCCATGGAAAACATGGCACAAGTGTAACCAATCGTGGCCAATCATCTGGCGGGCTTCATCATGGATGCACCTCAAATCTTAGTAGTCAGATTTGACTGAGCATTCAGTTGGAGGAGCTTTGTCTGTGAAAGTAGGGAGGCCTCTCAACAGTTTTAACCAATGGTTCATATTCCATGGACAAAGATTGTGGCAACTTTTGGTCCATAAATCATACATGTTATGGCCCTTTGGATGAGCTGTCTGTATTCCATTTTGAAATAAGTGCCATGTGTCCTTTGGCAGTGCATGTGCTAATTTCATGCGATAAGTAGTATTCCTTGTCAAGTAACATGTTCTAATTGCTTAGATTCTGTTTTCATGCAGGTTTCAAAGGTTGTCAGTGTCCCGTCACTTCCAAGAACAGCTTCAAATAAGGTCATGAGAAGAGTCTTGCGACAACAATTAGCTCAACAAAAGGAAGGTGCTAAGTTATGAATTACTCATTTGCTTCTTTTAATGAGGACATTTAAAGTCTCCCATGCTCTCATCTTGTAAATGAATCTACATACATTCTTCACATATCCTTCTACTACAAAGCATCAGGACAGTTTCTCATAGAAAAAAAAAAAAAAAAAAAAAAAAAAAAAAAAAAAAAAAAAAAAAAAAACGCTATGTGAATTTTATGAAAATGATTATCTTGATTGTAATGGGTCATTTGGATGTGATGCTCCAGACTCACAGGAATTTGGATTCCACAAGTTTTGGAGTTTTCACGTGTTTGGAAGAGTTCTGTGGGGTGGAACTCTATCCGGTTGAAGCCAACTTACCCAAAACTGGGAAAGTTGGGCCATCAGTAAGAAGACAGGATGCGGTCATGCATCCCTACTTCTGCCTCTCTCATGACCTCCTTTTTAGGAGGTCTCTGACAAATGGACCACGTCTATTAGTGAAAAACCCAAAGATGGGATGACAGGCCCATCTAGGATGGGACCATTGTATGGATAGTTAGGATCACTGTACTGTGGATTCCACTCATTCCAATTTCCAACCAAGGCCTGAAAGATACTGTGTATCTCCAGAGAAGGATCATACAAGTCCTGTTGAAATTAGAAGTCTGCTATCCAAACAACACTGTCTTCCCGTAAGTCTCTTCTTGAAGTCGAGTTACAGGGATCCCGTCTCTGCCCATTTAACCCGACTTCCTCACCTCCGAAGAACTCTTTATAGAAAAGGCTCCACAATATTGGTGCCAGAGAGTATCCTGAAATGTTACTGCATTTTGCAGGGATTCGTTGCTCATAGTTGGCAACTTGGTACCTGTTTGCAAGATCGAAGTCACTCGTCAGGGAGGCCGCACCACTTGCATCCCTGCATGAAAATCCAGGCTGTTCCATGCAACTGTTAGGCCACACAAGCACAATGAATTGGATCCACAAGTCGATTTTTATTTATTTATTTATTTATTCATGTCTTTTATACATGTATGGCCTATTTGACTAGAGGATGCAGGCCAAGCACATTCACAATAGGACCTGACTGATAAGCACTTGGACCTAGCATGCATTCCGTATTGGACCTGTCAGCCATGGGTCCTTTGAAAAGTCTACTCACAGGGGTTCAAGAGTCATTCGGGTTTCTTGGTGTGGAACATCAATCTCAGTGTTACCACTAGGCTTTCTACTATGGAATCATTTCTGTGGTCTTCTCTATGATCTTTGGGTTGGTTTGGATGCAACTTCCACAAAAGAACTCTTGCCGCATACCGATCTGATTTTGTCGACTTGCCAAAAACCAATCGCAAACTGATCTGATTCTGTTGACTTGCTGAATACTGACAGCAAACTGATCCGATTTTGTCGACTTGTCGGTTTTCGGCGAGTGGGCTTTTTAGCGGTTATTTTGTTGGGTAGATTTGAAACTGGCCTTTTCAGGTCGTGTCCAAACAGGCTGCAAACCCCTATTTTGGATCGAAAGGGGGTGGGTGGATTGAAACTGAATTTTTTCAGGTGGTTTCCAAACAGGCTGTGCAAACCCTCATTTTGGATCAAAATGAGAGTTTAGTCTCGGAACTGCCATTTTGGCAGTGCGTCCAAATGGGCCCTAAAACTTGGATCGGTGTAACTCATTAAGCTTCTTGGACAAATGGAGGTGGCAATGTGGACGGAATTTCAAGGTGGCTATTCCATGCACTTAACATTTTTTGATCTTCTTGTATATATGAGGTTATGTGCATGGTGGGCCTTGATGACGGCTCAGTGGTAGATGCGTTGCATTTCAACACTGAGATCATGGGTTTGAGTGCCCATCTGGTGTGCACGTGTAATAAAAAAAAGAAGGTTATGTACATAGTTTAGGGGTTTCTATACAGAATGATAGAATTGTATAGAAATTCTTGAAAGTTTCTTGAGTTTTCTAGTGGGTTCATATTGCTAAGAGTAATGTAGAATTATGTAGAAGATTTCTTTGGACAATCACCACATGCTTCATCCTAGCCACTGATGTAGATTATCCAGAAGGTTCCTTGCCCTACGAAAGGTGGGCTCCGCATTTGTAACCAGCCTCTTCACATGATCATTGATCATTATCTCCAGGGTCAAAGATTTGGACACATGATGCTTTAAAGAGATTTGCTAGGACTATTCAGAAATGTCAGGACTAGCCATTGGATTTATGTTCTTAATTTCCTGCCGATACCATGCCAGGAAATTAAGAACATAAATCCAATAGCCCAAATAGGAACATACATGCCCAAATTGATAAACTGTTAATATCAAAAGAGTTATATCCATTGATAAGTTGTGAAGAGTTTAACTATAGATAATCTCTCAACCATCCCAGCAAACAAGTGGAGGATTCATTAAATTGTGAAATGTTACCCTGCCATTTGACGCAAACAGATAATCTGATGGGCCTTCCGTGCGATTGGGAATATATCAAGAGGAGGAAACAAAAAATTAAAAAAAAAAAAAAATCTTAGATTCAAATATTTCAACCCTTTGACTACTCAAAAGGCAAAGTAGACCATCCATAAAGCATAGTTGACACGAGTGGATGATATATATATATATATATATATATATATATATATATATATATATATATATATATATATATATATATATATATATTGTTACTTATTTTTTTTTATTTTTTTGAGCTATCTTTCATCAGCATTCACATCTATAAAGAAACAATTTTTGAAAAATAATCACTTGGCATTTTGTCCTGGTTTATAGTTTGCCCACATAGATGACACAAGCCTTGGTCTAAATTATTTTCATCTTTGTTTCTCCTTTCTAGCTCTGGTGGATTCATTCTCTAAACCACTTTCGTCCTCCTCACTATTTTTTTACTTTCTCCTCACTACTTTCATCTTTATTCACACCTCCTCCATCTTTATTGTCATTATTATTATTGTTTTTCTCCAAATGAGGCTCTAAATCATGATTTTTGTTATGTGTATGCAAGATAAGACATGCAAAAACTATATTGGCTTGTGTATTTATTGGATAAGTTGGGGTTGTCTTCAATATAGGAAATTGTGCCTTTAATGCTTGATAGATAAGCTCTATGGCATTCTTCAATGATCAATGATGAAGATTAAATAACTCTCCATTGTCTTAGGCTCACAATCTTGCCTCAATTCCTTTAGAT
The DNA here is from genome assembly GCA_003013855.2 of Liriodendron chinense. Taxonomy (NCBI): domain Eukaryota; kingdom Viridiplantae; phylum Streptophyta; class Magnoliopsida; order Magnoliales; family Magnoliaceae; genus Liriodendron; species Liriodendron chinense. Next base: position 919,040 of record PVNU02002307.1, read on the forward strand.
GATACTAAATTCCATGAAACTGGGCATGTTTGGAAACCTAGCATCAACTAGGTGGTATTTGCTACAAGGAACATAGGAAGCCATTAAATTTTAATCTATATATTAACTAAGTGGTCCACTCGAGCACTTTGATCTGCCCCATGTTTTGGCTCATGCCCTAAAATACGTTAGAGAAACCGATGAATAGAGTTCATGTAATACATGCATCAATGTGGGCCCCAAAGAAATTACTGCCATAGAAATCCTTTCTGCAAATCCGCGTCCGTTCCAATATCCCTCCCCCATTCTCAGTGCAATAGAAAAAAAAAAAAAAAGAGAGGAGGAGAAAGGAGAAGACATGGATGAGCGTACCTTGACGGTACCGACAAGAGAGGTGATATGTTGGTAGGAAAAAATAGATGATTTTGGCGGGCTGCTCCAGTTGAGAGAGAGAGAGAGAGAGAGAGAGAGAGAGAGAGAGAGAGTACCTTGACACTACACTGATCAGAGATGTGATATGTTGGTAGGAAAAAATGGATTGGCGCTCCCCCTCTAGCATTAGATTATTTTTTTTTTTTTACCATTGGTCATATAATTGAAATCCCACCTCTCCCATATTTTCAAAATGCAAGGTTTGCCTATAAGTGACTTGCAAGAAATTTCACACCTAAACACTACCTATGAGTATCTGGTAAATCATTTCCCACTAATGGAACTTGCAAGCATCCAAATGAACCCTGAGACATTTGAAATGTGTCTCTCCAGCATGTATCTCAGAATCACTCATAACAATGCAACTTAGGCCAAAAACTCTACAATCTAGAACACTGAGTTTGTTTCCTAACAAGTGCCACATTGATGAGCGAAATCACCTCTAACCTTGCCACCAGAATCTCAAATCACATCATTAACCCCAGCTGGTTTGGTATTACCATGAGCAGGTACATCCATCATTGATTCTAAGATTTCCCAATGTCAGTTAGGACAAAACAATAGCAATCAACTGCCTAATATGAATTTACTGAATTGGAACAATAATTCAAGATAGAAACTTTTTGCATGAATGAACATTCATTCTAAAATTTCCCCTCCAATAGAAGATTGAAGCTTCCAATGACATGATTAATAACAAGAGGAATCAACGGTGGCTGTTCTCCCAATACATATTTAAAGAAAATGCCAAAAAAGCAAATCTTCACAAAGCTAAGAAATCGAATAGGACCTTAAGCCCTGTACTCTGCCCTTCTCAATGGCCCAAATCAGGGGACCCACCAATGAATTGATGGGGCCTGTGCATGATTTGTGTGGGTCCACAACCAATCAAATGGACACAAAGAAAGAAACTAAAACTACAAATATGTACATACTATCTAGCTATCAACTTCCTATCACTTTTGTGGAACTTCCCATCAGAGCCTTCTATCTTTAACATCTCAAGCAAGAAATCATTCCATGTGTCGATGGGGCCCGGCAAGCACCAATGTACACAATCGTTGTACATTGTCACATTCTCCTGTGGCCAGTGTCCATATCGGCTAGGGTGCCCATCTGGTCTCAACAATGTAGCCTGTGTAGTGTCAAGCAATCGAAACTTCATTCCTCTCTTCCTCCCTTCTTCTTTCGCAATCCGAAATTCCTCGACTTGGGTCATGTAAAACTCTAGACTAATCCCCTCTAACGTAGTTTCATTGCTCTTGAAAGGTCTTTTCCTCACACAATCCCCACCTTGATCCCATAATCCATTCTCAAAGTGCGAAGGTGCGAATGTCCTCAAGAATGTCGTGCCTTTGAAGTTTTCTATACTGTTGATCGCACGGAATGCGGTCCGAAAGGCCTTTCGGTAGCTGTAGTACATGGTTAAATCGGTGACATTCTTTTCCAGGCAGTAATGGCACCCGACGATGTGGCCCTTCTCATAGAACATGGTTGTCCGAGGGAACCAGTGTCCTGCGGAGATGATCACGTAGTCGAACTCGTCAATCTGCGTTGTCCAATCCTCGTCGAATTCATCAAGGTAGAGGTTGAAGAGGCCTGTGAGGGTGGGCCCTTTGGGGTCGGCTTCCTTTGATCTTACTAGGTATGGTGACCAGTAGTTTGCAAGGGTGAAGTTGTAGCTGGTGTATAGCCAGCGTCTGGATTTTTCATCAGGAGTGTAAGAAATATCTATGGGATATTCCACCTGAAAATGCAACAGAATAGATTAACTTGCAATTAAACAAATGGAAACATAGACAAATAACATTACGCCGGGATGTTGTTTATACACATTTATCAATCATCAATTCATTAAAAATGGAATGCATTCATAGATTTAACATTTATTGGACTATAGGAATATCATGTATGGTATATGTTGAGTGAGGAGGGGATGAGAGAGAATGAAGAAAATACATGCTACACAGAGATGAAGAGAAGGGAATTATAGGCAGCTTATCCTCATTGTTTCTTTTGTTGTGGCTCACTCAAGTCTTCAATTCACCGGATTTTCTTTTGTTGTGGCTCACTCGAAGTCTTCAATCCACCTAACTTTTTTAGAATAGATGTACCAAATAAATGTCACAAAATCATCATGGTGGGTCCTCTTGGTATTGATTCTCAAGGGGGTTGGCTAACATTGCTGTGTGACTAACAAGGGGTGGGTCCACCAACACTCGGGTGTGTGTACCAAAAAAAGAAAAGAAAAGATCCAGACCGTTTATGTGATAGGCCCAATGCAATGTCTGTGTGACATCCACTTCATCCATCAATTTCACCAGCTCGTGTTAGGATGTAAACCAAATCCAAAACTCAAGTAGGCCACACCACAAGCAACAACGGGGATTGAACGTTCCCATTGAAACCTTCCTGGACAGACTGTTTACCAACTTTTCTTTCCTTCTTTATTATTATTTTTTTCTTTTCTTATTTAGCCGGATGATCCCATGATCGGTCCCACCTTATTCACGGCTGAGATGTCCTAAACAAGCTAGCAAACCTCAGAAAGGCCTTCCTCCTGGATTACTGCACAGTAAAAGCCATCCAGACCATCTCCACCGTATGCAACCACTGTATCGTGATCTATACGGTGGGCCCATATTCCATTGATCCAAACCGTTGAGAATTACAGCCCCACTCAAGATGGCTCGTGCACAAAAGATCTCTTGATCCTAAGCCTTCAATTGGTGGACATAAAGTAGATGGGTAAATACAACAATTGATTCCACGTTCAACCAAATTCAATGGCTAGGATCATCCAATCTAGTGAACATTTAGTTTATGGAGCATACACGATGAGGCCCATCTTATCAGCAATCTCCAAATCATGGGTTGAGTTAGAGCAAGCATATTCAGCAATAATTCACAAACCCAAAATAATTGGCCCACCTGAGGATGACAGTTCGAACCTGATGCTGAGCCAGAGCCTGTTCGGTCTGTCCTTGATGCATGGACCATTTTTTTTTTTTATACCTCCAAAGGTACGCACAAACAAAAAATAAATGTCCCAATATAATGGACGGTCCACATCAAAGGTGGGTCCCACATGAAGTGCGGGCCGTACATGATGTATATGTGATTCATATCAAAGGTGGGCCCCTCATGATGAACAGTCCAGGTCATAGGAGGTGGTGGTGGGCCCCACATGATGGATGGTTCACATGGAAGGCCCCACACATGATGTACAATCCACATCAAATTAGATGAGTCCAGATGGTGGACAGTCCGCATCAAAGGTGGTTATAACGTGATAGACGAAAGTCCACATCGAAGGTAAGCCTCATGCAATGGACGGTCGACAACGAAGGTAGGCCATGATGGATGATGGTTCAATCACAAGGTGGGCCCCACATAATGGATGGTCCACATCAAAGGTGGGTCCTACATGATGGACAATTCATATAATGATGCATTATGTTTCATTATTTTATAACTAATTTTTTTTTTTCCTAACATTGACATCCCAACAATATAATTAAAAACATGTAAAACATACATTATTATCCAAACAACATTTCTATGTAAAATCAAATCAAGTTTCAAAATTTACTTGTGAAAGAACTAGGCTTCAAAAAATCTACTTCCAAGAGTGGCTACCAAACAGTGCCTAAGCAATTCCATCAAACTAGGATAAATGGAGCCATGTTTCAGTAATCCAGACCATTGCTCTGTTGTGTTCCACTATAGATGGACTATGCCTCCAAAATCTCCTTGATAGGATAGTCATAAGCTTTTAATTTGCAGCCTCTAGATGAACAGTTAAAGAAACGATGTCTACTTTCAATGAAAGTTCCTGATATTGGTTGTTGGGTTCAAATCCTTTCGCATTTTTTTTTTTCCGGCCACTCTTCTTAAAAAGCCTCAATTGCCAAATTGAGCTGCAACTTAGGTTGGGGTTGACCCAAACCCGACTTGGGTCAGGTTTTTAGGGCCCTCGGGTGATGTCAGGATTGGAAAACTCCCACGCAATTTGAAGTTGGGTTGGGCTTAAGTTGGGCATACTCAGGTTAGGTTGGGAAATAATCACATGCATTTGGGTTGTGTTACGGGATTGAATGGGGAGAAATTGAGGTTAGCCTATCTAGTTAAACTTAGGTCGGATCAGCTTGCAGGTCAGGCTGAGTTATGCACCCTTACTTGAGCCTATCCGAGTTGGGAGCATATTAGGTAGGGCCAAAAGTTGGGCGGGTTCAACCTAACCAATCTATATCCGACTTGACATTGGGTTGGGCTTGGGCAGGAAGTATCGAACTTGATCTCGAGCTTGGGCTATGTAAACACCAACCCGATAAAGCTTGGGTCGGGCTTGGGTTGAGGTCTCGGGTCGCCTGACCCAACCTAAACCGAATTTATATACAAGTTACTTATAATTTTATTATACTTTAATTAAGTAAACTTATTAATTTATATTACTTTAGTAAGTAAACTTATAATGTTTGAAATTTGATATGCTTAAATGTGATATGACTATGTATTGAAATATACCATATTAATGCAATAATGAAAATATTAGTATGTATCGACCCGGTCAACCCGACCAAGCCCGCTTGGGTTGGACTTGGGTTGAGAATTCCTATCTCGAGGCTGGGTTGAATTAGGTTTGAGGTATAGGAGCCTTGGGTTGGGTTAGGGTTGAGCACCAACCCTACCCAACCTATTAAGTGAGATTCCAGCTTCACATAAGACAATGTGGCCCTTACATTAGGGCCCACCTTTGATGTGTGTATTCTGTATTCACTCGTCCATCCATTTTTTCATATCATTTTAAGGCATGATCCAAAAAATGAAGGTCCAATTATCATGTGGACCATATACTCTAGGAACAGTGGTGATTGAACACTTTACCATTAGAAACTTCTTAGGGCTCACCTTAATGTTTCCCTAATGTTTATTTGCCATCCAATCCGTTAAATAAGGTCACATAAGCTTGGATGAAGGGGAAAAAAAAATATCGGCTTAATCCAAAACTTTTGTGGCCCATTAATGGTCAATCGTCATTGTTTCCTATGATATGGTCTACCTGATAATTGAGTTTGCTTCATTTTTTAGATAATGCCCTAAAATGATCTGAAAAAACAGATGGACGGGGTGGATATGGAATACACACATCAAGGTGGGCTACACCATCTTGGGTGAGTCTAGAATCTCACCTGATCCACTCCCATCCGTGCTGCACACCTGTTACAGAACCATAGGCCCGCTTGTATCGTGTGCAATGTGGGCCACGTATTATGGTGGTTGGCACGTTAGATTCCTAATATTAGAAAACGATTGAGATAAGCATTTGTATTTGTGGAGGATTTTAATCATGCCCATATCTCCAAAACAGGCGTCCACATCATCAATGAACATCACTTATTTACATATACATAGAATCTTTTTTTCTATGGACGACAATTAGAATGTCAGACCCCTTCTGAGAGATCCTAAGCTGTCAATCTCTAATTTTTTATTCGGATTAACGATTAGAATGGAAAGAAAAAACACAACAAATGAAATCAGTTCGATTAAAAAAAGGGGTGCTCTCCACCGTACAATCATGTTACCATGGTAACAGACAGAAGTGGGTCTCACATGATGTAATCAGAACATCCAACCCGTCCATCAGATGACTAACCTCAAGTTACCTTGCGGAACAAAAAATTAGCCAGATTCAAAACTCAGGTAGGCCACACCACATGGAACAAGTTTAGAATTAAGGTCTAACATAGATTTGAATAGAGGGTCCACCATACAGTGTATATGCAATCCAAGGCATTCATTCCCTTCATCTGGACTGGATTAACGGTCAAGGGAAACCTCAGGCTGTTTTGCAACTCAGTCACACCCCGGTGCAAATCAAGGGTGGGCATTCCCTCTCATTTTTTTCCTTGTGTGTGTGTGTGTGTTCAATTTTCATGTTTTCATCCACTTGCATCCCCTGATTGGAAGGCCGTGATATTCCATTTCGCTTGATTTTTGGGTTATGCAACATCCATGTTAAGGACTGCATAATCAACGGTCGTGATCACTGTGACCACGTGTCAGGCCTACGGTGGTCATGACCTTCTAGTGTCCACTTCATGGAGGAAGCGGATAAGGTGTTACCCGGGTAACACTTACCGTGGGGCCCACCTTGATGATGTGTTGTATATCCACTCTGTCCATCTGTTTTTCCATCCAATTTTAGGACGTGGTCTCAAACATTAAGCAGATCCAAATCTCAGGTGGACCACTCCACAGGAAACAGTGGTGATTGAATACCTGCCGTTAAAAGCTTCCCAGGGCCCACCATGAAAAGATCCGTAATGTTTATTTTCCATCCAACCCGTTAATAAGCTCAACCAGACCTGGATGAATGAAAAATTCAAATATTATCTTTAATCCCAAACTTTTGTTGCCTACAGAAAGCTTTTAATGGTCATTCATCACCTTTTCTAGTGGTGTGGTCCACCGGAGATTTGGATCTTCTTACGTTTTGGAATAACATCCTAAAATGAGCTAAAACAACCGATTGGTGGCATGGATATACAACACATTCATCAAGGTGGGCCCCACACAGTAAGGATAACACCCACCAAGAGGTTACCTGGGTTACACCTAATACAGTCCCCATGGTAGTCCATGAAGTACGTATTTCAGTAGAGCACTACTAATATTTAAAATGTCAGCTCTTAATTCTCATCAAGCTATGCATGCAACATGAAAATATAATGATGATTTGTATGAAAATTTCACTAAATAAAATAAAAGCATAGATAATTATATATAGTTAGATTTAAATGACTATATGGTTTTGTTATTTACCCTTGATAAGAGGCAAATCAAGGACTGCATTTGGTTTCTTCCCACAGAATCACCAACAAAAGCCAATGACTTCCCTCTAAGAAGCTCCAAGAATTTCACTGGGTCGAATACCGGCAACTCGCACCCGTCCGGCTTCCACTTCCACTTCATGAAATCACTATCCGGCCGCCCATACTTCATGCAATTTTGATGTTCATGGATGGCCCAACAAGTCGTGTTCGTGTAGTAAGGCGCATCAGGATTCGGGACCCATTCCCCACTGAAAATATCACATTTCTTATCTAACCTCACATTCATAATTTCATCACCATCGTCATGGAAAGAAGAAGCTGATGAAGATGAAGGAGAAAACCACTTCCATAGAAATGAAGGGCTAATAAAAGGGTAACAAAGAGGAGTGATTGCAAAAATCATTAAGATTAGGGTTACTAGTAGAGCTATCATAGGGATGTTTTGGAGATGGGTGGTCTTCTTTCCCAAAGGAAGCTCCATTGCATGATGCTTCATGAAAAAAGTACTAAGGGAAGTGGAGGGAGGAAGGTGATGAGAAAGCTAAGTGCATGAAGAATGAGGAGATGGGTTCTTTTTATATATGTTAGTACAAGTAGGATGACCTAAGACGGAGGTGGTGGTTGAATTTTAATACATGTCCTTGTTTGTAGAATTTTGCTGAAGCAATCCTGATTTCCTAAAGGGAAAAAAGCCTTTGCTACTCTGATAGAGTGTGATGGATGATACACAGGTCTTAGAAATTGTGTACTTAGCATGCAAGTTAAACTGTCCAAATTGTGGGTCCCAATTTAGATGCATAACCAACGAAAACTTAGGCTTTGATTACCCAGGTATCAGATTAGTGGACGTTTGTTAGACAGTAAATAACGAAAAATATCCAATGGTCCTATTTCAACAAAAAAGTATCCATAAATCAGAGGCTAGGATTGCTCAACGGATCTGATTATGAGACTGACTTAGGGACAGTGTTGTCGACAACTTAGCAGTTTAATTTGATTTAATGTATGTCATGTGTACAATTTCTGAGTGCCTGCATATGAAGCATCGTACTATGGCAGAGTATCAATTCTCCCGTCATGAAAAAAAGTGTCAAGTCTACCCTTTGAAAAGAACTGATGACCCAACCCTCAGATTCCAAAGAATGTATGATTGGCGTAAGGCCGCTTGGGTGCCATTAAAAAATGCATTAAATCTATTAAAATGAGAGCTTAACCGATTTCTCTCTCTCTCTGTCTCTATCTCTCCACCGTCTGCAGATGGCCCATCAGACCACTCCATGGGTACGTAAGGTAATTCAGGCCACCGACAATGGCGGCTACTATTGAGATGTTGTTGACACCCTTTCTAACAGATAGCAGAATCATTAGGAGGGAGACACAATCAAAGGTGGGCCTCTCATGATGGATGATCCAAATCACTTTTTACCATGTCTGTTATTTTATAGAAATGATCGTATGGTTAGGATTATTAGATTGAAGTGACTTTCAAGAGGGGGTTTGGAGCCTTGCCTCATTGGTAGACTCTGCGGAGTTTCAACAGGGGTCTTGGTTTCGAAACCCATCAGCGTGAAAGTCCACGCTGCTAACAGCACCAGTGGGTGCGTTGCATGACTGACCAAAAAAAAATAGTGACTTTCAAGAGGGAATGGAAATTGAAGTTGGGCCTCCAGCCGATGAGGTTCTATTATTAAATTTGTATCTTCCATTTCTTATACATTGATAAGATGGTTAGGATCATGATGAAGACTACATCTGGGCCACACCCATCAATGTTGATCTTGACTGTTGATCTTCGACTCCCATTTCTTTTCCATTGATCAAAGTGATTTCTTAAGAAGGATAGGAAATCAAAGTTGAGGCCCACTTAAGATGGTTGGTATAGATTCCCAATAATACCTTTATTATAATCCATATGATCTGTTCATGTCCATTACTAGATGGTTATGAAGTGACCTCTAACATGATTGGCAATAAGGTGGAACCAAAATGAGGAATAATTCAAATAAATGATTAGATATTCCCTACTATATATAATAACTTATCACAAGAAATATTTACAATACATTAACTATCCATAATAAGATGGTTTGATCATCATATCAAAGTAAAACTTTTAAGAGGTATTATCAATTAAAGATAATTCAAATGTGACCATTTTCTTTCTAACCATTCATTGATGGCCACTAATTATATCATTAAGACATGCATGCAATCAGTTTGATTCCAGATACCATAGCTCAATGTTGAAACGAGGCTATCTCCACTCAGTCTACTACCTTATCTAACCATATATGTAGGTAGGGCTGCACATCGATTCGATCAATTCGATTTTTGGATGAAATTGAAATTGAATTGATTTTAAATTTTCAAAATTGAAATTGAAATTGAATTGATTTTAATTTTGAAATTTTGAATTGAAATTGAATTGACCCAATTTTTTTGGAATTGAATTGAGATTGAATTGATGAATTTTTCGATTCAATTCGATTCAATTTTTCACACATTGTAGTTTGAAAACTTATAGGTTTTGTAGGTTTGGATTTTATAGTACCTCAAATAGTAATATTAGTAGAAATACTTCTGAAAACATAGCATAATAACTAGTCCATACATGGAAATTAGAAAGATTGTATTGATCCAAAGCTTTTAAGTCCCGAAAAAAATGTTTTTAATGGTTATTCATCACTCTTTCTCTTGGTATGATCCATCAGAGATTTGATCTTCTTATAATTTTGGATCATGTCCTAAAATGAGACGTAAAATTAGGTGGACGTAATGGATATACAAAAAATACATCACAGTAGGCCCCACACGATAGGGGTAACACTCACTAAGTTGTTACCAACGTAACACTTAATTCACTCCTGGGCGAACTTCAAATTGCGTACTAATACGCTTTTGTCATATTGAGTAAACTTAGTCGGGCCTACTTTGAATGCATTTGGTTTACCACACCGTCCATTCATTTTGCCTACTCATTTTAGCCGTTGAGCCCAAAATTGAAGCATATCCGAAACTTGGGTGGACCATGCCACATGAAACAGTAGGAATAATGATTTCCACCGTTGAAACCTTCCTAGGGCCCACAGTGACATTTATTTGTCATCTAACTTGTCGTAAGATCAGGTAGACATGTATGAATGAAAAACACAAATATCAGCTTGATTCAAAACTTTCGCGGCCTACAATAATTTTTCAATGGTAGAGGTTCAATTCACACTATTGCCTATAGTGTGTGCCACTTGAGCTTTTTATACGCTTTCATTTTTGGGCTCGAGCCATAAATTTATCTTTTAAAGTGGATGAATGGAGTGGATAAAATGAATAAATCATCGTGGGCCCCACAGAGTTTACTCGGTACGCCAAGCGCATTGAGTTACAAAGTACGCAATATGATTCGTCTTGGACTCTTGGGTGGGCGCGAATATGCAAAAGGGTGGTTTCAAAGCTCTGTGGGCCCCACCATGGTGTATGCTTTTTGATCTAGGCCCTCCATCTATTTTCTATCTGATTCTAAGACATTATCCCAAAAATAAGACATCCAAATCTCAAGTGGACCACACCACAAAAAAATAGTTGGGGATTGACACTTATTGTTGAAAACTTTTTGGGGCCTTAGAAGTTTGGTTTCAAGCTAATATTTGTTTTTTCCCTTCCTCAAGGTCTATGTGACCTTGTTAACAGGTTGGATGGAAAATAAACATTACAATGGGCCCTAGGAAAAATTTAATGGTGGATGTTCAATCCTCATTGTTTTGTTGTGGTGTATTAATCTGAGATATATATTTTTTTAATTTTTGGAATTTTTTTCTTAAATTCAGATGTAAAAATGAATGGACAACATAATTAAAACATACTATCATGTATCTATTTCATCCATACTGTCCATATATATATATATATATATATATATATATATATATATATATATATATATATATATATATCAATTCAATTTGATACAGATCAATTCGATTTTCGATTTGATTCAGTCGATCAGAACTGAAAATTGAAATTGAATTTAAAGAAAAAAACTGAATTGAATTGATCTTGGAGAACAATTCGATTCGATTCAATTTGTTCGATTCAATTCAATCGATAAATGGATCATAAATTGAATTGTGTGCAGCCCTATATGCAGGCCACTGATCGGCGGGTCAGGACCTTCTAATCAAGAGTTTTACTAGCATCCTCCATCATTGTCCTATTGTATTAATGTTTTGAATCACCTGATCAGCATGGACACCTCTTGCACAACTAGCAAGCCCATGAAGGTAAAAAAGGTATGCATATCCATATATAAGCACACGTGTTACCGTGGACTCCACACTTTAAAACTGGCCTGTAATCAGGCCAGCTATTAGAGACTACGGAGGCCCGGCCACAATACTATTATGTCCAACCTCACAAGTATGCCATTGTAAATATTGAACTTTTCAAAACTCGAATATGGAAGCCATGAAAATCTAATTAATATGTGTGGAAACACATATAATCTACGCTATACACCATCACCTGATAGCTTACAATCTATCCTTCTTAACCATCTGATCTTGAGCTATGACAACTCATAGCATACTTGTAAAGTTGTTGATCAATCCACATTTGATTGACCCTTGATTTCTTAAAGTATCTTTATGTCACATTGATGTTCAACCCATGATATAAATTATTACGTTAAGACATGTCATATCACTACCTAAACACTTCAAATCAATCAAATTATAAAGATGAACCAACCCTCAAATTTTGTCTTGAACCGATGTATACAATCCTTCAACATAAACCATGGATTTAAACAATTCATACAATCGTACCTCAAGATCAGCCCTGTGTGCTAGATCATACATTGATCCAACTATTGCAAATACTTATTCTAGATAATTAAAGCTATCCAACCGTTGATTTTCGATCTAGAACATCACATCTTATGACATAGAAATTGGATGTGATTTAGGCCACTTATATATACCCAATCATCTATGAATCAGAACTTTAGATTGTGATCCTGATATATAAATAAACATTCTATATTGTTGAAATCAAATTCTAATGGGTAGAATCATTCATAATTTATCACAAGTGTAAGTGTTCATACATAATATTGCACCTTAAACTAACCTATTTTTAGGAAGCCTATCGTGATGAAATCTCACAAAATGCTTAGTTAATTTAATTAATTTCGCACATCTTCAATTTCAAGACCTAACTCACAAGATCCACTATTTATCGAAATTCACATCATATCACTTAGACGACACATCAGAAAACCAAATGAATACCATCTTTATGACCTACGGATAATTCCAAACAAATCTATCGGTATTATAATTCACACCAGGACACATATTTATGAATTCCGAAGCCCACCAATCACCTAGAAGGAATCTTATTGATCCTGTAGTTTCTAACTCCAAGAAGTACATGGTAGTTACGTTAACACCCTACATTATACACATTTACTTAGTAAGATCACAATTTGACAATTGATCAGAGAAGTTACTTATACGTCTACTCCTCAACACCTTGAGGAATCCTGTAGGCAATCGATTTTCAAAATTTAAGACAATCCGACTGATGTATTTCACGGTTTACGATTGAACTTTAACATCAACTATAGTAAGCGAATAAGATCGATTTATAACGATTGGATTATTCATTAAAGAAACTAATTGCTCATATACACGTTAATACCCCTAAAAACTTTGGGAATCTCCTGATCTGTAAATCTTATGAACGACCATATGTTTCTTTTAAAACCAACCATTATCCCTAACCGAACTTGGATAATCTTTAGGAACTATCTTTCGACAATGTGAATCGTGTGCTTGATAGACCACCAAGGGCCATGATTCATAGCCAGTTATCACAGACTGATCTTACGAGTGAAAATAATCCCGAGATGTACAACACATGGGCGTGCGCGTACATGAACTATAAATAGAAAAAATCTTCCTCTAATAAGCGATATTCTCTCCTCCATCTTGAAAGTCAGGTGGGTCATACCATTCAAAACCATGCTTAAAACTTTGAAAAACACTTGGTGGGGCCCACCTGAGTTTTGGAATGGCTTAAAATTTGGTATGACCCCTCATCCAAGTTTGACACACATAATGAATGGGCAGGATGTCTAAACCACATATCACTGGGAACTATATACAATCAGGAAGGTTTTAATAGACGGGCATCCATTCTCAACTGTTGTCTATAGTATGGCCCACCTAAGTCATGGATTAGCTTGATTATTAGGCCGATGGCTCCCCATGAAAGGGTGCATCTGATTGATGGGATGGGTGTCCCTCACACATCGCGATAGGGGCCCACAAAGCTCGACCTCATGGGAAACTTCCGAGATGTGTGAATATGTATTAATAAGTTCATGATTTGTGCCATTTCCACTAATTAAAAATGAGTAAATTAAGTAATTAAGATAACCCAAACATATTAATTACATAATATTTTTTTCCTAATTCATGAATATAGTGTCTAAATCTGTAGTTTACTTTGGTATGCAAGAAGTCACAATTTTTCATGCTTTGTGGGTTAATTCCATAGTATTTTCTTGAAAGTTTGAGGGATCATTTGGTATGATCTACTCTAATTCAATAAGAGCTTTTTCAACAAAAGCTACTCCAATAAGCTCTTTTTGTTAGCTCTTGTTTTAAATAAGCTTATTTGGTAAAATCACATTTTCAAGTTAAAAAAATGTCTTATTTGAAATAAGCACGTTTAGTAAAACTATCAAATGATTAAGAGCTTTTTTTTAAGGATAATTGACGTCTTTTTTTAATATTACAACTGTTATGGGTAAATTCAGGCTGAACTCAAAACATGGAAAGCTTTCCATTGGGGTTCATCTTCTACACTAGTATGGTCATGGACCAACTATTTAGGAGAGGAAGTTAAGTCCGCCTCAGCCCACTTGGGGTCGACATTCGGACTTTTCAGCCTCAGCCCACTCGGGCTCGACATTCGGCCTTCTCGGCCTCAGTCCATTCGGGCTCGACATTCGGCCTTCTCGACCTCAGCCCACTCGGGCTCAGCATATGGCCTTCTCAGGCCTCGGCCCACTCGGACTCAGCATTCGGCCCTCTCAACCTCGGCCCACTTCGGCTCAACATTTGCCCTCAGCTTGGCAAGAGGCCTGGCCTCATCCGCCTTAGTTTATCCCTCTTGATAAGATAAGGATAAGGCTTATCCCACTGATCCAGATAGGATAAAGATAAGGCTTATCCCAGTTGATCTAGATAAGATAAGGATTATCCCAACAAATTTGGAATCCACTTAAATCTCTTCAATAATTATCTTATAAAGGGGCCCTCCGCACTCTCTCCAGGTATGCAATCCACTACCATTAAACCTCCAACAACTTTTCCTTTCAGTATCCGTACTGACTTTGCCATCGGAGGGCCGTAAGCCGGGCCAACCGGCGGCGGTCCTTACCTTTCTTGGTGATTGCAGGTTCCCAATCTATGCCATTAATCTTCGAGTGGAGGTCAGACGACGAAGAATCAAAGTTGGTCCCTGACCAACATCTATTAGCCAATTTTTGGCGTTAACAGATTGGCGCCGTCTGTGGGAACGACTAGATCGTTCTCATTTACCTCTTACTTCGTCGTTCAGTAATCTATTCCATTCCACCTCAATTGAAGAACATATTTGATCTTTTTTCGTCATTCAATCGTTCTTCACCTCATCAATGGAGCGGCTCTGCCATCATTTTCAGTCCCTCACATGTGTCTCAACTGTGCAACAGAGCTCCAACGTCTAGTGGCTCAACATGTACGTTCAATAGTCTACTTACGTGGATGTCCTTCATCTTCAATATCCCGTCAGAGAAGTGGACTCCACAACATCTCCAGCCCATCCATCCCACCTTCCTTGCACATGTGCAGCAGCCTCAAGTAAGTCCAGCCGCTGGATGTCCACCATGCTCTTGTGCAACCAGCGCTGTCCAAAGGCAACCGTCCATCACATGTGAACTAGCAAACGTGCATCTAGTAATGAAGGGACTCCCATGTAACGTCAACCAACGAAAACATCCTCCTTAAAATCAAGAATCTCAAGATGCTCCGTCTCAGCTGCACCAATATCTCGGGATCAATCCCCGCCTCGCTGGTAAGCCTCCTCAAGATTATTCTTTCCATCTCCGACACACAACCGATCGTGCGGCCCAGATAAGAGCACTACTCTCCATTGCGCTGCATATGCGGATCTATTGAGGCGCTGACCGTAATTTGATTGATGCTGATGGCCATCTCTCCAAACTGATCGTCCATCTTAGCAAGGCCTACTTCCTGATCCATACCATATCATCCATCGATTTTAGAAACTTGACAGATCCTGTCCGTTGAAGTTTTCTGTATGGCAACTGTTGACGTGGCCCACCTGATTATTAAATCTTCTTTAATTTTTGTCTCATGCCATCATGACTCGGCCAAATCAGATGAACGACTTGGATTCTGCTCGCACCATCTCCATGGACCCCAAACAGCTTCCGCAGGCGACCATGTCATACGACCTTCCCATTCAACTGTCATATGGAAGTCATCTTCGCCGTCCAATTCAATCATTCTCCCACGTACAAAGCTCAAGTGGATCCCACACTTGCAAAGCTCAAGTGGATCCATGCACAAGAGGATCCATCTTCTGCGTGCAACCATCTCACCATCATGCCCGAGCACAAACAACAGGCTAGTAGCTTGCGATCTCTGTCCAGTTCTTAGACATCCAACTAGGTCATCCATAACAACCATCAAAGGGCCAGCCTTAAGCTCCCTCTCAACGGACTGCATCTGACGTGCAATGGACCCCACCATTTCAGCATTCCAGCTGTCCTTCGCTGTCCATTCAACATGGTTGAGACATTCAAGACAGTCATGGTAGGGTGACCTTCAGCTCTAGCGTGCAAACGGTTCAGATAATGCAGCCATCCAACCGGTAGGCCCTTCAAACCATCCGTCGTCCAGCAATGGACGACTGTCCATTCCATACATTTCATGACTAGTTGATGAACGACTATCTCCATCCACACATGCATCTCCACCATATTAGCGTCCGTCACATAAACGGTTGGCATCATCCATCCACACCACCATCTAATTGATGGAGGTTCCATCTTAACCAGCCAGTTATGTCCATCCTTCCCGCTTCTCGCTGTTGCCATATTTCCCTCGTGCAAATCTGATGAACGACTTGGATTCCTCTTCAGAAGCCCCCGTTCGTCAATTATATCCTAAAGAAACTGCCTTCCTATGTTTTGGCGCAATGGCAAAGCCGCGCACGATTCTTGTTTTGAGAATTAGTTTAGAATCATCCTCCTGGAATCTCGACCATTAGAAATCTCAGATATAACGGGCTCTTATGCTCCAGCATAAAAAATCTCCATTCCTCCAGCATGATTTTGTTAGCCAACCATGCCCGATCGCCCAAGAGAACAACTGTAAGATCGACGGATCTCTCGCGTACCTGCGGGCAACATCTTCAAAGGACTCTCAGTGACTATTCAAAAAACCCTGATCTTTCATGCCTAGATCCAACGGATGAGAAGCCGCCATATGTTTACAGGTTTAGGACCTCCATCTGATGTGATCACAGCTAGTTGATCCACCGTCCATCCGTCCAAATGCAACTGTGGTGGACCTCACATTCATATCACATCAGCATGCAAGGCCAGAAATTAAAAGAAGTAATGGAGATCTCCTCCATCAACATCAAGCGGTTGATCATCCAACATCAACCATCCACCGTCACATAGCCCGTACAACAGTTGGAGATCAATCTCCACCATCCATGTCACACGTGATCTCTATCTCCATCTAACATCCACATGGTTGGACATCCAAGAGGAGCACACAGGAAGTCGACAAATGAATGATCGTGATCATCAGTCCGTGTGATCAGCAAAGGGCATCTACATCTCAAACGTCCAGCCATATAAAACAACCTCCATTCTTCTTCCATCCTCCATCCATGGAGGGTCATCAAAGATCAGCAAACATGATCACGTGCTGTCACGAGCTAGCCATCATTTCCAATCCAGCTATCCATCAACGGCCAACAGTCATCAATGTGGACTCCACGCCAATGACCAGCACTTACGTCAAACCACAATGTGGAAATCATTTGCAACTACTCTCCACTCCAACATATGTTCCAGTGGATTCCAGCCACAGAGGACCTTCATTCGTCTCAACCATCGGCCTCATCTAGGAGGCCTCATCCTCAAGGCAAGTACAATTGTGGACCGTGCATCTGGTATAAGCAAAGTACAGGCTTTGGCGCTCGGCCGCCTTGGCTCAGGAGCAGGCCTCGGCCTAAACAGTCGGCCTAGAAACTCGACTAGGCTGTCGACATTCACCTCGGCTTGGCAACAGGACTCCGCCTTGTTGGCCTAGTCACTTGGCTCGGCCTATTCGGCCTCATCTACAAGCATTAGCACTTAGACGCCTCGGCTCAGTGACAATCATCTACTAAGACCACATCCATTGGCTTTAGCATTGTCTGTGGGTGCTCACCCCGAGTTCTCATCCCATGGTAGGACCGCTCCTCCAAGAAACATGGCAAATCTTCAGAGCAGCAAGACTGACCACGACGGGATCAATCGCCTTGACGGCCAAACCGATAGGCGCTCAAAAGAAGCTGTCAAATGGTGAAAAACTACTAATTTCATCAAGCATGTGCAAGGATCCAATACTCTACATCATCAGCTCGGCCCTTATTCTTTAAGAATATGAGGCTCATATGAAGTGCCCTGACGCTTCCTCTGACAAATTTTGTCTCTGTGACAAAAGATTTAATTTGGATCTGATAACTCATTCGGCAGTGCCGGTTGCCCGGCATAGCCTCCGGGCCACTTAACCTCTGGGCACCATCGCCTCCGGGCAACATCGCCTCCGGGCCATTGTAATTAAGCTCAGCCTACTCAGACACTTCAATAATAACCTCTTCAAAGTTCCGTGCTCAGACTTTCTAACCACGAAACTTGGGGGGGCTTCTGTTATGGGTAAATTTGGGCTGAACTCAAAACATGAAAAGCTTTTCAGTGGGGTTCATCTTCTACACCAAGTATGGTCACGGACCGACTATTTAGGAGAGAAAGCTAAGTCAGCCTCAGCCCACTCGGGCTCGACATTCGGCCTTCTTGGCCTCAGCCCACTCGGGCTCGACATTCGGCCATCTTTGCCTCAGCCCACTCGGGCTCAGCATACGGCCTTCTCAGGCCTCGGCCCACTCGGGCTCAGCATTCGGCCCTCTCAACCTCGGCCCACTTCGGCTCAACATTTGGACCTCAGCTTGGTAAGAGGCCCGGCCTTATCTACCTTGGTTTATCCCTCTTGATAAGATAAGGATAAGGCTTATCCCACTGATCCAGATAGGATAAAGATAAGGCTTATCCTACTGATCTAGATAAGATAAGGATTATCCCAACAAATTTGGAATCCACTTAAATCTCTTCAATAATTATCTTATAAAGGGGCCATCCGCACTCTCTCCAGGTATGCAATCCACTGCCATTAAACCTCCAACAACCTTTCCTTTCAGTATCCGTACTGACTTTGCCATCGGAGGGCCGTAAGCCGGGCCGACCGACGGCGGTCCTAACCTTTCTTGGTGATTGCAGGTTCCCAATCTACACCATTCATCTCTGAGTGGAGGTCAGATGACGAAGAATCAAACTTGATCCCTGACCAACATCTGTTAGCCAATTTTTGGCATTAACAACAACAATTCTATTATAAGCGCAATCCAATGATTGTTTTAATGGATCTTATCATAGATGAACATGCCCCGAATGACAAAAGAATGGATGACTACAATCTTCATATTTTAAGACATTTGGGTCATCCATTATGTCGTACATTAGATGTAGATTATTAACCATCATATGAAGCCCACCTTTGATGTGGATCATTTATTGTGTGGGCCTCACCTTCAATATAGGCTGTTTATCATGCGGACCTACCTTTGTGAAATTGCGAGGGTAGTCAAACATAACACCAACACGTTATGCATTGTGGAAGCTTGACAGAACTTAAAATTACTACAAAGTCCCACAGGGGAGTGAAAAAGACCACTAAAAATATATTCTTAATTAAAATATTTACCAATTAAACTTAATTAAGCAATTAACACTTAGGCTTCCAAGCCAAGTGGGTCCAATCAGAAGTTGTGTGTTTTACTAATAAAGTGTCTATCATATAATCAATTCATGTATACATATAAATTTAATACGTTCATTCACAAGCATAATAAAATGCATCTGCATAAGTTAATCACAAATACAATGATGTATAATGGTTTAGTTTCCTTACTCCACTCTCAGCTGGCGTACTCTTCCATCAAGTGTATCGGATTTCACTATCTAGGAGTTTCAATAGGTTCTTCTGAACCTTTACATATGGTTTTTAATAAGTTCACCAAAAACCTCAGTACTATAGAAGAACCTGCTCCCTTGGAGACTTAGCTGGTTTTCTATTGGCTAACCAATAACTACTATGTATATATACACTCCCATAAGAGGCATTCACAAGGACTTGGTTTAGGTCATACACAAGAACCTAATAACTTTGGATCATAAACTCTTACACTCAATCCTACATAAGGAAGAAATGTAAAATGGACTATACAAATGATAATTTACTTGTCGGATTGAGCCCCGCTGATGCACCTTGCTTGAGTCACTTCTTCATGCTCTACCATGCTTGAATAAACTCCTTGATGCTCCCCCAATCATTGATATCAAATGGTTCAGTTCTATGATCAAACACCTTACTTAATGCTCCATTGAGGTGACCAAGGTGATGGGAGTTGGTTGAATCTCTATTCTAAGGATGTGAGTGAGGTCCAAGGTAGAGGATTCACTTAGATGTGTCTTCTAGAGTATTTAGACCAGGATTCACCTATTGGATTTGGTGTTTAATCTATAGAGAAAGGTAGAGATCAAGTTTATCTTCAACATGAGCTTTGAATGCTCTTACTTACGATAAATCGTAAGAAAAATGAATTAGATCTCATTGGATTAGAGCCCCTATGAATATAGAGTTGTGGTGGCTTTTAATGCACTAAAAACTTATTATCTTGCCTAAGAACTGAATAATCATTTTATAAAAAAAAGTGATCCAACATCTATAAAATGCTAGTTAACAGCTTTGTCGATAGGATCGAACTTCCCTACACTAAGATCAAATGATTGATTGATGGAATCGAAGAACTGTCTAGAGAATTTAAACGGTTGTTGGACAGGGAGTTCGATGACATCGAACTAATCTTTGATGTGATTAAAGAATTGTCTAGAGAGTTTAGGAAATTGCTGGACATATGATTGATGACATCGACTAGGGTCTTCGATGAGATCGAACTCTTATCAACGGACCTTCGATGGGATCAAAGTCCACTCGAAAACTGTTGTTTTGTTCACAGCAACTTGGCACCTCTTATTAGCTTAGCTTATCATATTTCAATTATGATTGTAAGGCTATAGGATGATCAAATAAATGTTTTCCTATATGTGAATGGATCATCAAGAGGCTAGGTTGTTTTGGGTTTAAGGTTAGAATCATCAAGGCACCTCTAATTTACCTATTTCTTCACTCCTTAATGCTTTTTATCTTCATGTGTTTTCGGTCTTCAACTTTCAAGGGCTCAATTGACTCATTGACACATAGACCTATGTGATTGACAAATAGGTGCACAAATCAATGCACTAACACTTTAATGTCAACCAACCATAATGTGGGCCCACCTTCAATGACCATCATCCATCAATGTGTCCCACCTTTGATGTGGATTGCCTATCAAATGGGACCCACTTGATGTGCATGTTCCGTCATGCTGGGCCACACTTTGATGCAGATCATCTATCATGTGGGCCCCACTTTTGATGTGAACTGTTCATTACGTGGGCCCACCTTGATGTGGGGCCCCACATTCAATATGAGTCGTTCATCATGAGGGGCCCACCTTTGATGTCCACCATCCCTCATGTGGGTACCGCCTTTTTTGTGGACCATCTATCATATGGAGCCCACTGGATGTGGATAGTCCATCATGTGGGACCCACCTTTGATGTCCACCATCCATCATGTAGGTCCCACCTTTTCTGTGGACTGTCCATCATGTGGGGCCAAACCTTCAATATGGGTCATTCATCATGTGGGCCCACCTTTAATGTCAACCTTCCATCATGTGGTCCCACATTTAATATCCACCATCCATTATGTGGGTCCCACCTTTGATGTGGACCATCCATCAAGTAGGGCCTACTTGATAGATTGTCTATCATGTGGGGCCACACTTTGGTGCAGACCATTCATCATGTGGGGCTCACCTTAGATGTGACCATGCATTATGTGGGTCCATCTTTGATGTGGACCATTTATCATTGGGCGCGCACCTTAATATGGGTTGTTCATCATGTGGGCCTACCTCAAAGAAATTGTAAAGAGAAGATAAGAGGCTAAGATGGAAATTACTTGAAAAGTTCAAGGACAAACTTGTCAAAAAATTAGTCCAAAATAACTACCCGCTTAAGCCAAATAAGCTCCATTTCTAAAAGTAACCCCTATTCAACTTATAAAATTGGAACTTATTTACTAATTTTCAAATAAGTACTTTGATTAGACTTTTACCAAACAAACTAAAAGTTTATTTTTTTAGAAATAAGTAAGTACATTCATTAGACTTCTACCAAATAAACTAAAAGTTTATTTTTGTAGAAATAAGCCAATATACTCTTATTTGTAAAGATGCCAAACTTTGAGAAGAATTTTGCTACACCTACGATTGCATACACTATATACGTGTCAATCTCAACTAGATCTAGAGGGGTATAGAATGTGGAGAGTGTGAGTCTCTCTCATCTCCACTCTCTTCTAAGAATCTCGCTAGAACGGTAAGAGATCGGATGCAGATTTTGTGCTAAAGCTTTCTTGCGCTTGGAACTTAAGTGGGGCCACAACTGATGTTTGTGAGAAATCCACCTCGTCCATCCTTTTTGTGAGCTCATTTTAGGACGTGAGATAAAAAAATGAGCCGCATCCAAGAATCAAGTGGGCCGCACTAAACAAGTGGGTAAGGAAGGAAGCGGATTACATAGTTAGTAGGAGAGATGAAAGAGAGAGAAAATGGCACATGGACGCTGATTTCTTACAAAAGCCTTTAGCATGCTCTGGGAACTTGGTAAGGCTCACCGTGATGTCTTTGAGAAATCCACCCTATCTATCTATTTTGTGAGCTCATTTTAGGACGTGCAATAAAAAATGAGCCGGATCCAAGACTCAACTGGGCCAAAAACGCGAGCATTGAATGTCTACAGTTGAAATATTCATGGGGCCACAAAAGTTTTGACATTATGAATGGTATGGATGGCATATAAGCATCACTGTGGACCTAGGAATGTTTCAACGGTAGTAATTTTCCTACCCACATTTCCCTTTAATGCGGCCCACTTGATTCTTGGACGCGTACAAAGTAAACTCTGATGAGCCCACTATGAATGTATATGGTTTATCCATGCTGTCCATCCATTTCTCCTGATCATTTTAGGGGTTGAACACAAACTTAAAACATATCCAAAGCTCAAGTGGACTATACCATGGAAAAATGCGGGAATGATGATTTTCACCTTTGAAACCTTTCTAGGGTCCACATTGATGTTAATTTGTCATCCAACTTGTTCATAAGATCACACAGACATGGATGAAGGTAAAAAACAAATATAAGCTTGATAAAAAACTTCTGTGGCCCCCAAGATTTTTTCAATGGTAGATGTTCAATTCACACTGTTTCTGTGGTGTGTTGCATTTGAGATTTTTATCTAGTTCATTTTTGGGCTCTATTCCTAAAATTACCTTATAAAATGGATGGACGAAGTGGATATAATACATAAATTATGGTGGACCCCACAGCTATGCAATCTACTTCCTCTCAAGAGAGAGAGAGAGAGAGAGAAGACTATAGAGATCATTGGCACTCTCCGCATTCTACACCCCTCTAGATCCGGACGTCACCCATGGCTGAGATTGACGCATATATAGCATACGTGATCTAGCTCCGGACGTCACTATGGCTGGGATTGACGTGTATATAGCATACACAATCCGTGGGTATATGTAGCAAAATTCTTCTCATATAGCGTCTAAAATGATAAAAGACTAGATGAAAGTCCAAGATCTCCTGTAAGAACCTCTCTTGGATTAACTCGATCTGTTGCTGCTTTGTTGAAAATGCCCAATGAAACTTCTTCCAAAATCATGCTTTCTACTTTACAAAATATTCAAACATTGCCAACCGTTACTGGAATGTTTTTTTACTACTAATATGCCAGGCGCCTCAGTGGCTGATATAATCACAACATAAACGGTGCATCTGGAGGATATTCGCGCCTACGGGCGGTAGGGGGCTGTTGCAGAGACTTGTTTTCTTTTTTTCATTATTATGTTGTTATGTAGAATGTTGTGGTGCTAGTGGATTGCCTACTCAGTAGCGAGGTAGCTACTGGATATTGATGCTCTGTGAGCCCCACCATGATGTCTGTTTTTTATACACTCCATCCATCCATTTTCCAGATCATTTCAGGGCATGAGCCCAAAAATGAGACAGATCCAATACTCATGTGGATCACATCACTGGAAACAGTGGGGATTTAATACCCACCATTAGAAACTTTTCATGAGCCATGAAAGTTTTGGGTGAAGCTGATATTATTATTATTATTTTTTTTATTTTTTTACCATCATCCGGGTCTGATAGACCTGATCAATAGTTTAGATGGGAAATAAAAGTTTTTAATAGTAGGCATTCAATCACCACTGTTTTCTGTGGTACGGTGCATATGAGATTCGGATCAGCCTCGGGATCATGTCCTAAAATAATTATCTAAAATAAATAGATACATCATGATAGGCCTACTGAGCACCATCCAGCAGCCACTTCACTAGGATCCACCGAGGTTGGTGGGGACCCTGACCGTGGGGCCCACTGTGATGTATGTGACTACATCCACACGTCCATCCATATTGAAAGCTCATTTTAGGGCATGATCATCAAAATCTTAGGTGGACCATAGTAGAGGAAACAGTGGTTATTGACTATTAAAAACTTCTTGTGGGCCACAAAATCTTTGGATCAAGATGATATTTGTGTGGTCTCTTAATCTAGGTATTTGTAACCTTATCAACAGATTGGATGGAAAATACAAATTCCAGTGGAATCCATGAAGTTTTTAATGGTGGGGATTCAATCAAAACTGTTTCCTGTGATGTGGTCCACCTAAGATTTGAGTCATCTTCATTTTTGGGATGATGCCCTAAAATGAGCTTTCAAAATGGTTGGACTGTGTGGATTTAAGGTACATACACCACTATGAGCCCCACAGTCAAGGGTCCCACCCACCTCGGTCGATCCAGGGTCTCACCTAATCCGCTTCCCTTCGCTACTGGCAGCTAGCGTCAGTCGGCAATCCGCATCCGGAGTGGATGAGCTGAGTTTTGTATTGAATTGGGGTCCAGGAACATGACATTCGAGAGTGACTCTAAGCCGTCCATCGATGGCTTTGTCCATGGCTCGCTTAAATCTATGAAGAGGTCCAATAATGGAAATTCTCTCTTGTTTGTAATGTATGGTAGGGCTCCCTCCTGCCTATCTGTAATTTTTGTTTTTATTTAATATATATACACCAAGGTGGCACTATATATATATCATTTGCCCAAATCAAGGGACCCACACCTAAAGTGATTGGGCCCACCCATGAACTGTGTGGGCCACAGCCAATGAATAGATAGAATCAAACTATGTACATGCTATCTGACCCTTATCTTCCTGTAACTTTTATAAAGCTTCCCATCAGAGGAATCTCTACCTTCCATCTTCAACATCTCAAGCAAGAAATCATTCCAAGTGTCGATGGGACCCGGCAAGCACCAATGTACACAATCGTTGTACAATGTCACATTCTCCTCTGGCCAGTGTCCATACCTGCTAGGGTGTCCATCTGGTCTCAACAATGTTGCCTGTGTAGTATCAAGCAATCGAAATTTCATTCCTCTCTTGTTCCCTTCTTCCTTCGCAATCCGAAATTCCTCGACTTGGGTCATGTAAAGCTCTAGATTAAAGCCCTCCAACACAGTTTCATTGCTCCTGTAAGGTTTTCTCCTCAGACAATTCCCACCTTGATTCCAAAATCCATTCTCAAAGTGTGATGGTGCGAATGTTCGTAAAAATGTCATTCCCTTGAAGTTTTCTAGACCGTTGATCGCACGGAATGCGGTCCGGAAGGCCTTTCGGTAACTATAATACATGGTTAGATCAGTGACGTTCTTTACTTGGCAGTAGTGGCACCCCACAAGGCGGCCATTCTCGTAGAACATGGCTGGCCGGAAGAACCAATGTCCTGCAGAGATGATCACATAGTCGAACTCATCGATCTGGGTCGTCCAATCCTCATCAAATTCGTCTAGGTAGAGGTTGAAGAGGCCTGTGAGGGTGGGGCCATTGGGATCTGCTTCGTTTGATCTTACTAGGAATGGTGACCAGTAGCTTGCAATGGTTAAGTTGTAGCTGCTGTATCGCCAGCGTTTGAAGTGTTCATTAGCAGTGTACGAAACGTCAATGGGGTATTCCACCTGACAATACAAATGGAAGAGATTATGCTAAGCAAGCAAGCAAAAACTATGATACATGCATGCATATGCGTACATACATACTTGTTTTCAATACATGAACAAATGAAAGTAGTAAATACATAAAGGGAAAAGACCCTGTGAGGTTGACCTTAAATAGCTTACTGGAAGGTCGACCTTTGTGGGGCCCAAAATGATTTGTGTTGGAGGTCTGAAACATGCATTTGATTAGTGATCCCCTACAGGCGGTGGCATGTCCAAACAATTAGCTGTATCCAGAATTTAGGTGGGCCACACCATCTAGAACAATGCAGAATCATGCCCAAAGCATCTAAAATCATTTCGTGGGGCCCACCTAAGTTTTGGAATAGCCTGAAATTTGGAGGGACTCCTAACCCAGATGGGACAGACATAAAATCTTGCTGGACCACAAAAACAATTAGAGAGGTTTAATTGGTGGATTTCAAACTTATCAGTGCGTTTGGTGAGTCCCCTCCAGATTATGATTATGGGATATCTAAAAATCAACCCTTTGAGACTCAAAGTGGGCCACCAAAACATATAAAATCACTTCATTGCACACCTAAGTTTTGGAATGACTGGAAATTTGGGGGACCCTGTTCAAATGGGATATGCACAATGGATGAGGTCCGATGTATGAACTACATCATGGTGGGTCACACAAACAATTGAGAAGGTTTGAATGTGTGGGCGTCCACTCTCAGCTATTTCCACTTGTGAGGCCCACCTAAGTCATGAAATGGGTTGGGTACTGGACTTTGTGCCTCATAGAGAGGAACACATCTAAGGGTCAGGTTGGGTGTTAGACACACATCAAGGTGGGCAACGGAGGGTCCACTCTACAGTAAGCTACGGTGAAGTTGACCCATGTATATAAGAAATGCTCACATGGAAACCGGCTCTCATGAGAACTTGTGATCAATTTTTTACATGTGACGGCACAAAATCTGAACAGTCCATTAGGTGAGTCACCTCAAGAAATCACCAGGACTCAGAAGTTAGCCTCACTTTACGGTGGCCCACCTGATTTTTAGATGAGGCTAACTTCTAGGCCCCTGATGGTTTCATGAGGTGACTCACCTAGAGGACCATTCAGATTTTATGCCCACATAGTGTGTCAAAAATTTCTCACAAGTTCCATGAGAATGGGTTCTTATGTGAGCATTTCACCACACACACACACGCGCGAGAGACGCTCACATGGGAACCGGTTTGATCACTTTTTGACATATGATGTGGGTACAAAATCTGTATGATCCACTAGATTCACCTCATGAAACCCTCAAAGCCCAAAACTTAGTATAATTGAAAATTTTAGTAGGCCATTACAATTTGAGAGACAAATCAAAGGAGGAATTCTTTCTTACTTTGTTATGACCCATCGGATTTTTAGATGAGGCTAACTTTTGGGCCATAGAGGTTTCATGAGATGATCCACCTAGTGGACTGTTTGGATCTTGTGCCCACATCACATGCTAAAAAGTGTTCCTAGTTCCCATGTGAGCATGCGCGCACACAAACATGTACCTCTCTTTTGCCGTGCGCAGGCATCCACACACACATACATGCACCTCTCTTTTGCCACACACACACACACACACACATCATTACCTAGTGCAAATGAGTTGTGGACCCCACCGTGATATATTGATTACATCCATTCTAGCCATTCCAACCATGTACATCATCCCTCGTTTCTAAGGCCTGAAATCCATGATTTCGGTGGGCTATAGATCAGGAACAGTTGGGAATTCACTTGCATTGGGCCTACCTAAGTTTCAAAATAGCCTAGTTTTGGGGGTGTACCATCATCCATGGAAACACAACACATTGGTCCCTCTACAAGAACAAAGAGTGGGCGTCCCACT
The DNA here is from genome assembly GCA_003013855.2 of Liriodendron chinense. NCBI lineage: Eukaryota > Viridiplantae > Streptophyta > Magnoliopsida > Magnoliales > Magnoliaceae > Liriodendron > Liriodendron chinense. The sequence goes on from PVNU02002307.1 coordinate 946,799, forward strand.
CATCAATTCTTTTATCTTGTACTGCCCAACTGAGTCCTTGATTGGCTTGATTTTTGGGCCCATTGCCAAATGAGGGAGGGATGATCAAAGTAGATGTGATCAACATATCACAGTGGGCCCACAACAATCATGTGAACTATAATAAAGTGCAAACGTTTGCACTTGATCATTTTTATATACATACATACATGCATGCATATGTATATAGACACACACGGAGAAGTGCATGCCGATCTGCATGTATACAGGATGAACAAATGCTTCCTCATACATACATACATATGGCCCATACATGCACCCATTTACGTAGTTGTGGCTACAGAATAAGTACATACATGCATGTGTAACTGTGCATACATGCAATAGCATGCACATTTATGACTGCAAGTATGAGCGATCAAGCTCAACCACATATATAATACATACAGATTTGCATACATATTCTTATTCTTATATTTGTAGATATGCTGGCAATGGCTCGCCTAATCCAGACCATTGATCTGATGTGTCCCACCATGAACGAACTGCGCCTAAAAAATCTCCACCATGAGATAATCTTAACATTTGAAAATGTGGCCTACAGATTATCAACCGTTCACAATATTCAAACCGAAAAAAAGTTCTTAATATTTGGTTGTTGGAATGTTATAATCTGGGATTCCTCCATCCAATGGTCTGGATTTATACCGTACCATGGGCCGCACGATTAGTATAAATCTTTATTACATCGATATCACGGTGGTTGGCACGTAAGATTCATGATATGGGAAAACGATCGCAGATGATTAATCACTTGGATTTGGAAAGTTTTAATCATGACCGTTTGCCTAAACAGTCGTCCACATCATCCACACCATGAATTATTTATATGCATAAATTGCATTTTTTTTTTATGGACGATAGTTGGAATGTCAAATACCTTCTGCCAAATCCTAAGCTGGCAATCTTTATTTTTAAATTCAATTAGAGTGGCTTGCTGGACTACATCTGGACCAGTTACGAATAGATAGGTAGGACTGATCTGACCCTTGGTTGATTAGAACCGTTTATTTCACTGGGCTACCCTTGATGGGGGATGCCAAAATGAATGGCACATGGATTGACAAAACTACAACTGGCCTACCACACAACCTCAACGTCTAGAAAAATTTTGCTACACCACGAGTTAGCTACCCTAGCTACACCGGGTGTAGCAATGACCCCACCATGTTGTATGTGTTCTATCCACGCCGTCCATCCATTTGGTGAGATCATTTTATTTTAGGGCGTGATACCGAAAACGAGGCAGATACAAAGCTCAAGTAGCCCTAAGAATTTTTTAATGGTTGGCATTCAATTCCCTCTATTTTCTGTGTTAGGTCCACTTGAACTTTGTATCTGCCTCGTTTTCGGTATCACGCTGTAAAATGATCTCACCAAATGGATGGACGTCATGGATACAACAATACATCACGGTGGGGTCATTGCTACACCCGGTGTAGCTAGCGTAGCTAACTCGTGGGTGTAGCAAAATTTTTCTCCTCAAAGTCGGTATCGTGTGCTGTAGGAAAAGTTTTGTGGGCCCCACCATAATGTATGTGTTTTATCTTTTTCTAGCTCATTTTGGGGCATGAGCCAAAAAAATGAGGTAGAACCAAATATCAAGTGGACCAAACGATAGGACATAGTGGTGATAGAATACCCACCATCAAGAGCTCCCTAAGGCCCAGTGTAATCCAACCCCTTGATTAGGTCACACAGACCTGGATGAAGTCACACAGACCTGGATGAAGGGAAAACATGAATATCAGATTGATCTAAAACTTTTCTAGCCCTCTAGAAGTTTATAATGGTGGGTGTTTAATCACCACGGTTTCCTATGATGTGGTCCACCTGAGACTTGGATCTTCTTCATTTTTGAGCTCATGCACTAAATTGAACTGAGAAAAATAGATGAACAGTATGGATAAAACACATACATCATGGTGCAGTCCATAGGGCTTTTCAAGCAGCCCAATACCAGACGTGGGTGCTATGTGCTACACATGTAATTTACTAAACTCATATGTATAGTCTATAAAAGTAAGATAAATATAGTAAATACATTAAGAATTGAAATTTTTAGACATAACTACCTAAATAATAGGGTATCTGCAAATACCCATGTAAAATTAATAAGTTGCAAATAATCGCATCATGAATTCATGGTTATCACAAGTATTTACTTTTGTTTTTTGTTTTTGTTTTTTTTTTTTTTAATCTAACTATAGTTAGCTTTTTTAGCATATTTGAAAAAAAAAATTAACAAGACTGCTCTAATTCTAAAACTTCTCTCTTTCATCTTAAAAATAATAAAAATAAAAATCAATTAAACTTATTGTGGTATATGTTTCCATAGTATAAAGGAGAATCAAAAGGGCTATACTCTTCCCATGGAGGAGAACTTTATGGTATGCTCTCTATGGGAATTTTTGTCTTTCTCTAACAGTTACCAACGGAAGTTATGAAATGCTAGCAGCATGTGGGCATTGGTATGAATAGTGAATTAAGATTGTGGTTATTTGCAAACTATATGTTTTTATTTTTATGTGGGTCTATTGTCGATATTGGAATTGCAAAAACCCTAAAGAATTTAAAAGATGGTATGTAGCTGGGTTTGGGTCAGGTCCATGCCTAGTAATGATCTAGGTCGGGTCCATTTTTGGTTGGTCTAATTCAATCCTATTTAAAAAATGTGCCTGGGTGGGTTAGCTTGATTTTAAGAGGAATCTGATCCACTGCATTTAGCAACTGGGAAAAACTCTTGGACCCAATCCAGCTCAAACTTGTCCAATTCAGCTAGAGGCCCATGTTCATTTTTTCATGTTTTCAACCATTTGCAGCCCGTCATTGGATGGCCATGACAATCCATTTCCCTTAATTTTTGGGTTATACCACATCCACATTAAGGGTTAAAAAATCAACGGTCTTGATCATTGTGAATAGGTGTCATGACTATGGTGATGATCTTCCAGTGCCCACTTCATGGAAGTCCATGAAGCAAGTATTTCAGTAGACATGATTAAAATGATGATGATTTGTATGAAAAAATCCCTAGAAAAATATTAAAACAGAGAATATATAGTTCTGTTGTTTACCCTTGATAAGAGGCAAATGAGGGACTGCATTTGGTTTCTTCCCACAGAGTCACCAACGAAGGCCAATGACTTCCCTCTAAGAAGCTCCAAGAATTTCACCGGGTCGAATATCGGCAACTCGCAGCCGTCTGGCTTCCACCTCCACTTCATGAAATCGCTATCGGGCCGCCCATACTTCATACAATTTTGATGATCATGGATGGCCCAACAAGTCGTGTTGGTGTAGTAAGGCGCATAAGGATTCCGGACCCATTCCCCAGTGAAAATATCACATTTCTTATGAAACCCAAGATTCATCATTTCATCACCGCCGGCAAAGGTAGAAGAAGTCGATAGAGATGAAGGAGAAAACCACTTCCATAGAAATGAAGGGCTACTTAAAGGGTAACAAAGGGGTAAGATTGCAAAAGTCATTAAGATTAGGGTTAGTAGTAGAACTATCATGGGGTTGTTTTGGAGGGGGGTGGTCTTCTTTCCAAAAGGAAGTTCCATTGCATGAAGCTTCATGAAAAGAGTGAAGGAAGAAGGTGAGAAAAACTACATGCATGAAGAATAAGGTGATGATTTTGTTTTATATATATTAGTCCAAGTAAGGTGACCTAATACAAAAGCGGTGGTTGGATTTTAATACATGTTCTTGGTTGGAGAAGTTGGGAAAGTGACCCTAGTTTTGAAAAGAACTAATGACCCAACCCTCCGATTCCTAAAGAACATATGATTAGCTCAAGATGAATTAAAGTGAAATGGGTGTTACCAGAACCATTTTCATGGTTAACATGGTAAGTATGTGTGCGATTGCGATCGGAGCTGTTGATTTGGGGCCATCCATGGATGTAATATAGGCCACAAGTTGTAGTGCTCAGACAACTTGAATGATTGTCACTTTCCACACAAGTTATGTAGCGGTTTCCAACATGAGGGCTGAAGTGCGGGTGCTTCCGGATGTGATCAGGATCTGTGTGGATAGGGGTATCAACAACATTCAGATTGAGTCTGATTATTGCAATTTAGTTGATTGCATTACAATGAATTAAGGAGCATTTATCGACTGTTTGCGAACATTCGAGTTGTCAAATATAGCCCGGCTTGATTTCTCCTTCTTCTTTTTTTTTTTTTTTTTTAACACACGCACTCAAACCACAATGGTTACTCAAACGCATGACGTTGTATTGAAACTCTTGTGAGTCTACCACTGAGGCATGAGTAAGGACCCCATAATTTCTCCTGTTGCTTCCATATCCTTGTCTTGGTTCTTTCATGTGGTTTTGCAGGTTGAGGTGATGTCTCCGCCAGTGTATTTTTTCTCCCAAGTCAACATGCTATGGTTAGTGTACTTCCACATTTCTTTAATAATAATAATAATAAATAGTTTCTTGTGAGATTTTCTTGTTGAATATGAGCTGTTGATCTAACCATTTATTTTATAAGCCATTATTTGTAAGATTGTTTTATCTTATCATCTGTGAAATTGTTTCTTCTTTAAATAGAATTACAGCAGGGCAAACAGATAATACAAGAATCAAACTCTCCAACAGTCCACATGCCTCATGGGAACATATTTTGCAAGTGGAGGGACAATCACACCATAAATTCTCAGGCATATTTATTATTCCAAGAATTCAAACACTTCAGCTTCCACTTTGATACAATGTCAAATCACTACTTGCTATAAAAGCTCGAGCGATTAAAAGATGGCATATCAATGCATGCTGAGGGACTTTAACTCTCCAACAATGAGAGGCAGCAAAACGTCCAATGTGTTCAAGTCACAGCAGGGTTAACTTAGAAAAAGGACAACTTAGACCAAAGTGAAAGCTGACGCGAGGTAAAGTGGGCTAGCTGATAACCAGATTACAGCTGCCATTGTTACGTGGAAAAGAAGCCAATGGGAGTACCTCTACAAAGCGGGCTAGCTGCGCGAGATAGGTGGAATGTAACCATCTCAAGGGATTAATAGCCTAACTTTGACGTGTTTCATCTCAAGGGATTAAACCATTTTAGCCATCCAATGTGCTCCCCAGACTGATCAATCAATAGCCCACATCCTCAATGGGTCACAGATAATCCACTCCCATTTTTTAGATTGACGTGCTAAACACTCACATGTACAATGGAACAAATCTACATGCCAACCCATGTGCTAAAGTGGCACACGTGCATGAAATCCAAGTCATCAATCATGTAGATATCACTGTATAATGTATTTTCCTAAAAATACAAGCCAGAATACTCATCAAGTGGGCCACAATGTTAGAATCTTTTTTTTTTTTTAACAACAATTTTACTTCATAATCTATAGTTCACCTGATGAGTGGACCGACCCAATTTTGGGCCAAGAACATCACATCATCATTACCATAAAAAAAAGAGTATTTTCTCAATATAGCCACATGATGTACTGCATTTTCTTAGACAGGACTCTAGCCATTGGGTATGTGTCAATGATGCAATGATCAATACCGTTCATGACGGTCCACACCATGGATGGGTGATAGTAAATATAAAAGCCCTTTAATAATGGAACATCCCATTAATAGTCCACAAAACATAGGTTAAGGGCCTATTTAGATACATGAAATTAGTCAATTCATGAGTTTGAAAAATTCACTAATTGGCAAGCCATTGATTAACAAGTTTATTGTTTGATATTTTGCTTGTTGAATTCATGATTTTCTAGAGGCTGTTGTATGCTTGGGCTAATCAAATTCATATATTAGAAATCACTAAGATTGGACTAGTCAAACCATTCAATCGATGGTCATCAAAATTCATGATTGAACTACAATAAAAAATGGCCACATAAGGGATCTAAGCCATCCATCATGTTTCGCATATTTGATTGGAGTATTCTAAACATACATCAATGGCTAGGAAAATAGATGGTCGTGATATTGATTATAATAGAGAAAATTTCAGTCATTGATCTTAACCGTCCATCATGTACATGCCCATCACTAATTGCCCCATTTAAAGGCACTCCAATATGATGATATCACCCATCCAAGACATAGACAATCCACATTTCTTATACTAGAGAGGTCATAACCGTGATCTGGACCACTCATCTAGTCGACCCCTCCTACAAGATCACCTTGATCAGATGATCGATCTAGACCATTTGATCAATGTCCAGGAAATGGATGATCCATATTTCCTATGTCATAGAAACATACAACCATTGTCCATCATGTGGGGCCACTTTTTAATCACGCATCTCACTTATAAATGATCTGGATCATCCATCATGTGAGAGCCACCATCGATTGCTTATCCCTCTTAAAGGTGACTTTGTTGAATAATTCTAGCCGTTCAATCGATGAATTAGGAAATGGACGATCTATGTCGGTTATAATAGAGAAATTTGGTTCATTAATTTAGACCGTCCATCATGGTGTATGCACCTTTGATGGTTCATCATTCTCAAAGTCATTTTAATCAGATGACTGACGATCCAATCAGTGGCCGGGAAGATGGAAAATCCATATTGACAAAGGGTTCTATTGTTAATTCTTATTTAATGATCCTTACCATTGATTTCTCATCTGATCAGCAATTGTTCAAGAACTTGATGGCCCATATTGATTATATGAGAAAAGGTCATTAGTTGCACTTTTTATCCTGTTTTCTCTAGTACTTTGATTGCTTACCCCTCTCAAACCTCACGTGGGCCCCACATAGGCCCTGACAGTATCCTGGTGGGGTTGGTACCCAATCCCCACCAGCTTGATCTGGGTAATTTATCAGGTGGTTCCCAGTCATCAGGTCTAGTCAGGTGATCGTGGGGTACATAGTTGGACACGGATTGCCTCCAACACCCTCTCACAGGAAGTTGCCGCAGTGGGGCCCACTTGATATGTTTACAAGAAATCAACCATGTCCATCCATTTTGCCAGCTCATGTCAGGACATAACCCAAAAATGAGGCAAAAAAAAAAAACTCTTGAGTATGCTGCAAGACAAGAAACAGTGAGGATTGAACGTCCATCGTTGATTCATTTGTGGGGCATCAGATTAATATTTTTTTCTTTTTTCAGTTTATCCCAGTAGGAATACTTTATGAACCGTTTAGATGTCAAATATACATGACGGTGGACCCAGAAAGGTTTCAACTGTAGGCATTTCTCTACCTATTTTTTTATTGTCGTGTGGCCCACTTGAGTTTTGGATTTTTCTCATCTTTTGCTTCATGTACTAATATGAGCTGGAAAAACGGATGGACGGGGTGGATTTCTCACAAACTTCCAAGTGAGCCCCACCTAACATTTGAGTGCAGGAACTTCTTGCCACAATTGCAATCCGCGTCCAGGCAATGTGTCCCGGATTTCCTGCCAAAAGCTTTTCACAGGGAGTTCCTGCACTGGGAACCTAGGCGAGGCCCATCGTGATGTTTGTGAGAAATACACCCCCGTTCATCCATTTTGTGAGCTCATTTTGTGACATGAGTCCAAAAATGAGCTGGATCCAAGATCAAATAGTTCGAAAAGCGTGAGGATTAAACGTCCACAGTTGAAATATTCGTGGGCCACAGAAGTTTTGAATCAGGCTAACATTTATGTTTTCAGTTAATCTTAGTAAGAATGACGTTATGAATGGTATAGATGGCATATAAACATCACTGTGGACCCAGGGAGATTTTGACGGTAGATATTTCCCTACCCACCTTTTCCTTTTGTGTGGCTCACTTGAGTCTTGGATTATGGTTCATTTTTGTTTGCGTGTACTAAAATGAGCTCACAAAACAGATGGACATGGTGGATTTCTAACAAACATCATGGTGGAACCACCTAGGTTCACAGCGCAGGAACTAAATCCGCGACCAATGGTCAATCCTTCTCAAACACAGTCATTTCAGACGTATATGGCTTACATGATACCTGGACCGTTCATATTACCCAACCGAAGCATATAAACAGCGGAGCGCATCTTATGAAAATTGCCTCATATTTCTTACACAGATGTCCTAACCGGCATGCTTTTGGAGACTGATTTTAACTAGCCAATGCAATCTTGCCTTGGTAATCCAGAGACTCTTTGATACTCTGGCTGAGTGTGATGGATGATAAGCAGGCGTGGCATACAAGTAATTCAAATTGAACTTGTCAAATTAAAGGTGGCAGTTTCGATGTATTATCAACCAAAAGCTTACACTTGAATTGAGAATATATAAATATTGGGTTGGTGGACATCTATTGGACGGTTGAAATGAAAAATATCGAACACTCAGCTGTTTCAGCAAACTTGTGTCCAGGAATCAGTGGTTAGGGTTGTTCAACGAATCTGATTTTTGTACCGTGGCTTAGTTAAAGTGGGTCCACGTGTACACTTTATGTGCTCCTCAGTATCAAGCAGCATCTGCTGCCAGAGTATCAATTAACTGCCCATTCTTTTATGCTAACTGACCGGCTCGAATTCGGTGAAAGTGAAGCTATTCTTTTGTTGTTTTCCGTCTCTGCATAAAGATTCGACGCTCAATAGCTAATATTTTCGGGAGTGGATTGCCTGTGTGGGGCCCCAAAGAGATGATCGTGGAAAATCCACTCTGTCCATCTGTTTTAAAAGACAACAACAGGACAGGGATCTAAAAATCAGGCTGATAAAAAACTGAGGTGGTCCATACCACACGAAACAGTGGGTATTGAATGCCTGGGGTCATATATCAGGTTGATATTTGTTCCAGTAGCTTATCTGAGTGGTAATAACTTTATGAGCGGTTTGGATGGCATGTAAACATCATCGTCAGCTTCAGAAAGGTTTCAACAGTTGAGATTTCCGTTCCCTATTCCCTGATATATCAGAGTCCAGTCCTATCATGGTCTTTTAAAACATATGGATGGAGTGGATTTTCTACGCACATCTTTGAGGACCCAGGCACAGGTATATCTCTATGCCGGAAGTGGATTGACCGGTGTGTCCACACACCACCGACTTCAGTGCTGTGTTGACGTCACCAATTTCTGTGAGCCCTACTATGATGTATGTGTCATATTCACCGTGTTAATACATTTGGAGAGATTTCAGGCCATGGGCCAAAAAATGAGGCAGATCCAAAGCTCAAGTGGACCATTCCACAAAATGTGGTGGAGATGGACGTCTAACCTTGAAAACTTATTGGGGCCTACACAAGTTTTAGATCAAGCTGATTTTTTTTATTTTTATTTTTTTCCCTTTATCCAAGTCTGTGAGACCTTATGAACAGGTTAGACCACAAATAAACATCATCATAGGTCCGGCGAAAGATTTCAAAGGTAGATATCACTGCCCCACTATGTTTTCTATGGTGTAGTCCACTCGAGCTTAGGATATGACTCATTTTTGGGCCAATGCACTAAAATGATCTCAAAATAGTATGAAGGGTGTAGATATGACACACATTATGGTGGGGCCAGAGAACTTGGTGACAGTCAACACACCATCGAGGTCAGCACACCACGTGATCTGCTTCCAATTTTTTTTAGTGTTAATATGCAGCTCTCGAGCGTGGAGTTCTTAAACAGCTCTCTTACTGTCTCAAACACGTGTGGCTGTTTGAGACCGTTAATCTGGTGGGCCACTTTCTGGATGGCTTATGGGAAGAAAATTACAGTAATTAGACAGTTCTCAATATCCAGTCGTTGTGAATTGTGTAGGTTCAGTGAGGACCGTGTCTCCTAACTGTTTCTTTTACAGGCCATTGATCAGATGGGCTATCAAGGTCCAATTCTCTTTCTCAAACACATAGGCCTGTTGGTCACCAGATCAACCGTCCTGATCTATAGGATTTTGCCCACAGTCGCATGTGTGGATAAGATTGTTTCACGTGTTCTGAATATAGGAATATAATGTCCGATGTGGAATGTACGGCTATAAATTCGATAGGTAATATCATACAAATATAGAACTGTCCACATAGTCATGGGACATTCCATCGATGTGTAGTTTTTGTTTGATACAATCTGATACAAACACCATACTCTATATTGAAAATTTAGGATTAGACCTGTGATGTTAGTTCAGCACCAACTAAAACTTGATGGTGACTCTTCAACCAGACACATGGCATAGTTGTACATAGATCAAACGGTCCAGATTGCTGACTCAACTTTCGATGGAGCATTGCCCAAAAATTAGGAAACATGATGGTAACCATATATTTTTTTCACTTGGAATATGGACTGTTCAATATTTTCCTTTCAATCATCCATTTGAAGTACTTCAACTGGATGGCTAGGATTACTTGATCAGATGTATTCTATAATTACAATCTGACCAATAATTTAGATGGCATGGATAGCTGTACATGAATTCGACATGTGAGGAGGATAAGTCACCACCCTTCTCGAAATGGTCATGAACTAGCAGTCTAGCACAGAATCTCGCCCCAGAATTTAATATACTTCTATTAGAATATTTATTTATTTATTCTTTTAAAAGCTATTTTTTCCAATTTAAAAACCTTTTTCTCTGATTAAAATAGTCAACATGAATTATTCCATTTTTTTTATATATAAATTTAAAACTTTTCCCTTTTGTAAATTTTAAAGAGTTTTTCAATTATATAAATATAAGATTAAAAAAAAAAATGAGCATAGCTAGAATTGTGTCAGACGTATCATACCATGTCCACATGCGTCACACACAGCGTTGTTAATTTTTGGTGGATATTTTGAACGTTGATAGCTAGTGAACCTTCATCAAGGCTACATTTGCAAGTCTAGTCCAGTTCTAAAACCAACAATAATTTCTCATAAAAGAACCTTTGCCTATTGAATGTAGATGCGGATTGAGTGGTGACTCAATGTGGCGGGATTTGATTGGGCTATGTGTGATGACCCCATACAAAGCAGTTTTGAAAGTTGTTAGGTTAGATATGCACTAGGGTAAGCCTCATCTCTAACAACAGCACGTGGCTCAATCAAACCCACCATAGTCAGTCACCACAAACATTCATGATGGCTAGGCTCCTATGCATAGTTTGAATATAATGTCCTACTTTCATTTTTAATTAAAAAAAATCAAATCAATCATATTTTTTTAATTAAATAGCCAATGAAATGAGCAAGTGACACGATTCAAGTTGATCGAGTTGGCAAGCTGACTTAATGAGTCATGCCGGGCCAGAGTATCCCTCATCTGAGAATTCTCAGCCACCAAACTCGAAGTCTTATCAACTCGTCTTGGCTGTGAGCGTTGAGTCGAGTGGCAGCTACGTGTAAAGCACCTGCATTGGAACTCCTAAAGCATATATGGCGTCCATTGGTTGGAACCCTCGTTAGGGAGTGGATTAGGTGCCACCCGGCCTCACCCAAGATGGTGCAGTCCTTGTTGTGGGCCCACCTTGGTGTGTATGTATTTTATATCCACATTGTCCATCTGTTTTGCTAGATAATTTTAAGACATGGCCCCAAAATTGAAGCAGATCCAGTTCTCAACTAGGCCATACCTTAGGAAACAAGGGTGATTGACTATTAATGGGACACGAAATTTTTGGATGAAGCTGGTATTTGTTTATGTGACCTTATCAACACAGGTTGGATGGAAACAAAAATTACAAAAACCTTATGGTGGGCCTGAGGAAGTTTTTATTGGTAGGGTATTCAATCATCATTGTTTCCTATAGTATGGTCCACCTGAAATTTGTATCTTTTTGTTTTTTAATTCATGCTCCGAAATGATCTGGAAAAACAGATGGACAGCGTGGATATATATATAATACATACATCAAGGTGGGCCTCACAGTGAGGGCCGCACCGGTACCATCTTGGGTGAGGCCGGGGCTCCACTTTATCTGCTCCCCTGGCTATAGATGAACCTGGCCTAAAAATACATTGGCCGCTCATCAGGTGAACCACATAACACAAAATAATAATCATGCGACCTATGTGAAGGAAGCACAACCCGAAATTTGCACTGCTTGCGTAATCTTAGTACTGAGATGGCTCCTAAATGAACAGTTGGAAGGGAAAAATCATCAATCCAAATTCAATGGACAAAGTCAAACAATTCCTCCAATCAATGCTAGCCTTTTAATTGGTGGAATAAAATGACCAATTCAGAAACAAAAATCACTCCCAATCAGTGAGAAAAGTCCATTTATTAACCGGCTGAGACAATACTGTCAAAGAAGTTTTGGCCATGGGTAAATGAACGGTGAATAAGCAGAATGTATGGTTTAGATCATCATACACCTATATGGTATACAATTTAGAGGCACAACACACACTCGTTCCACTCCCATAATGGCAGTTTCTATTATAATCAATTTTTTTTTTTAGTAAAGGTTTCTTTTTCTTTTCTTTTTTTTCTTTTTTTAACTCATGGTTATAATTAGAGCTTACACAAATGAAGCCTGCTCAAAAGCTCAACTCAGATTGGTTTGAAAAAGCTCGGCTTAGATTGGTTCAAATAGAAGTTCACACCAAACCAAGCCTTGGAGTCAAGCTCATTTAAAAAACAAACCAAGCTCAAACAAGGGCAGTACCGGCTCGGCTTAGCTCAAAGCTCAGCCTTGATTCAGCTCGTATGATTCGACTCATAGATTGTACGCACACTATGTCATGTGGTGTGATCCACTTGAGCTTTGGATATGATTCAATTTTGGGATCATGTCCTAAAATGACATGTAAAAATGGATGGACGGTGTTGATAATACATATACACGACGACGTGGATAATACATAATACATATACATGAATGCACATTGTTTCTATGGTTTGGTCCACCTTGAGTTTTGGATATGATTCAATTTTGCATCATGTCCTAAAATGATATGTAAAAAATGGATGGACAACGTAGATAATACATATATATGATAGTGGGCCTACAAAGTTTACTTAGTACGCTAAAGTGGGTTTTAAATTGGTTGGTGACCTCAACACCCACTGCAAAGTTTACTTAGTACCTAATTGAACTTGGCTTGGTTCGGCTTGGCTAGGCTCGAATATTTGGACCAAACCAAACCAAGCTCAAGCTCATATAATTTGGACCAAACCAAGATCAAACAGTAGGGGTAGACTCGAAGCTCAGTTCGTGTAAAAGCTTGAATAGGAGGTGTCACATAAACAAGCCAAACCAAACTATGGTCAAACTCAATTCAGCTCGGTGTTTTGACATACAATCCCCTCTCTTTTGGCCCAATGGCAAATAACACTCCCTCATGGTGTATTTCTAAATAAAATCTTTCACTTTTTAAATTTAATAAAAAAAAAAAAAACTACCCTCTTAAATTTTTTTTAATGGAAAAACTAGCCTTTGTTAGGCTAGCAAATTCTTTTTGTAGCGGACAATATTACCCTTCTCCTAAATCCCCAAAACTCAACCCCCCACGCATAATCTCTCTTATCTCTCCTCCCAAACCCGAACCCTAACCTTGCCTCGTCCTAGCGCATGTTTGGATTACGAATTACGACCATAATTATAAGTGTCAACATTATAATTTTGTGATATTTGTTTAAACTTGTAATTCACCACACAATTTCATGATAAAATGTAGATGTATTAAGAGATGGGGGAAGGAATTTCTTATGGTTACAATTTTACATTGTATTAAAATAAAAATCTCCCATCCAAATACTTACATTAATATATTTTTTCTATGAATTTAAAATTTTACTAATGTAAAATTATTATCATTATAATTTTACCGCGCTTATTGAATCACGAGAGTTGGTCAAATTACATATGTAATAAGAGACAAATATTGTAATTTGTAATCATTGTACTATTTTAATATGTTATAGCTATAATTCACAAAAATAAAATGGGTTATTTAAAAAAATGTATAAGAATGGGTGTTATTCATCTTTGGGCCTAAAGAGAGATGCCATATTTAAAAACCTATAAAAAAAAAAAATGATATGATGAATGCATGCAGTGTCATTAGCAAAAATCATTTGTCAAACAAGGGCCACTATCTTCAAATCTTTAGATATTATTATTAGAGCTTTGTTAGTTACAAAATGATATGAAGGGAGGCCATCAAAATGCAAAGGGGCGAGGAAGGAAGTGGGTAAGTTCATGAGAAGCAAGGTAGGCAATAATCCCAAAGGTAGTGAAAAAATTCCATTAAGCCTAGTTCCAATTCCAGAAGTGATGAGTTTTTGTATAACCATAGAAAATAAGGGGAAGTAAGGTGGAGTGTAATTTACCAATATGGGCAAATAAAGCCGTTAGGCCATCCTAAAGGCAATGAAGAATTTTCATTGGGCCTCCTAGTTCCAAAAGCGGTGAGTTTTTGTACGACTGTAGCAAATAAGGGAAAGTAAGGTAGGATGTGATTTACCAATCTGGACAACCAAAGTTGTTAGGCCCTACCAAATTAGGAATGTGAAGGACTTTCTATTTAAAGGCGAGAAAGAAAGAGCTATGCTATTAACTTGACTATTTTGAAGTGGCTTCAAATTAATAGATTTCCTTCTCATTTTTTTATGAAGTAGGCCAAATAGAGAATGAGTAAGGGAAGGGGATGGTTCCCCCTTTTTTCGTTTAAGGTATGCTCGCCCCATTGAAGTACCAAAAGCTTTCGAGGCTTACACCATTTTCAATAGTACCCTTAGAATTTGTACTTTTAGAAGTGTCGGTAGTTGTAGCCATTGTATGAATTTTTTCTTATTACTCGATGTTACAATTTATATGACCACTGAGTAGTACAAAGTACACCTCTTCAGTCTAGGACCAGCGGAATCGACATAAACAAAGGTGGTATGTCACGTTAATACCTAAACTAGCAGCAACATAACCTAAACCATTCCTATAAGGGTGGAGACATGACAAAAATAGTACAAGTAGAGCACTCACTCGAACTCATCGTGGCAATCATACATTAGGTCCATTCTTTTGCTCAACTTAGGCTCCCCATCACCATTTCGTTAGGGCTGGGCAATCCCATGGAGACTCCCACACCCCCATGGGATAATTCTATCATTTGAATTTTAATTAGGGTTATTTTGTGAGGGGCTTAGGCCTTAAACAGAGCCTTCTAAAAGCACAATGACTTTGAAGCTAGTTGTTGCTCACTGGATATGGACAAGGGCAGACAAGATCTTGGCACGTTCTAGGTTGACCTCAACCAAAGAATGTCCCACCATCAGATATTGAATGAGCAACAATAGATGTTTATAAGCTTTATACAATTGACCCATCAGCGAGAACTATTCCTACAGGAGGTTGTTGTGTATGGTTGCCTGGGAGGGAGCACTAAAGGACTTTTGGCTTATGGAGGAGTAAGACCTAATGTCATTTCTAAGTCCCACGGTCTATTCTTTCTCCTCCTGAATCATTGATCGATTTGTAAACTGATTGGGTTAACCATTACCAGCGAAGACAAGTGTTGTACTTTCTCAAACTCTCCATTAGCCTCTTAGCAACTTGTTGAACACATTAGGGGGCATTTGGACCCCAAGTTACTTAAGCTACTTATGCCTCAAGTAACTTATCTTGATTTCTACTTATTAAACTGAAGTGATTAAGTAACTTCAAATAAAAAAGTTGCTTGTAATTAATTATAAACCAAAACTACTAGGTGTGACAAGATCTCTCCATTTTCTTAGACGTTGATGTGGCCAACCTCAACCTCTAATCTTTAATACCGTCAAGTCCAACAAGAACCCGATGTTCATGGAGGGATATCCATGGAGTTGCCAAGCTTCAACTTTGGATCATCTCTCTTTATCTTCGATCATGCAACGATGGCCTTAGAGTCGCCAAGCTTTAGCTTAGGTTCATCTTTTTATCTCTCTCTATTCGTGGGGTATTAGGATTTGCACCATCCGCATGTAAATATGTCAATGAGGAAAAATCCTAATTAATCAAATGTTAACCCATGTGTTACAATGTAGATGCAAGTATACATGGTGCAAATCCTAACATATATATATGGAGGGATAGCCATAGAGTCACCAAACTTTGGCTTTAGATCATCTCTTCAAGTGTCCAAGGTTCAGATGCTAGTGAAAGAGCACATGATCATTGTCCCACCTTGTTACGTACGTCCTAATCAAAACCATACAAACATCGTTGGTCCAATCACATCACCTTTGAAGATTCCAAGCATCAACAAGGAGAAGAAGCTTCTCTCTCTCTCTCTCTGTCTCTCTCTCTCTCTCTCTTGGTGGTATTCCTTGCTCGAAAACCTTTAACTGGGCATGTCCGCAATTGGAAGCCTTTAACATTTAACTGGGATTGCAAGGGGGTGCAATCGGACCTCGATTGGCCTGAGCTGGTGTACTTGCTTTGAGCCTTGATGGGCCATGTCTTGGCAAGATTTCTAAAACTTGTTTTTTAATTCGTTGCTTTTATCACGTCCGTTAGATATTGCCCACGTGGATTAGGCTGTTTCGATTGTGCGAAACATGCCTTAGTTATCGGGCATGTAAACTTTCTTAAAATAGTATGAGATATCTAATCTTACCCAAACTCTTATAAAAGACTCAAAACAAGCTATGAATAATTACATGACTCTTCAATCTCTAAAATGCTATAAATAACAAAATCATAACATAATGAACGATGGTAAGTTATATCAAACTCAAATTTGACTCTTAAAATGATTGAATTTCCTAAAACCATTTAGGACCAAAACATAGGACTCATAGAGAGCTTTACAATGACATATTTTTATGTACAATTATGATGAATGGGCGCAAAGTTGTTGCCGTCAAATGCCATAATAAATGTGAGATTTTTTATTTTATTTTTGCATAATATTACTAAAAAGAAAAAAAATAGTACACATACCCACATGTAAAACTCAAGTATACAAATACACACATCATTAATTCTCAGTTATTACACAAGGTCGCATTCTGCTAGCTTTTGTAATGTTTTGTGGCTATGGTAATTTTGAAAATGTGAAAGTATCCCTTAATAGATTTAATTAAAAATAAAATTTGAGGGAACTTGTTTGACAGTCAAGATACATTTGCAAACAGTGGTGATTCAATCCAAGATCCTTCCATTGTCCAAGCCCATCTCCTTTCATCCAAATCAGATATAAATGTTCCAGGGTAGTGTTTATTTACCATCCAATCTGTTGATAAGGTCACATAAGCCTGGATGAAGGAGAAAAACAAATATCAGCTTGATCAAAACCTTTTGTGGCCCATTAATGACCAATCACCACTGTTTCCTGCGGTTTGGTATGTCCACCTGATTATTGGATCTGCTTCCTTTTTTGGATCATGCCCTAAAATGTTCTGTAAAAACGGATGGACAGCATGGATACAGAATATATACATCAAGGTGGGCCCCACAGTAAGGGCTGCACCATCTTGGGTGAGTCCGGGGTCTCACCTAATCCGCCCCCTTATTTTATTGAGGTTTGCAAGCCCCCCACGCCTGTATAAGGCAGGTCATATGCAGACTACCACTTATGCCAGTTTGACTAAGAGCATGAAAGATAATCTATACATCGTGTGAGATACATCACGTAGATCTCCTGGCCATAAAATCAGTTTGAGTTTCTCGTTAGGTGGGCCACAATGTTAAACCAGATAAACGGATACTGATATTTGTACCAGAGGATCAATTAAAGATGGAACCCACCTGATGGGGCGATACTGATATTTGTACCAGAGGATCAATTAAAGATGGAACCCACCTGATGGGGCTTGGATCTTAAGCCCTTCTGCCATGTATTCCCCTTTTTTTTTTTCTTCTTTTTTCTTTTTTTTTGGGGGGGGGGGGGGGGGGGGTCTGTGTTAGTCACCCTCCAATGAGGTTAGCCACCCCCCAAGTTGGGATTCGATACCTGGACCTCAGTGTTGAGAGAAGGTTATCTTTACTCAGTCTACCACTGTCCCAAAGGTGTGGATGTTGCCATGTATTCCTCAACCATGCTTCTTCTTTTCTTTTTTCTTTTTTCTTTTTCTTTTTTTTTTAAGTTAGTTCACTCACCCCATTGTTAGTATACCCACCCACCCTTGTAATTAGTCACATCACAATGTTAGCCACCCCTACTATGGGAATCGGTACCATGACCTGAGTGTTGAGACGAGTTCCCTTAACGATGCTTGTATATGTGGTGAGGTGTAGATGAGATGCCTAATATACGAACGTGGCTTTGCAAAGTTGTATTTTATTAATCAACAGCTCAAATCAAATGCAGCTTTAGCTAAACTAAACCAATCAAGTTATGGCATATTTCAAAATCTTTTGTTAATTTACTTTTATGATATGGTGGGTATGGTGGGGCCCAACTTAGATGTACAAACGCGTAGGGCCAGGTAGGCTTTGGCTATGTGTTCATTTGCACTTTCCATATCCACACTGATTCTTCAGGCCCACCAAGTGAATGAATAAGATCTGTGCTGAATGTTGTCTTAGGGATTAGACGGTTAAGCCAGTGAGGCCCAACTGGACTGAGAAAACCAAAAGTGGACTGGTTAGAAGTTTGTCATGATGGTGACCAACAAGCAAAGGGCTCAAGCCCATTCACTGACTGGGTCAAGTAACTGGACTTGAGCCATTTGGGTCCATTAGAAAAATAGTAGACCTGGCAACAATAAACAATTAGCCCATCCTATGCAATCTATAGCTAGAAGGCCCAGTTGAGGTGAACATCATGGCCCTTATTACTGTCCAAAAGGCGCAAAACCCATGCATGAAAAATGGGCCCTAAAAAGCCCAGTTTCAACAGTAGAGCCCCAGGTCACACGGTCCAACCCAATGAAGAAAGAGCTCCACTGTATACATTGTAAGTGGTCAATTAGTGCATCGCCACACATTTTGACGCCACGGTATGTTGTATGTGTAAAATCCACTCCACCCATCAGCTTCTATTCTTGATTCTAGGACCTGTAACAAAAAAAATTCAGTGACATCGACAGATCAGGTGGGCCACACCACAGGGAATAATTGGGATGAGATGCCAACCATAGGTTTGGCACCCACCTTGTTAGGTGCGCAACACACCCACACTGTTAGTCACATAATTCATTCACCGATGCAATTAGTGTATCTCCTTAGCATGCCAACATGAGACTTGCCGTTGAAACGCCAAGTTGTCTTCCAGCTGAGCTAGCAGGCGGACACAATCAATTGCTCCACATCTAACCAATTCAATTGTCACCAGAGCTCCATGGCTTAGCGGCAGGCAGACCTCTGTTTTAACACTGAGACCAGGATCGAGTGCCCATGTGGTGGGGTTGGGGTCTGAGTGTGTGGGTTAAAAATAATAATAATAATAATAAATCATTTCAATTATCGCCAGGGGATTCCTAATCACTTATTAAAGGTTGGTGTGCGGTCCACGTGAAGGATGGACAAGATCAATATTTAATATTTTCCAATGTGTCTAAAGATCATTGACACATAGAGGGCCTGAAAACCCATCAATAACATACCACTTGTATGGACATATGAAAACCACATAGACTTAAAAACCTTGTATTTAGGGCTGTAAATGGGTCAGCAGACCCAATGGGGTACCCAGAACCGATCCATTTACACCCCACCCAGACCTAACCCGTTTGTTAAATGATACGGGTTTGGATCCAAGAACAAACCCAGTTGCTAAATGGGTCTAGATCTAGTTTCCTTTATACTTAGGCCCCGACCTGATCCGGCCCGACCCGAACCCATTTAGTAAATGGGCGGGTTTGGTCTACGTTACAAGGGACCCATCTAGATCTGGACCCATTCATACCTGACTTTAAACCTAGTAAAATGCTTCAATACCAGATCTAGACCCAGACCCATTAGACCCTACCCATTTATAAATGGTTCTGGATGGTCTCCCTCTACCAGATCCATAATGGGCCTGATGGGGTTGACTCAGACCCAACACAGACCCACCCATATAGTAAAAGGGTTTGGGTCCAAAATTTGGACAGACCCATTTAGTAAATGGGCGGGTTTGGTTTTGGCTAAACCAGCCCCCAAATCCGACCATTTACAGCCCTACTCGTATTTATTTGGATCCGTACTCATGACTCAGTCGTAGATACACAAGAGTTTCAACCCAGGTCATGGGCTCGTGACCATTGTGGCGTGTGTAATAGGAAAAGAAATACAGATCAGGCTAGATGACAGCATTTGCTTGAGGTGGGGATGTCAGTGGGCCCAATAGGTACCTGAGTCAGCCCAAACCCCACATGAAGTAATTCACACATGTGCACATAACATACTGTCTAGATCAGGCCTACCAACAATCTGATTTTGACAAGACCTATAGCCCACTTGACAGAGATTTACGAGGGGCTTGTGCATGGTAAGTCTGATTGGTGTGATCTACTCCATTCAGACAGTCAATGGGCTAGGCCATAACTCTTCTTCATGCAAGAAGAGACTGAAGGGTTCATGGCATGCATTAAGCCAAATAGTATACTTGCGAGATATCCACCCCATTTATCAGGTGGGCCCCCTGTAAACTGTGAGGGATCCGGTCCATTTTACTGTAGACTGCACTAACCCATTCAGTAGTAGATTGTTGGTATCACTTCTTATAATCATTCATTTCTCTCACTCACCTAATTGGCCCACCTAGTGGATGAGGTTGCCAATGTTTTGTAACAATCATGATTTGAATGACTCTATGTATGGTTTAAAGGCCATGGTTACAGAGAATGAAGAGATTAGGTACCCTTTTCCAACGCTAAAAAAATGTACGGTATTTACTTTTTTTGAATTAGGGATTTTGTGAGATTCCAATGCTAGAGTCATTGCTTGAAACGAAAATAAAGAAAAATGTAAATATAAAATAGGAGAATATACGAGATGATTTAATTTCATAATAAGTGTAAATAATGTAACTCAAGGTAATAAAAGAAACCTCATGGATTAACCATAGGCACTAAAAATATGAGTGGGAATTATGAGCATTAGCACTCTTTCAAAGAAAAGTGATCATGAAGGAGTTTTATGGCTATCAGGATATTGCTATAAGGCTTACCTTATGGGTTGGGTGGAATGGATGAATTGAATGTGTTGGGTGGAATTGGATTGTATGGATTGGTAGTGCACCCACAGTAAGGGTTTAATAATCCCTTGCTTTTGCAGACCGGGTTATTGTGATTCACCTACATAAAAAAGCCGTCGGCAACTCCAACGGCTAAAAGCCACTAGGGAAACCACCATACGGCCGTTGGCTTTGATCATTTTTTATTTTTTATTTGTTAGTAAGATGGATAGTTAGGACACTAAGATTAGTTAAATGGCTTAGATGTCTAGGATTGGCTAAGGGTAAGGGATGACTAAGGTGACTGAGGCTAAAGTTAAGGGGATAGGGTAGAGAAGGGGTGTTGTATAAATTAAAGGAGGTGGTAGAGTTGATATAGGTGAGGTCAATGGCATTTTGATATTAGTGGGTAGACGAGTGCCAAAAATATCACATGACATGTTGTGATTGGCTCTAAAAAGCCACTGGGCTACGTAGCATTTTTCATTGGTTGGTTAGGGTGATAACTTGTTGATTTAGTTAGAGTGTTAAAGTGGTAAAAAGATTTTATTAATGGTAAGGATTTTTGAGAAATGACCCAATTTTCCCTTTTCATCCACAATGAGTCACATCATATATATGAATGGTGTTGATCATTGAAACATGATATGTGATCCAAGGGTGGTTCTAAACTAAATATGTAAGTTGATGGGGAATCAGTCAAATATCTTTGAATCATCTGCTCTTTTCTCTAAAGTTGTGTGTGTGTTTTTTTCCTTTTTTATCCATGATCATTTTGTTAAGATAATCAGTTGAAAGAGACTTTTTAAAGGGATTAACAATCAAAGGAGGGCCCAAATCAAACATACATCAACGATCAATGACCTGATTGGCTTGAAATTGGGGATGAATGGTCTGATTGAGCTGATCTTGAAGATCAATGGTTTGATGGGAGTGATGTTGAAGCTGAATGATCCGGTTCGAACATTAGTGAAGATAATCGACATGATTGAATTGGTATTAAAGATGAATGGTCTTAGTTGGCTGAAAATAGAGATAAATGGTCCAGTTGGGATGATAATGAAGCTCAGCAGTCTCATTCCGTCAATATTGAAAATTAATGGTCTGATTGGCAAAGACGAACAATTTTGATTGGAGATGAATGGTACAATAAGGCTCTTATTAAAGATGAATGGTCCGACTCACCGGCATGTGAAAGTCCAATGGACTAGTTATAACTTATAACAATATCAAAGATGAATTGTTTACTAAGGTGAAAATTGAATTATTAATGCTCGGATTGGACAGCTTTCAAAGATTAATGGTCTTCTTTGTCGAAATTAGAGATAAATGGTTTTATTAAGCCAATATTTAAGATGAACTATGGGATTGAATATATATATATATATCAGAGTTATATGGCTGAGGACACCGAAGATGAACCGTCCGGTTCGACTAATATAGAAGAATAACCGTATAATTGAGTTGAATTATAGCTAAGTGGTCCGATTAGTTCAATAGTCCGATTGGGTATTGAAGATCAATAGTGTAATAAGATGGACGTTAAAAATGAATGGTTTAACTAGGCTAAAATTGGTGAAGAATGGTCTAAATGACCAAGTACTAAATTTCTGATTGGATCGACATGGAGATCAATGGTTAGATTGACCAATATCAAAGGTAACTGTTTTCTTTGGGCCAAAATTAGAGATGAATGGTTCAATTAGACCAATACTGATGACTAACAAGTAGATTGGACCAATATCAAAGATGGTCTGATTGATGTTAAAGATAAATGGTACAATTCAAACAATAATGATGATCAATATTTTAATCAGTCTAAAATTCAAGATTGACGACCCTAGAGTACCAATATCGAAGATTAATAGTATTCTTGGGCCAAAATTGGAGAGGAATGATCTGATTAGGATGATAGTGAATATCAACGGTTTGGTTGGAGCCATATTAAAGATCAACGGTTAGATTTGACTGATAGAAACGTTAAGAACTTTGACTTGGCCTAGCTTTTGAGCTAAGCTTCATCTAATTTTGATCGAGAGTAGATACAAATTTGTGCCATTAGCATGCCCATCTAACTAGCTCACTAGCCAAATGTTCTCATGTTCTTAAGCGGTCTCACTAGCCAAATGTTCTCATGTTCTTAAGTGGTCTCACTAGCCATATGATCAAAATTATAGGAAGACCCAAAAACATACCCAAATTGATTAGTTAATGGTCCAGAAAGGTTTAGGCATGGGACCTGACCATTAGCCTCTATGATCAACCCCAATCCAGTCTTGCTCAATTTCTATGGTTCATTCTAGACCATCCAATTTGTAGACCTCTTTATAAAACAAGTTAATTAAATTATCATAATTAATGGACACATGACAGCAAATAAATGGTCCACAATTAAAAATCATGATAAGGTTTGTTAATCTTATCTGTATGAGATTTGGGTTATTCTCCATTTGTCAAGGGCCCCACAATCTCACCAGCACAAAGCAGACACCATTTATGATAATCTCTAGCTAGATAACCATAATTTCATAAATGATAATATGTTCAATTTATTTTCTTAGGTAATACTATCTCACAAACAAACTAGATAGGTTGGTTGCAGATGATGACGACGACGTCGCAACAGCTGCCCCGCAACGTTCCTCTACCTCCAATAAGTACGACACACCCGATCAAGGAGATGACTTGGCGAATGAGCTGGTCTGAGTAGGGATGTCAATGGGTTGGGCCCATTTTAGGTTGTAGACCCCTTTGTTGGGGCCTAATGGAAGGTCATTCTGCAACTTCAAGTTTCCATAGTGAATGCCTCTCATTAATGTTCTCTCTCTCTCTATATATATATATGGATGGATCAACAAATTGGCATGATTTAGTCATCCACAATAAGAAGAACAACCTTGATTTATACATCAACCAACCACATGCATGGTGTAGATATAGATTGACCCACCGCTAAAGTCGAAGTCTTTATGACATGAACATGTCACCAACTTGGAGGAAAAGCCACTCCATGCTAATTAAGGAGCTAATAACTGCAGACTTAGAAGGCGGCGTTCAAAGCATTTTTCCTCATTTTGTCTAAGTTGCCTTCATTTTTCTTAGTATGTAACTTGACCTGAATTAACTAAATAAAAGGTTTGCTTATCTAGTGGTCACCGATCAAACACGCATACTATGTTGACTTGACACTCGTTCTATAGAGATGGCTCCGGCATATTCTTATTCTTCCTACTTTAATGTATCATCTCCATTGATAATCTGGTTCATGGGCCGCAAGGTAGGCAAACCAAAAACTCAGGCAGACTAGATCGTTTTGCCTCCCTCAGGACTCAAGATCCAGCATTTTTCGCTGCCCACTGTGGTCCACATTTTTTTTCCACTGCGGTCCACATGTTAAGTGTTCTAGTGATCGGTATCGCCAATGTAGTACACCTTATTCCATATGAGATGCCATAGTAAATTAAGCTTAATCGATGATGATGTCCCCAACTATGATAAATATCGCCTAGATTTTAAAAATATATGATGTTTTTCGCCCCTATGACAAAATTCAGAGGAAAGCCCACAAATTTTGAAAATTTTCCAAGAAATTCTTGAACAGAGAAATTCCCAAGGACAAGATTTTCCACTATAATGAGCACCATTATTTAGAAATGGATCGTGAACGGTAAAAAATAATAATAAATCAATGGCCCTCATTTAACTTTAAACGTCAACAGGTAGAATTATCACAGAAGCATGATTAGAGCATAGTAGCTTATATATAATAAAGAGAATATAAAGAGTTTAAATAATTGGACCACTTAGCATGTAGGCCCTAGTGGGTGATAACATACGATAGATAGATCCTTCGATGGTTCCTAAGTAGTGATAGATAACGTTTTGTAAGTGTTAAGTGGGTTTCCTCTTAGGTTTTACAAGTTGAAGGACACCATTCTCTTGATTGAGAGTTGAAGCTGTTGGGGCGGATGGGGTGAATGCACAAAGTACTTCAGGATCTTGAACCCAACCAACTTGAATTATGGGATATATGAATGTGAAAAAATAAACAATTAACCACCACCATGATACACAAGAGTTTTTAAGTGGAAAAGCCTCTAACAGAGGTAAAAATCACAAGACTTCATCTAGCCAAACAATCATCTATGTAAGAACTTATTACATAGCGATCAGAAGCTTATAACACGTTCGGATCCATTTTTCTTCACCCTTAAATAGATTACAACTAAAGAAAACAAAACAAGAGAGATCTTACCGATCCAAGGGACTTGAAGAAGCTAGAAACGAACCAGCGTTGTGAATGAATCGTCACATAAACACAACATTCTCACTCCTCGATCTTCCTCTCTCTCTTTCCTCTTCTTCTTCTTCTTCTTCTTCTTCTTCTTCTCTCTCTCTCTCTCTCTCTCGCTCTCTCTCTCTCTCTCTTTCTCTGGACGTGTATGAATCTCTATTCTACCCTAAGTCTGCATAAAACATGTTTTTATAGCACTTTAAACCGAAATTGGAGCCCAAATAGAAAATTGTGTATTGTTATCTTATGCATTGTAGGGCGTCCGATAATGACCAAAAATTGTCCTGAGACAAATTGAGAAATTACACTGAGTTTAAGGTGCCCGATCACCACCTGTAGGTCGCCCAAACTTAATTATGGGGCGCTGGACACAACACTATAAAGCAGCCCAAAACTATCTGAAACAATCCAGCAACCAACTACCATATCCTGAGAAATTTAGGTCGTCTGACCCAGACTAGGTAGAGCGCCACTCTCTCCTCTCCTCATGAGGAGAAACACCCCATCAAAAGCTTGAATTTATTCTAGAAGGAGATTTGTCATTAACCATTTGCGAGCTATTCTAACTAGTATTACTTTGAAAATAGTGACAATATAACACAGTTATAAGTCATTATTTGTTTTCTCTACCTCAAATCTAACAACATGGTACATGATGCTGTTGAAAGTATTGGAACTGTATGGCAAACCTTTGTCTTAGGAATCTAAGCAAAGTTGTGGAATCAAAATTTAGCATATACTTAACTAACGTAGTATTAGAGTTATAGGAACCAATTATCCAATCGGTTCCTCTTCTGTGTGAAGAGAGGATCCTATAAAAATTTAGCACTTTAAGATGCATTTAAGTATGTAAAAAGGTAGGTGGCTGAAAACGCCTATGTAAGACATCCTGATTAATGGGCCATTTGGAACATCGATTGAAAATACCCATCAATATAATACATCAAAAGGGCCATTTAGAACATCAACTGAAAATACCATCAATGTGACACATCCATTGAGAAGCGTAATGCTTACAACCATGATGGTAGTTTTTGGTGTTTCTAGTAACAAAAGTCCATTAATCAAGTCATCATGAAATATTTAAGTCCAACTTGAATGATTATTCAGATGCAATATATGAAAATTGTCTCCGAGCAAACAAGTTGTCCATAGTTTGTCTATCTCACATTTAAAAAAAAAAAAAGAAGAAGATAGAGAGAGAGAGAGAGAGAGAGAGAGAGAGAGAGAGAGAGAATTAAGAATAATTTATTCTAAAAATAACTAATGTAAAAACAACATAATTCAGCAAGTTCACTGGCCCTAAATATTTCTGGGTGACCATCTCTCCTTCATCCTCCCCTGATGTGGCAATGACCATTGGTGTTTGTGACTTGTAAGTCATTTATGTTACAATACTCAATGCCACGTGACAAGTTCTTTTAGATTTGTTTAGTTGTCAATAATCATGATCTCTACATATGGAGAGCCTCCTTAGATCTTAGATCCATATTGTCTTGAGTAAAGTTTGTTTATACCTGTCCCGGCACATCTATATGAACCAATGAAATGCTACCACATGTTGGTACTACGTATAAATGATAGACTAAATCCTACTCAGGTAGTGAGGATATCTTTTGTCCTATGTCCTTTAGTGACACCTCACCTGCTGAAAGGAAGAACGGCATAGTGCTGTATGCACTAGATAAGATATTGTGAGAAGAGACATGTAGCCCCTAACATAGATGGCACATGTGAAGCAGCATACTCAACAAGCTTATAAAAACACACTAAGGATAGGGATTATATATATCACAATCCAAATCCGCTCAATAAGCCGTCTCACATAATCCTATCAAAATGGAACATCTCTCCAAAATAATTGTTGCTTTCACAGTGATTATTAAGGTTCCAAAAGCTGGTTCTTCTCACAACCGAAGGATATAATGATGGGCGTTCAATCACTAATGTTTCCTGTAGTGTTGTCCACCTGTGATTTAGGTCTGCCTCATTTTTTGGCTCATGAACTAAAATAATGATTCAAAATAGATGGAGGGTGTGGATAAAACACATACATCATGGTGGGCCCACAGAGCACCGTCCAGTAGCAATGTGGCTACAGGCAGGGTCACTATTCAACCCCCGTGCCTGATTTAAATATGTAAACTCTGGCATGTGTATCGCACCATATGCGGCCCACACAGTAAACGAGATACGGCCTTAGTTTAAATGTCCAAATGTTGCACACATGTGAAATATCTTCACATGTGCTGCAATTAACCAGTCCAATCTCTCCTCATGCTATTGTCTATCATTTGTCCAAATGTGAAAGTACTAACAAATTCTCGGACGAGTTTCAAACGTCAGTTAATAATAAAATACAAGTCGGCGTATGGATTCATCCATCCAATTTTAAAAGTATGAGATGGCCCAAAGGAACGGCTGACATTGACTTAGTGACATGAGAATGGGACCCCCTTGAAAAGAACTTTGAATGCAACATCTTTCGAGTTTCCGGCAGCGTGTGGTTGTCATTGTTGCAACGTTTGACAAATCTGATGTTTATAAATGTTTAAATTAATGAACGTATACTGACTCATCTACTCGCACCCTTTTGGACGGTCCACCTTATTGGAGAGAGATTAGGCCTGTCCACATACCTAGAAATGGACCGGGCTATGCATGGGCCCAACCTGCAGTTAAGATAGGGCCTTAGCCCGGTCTTAGTCGGGCATGAGCTAGCACAGTAGGCCCAAGTGTGAACCTTAAAAAATTAGCTGGGTCCAGACCTGACCCTATCCGGAACCAGACCTGCCCTAAAAGATAAAATCCTTATTTCCCTCTTGAATGTTCCTAATATAGCCATTGATTAAGTGGGGTACACATGCACAAAGAATAGACATTTTCAGCCAATTGCCTAAATGAAGATTGGAACGGCATGCTCGTAGTATATAACCCATGCATATAAAGCCTAGTTGGGCTTGGCTAAAATGACTTGAGCCCAATTCTGATAGACAAAATTGACCGGTCCATGCAGGAGGGGCGTAAGTGTGGCCCACGGGCCAAGCTAGTATCAAGTAAGGTATGTTAGGTTGGGTGGGTACTCGGCCCATTGGCACCCTTTTTTTTTTTCTCCCTAATCATGCAACTCACCCACCCTGTTAGCTGGGCAACATACCCACATGGTGAGTCATACGATGCACCTACCCATTGGTGGGGTTAGTGTGTCTCTTTAGGACTCGAACATGAGACCTTCTGTTGAAACGCCTAGGTGTCTTCCAGCTGGGCTAGCAGGCGAAACACTGCCCATTGGCACCCTTATTACTTGGTTTGACCGTTGTCGAAGTCCTTTGGACGGTTTTCCCAATGTGTCATGCATACATGACATCTAGACCATCCAAAAAAGGTGGGCCCAACTTTGAATATCACCCCCCCACAAAATGACGATGACGAATTGTACATTTTTTGTCCTTCTCCCCTTGGCTGGTCAAAACCTAATTTCAATACCCTTTATATGCTTACTGATCTGAGCCTGGGCCTACTTTCAGGTGCGTGGGCCCACCAAAAGTTTCGGGAGGCAATGCCTGACTATAAATGGGGAGAGAGCTAATATGCATTCTAGAAGGCTAGTTTTAGGGTTAGATGGCTAATACAAGATCTGTGAAATTGTGAATGAACCAGACCAAAGATCAGACCGGTCCAAGCCATGCATCAGGTGGGTCCAATCCTGAAATATCAGGCAGCACTACACGTACTGCGGTCCACACTTATACATTGAATATGGACCCCTGATTTCTCTTAAACCGTCCGTGGGTGGCGCACATGATGTGCTGACTGACTAGACTTTTGGGCGACATCTATAAATGTGTGTCCCACCAGACGAATGGCTAGGATGTGCGCAGCACATGGCAGGTTGGCTGGTGGAATCTCTGGAGGTACTATCCAATGCTCGATGGAAACTCTCTACGTAACCGTTGGATTCTCAATTTCTAGAACTCGGGCCCATGTTTCGACAATCCAAACCGTTGATATTACGGCCCCACTGTGGATAGCCAGTGAACAAAAAATCACCCAGATAGAAAAACCGTAGGGGTTTAACACGTAGCCAACAAATAGACACCATGAAATAAAACAAAATTAACAGTGTACATCCAAGCGAAAATAAAAGCCAAATATCTTAAAATCTAGAAGATTCGTGACGTATGGACCATCCATTTGGTGAAGTCTATCATATCAACGGTTTGGATCCTGAATCATGGCCTCGCTTGTACAGAATTAAATCCCAACATTGGAGAAGTATGAAAACGCGACATATGGATCTTCAATTCGGATAAGTGGGGTTCCTATTTCAGTAATCCAGACCACTTATTTGTTGTGGCCCACCAAATTTTCTTCGATAGGAACAACCATAGCCTTTCAATTTTTAGCAATAAATAAATAAATGGTAAAGAATAGAAATACGAGTTCAAATAAAGAAGTCTCAAGATTGTTGGTATGGATATTGCAGTCCAGGGTGAATTTTTTTTGGCACGCTCCATCAACGTTTTGATGAAAACTGACTAACGGTGTGGATTACAAGAATACTCATCCCAAATACCAGATCCAAAAACCCGTGTACACTGTACAAAGTGGTGGGCCGCGTACGCATGATTCTTCGTGATTCAATGCTGGTGAAAAAGAAGGTCTGACCAAAGCTGATGTGGTTTTTAGTGGGAGGGGGACCAGGCATATGCTTACGTAGAACCTTCAAGAAAAGTCACCAGGAATGATGTTTGATGAATCAAGATGGTGGGGCCCATTGGGCAAGGAGACATGGGCAGTGATGAGGTGCATGGCCCACTGACTAGACTCAGAAGCATGAACATGTGGGGCCCACTAGGAGAGTGGAAGAGATATGAGGAATCCTAAGGACCTAATGCATTAGGAGGTGTATATATAGTGTCCTGATGTGCTAGTCAGTGCATGCAAGTTGGGGCCGTTGTTGTGGATAGGAGTGGCCCAAGAACTCAGGAATCAGAAGATCCTGATCCTAAAAGCATGAAGACTCAACTTGACTCGAAACTCAGTCGAGCTGAGTTGACTCAAAAAATGAGATGTGCTTCACATAAACTATGGCGCCTTTGGATGTATTTTTTGCAAAAGGGGTTTGCACACCTACTTTTTTGGCCCATTGGCTTTTCTAACATTTGTTGCACTTAGGGCATGTTTGGAACATAGGTTAGGTAGGATTAGGTGATATTGAATTGCATTTGATCCAAATGTAAATTCCATCGGCATTTGAAAATGACGGGAAGAATTGGATTAGGTATGATATCATCCAGCCCAGTAGGATATATGATGGGATTTCTAAAGGATTTCAAAACTCATTTAAGTTGTGAGCCTCACTTTGATGCGTGTGTAATTTTATTTGTGCCCTTGTTCGTATACACCTTTTATACATAACAATCGAATTGCATGTGCATACAATACAGATGATTACAATTCCATGGTCCACTAAACTTGGGTTTCACTTCATACAATATTTTTTTTTAATGAAGAATGTTATAGGTAAATTACGAGCTGACCTCATAATAGAGTACATGTCAGTATACTCTATATCCTCAGAGCTTTAAGTTTCTTAGCACAAAACTAGTGCAGTAGGATCAAGCTACCAACGAGCATCAAGCTAAGCACACCTAGATGACTTGATCTCAAAGTAAACCTCAGTCATATTATTATAGATATCGAGTTAACCCCCACTGCCTTATAGGTGGGCATAAATTCAGGAGTATCATTGACGGAAGCAAAGATGCTCCCCACTTTTGTAGACTTGCGCGAGAATTACGCTGGCCCTTAAATCTCTCTCTTGAGATTACGGCCCAAAAAGAGCCCATGATTACTTCTCTTCCGAAATCAATGAATAAGGCATCCGCCTCCATATCAAGATATGCAATACTAAACATTTGGAGGGCATTCCTTCAAGAAGGATTTTCTATTTAACTTAAGCATCGAAGGACTAACAATCTGTCTCCGGCCACCTCTTAGCCTTTATTACATTTTGCAGAGCCTTTCTCAAGAATCTGAGCTATTCATTGTTCTCACGATCAATTTGCAATTACCTCCGAGGTAGACATTCATCCCACCTCATCTATTACTAGAAAACCGTAACAACAAAGAATACTCCAAACATGGGATTGGATGGTCAAAATACCACGGTATTTCAAGATATATTTATTGTGTAATAATTGTGTTAATTCCACCTAAGGCAATTTTATACCATTTAATCAGATTTTCCAAAAGTAAATCCAAATGGATAACATGTAAGTTAAAGTTGGGCTCAAAATGTTGTTCAGGCATCAAATTCCCTTTTGAAGGTGTGTCCAAACAGGTTGTGCTGAGCCAGCTAGAGTTCATATTTTCTTCTTCTTCTTCTTTTTTCCAAGTTTGACCGAGTTTTTTAAGTAGAGTCACTTTATTTTGGGGTTTTGAACAAGTCATGTGCAGTTGAGTATTGCCAAAATCTGGTCTTGCTGTGGCGACTCAGTGAATCAAGCCAATTCAAGTTTTTTCTTTTTTCTTTTTTGAGCTTTTAGAATTTTAGAAAGGGCCCACTAGATCAACGATACAGATCAGTAAACCATGAGGCCCATCAATACATATTCACATGTTAGGACCCCTGTGATTCCTCAAAATAGAAATGCCCTAAAAAGTTATGGACTTTTGCTTTTGTTTTTACATGGCCATGTGGGTATGTCGTGGACCTTTCCTCAGCATACATTAAAAATCAGGAAAAGGAAAACAAATAATTAATTAATTAAAATCAAAGAGATTTTGCGGTGGTGAAAGACAGGCATGCAAAAGGCCACTCCAGCCTCCCAAATGGTACCCTTTCCAAAAGAAAATGCCAAGGTTTTCTTGTTGCAGCTCCGTGCAAGCGACTGGCATTCAGATTGTTACAGATATCTAATGGCTATAAATTCCAGGTTCATCAAATGGGTGGGCCCCACCTAGGTTTCCCTGTCACCTTATACTCATAAATGAAACTTTCCCAAAATGCCCCTCCCAAACAACTCATTTTGACTCACGTGTTCTGATATCACATAGATCCTATTGCCATTGGATCTTGGTCGTGTTTATTTATGTATCGATCCTAACCGTTGATCTGATGACAAGTAAAGCCTGATGGTGGTTGCATTGATAAATGTTCAGGATTAGATGATCCTAAGCATTTGCTATGTGGCCCATAAAGTAATAGTAAAGGAGATGGTCCATGTCCAAATGTAGAGCTGAGCACGAGCCGAGCCAGCTCGGTTAGCTCGCTCGACTTGGCTCGAACCAGCTCAATTCAGCTCGATTCGAAGGCTAGATTCTAATCAAGTTAAGCCATTTTTCCTAGCTCGAAATGATTTTCAAGTTGAGCTCGAGCTAACCCAAGTTCGATTCAGCTCAGCTCGAAGTTCAGCTCAATTGAAGCTGGATTTGGCTTAGCTCTCGACTGACTCACTTGTAAAAAGCTAAAAAAAAATATTTTTAGTCCGACATCAAAAGTGAAAAGAGAAATGAGAGATGAAACTCTCTATAAAAGTAAGTGGGGGTGTCAATGGGCTTTGGGCTGCCTTTGGGCTGCTTGGGCTCAATTTTAAACCGCTTTAAGCCCGACTTTTGGGCTGGGCCTACTAGGCTCGAACTTAGCTCGAAATGGGCTCGAACTCGCTCGAAGGCTCAGTCAAGCTACCTCGAACATTTCAATCTAGCTCGAAGGCTGAGCCAAGCCAAACACGAGCTAGGGTAGTCATTGAGCGAGCCTAGCTCAAACAGGGCTCAACTTAGCTCAGCTCGGCTCGTGCTCACTTCTATCCAAATGAAAAATATTTAAAAGATCAAAGGGTAGAAATATTATAATACCAGAGTCCATGGTGTTCTGATCGAGACCGTCGATATGATGAACCCCATCTGTGGATGGGTGATATAACAAAAATTTCCGAGATTCAGGCTTGGATTAGTCGCATAAATGTAAAAGTACTTCAAAGAAAAATAGCTATGGTCCGCCCGGGGATTGTTTAATATGCGAATTCTTTTTCCGCGGTGTTTGGCGGACTAATATGTATAAATATTGTTTTCTTTTGGACGCTTGATCCGGTAGTAAGAACTTCCCCCATCAATGAGGGCAGATGCCCTGCCAATATGATGGGCCCCACAATTGAGAGTTGCTAAAGCTATAATAACATGCACACTTAAAATTTTGCTATGGGTTTATATGTTTCATTGTAGTCTTCTTGTAGCTTCGAGAGAAATCTTCATCTACCAACCACAGCATTAAAGGAAGATGCCCTGTCAATTTGATGGGCCCCACAACAAACATCAAAATTGCTGATGTTTCAAATATAAATGAGAAATTACATCGAGGGATGGCATTGTGGAAATTTTCTGAAAGAAAATGGGCATTTAGGTTACCAAGCTTTTAATATAAGGCTACGCAAGTCCTTGATCCCAACAAATGCGTGGTCTTCCTTCCTCTCATTCAATTCTTTCATCGTGATTCTCAACCGTTAATCATACAAGGTTTCTTCTCTCTCCAACCCTTCTCTTATCAGTCATGCGTCATTCTTCCTTCTCTGCAAAATTCATTTTTTCCAACTTAGATTTCTAATATTGCCTTTCTTTTGTTAAACAACTATCCACATTTTATGTTGGTAGAGTTCTAATTTTTTATCATTTGGACTTAATCTTTCTTTAAATTACATATTGTGTTCTGGGTTTCTTTTTAGGTTTCGCAGCGAAGATGATAGGTCATCTGGAGAAGTTGATGGGGACTCTGAAGTCGAAATTGCGGGTGTTTAAGATGAAGAAACCTTATGATAAGATCGACAAGAGCGAGAGCATGAGGATGGAGATAAGGAGTAGGAAAGCCCGAAAGCTTATCGCTGAGACTCTCAAGATTGCAGATTCACCCGGCCACAAAAGTTATGCCTACTAAGTCTTCTTTTTTTCCTTTTCTTTTTTAAATCAATATATTCAAGAGATACAAAGAAGAGACGTTCATAAAAAATATCAAAAGCAACTGGTATCTCTTTTAAAATTTAGTGAAAAAAGCAAGCTTTGTATTGCTGTGATAATCTCAAGATCAAACTAATGAGAGATAGGTCTAGTACTCTCATAGTACTGTAAGTTATAGTAGTTTTAGTTACATTTAGATTACTTAAACAGCTCAATCCATTGATCCAGACTGTTCATTATGTCCAGCACATATTTCATGGGTGACCATTTTAACATCACACCATTTTGACAAATATTAACCATTTAATCAATGGATTTCAATATGGACAGTCAAGATTGTTTACAAGAAAAAGAAGAAGAAGAAGGCCCTCCAATCAACAATTCGGTACATCTATTTGTTAGGGACAATCATGGATTGCTTACGATTCCAAATAATAACTTTTGCTAGGCAATCATAGCCACCCCATCCATGGGTTGGAAAAGGGACTGCTGTAGAAAATAAGGCCATTAAGGAAGATCGACCATGCGATCGGTTTTAGTTTTTCATGGTAGTCCAAGAAACGTTTTATGGACTTAACAGATGGCTCAGATTAATCGATTGACTGTTGAAGTGAACCGATGAAACTAGAAGCATTATCATCCAAAGTTGCATTTGATTCTTGCAACTTTACTAGCTTGAAATCTGCAATCCAACTTGATGTTTTCATGCTGTTGGCATTTACTTACCAACCCATGGAATTCTGGGTGGGGAGAAGAAATCTTGTGTGGTTGTGCATAACCTGTCAAAAGGTGAATTTTGTTGCAGACCATCTCTCTCAACTGCTTTTCAAAAGTCTAGACTACCCATTTGCGAAGGGGATATAGTGCCTTAGGAGGAATAGGGTGGAACTTGTCTCGATTTCATTGCACCCTATCATGGTTTTGTGACTCGGACATGTTTCATCTGACTCGTCCGAGTTGGCTCCGATTCAATCAGACCCAATTTAGTTCAACACATGCATCAACTGGAAAAGTCACCGTGCCTTGACTGAGTCAAGCCGGTTGCGAGTTACAACTTGACTCGAGACTTCACCGGTCACGGCTTCCATGGATGATGTTGTAAGTAATGATTTACAAGGTTCAATGGCAAATGGTCCAATCCTCCATGGTGTTTTGTAAAAATTATAAAAAAAAAAAATTAAAAAAAAACCCAATTTATTCTAATGCGCTAAACCCAATTTATTCTAATGCTCTACTCTGTGAGCCATTGTGATCTTTTAGGGTGGCCTACCTAATGATTACATAGGCCTGATTTTGACCGTCATCATGATAGGACTTCATTTACAGATTTAATGGTATACACACAATACTGTGGACCCCACAAAGACAATTAATGAAATTCACACATTGGTGAATAAGTTGGAGCATGTTAATAACTTGTACACATAAAATTAGAATTTTAGAAAAGCTTTTTCTACTAGGAACCTCCTTCTAATGCTTCATTTAGGGGGGCATTTGGATCCTAAGTTACTTAAGATAAGCTACTTATGCCTCATGTCTTGCTTGCTAGCCTAGCTGAAAGATGCCTAGGCGTTTCGACAGCATTTTCAGGTTCTACGGCTAAGGAGACACACTAACCCTACCAGTGGGTGGGTACATCATGTGACTAACCGTGTGGGTGTGTTGCCCACCTAACATGATGGGTGCATTGCATGACTAACACACAAAAAAAAAAAAAAAAAAAAAAAAAAAAAAAAACACGTTACTTTTGCCTCAAATAGCATATCTTGATTTCTACTTATTAAAATGATGTGATTAAATAATTCTAAATAAAATAATTACCCTGTAATTGATTGTAAGCCAAACTTATTTTAAAATAAGTTACTTATCTACCTGCTGTAAGTAAAGAAAATAACTTAATTGGTGGTATCCAAATGGGCCCTTGGTGATGTAGAAATAAATAATAAATAATAAATAATGGCTTGAATAGGAGCCCATCAATTCATTTGTTATGGGCCCACCAAAGGTGGAGCCCATGGGATAGATTATCATACATGTGCAACATACAGTAGGCAAAAGTTTGGCATGCATGCTTTCTCCTGAAGAAAAAGAACTAAAAGGTTGCATTTAGATGCAGAGGAGGTCTACCATAATGTTTTAATGACATATAATCCATTCATCATTTGTGCCCCGTACTATTTTCCTTTGTGCCTAAAAATCAAGCGAATCTAGAAATCAAGTGGGCCACGTCATGGAGAACAGTTAGGATGGGACACACCCACCATTTAAAACCTTTGATATTGTATATGGCACCGACCATATTTTTTAAACATCATCTAATCCGTTCAGAAGATACGTCCAATTAAGATGAATGGACAATCAAAAAGTAAGCCCATTTCAAAACTCACAAAGGCAATAACACGTGATTTCAGAGGTTTAAGGCATGATTTTGCTTGGTGCAGTGCACCAGAGTTTTGGGATCATATTAAGATGGTGGGACCCCCCACATCTCTTTTTGTTGGGGGGCTTTTTTTTTTAATCCAATCAGGCCTCTTTGACGAATTAACAAGCCATTGGCTGGGTACCCTAAGTAGCCCCTAATTAACCATCCGGCTAGTGGACTATCCAATTCATCAATCATTTCAATTTTGGACGGTCAATAAAATTGTGGACCAATGGTCCACAGAAATATCTATTATTCAAGTAGATAGAAACAACCCGTTGCAATTTTGGTGTGGTTTATTAGGTGGATGGTCCGGATCAACGATTTAAGTGTGTTCTTCTCTAGCTTTTTGTGTTTGGATTGTTGACCTCCACGGTATTATACAGTAAAATTTACTCCTTGTAGCCATTTGGATAAATAAGCTGTCAAAGCATAGGAATCCAGCTGAATGCTTGGGACAATGCGATTTGACATGGTAGAGTTTTGTGGGCCCCATTATGATATATGTGTATATCCACATCGTCCGTTCATTTTACAAGAGCATTTTATGAAAATAGAAAAAAAAGATTTGAACAATATCCAAATTGGAAATTGACCACACCATAGAAGTAGCTGAGATTGAACGCTTGTCATTAAAAAAGCTAATGGCCCACAAAAATGTCGGATGAAGCTAATATTTAGGTTCAGGCCCTAAAATAATATTGCAAAATTCATAGATAGTGTGAATACAACACATATTAGGCAAGTTATATACATGTGTCTATTTAAATAATTACATTACAAGCATGTAAAAATGTAAAGCCATTGGAATTACATCTGATTCACATTTGACTATTTGGTAATCATAATTATTATCTTTTTACGGTGGACCACGCTACATTACCATTTTAATGACATGGTAGAGTTTTGTGGGCCCCACCATGATATGTGTTTTACCAATGACGTCCATCCACTCTTCCAGATCATTTTAGATCATGTCCCCAAAAAATGAGACAGATCTAAATCTCATG
Organism: Liriodendron chinense; assembly: GCA_003013855.2. Classification (NCBI taxonomy): domain Eukaryota; kingdom Viridiplantae; phylum Streptophyta; class Magnoliopsida; order Magnoliales; family Magnoliaceae; genus Liriodendron; species Liriodendron chinense. Next base: position 984,465 of record PVNU02002307.1, read on the forward strand.
TGGACCACACCACATGAAACAGTGGTTGATTGAACGCCCGCCATTGAAATTTTCTAGGGCTACAAAAGTTTTGGATGAAGCTGATGTTTGTCTTTTTACCTTCATCCAGGGCTAGGAAGTTTTTAATGGTGGGCTTTGAATCACCACTTTACCACTTTTTTCTTGTGGTGTGGTCCACCTGAGATTTGGATCTGAAATTTTTTTGAGATGATGCCCTAAAATGAACTGGAAAAGGAGATGGACGGCATGGATAACATATATATATCGTGGTCGGGCCCACAGAGCACCGAGCACCGTCTAGTAACTACTTGCTACTGATAGGCAATCCCCGTCCAGCTAGGCAGTGGATCTTAATTAGTCACTGGTTAGGGTCCGTTTGGTTGCACGAAATTTCATGAATTTTTACCCCATTGCGGCTATGTTATTGCTCTTTAGGACAACCAAACGGAACCTAAACAACTAAAGTCACTTGATCTACGTTCATGATCAATAGGAGGATGGATTCCGGACTCATCTGAGTCGACTCGTATGAGTCAAATAAGACTCGGTCGATTCCGATCCAGTTCCACTACCACAAGTTACCTTCCAAAATATGCACATTCAGCCTGACTCGGATGAGTCACCCGCGGTGAGTCACAGATTGACTCAGAACTGAGCCAGTCCGACCGAGTTGCCGAGTCAAAGAACCATGCTTTGGAAAGCAGGTGAAAGACTGAGTTTTGATAGAACGTGGACCTGGATCACAGCCACCATGTGGAGCCTGATTTCCACCGTTCGATTGCATGCATCTTCCCGGTGCGACTCCGCACATCAGGGCAGCACACTCGATAGGTGACTCACACATCCACGTTGAATTTTGACCGTTGGATCTTTTTTTAACAGTCCATTTTTCTATACAAGTAGTGATCCACCTAATCCTAGCTGATCAGCGCCGTTGAGTAAATTTTCAATCAAGAGAGTTCAATACCTGAAGAATGGTTGGATATCTAACATGCATCCATCCAACGGTGGGGACCAGGCCTTCATGATGGTAGTGGGCCCCACATTCTGCCAGAAACCCCTTACTAGTTGCATTCCTCGTGTTACTCGTTTTGGTTGTCGCTACTAAGAGAGCGATCACTACCCGACAACTAAAGTAATGACTTGCCCCGTTTTACTTCTGTCGGTCTCTGTCTTTTTAACTTCTTCATTAACTTTTCGGTAACGGAGTGTTTGGATAGGCCCCCGATCGATCGAGGTGGGTGGGACCCACTTTGATGTATGTGACTACGTGGATGCCCGTCCATCCCTAATGAAAGCCCATTTTAGGGCATGGTCCAAAAATAAATCCCAGATGGAGCATGGTATACGAAACGGAAACGGAGATGATTGACCATTAAAAACTTATTGTGGGTCACAAAAGTTTTGGATCAAAATGATATTTGTGTTGTCTCTTCATCTAGGAGTTTATGACCTTATCAACATGTTGGATGGCAAATAAACATTCTGATGGAATCCATGCAGTTTTGAATGGTGGGGATTCAATCACGACTGTTTTTGTAGTGTGGTTCACCCAAGATTGGAGTCAGCTTCTTTTTTGGGATCATTCCCTAAATTGTGCTTTCAAAATGGTTGGATGGTATGGATTTAAGGCATATATATCAATGAAAGTCCCACAGTCAGGGTCTCACCCAGCTCGGTGGATCCGGATCTCACCTTCTCCCCATGGGAACAACCTCTCAACGTTTCCATCAAAGCTACCACCATGGCCCCACTTATGGGCAGCCACTAGCCCTTCTTTCAATTTTCTTTAATCCAACATTGAATTTTAAATTCAACAAGAAAGATTAAGATAAGGGAGAGATCGGATGAGACAAAGAAAACCCTTCCCTTATCCAAACACATCTAATATCCTCTTAGATTCCTCTATAATAACGTATGCACTTTTTTTTAGTAAAGAGCATCAAAAATCAATTGTGTTTTCTAAGTACCTGTTTGAAACTAGGGAAAGGGTGGGAAAGGAAATTTATTTATCTAGAAACCTTATTTTCAAAAAAGTGTGGAAAAAGAAATGTTTTTTCTCATGTATGTTTGTCAACAATGTTTTCTTTAAAAAATTGAAGTTTATTTTCAAATTATATGTTTGGCAAGATAAAAAATTTCTTGAGAATTTTTTGTTGTTACAACTTCAAGTCTCAAAATGTCTAAGAAGCAATGCGAGACTCACTCACTTGATCAACAGTTTAGATGAAATATCTAACATTGACATACAAACCTATGTGAATCTTAACCACATAGATTCTTGTGGACCAGTCCACTTAAGTTGTCGTTCGGGCTTAAGGGACAATCGTAATTTATGGAGTGGATTTGACATAGAGATATGGTGAGGACGATATTGCGGAGTGGATTTGACATAGAGACCATGATAGGGCTATGAGAAACTCATCCAATAGCACCCATAGCCTCACCCAAGACAGTGAGGCACTCACTAGAGGGTTACCTTAATGTATTCTATATCCATGCCATCCATCCTGTTCTGCAAAATTAATTTATGGCATGAGCCCAAAAATGAAAAAAGATGCAAAATTCAGGTAGACCATATCATAGGAAATAGTGGTGAATGACCTATTAAAAACTTCTTGTAGGACATAAGTTTTGGATCAAGTGGATATTTATTTTTTTCACTTCCATGAGGAGCATTCGGTCACCATTATTTGCCCCTGAGATTTGAAAATGATTCTTTTTGTGCTCATGCCCTAAAATGATCTAAGAAAATGGATGGACGGCATGATATAGAACACATACATCAAGGTGAGCCCCATGGTAAGGATTGCACCATCTTGGATGAGGCAGAGCAGCACCTAATTCCATCCCCATTTTAGTGGGATATGGTACGTCGCCGGGGAGCAGATTAGGTGAGACCCGAACGCACCCAAAACCATGCCATTAATGGTGGTTGTACGCCCACCATTAAAAAAAATTCTAAGGCCTACTAATGTTTAGTTGTCATCCAAGTTGTTGATAGGGTCACACAGGCCTGTACAAAGGGAAAACACAAATATCAGCTTGATTCAAACTTTCATGACTCCAAATAAGTTTTTAATGGTGGGCATTCAAATACTATAATTTTCTTTGGTGTGGTCCACCTGAAATTTGGATATGCCTTCATTTTTGGGCTCATGCACTAAAATGAGCTAGAAAAATGAATGAACAGCATGGATAAAACACATATATGGTGATATGATGATGGATCCATAAAGATTTTCCAACACGGAACTGCACCAGGTGCATACGGAGGATGTAGGGGTCAAAAACGAATCCACTTCTCAAGAAACCTTAAGCGGATTAGCTGCAGCACTGGCCTCATTAGCTACTGAACTCGACCGATCCAAAGGATGAGGCAGATCCACCCGACCCAACACCGTCCATCCATTTGGAGAGATCATTTTTTGCATGAACCAAAAACGATGAGGCAGATCCAAAGTTCAAGTGGAGCCCACCACAGATCCAAAGTCAAAGAACCATGCTTTGGAAAGAAGGTAAAAGACTTGAGTTTTAGATAGAACGTGGACCTGGATCACGGCCACCATGTAGAGCCTGGTTTCCACCGTTCGATTGCATGCATCTTCCTGTTGCGGCTCCGCACATCAGGGCAGCACACTCGTTAGGTGAGTCACACATCCACGTTGAATTTTGACTGTTGGATTTTTTATTAACGGTCCTTTTTTCTATACAAGTGTGATCTACCTGATCCTAGCAGATCAGCCGTTGAGTAATTTTTCAGTCAAGCGCATGTTCACAGAGTGCAATACCTGATGAATGGTTGCATCTCCATCATGCATCCATCCAATGGTGGGAGACCAGGCCTTCATGATGGTAGTGGGGCCAACATTTTGCCAAAACCCCATACTAGGTGCGTTCCTCATGTTACTCGTTTTGGTTGTCTCTATCTTCTATGGGCCCGTTTGGATTGTAAGTTGCTTTAAGATAAGTTACTTATGCCACAAGTAGCTTATTTTATTTTATATTTACTAAGAAAATAAGTATGCTTGGTAAATATGTTTGGTAAATAACCTACTTATTAGCTTTTCCTCTCTTTCATCTCTATGAAAAAGTTAAAAAAATAAAAAAATTATCTGAAGTGATTATGTACTCTTAAGTAAAAAAGTTACTTATTACTAATCATAAATCAAACTTATCTGAAATAAGTAAGTCATCTACTGCTGTAAGTAGAAAAAGTAACCTATTTGGTGGTATCCAAATGAGCCATTAACTTCTTGGTAACTTTTCAGTAACAAGGGGTTCGGGCCTTTACCTCGTTGGTAGACTCTGCGGAGTTTCAACAAGAGGTCTAGGTATCGAAACCCATCAGTGTGAAACTCCCGCTGCTAACTGCACCAGTGGGTGCGTCGCATGACTGACCGGGTGGGTGTGTTGCACGATTAACTGAGTGGGTGCGTTGCATGACTGACACAAAAAAAAAAAAAAAAAACATTTCGGTAACTAAGTGTTTGGATAGACCCCAGATCCACCGAGGTGGGAAGGACCCCTGACTGTGGGGCTCGCTTTGATGTATGTGACTACATCGACGTCTTCCACCCCCATTGAAAGCTCATTTTAAGACATGATCTAAAAAATGAAGCAGTTCCAAATCCCAAATGGACCATAGTATAGGACACAAAGGTGATTACTTGGCCATTAAAAACTTCTTATGGGCCACAAAAGATTTGGATCAAGATGATATTTGTGTGGTTTCTTCAACTAGGTGTTTGTGACCTTATCAACAAGTTGGATGGCAAATAAACATTCAGGTGGAATCCATGAAGTTTTTAATGGTGGGGATTCAATCACACCTGTATCGTGTTGTGTGGTCGACCTAAGATTTGAGTCAACTTCATTTTTGGGATCATGCCCTAAAATGAGAGCTTTCGAAATGGTTGGATGGTGTGGATTTGAGGCACATATATCACTATAAGCCCAATAGTCAGGGTCCCACCCACCTCAATGGATCCGGGTCTCGACTCTCACCTAATCCGCTCCCCATGACAAGAACGTTCACAACATTTCCATCAAAGCTACCACCATGGCCCACTTATGGGCAACCACTAGCCCTTCTTTCAATTTTCTTTAATTTAAAATTGAATTTTAAATTGGAAAGAAGGATTAAGATAAGGGAGAGAACGGATGAGACAGGGAAAATCCTTACCTCATCCAAACACATCTAATATCCTCTGTGATCCCTCTATAATAATGTATGGATGTTTTAGTTAAGAGCATCCAAAATCAATGGTGTTTTATAAGGACTTGTTTGAAACTGGGGAAAGGGTGGGAAAGGAAATTATATTTCTCGAGAAGCCTTATTTCCAAGAAAGTGCAGGAAAAGAAATATTATTTCTCATCTATGTTTATTAATAATATTTTCTTGAGAAAATTGAGGTTTATTTTCAAATTATATGTTTGGCAAGATAAAATTTTCTTGAGAAATTTTTTTTGTCGCAATTTCAAGTTTCAAAATATTTAAGAAGCAATGCGAGGCTCACTCACTTGATCAATGGTTTAGATGGAATATTTGGCATTCACATACAAACCTATGTTAATCTTAATCACATAGATTCTTGTGGACCAGTCCACTTAAGTTGTAGATTGAGCTGATTTTTTGTCCTAAGGGACAATCTGATTTACGGAGTGGATTTGACATGGTGACCGCGGTGGGGACAATACTAATGTTTGGAGCGGATTTGACATAGAGACATGGTGAGGACGATAACGTAGAGTGGATTTGACATGGAAACCATGGTGGGGCTATGAGAAACTCATCCAATAGCAGCCACAGCCTCACCCAAGATAGTGAGGCACTCACTAGAGGGCCACCTTAATGCATGTTTTCTATATCCATGCTATCCTTCCGTTTTGCCAAATTATTTTAAATAATATATAAGCCCAAAAACGAAAACATATCCAATTCTCATGTGGACCATACCATATGAAACAATGGTCAATGACCATTAAGAACTTCTTATAGGCCATATAAGTTTTGGATCAAGAGGATATTTGTTTTTTTACCTTCCGTGAGCCCTAGGAGGTTATTAATGGAGTATTCAGTCACCATTGTTTCACATGGTATTGTCCGCCTGCATTTTGGATATGCTTCTTTTTTGTGCTCATGCCCTAAAATGATCTAGGGAAATGGATGGACGGCATGGATGTGGAACACTTACATCAAGTTGGGCCCCACGGTAAGGATTGCACAATCTCGGATGAGGCTGGAGCAACAACTAATCCAATCCCTATTTTAGTGGGATACCATAGTGGGGGAGCAGATTATAATAGGTGAGACCTGAACTCACCCAAGACGGTGCCATTAATGGTGGTTGTACGCCCACCATTAAAAGCTTTTTAAGGCCCACTAATGTTTAGTTGCCATCCAAGTTGTTGATTGGGTATAACAGGCCTGTATAAAGGGAAAACACAAATATCAGCTTGATCCAAACTTTCATGACTCCAAAGAAATTTTTAATGGTGGGCATTCACATACTACTATTTTCTTTGTGGTGTGGTCCACCTGAAATTTGGAATGCCTCATTTTTCAGCTCATGCCTTAAAATGAGCTAGAAAAATGAATGAACAGCATCAGTAAAACACTTATATGGTGATATGGTGATAGGTCCATAAAGCTTTTCCAACACGGACTTGCAAAGGCCACATATGGAGGATGTAGGGGTCATTAACGAATCCACTTCTCAAGAAACCTTGAGTGGATTAGCTACGGCACCAGCCTCACTCAACATGGTGCGGCCTTTACCATGGGGCTTACCTCGATGTTATTTTATATCCATGTTGTCCAGCTATGTTTTCCATAACATTTTAGGGCATGATCTCAAATATGAAACAAATCCAAATCTCAAGTGGACCATACCATAGGAAACAGTGGTGATTGGTCATTAAAAACTTCTTATGGGCCATAAAAGTTTTGGATCATAGTGGTATTTTTTTTAAAAGTTCATCCATGGTTGTGCAACCTTAATGAACCGTTTAGATAAAAATAGACATTATGAAAACATTATGGTGGAGCGTTCAATCATCACTTTTCTTATAGTATGGTCCACTTGAGATTTGGATCTACTTCATTTTTGGATTCTTCCACTAAAATGATTTGAAAAAAATGGATGGACGGTGTGGATATAGGATGCATACATCAAGGTGAGCCCATTGTAAGGACCGCATCATCATGGTGAGGCATGGCTTCAGCTAATCAGTTGCCGAGAAAACGTAGGAAAGGAAATATCCTTTCTTATGGGTCTTAGAGAGAAATTAAAGGGACGGTTTTGAGAGAAAAATTGTTGCATGGGAAATTGAATTTCCCTTGCTTTCCCATGATTTTGGTGTTTACAAACAATGGAAAGAAATCTCGAGAAACCCTATTTCCTTTCCCACCATTTCACTCAATCCAAATAGGCCCTAAACAAAAAATAAGGACGGAGTAGAGCTAGACAAGAGTCGAGCAAACTCGGTTAACTCGACTCGACTCGACTCAGCTCGAAAAAACTTGATTCGACTCAACTCATTACTAAGTTCAAACCAAGTCGGCTAGGCAGGTATGGTTTGGAAAAAAAAAACTAAGTCAAGTTCGAGCTGGACCGAACTCAATTCAGCTCGACTCGAAGCTCGGTTCGTGTTAACTTGGTTTGAGTTTGACTGAACTTAGGTAGTTAGAAAGTGAGATTTTTTAATCCTACATCAGATGTGAGCAAAGGAATAAAAGGGAAAGTTGTCTATACAAGCAGTAGTAAGGGGTGTCAATGGGCCTAGGTTACCTTCAGGCCTAGATTTTGAATTGTTTTATTCCGAGCTTTTGGGTTGAGCATATTCAAATTTTAGTCTTTTCCATGCTCAAAATAGGCTTGAGGTGGCTCGAACTCGGCTCGAAAGCTCGACCGAACCAAGCTGAGCATGTTATTTCAGCTCGATGAATGAGCCGAGTTGAGCTAGGCCCAACTCGGCTCAGTTCGACTCGATGTCCAGCTCTTGGAAGGAGGAATAATGATCTCTCTTTTCTAGAAGATTAAAAAAAAAAAAAAAAAACTCTTTATTTCCTTCAAAATATGGGCACAGAAGCCAAAGAATACATGAGGGGGGCCACACCCCAAGCCAAGGAGAAGAGGGAAGAAAAGAAGGAATCCAAACCCTAGGATAGGAAAACACCCACCCCATAGGCAAGGGAAGACAGAGAAAGAAACCCACACCTCGGGTCAAGAAGAAGCCCACACCTTAGTGTGGACCCTCGCCGTTTCCGCGCTCCCACACGACGTTCTCATCCCTTTCCCTTTCGGGAAAAGAAGGAGAGGAGGAGTGAGTGCAAATCGTCGTTTGTGCCACTGGCTTGCCTCGTTCTCGAGGGCTTTGTTTGGTAGTCGTGTTTAGGCTGGATGTGTTTAAATGAGTTTATATAAGACCAGAGTCGCCACTAGCCAATTACTTCGAATCTACAGTCGGCTAGACCCCGTAGAAACGTTAGAAAAGGGGATCCGAAAATTCCTTCCTCTAAAATGACTTCTTTTGATCTGCGGCCAGAGATTCAAGGTAAGGGATCACGGTTACAGAGTGGGAAGAGGTTAAGCTAGCACCCCACACACTGCCCGTACCGAAGAACAGTCTCTACTTCACAGAATCGAACTAATACTTGAAAGTCTGTTTCAATCCTCGTACATTCTCATAGATGACATGATGCATGAATGCGGGTCTGAACAGTAAGAGTTTCTGATGGGCAGGTTCCAATAACGGGCAAGCCCAGAGCATACGCTCGAACTGACAGGTGCTTTATGCGAGATGATGCATGCTGTGTGTTTGAATGATCAAAGTGCTTGTAGTGATATGCACATGAATGCAGGTCTGAACAGTAAGAGTTTCTGATGGGCAGGTTCCAACAACGGGCAAGCCCAGAGCATACGCTCGAACTGACAGGTGCTTAATATAAAACGTATGCAGTGTATTTGAATAATCAAGGTGCTTGCAGTGAAGCAGGGGGGTTGGAAGAAAAGTAAATGTTGCACTTATGCTAGATGCAAATGAGATGATGCTGGAAAAAGAGTAGCTGGATGGACGAAGGTGTCGCAAGGGTTGGCTTCGAGTGGCTGGATCAAGACTTGGATGGCTTGGGAGACTTGGACCAGTGGTCAGGCTGGGCTGGACCAGGGCTAGGATCTCCTCACTCGGGCTCTCCCTGGTGGAGGAATGGGCTAAAGGGTGGAGAAGAACTCAGACGGACGATCGCTGGACTGGGCGGATTGCTTTTGCTGAAATGAGAAGGGGAGGGGGGTATTTATAGCAGCGGGCAGTGGCAGAGCCCGTAATTATTTTTGGGCGGCCCGCTGTGGGCCGCCCGTATGGTCACTCCTTGATTTCCAGCGAGGTACGGTCGTTCCCTCGGGGCTGCTGTTTGGCTCGGTGGGTTGACTCAGTGAGTTGACTCAACGGGTCGACTCGGTGATTTGACTCAGTGGGTTGACTCGACGGGTTGACTCGGTGTTTTGACTCGACGAGTTGACTCAGCGGGTTGACTCAGCGGGTTAACTCAGAGGGTTGACTTAGTGGGTTGACTTAGTGAGTTTGACTTTTTTAGGATTTTTTGACTGGCTTTTCTTATAGGGGGTTTTTCAGGCTGATGTTTAGGACTGGGTTGACTGGGTTCAGGCTTGAGTTAGGCTATGGATTGGGGCTTACAAGGGTGAGTTTGGCTGAGTTTGGACTTGGGATTTGGGGGTATGGTCCTCCATTCATCCAGCTATCTCTACCAACAGTGTAGCCGAAGGTGGGGTGTCTACAGATGCCCCTCTTTGGCAGAGGTTGTGTACAACCGAATGCCAAAGCGAGTGGACACCCCACTTCTGACCCGGTCATTCATGGATCATGGTCTGAAATCTTTGCTTACCTTTGCATCTGTGTCAGTTGATCGTTTGGAAACCGATCACTCGCACATACCGCGGGAGTTTGGAGAAAACGTTGCGATTGTCCCTGCATGCGCTGCAACCTGGGTACCCAATCGCAACCTTTCCATCGGAAAGGTACAGCAGAACCTCTGCGTCGCTAGTCTTACGAGGTTGCTGACCCTGAGACTGATTGTATGATGTTTGATGTTTTCTCAGATCACTCCAGGAGTACTTGTTTCGCTTGACTGTCAAAGTGGTTAGACGCCCTGCGTCAGATAGTCTTACGGGATTCTACTACGCCGACTTGGACTCAGTCAAGGTACTTCAGGCATCCACGCCTAAGTATGTGTGGGTGGACTCTTTCCACCCGATCTGCTGGTTTTGATGCTTAGTTTGCAATTCATTCTTTCCTTGATTGTGGTCTGGAATCTTTGTTGTCCTTTGTATCTGAGTCAGTTGATTATCTGGAAATTGATAACTCGCACGTACCGCGGGAGTTTGGAGAAAACGTTGCGATTGTCCCTGCAGTTTGCTGCAACCTGGGTACCCAATCGCAACCCTTCCATTCCCGATCGGTACTAACATCGAAAAGGTACAGCAGAGCCTCTGCATCGCTAGTCTTACGAGGTTGCTGACCCTGAGACTGATTGTGTGATGTTTGATGTTTTCCCAGATCACTCCAGGAGTACTTGTTTCGCTTGACTGTCAAAGTGGTTAGATGCCCTGCGTCAGATAGTCTTACGGGATTCTACTACGCCGACTTGGACTCAGTCAAAGTACTTCAGGCATCCACGCCTAGGTATGTGCGGGTGAACTCTTTCCACCCAATCTGCTGATTTTGATACTTGAGTTACAATTCATCGTTTCCACCTGTTCAAATGGTTTCTGTGACCGAACCTTTTGTCTTTCATCTTTTTGTATCTTGGCATGTGGTACGACCGCACTGACACTGGAGTTCAGTTCGACCGTACTCTGAGTGCATTAGATCCGATGGTCTCCGGAGAAACTGCGAGACATTGGATCTTATTTGATTTTTGCGTCGGCTCCTACCCAGAGATATGGAAGATCTCCTGGTGTGTTGGAGGCAGAACGCTCTACTGGGAAAATATTTTTGGATTTTGAAAAGATACCCACTCTGGAAAGTGATACTCCGTGGGGTTTTTATTTGCAAATAGAGATATATTTTTTGTCTTTTTGAAATGAAAATCTGGTTTGCACGCGCCTCCACTAGGGATGCCTATAGGGTCTTTGGCTAACCGACTTTTATTTTGAAAGCAGGTAAACATGATGATTGATGCGATGGATGCTGATGCATGGAGATGCATGATGAATGCATGGCTTGGCTCATTCTCTTTCAGTTTGATGATTTTGCTTTTGCTGGAGATGTAGAGAATTTTGAGCTTATTGCTTGCAGGGTTGTTCTCCCTGGGGATTTTTCTTTTTTTATACGGATGTTTGGTCAGCGGGTTAGTCAAGATCCCGACCCGTGATCAATCAGGTCCATCGTCCCAAGATGCTGTTTCTTTGCTAATGAGAATGTACGAGGATGTTATCCGACTTCGAGATGTTCTTTTGAGCATAAATGCGATTGAGACGGTGCTTAGTCGCCAGTTTTGGTCAAGATTCCAGTTTGCGGGCGATTGGATCCGTCATCCCAAATTGTGAAGTGAGCGGAGTTCAAGACTCCTGAAGTGTAGTGCTGGGGGCTAGTGACAATTTTTTTGTGATTTTTGTAAATATGTGGTCCGAATCTTTACCTGAGTGGTCCGGATAGAGATCGGTTATTGAAAACAAAGGAAATATTTTTGTGATTTTTGAAGATATTTGATTTGAAAGTAAAGGAAATATATATATATATATATATATATATATATATATATATATATATATATATATTGTGATTTTTGCAAATATTTGATTTGAAAGCAAGGAAAATATTTTTTATGATTTTTGCAAATATTTGATTTGAAAGCAAGGAAAATATTTTTGTGATTTTTAAAAAGGTGATTTTGCAATGTTTTTGTATTTTTGTGATTTTTCTGAAATGCAGGGAAAAGTATGAAATTTTTATCCACTTCCAGCTTCTACTGCTGGTAAGGCACCCGATCCATTTTACGTCAGCGAGCAAGACGAGTCTCACACAGTTAAGTGTCGTAGTTTTACATCTTCGGATGAGGGGATCTTGAGGGTTTTCAGTCAACACACCCACAAAGTTGCCTGTTCCTCATGTGTAATGCACATAGACCACGTATCGTCCGACGGACTCCTTCGGCCACAAAATGAGCCACATCCTCACATTTCCCTTAGTCAATCCAGTTTGAGGCCTTACGTTACTCACAATTCCGTGAGGGTGCGCTCCACCTCCCAACAGCCTTAATCCCCTTCATGAGTTTTAGGAACAGGAAACATCCGTCATATTCAACAATGACTTCCAAATCAAGGTTGTCTATCACGGTGCGTTCAACACGAACAGGGTTGCGGAGTTCTGCCCGCCTCAGCCCTTACCTGTTTAAAAGATTCCAGACATCCGTACGATCAAGTGTCAGCCATGTCTGGCACAGGTTAGGAAAGAAAGCCCCCGAGAAGTTAATCCCAGTGTAGTTTCAGGTCTTCAGACCACTGGAGATGAATTTGTGCAGTTGAAATTGATGGTGAAATTTTTATTTTTTTATTTTTTATTATTTTTTGTATTTTTTTTTTTGAAAAAGTTCCAAACTTCAACTTGGGTAATCAGGGTTGATGCTGGTTTTTATGGAAAGCTTAAAATCTTTTTAGTATTTTTGGAAATGATCCGAGTTATCAAACCTTGATCCCAACGGTCGAGGCTAATGCCGGTTTTTAGTTGAAAGCGAGAAAGGTCCCCCGAGAAATTAATCCCAGTGTAGTTTAAGGTCTTCGGACCAAAATATGTACATGCTGAAAATGCATTCTTTTTTGGATTTTTCGAAATGATCCAGGTCATCAGATCTTGGCCTAAACGGCTAGGATCGATGCTGGTTTTTATTAAAATCCCTCGGGATATTGATCCCGACGTAGTTTAAGGTCTTCGGACCAAATTTTGTACAAAACAGGGAAACATATTTTTTATTTTTATTTTTTTCGAAAAATGTCTGGTGTCAGCGGATCTTGATTCAATCCAGACTGATGCCGGTTTTTATTGAAAGTCCCTCGGGATCTTGATCCCGACGTAGTTTAAGGTCTTCGGACCGAAATATGTACAAACAGAGCAAACACCTTTTTTTTGGAAAATATATGTAAATCATGAAGTAAAAATTTATGTCAAGTGCTTATTTGTTTGTGCTTGATTTGGACATGTGCTTTTAGACATAGGAATCAGAATATTTGACTCAGCCTGATGTCATACTCATTTTCTTAATTATTCACCAAGGGTCCTGGTCCCCTTAAGATAGTGCGCAATGGTATCCTCCCCCTATAATTTGGGCAGATCCTGAAAGAATTCTTGGCTCATAGCTGGCATCCTTACTTCCATTGAATCTTCATGTTGCTTGGATCTCTCATGCACCTGCCTTTTTTTTCTTTTTTTTTCTTTTTCTTTTCTTAGTCATTATTACCCGCAACGCCCTTTCGGGTTTTCGCTGCGTCCGGCTTGCCCGTCATTGTTGCCCGTGGCACCCTTTCGGGTTTTCACCATGTCCCGGGTATTTGATCTTGCCTGCCCCTTGGCAGCTATGCTGTTTTTACCCTCAGCGCCCTTTCGAGTTTTCACTAAGTCCGCTGTGTGCCTACTGTTTTTACTCAGAGCGCCCTTCTGGGTTTTCACTCCGCCCTCTTTGTTTAGGCACACATCTCTTTTTCTTTTTCTTTTTTTTCTCTCTCTTTTTTTTTTGGATAACTGCGGCGCCCAGAGGTCAGGAATCCGTCATTGCTGGCCGATGGTAACCTTTCGGCCCTTATCTTAAGTTACAATGGCAGAGCTGTCAGCCTTAGCTACAGACCCTTCTGAGGTGGATTGATGGATAGATGTGTTTCTTTTGGGTCGATTTTTTTCTCTCTTTCTTTCTTTCTTTCTTTCTTTCTTCTTCTTCTTCTTCTCTTTTTTTTTTTGTGGGTTGTGTGCCCCTTTTTTTTTAACCCCCCCCCCCCCCCCCTTTTTTACTTTATTCTTCTTCTTTTTTCTCTTTTTTTTTTAACCCTTTATTTGGAACACTTATTGGTGAACGGGAAGGGACTCTCAGAGGTCTAACCTTGACCTCTTGACTTCAGCTCTACTAATGTAACTCTTGATAAGGTTGGATTGACTTACCTGTGAAAGATTTTCACGTTATCGGCGTTGATTAGCTCAGGAAGATCCACCCCTCTCATGTTGGTGAGCCTGAGGGCGCTTCTTGGAAAAACTTTTCTGATCCTTAGGCCTTGTCCCCCTTAAGTCTGATAAATGCGGCGGTGCTTGTTGTAAACCCAATATGATTTTTCTTTCTTCGGCTTCATTCTTCACCAGTACTCACGTTGACCGGATTTTGAGTTGAACTCGTAGGTCTGTCTTCTGATTTTAAGTTTCTTGAGGAAATCTTTCATCCTTAGATTTCGAAGGGCGTCCCATTGCCAATGTTGATAGCATGTGGGAACCCTTAACAATTGATGATATCATTATTCATGAGAATTATCGTGCGAGATCAGAATATTACCTTCATTTACTTTGTACTGCAATCGACTGCCACAAGTATATGCGTATGACCGCTAGATGATGCCGAGTCGATCTTTCTGTTGATGTAGATACCTCATACAAGGAATAGCTGGAATGTTATCAGGTTGTAGAGTTTCGAAGCACACACATGGATCCGAGTACATGTTGCTGACACTTGAAGTGCTTTTTGACATGTTGGCAACAATCTGTCTTCATCGAGCCATGAGGTTTCTTCGATCATTCGTCAAGTCGTACACTCCAGCATGGAATGCAAGCATAGTCTTGGCAGCATCTTCTTGATAGGCTTGATGAGTTTTTTGATCGAGTCTGGATAAGTCTTCATAGGACGCAAGATTGGGAAGTCATGACTTCAAAAATTCGATCATTCTCTGCTTATTTTTCGGGGACAAGGATTCTCAATGCACACTTCCTTATGGGTCTCAGGAGATCCTAGGTTTATAATTTTGAAACTTTTTGAGATGACATCGGCTTTTGGTTCGAACTTTCGAGGAGACCCTCTTAGTTTGGGAGTCAACTCATCATTTTCCTCATCATTGGCTCTATCCAGACCCCTGAGTTTGAAGTCCAACTCTAGATCGAAATCACATGAATCAACTTCATACTCAAGTGCTTTGACAGACAGACTTGACACTTTATTGAAAAAGATTTCTATTTTTTTTTTTTTTTGCTTTCAAAGATTTTCTGGTTTTTTGGAATTTTGTGAATATCTGGATTTTTTTGAACTTTTTGGACTTTTTGAAATTTTGAATTTTTTTTTTTGTAATATTTGGTGTTTTGGGTTTTTGAATCTTCTGATTTTTTTTTTTTTGTAAAGGACCCGAGCAAGACGGCGATGTGAGCCAGGTGTTGCCTGATTCGGCTCGGGGAGCCGAGCACTGTCAGCTTTTATTGTACCGTCATGGGGACTACAAACATGTTACTGCCCTGCACTCCTTCCCCTCAGGAGGCAGGGCCAGAGGGATCAGTAGGCCAACCCTCATCGTTGTGCCCAAACGTCATGGTAGATCTGGAATTGGGCTCCGAGTCGTTGTCGGATGCGGTTTCTCCCGGCTCATCCTCGGTGTATTGCAGCTCTTCAGGTTCATCCGGCTGAGGTGGGACCAGGACTGTGGTCCAGTCAATCGGGGAAAATTCTTGCCCCTTGCTTGAGTCTTCTTTGGGCAACTCTATCAGACTCAATTTTCTCGCCTGATCATCGAAGGTGGAATCCAGCCCATCATCAGGATAGATAATCCTTGCATTGATGAACTAGATTGGTGTGTAGATGCAGAGATTGCCTTCTCCTTGAAGACCCCGTCTTCTTCTGATACTTTTGTGCTTTGGTTTCCTAATCCAAGTAGGCTGATATCGCAGTCTTTCTCTACCCACATTCTCTTGAACTCCCATGATTCGGGTCAAGTCTTGATATTCAAGCTGATAGTAGAAGGTTTGACGCTTGGCAGGGAGGAAGACGTAGTTCGATCCAATGGGACATACGCGAGGGAAGTAATTTGCATTATGATGGTATGAGACCTCCCCATGAGAGCGTTGTGCGTCCATGGCTGGGATGGTAGGCTCTCGAAGGTTGGATCCTTCTACCATTGGAAATTGTCCAAGATCGGTAATGACGGTGATCGCCCTATCTCCGAAGATGTGCTTGACCCTTTGGTGAAGATTTGAAGAGATGGCACTGATTCTGTGAAACCAAGTCCGATCGGAAAGGAGATGGAATGAAGCTGAGATGTCCAATACCTGAAGAGTGATGGTTGATGTTTTTGGATCGATCAGAACCTGGACATCAATCTCCCCTTCGACCTCCTCGATAGTGGCCACATAATTGAAGCTGGGCCCCAATTTTGCTAGGGCATGTGGCATGCTGTCCAAGGAAGGGTCTTCTTCTTGGAGGACGATGGCTGAAGTAGAAGCCAAATAGACAGGTGCGGTGGGCAAGTTGTGCCCCTGGTTGCTTGATGGAGAGATGGGTAGGCTTTGCCCCTGGTAAGCTGGAGTGAGCAAGCTGTGCCCCTGACTGACTATTGTTGAGATAGGCAGGTTGTGCCCCTGGTTGATTGATGCTGAGATGGGTAGGATTTGCCCTTGGCTCAAACTGAGCAGACCATGCCCCTGTTTTGCCAATGCTACGTTAGGGAGATTGTCTCCTTGGTTGACTGAGATGAGTTTATTGTACCCATGCTTAGAAATGGGCGTGGAGAATGAACCGACTGAAGGTGCCCCTTGCATAATGATGGGCTCTGGGATTGAAATAACTGAGGGTGCCCCTTGCAGGATGAGAGGCTCAAACTCTAAACTAGAGTCGATGGCACGAATAAACTGGAGAGGAGGCTCTTCTTGGCTTACGAAAGCTGGATAGGCATGAGGTGCCCCTTGCATTGTGAAGACTGGAGCAACTGGAGATGCCCCTTGCAGGATGAGGGGTTCTGAAACTAGACTGGTAAGGGGTGCCCCTTGCCAACCTTGATTAGGGAACTGTGAGTTCCATCTTAACTGTTGCTGTTGCTGCTGCTGCTGTTGTCCATACTGAGAGAGGAATGGTGCACCTTCGGTTGAGGCGACAAGATCATCCTCTTCCATTGGATGGGAGATGGGAACACTATCATTATCGCTCTCGTATCCGGTGGCTCACCTTCCACTATCGGTTGTACTGGAGAGGCCTACTGAGGCCACCAAGGGGAGATCATCCCAGCCCTTATTCCGACTTCGACTTGTTCCCCAGCGCAGATGAGTTGGGTGAAGTTCGCATATGGATGTGAGACAAGGTATCCAGAGATACTTGGATTAGCCGAGTGGACGATCATGGAGATTTGCTCCTCGTCGTCGAGGGGAGTCTTCATTCTAGCGGCCATAGCCCACCACCGTCCAACGTAAGCTGACAATGTTTCATCACTTCTTTTCTTGAGAGCTGCGAGGTCCACTCTTCTGGGTGCCATGTTAAGATTGTATGCTAACCTGTTGACGAAAGCCTGGGAGAGCTGCTCCCAAGTCCTGATGCGATGGCAGTCCAATGATGTGTACCAGTCTAGGGCATCGTCTTTCAGGGACTTTTGAAACAGACGGATCAACGCTCCGTCGTTGCTTGCCACAGCATCTAGCTCACTACAAAATGATCTCAAGTGGTCTATAGGACACCCTGTCCCATCATATCTTTTAAATTTTGGTACCTGAAAGCCTTGAGGTACCATTGCATCGGGAAATGGACAAAGATCTCTGAACTTAGTGGATGGAAGATCCACCCCTTGCTGCTTCTGCAACTTTCTCTTCATCTCTCGCATCTGTTCTCGAAGTTGCTCTATTTCGGAGGGACCAAATGAAGGAGATCTTGCCCCTTGCTAAGACTGAGATGGCCCTCTTTCATAATAATTAGTGTCATTGATGCTCTTATAATTCTTACTTGAAGGAGGTTGGGCCTGGTAATTACTCCCATTGTAGGGACTTTGTTGGACTGGAGCTGAGAAGAGAGACTGTGAAGAAATCCCAGTCACAGGAGAATATTGAAATTGGTTGGAGTTCCCATTGGGGAGAGATTGTTGGAATTGACTGGGAGTTCTGATTGTGGATTGTAACTGAAAATGGCTCTTGTTTGCAGGAGGATACTAGAAGAAATGCCCTGAGGTCGAGAGTTGTCCTGATTGAGGACCTTCTTTAGGAGGGTATCGAAAGTCCTGCGACACCCCTGATAGTTGTGGTTGAGATGAACTGAAGGCTGGAAGAGATGGTTGTTGTGGTTGTTGAACTGGACCAGCTTGATTGCTGGCTGCTGAAGCCTGGGCTTGTGTGAATCGGAGAAGCATTTCCTGCATGGCCTTCATGCTTTGTAGTAGCTCTTGGATGCCAAGAATTGACATGGATTCACTCGAGTTTAACAGTGGAGAGGAAGCCTCAGGTATAGGGAATGGGAGAGCCATGTTGATTTTATATTGGACGTGGCAGGGTGATTTGGTTTGGAGGAGTAATGGTGGGGAATATACTCTACTCTCTTTTTTGGGCTTTGGGATTTTCTATTTTTTTGTATTGGTTTTGGGAAAAATGCTATGTAGACGAGATTTGTATGAGGATTAATGACTTTCAAGCATATGGAGGATTCTTTTTTTCAAGTCGGATCACGACTAGTGGGACTAGCTTATCCCCAGCGGAGTCGCCATTCTGTGGACCCTCGCCGTTTCCGCGCTCCCACATGACGTTCTCGTCCCTTTCCGTTTCGGGAAAAGAAGGAGAGGAGGAGTGAGTGCGAATCGTCGTTTGTGCCACTGGCTTGCCTCGTTCTCGAGGGCTTTATTTGGTAGTCGTGTTTAGGCTGGATGTGTTTAAATGAGTTTATATAAGACCAGAGTCGCCACTAGCCAATTACTTCGAATGTACAGTCGGCTAGACCCCGTAGAAACGTTAGAAAAGGGGATCCGAAGATTCTTTCCTCTAAAATGACTCCTTTTGATCTGCGGCCAGAGATTCAAGGTAAGGGATCACGGTTACAGGGTGGGAAGAGGTTAAGCACCCCACACACTGCCCGTACCAAAGTACGGTCTCTACTTCACAGAATCGAACTAATACTTGAAAGTCTATTTCAATCCTCGTACATTCTCATAGATGACATGATGCATGAATGTGGGTCTGAACAGTAAGAGTTTCTGATGGGCAGGTTCCAACAACGGGCCAGCCCAGAGCATATGCTCGAAGTGACAGGTGCTTCATGCGAGATGATGCATGCTGTGTGTTTGAATGATCAAAGTGCTTGTAGTAATATGCACATGAATGCAGGTCTGAACAGTAAGAGTTTCTGATGGGCAGGTTCCAACAACGGGCAAGCCCAGAGCATACGCTCGAACTGACAGGTGCTTAATATAAGACGTATGCAGTGTGTTTGAATAATCAAGGTGCTTGCAGTGAAGCGGGGGGTTGGAAGAAAAGTAAATGTTACACTTATGCTAGATGCAAATGAGATGATGTGGAAAAGGAGTAGCTGGATGGACGAAGGTGTCGCAAGGGTTGGCTTCGAGTGGCTGGATCAAGACTTGGATGGCTTGGGAGACTTGGACCAGTGGTCAGGCTGGGCTGGACCAGGGCTAGGATCTCCTCACTCGGGCTCTCCCTGGTGGAGGAATGGGCTAAAGGGTGGAGAAGAACTCAGACGGACGATCGCTGGACTGGGCGGATTGCTTTTGCTGAAATGAGAAGGGGAGGGGGGTATTTATAGCAGCGGGCAGTGGCAGAGCCCGTAATTATTTTTGGGCGGCCCCAGTGGCAGAGCCCGTAATTATTTTTGGGCCGCCCGCTGTGGGCCGCCAGTACGGTCACTCCTCGATTTCCAGCGAGGTACGGTCGTTCCCTCGGGGTTGCTGTTTGGCTCGGTGGGTTGACTCAGTGAGTTGACTCAGCGGGTCGACTAAGTGATTTAACTCAGCGGGTTGACTCGACGGGTTGACTCGGTGTTTTGACTCAGTGGGTTGACTCAGCGGGTTAACTCAGCGGGTTGACTCAGTGGGTTGACTCAGTGAGTTTGACTTTTTTAGGATTTTTTGACTGGCTTTTCTTATGGGGGTTTTTTCAAGCTGATGTTTAGGACGGGGTTGACTGGGTTCAGGCTTGAGTTGGGCTATGGATTGGGGCTTACAAGGGTGAGTTTGGCTGAGTTTAGACTTGGGATTTGAGGGTATGGTCCTCCATTCATCCAGCTATCTCTACCAACAGTGTAGCCGAAGGTGGGGTGTCTACACTTAGTCTAGGGAAAAGAAGAAAAAAAGAAAAAGAGCCCACACTCTAAGCCAAGGAAGAAGCTTACACCCCGGGCTAGGGAGAGTAGAAGAAAAGAGAGATCCAAATAAAAGCTAGGTTCAAAGGAACATAGCTAATTCAACCTTAGAGGTCATGTGGATGGAAGTGTTGGATGGAACGCTTGTTAACTTAGATATTAAATCCTTATACTGATGATCTTCACCTATCCAACATAGCCACTAACCAATGACCATAGCTTGTGGGCGAAAAGTCCCATCCTCCAGGATGAGGAATCCAATTCGATATTGCTTGATGACAATTTTGATTTTACACTTCAATGAGGATAATGGAGATTAAACACACGAGACAAAAAAGGATAATAGGAAGACTCATTTCTTATCTCGTGGCCCTTGACTATTAGCATCAGTCATTACGTACCTAAACAATCCATGGGGAAAAGGAGAAGCACAGGAGGCCAATCTTGGAAGATCTTGGAAGGATTGATTTCAACTTATGAAAGCATCTAAGTTTGGCAATTTACAAGATTAGTTCGGTGATGATTAGGGTGATGCGTGGGATTGTGATGGAAAAAGAGTTGGCAAATTCTAGGTGGCGAGATGTGTATAGGAACAATCATAGTAATGGTCTATTATTTAAAAGTGAATAAAGCTCGGGGTTGCACATCCTCTATTCTTCAGGGTAATTTCTTTTTGAATAAAGACTTTTTTGAAATACGGTTATTTCTTCTCTTGCTAAATATGCTAGGAATTACTAAGTTAGGAAGCAAAACTTGCCTAAAAGATTGCTAACATGGTATAAAAAAATCATGAACAAGACGAGCAACAAATGGGCAATGGTGGAGGAAGAGAGAGGGATGATAGAGAATTTTGTGTCTTCTCCCAAACCCAAGGATTATAGGGACCTTTAAAGAAAATATGGTCAGTTGTTTTCCAATGAGCAAGAGCAAAAGTGGCAATGGCCATCAAATATTATATTTAGACTTATGGGCCATGATGTGGAGCTCTGTGATCCCCGCTATGATGTATGAGGGACATCCATCCCATTAATCAGATTCATCCTTCCATGGTGCACCATGGGCCAAAACATCAGGCCAATCCATGACTTAGGTAGGCCACACTACAGGTTGAGAGTGGATGCTCGCCCATTAAAACCTATCTAAGTGTACATAGGGCCACTAAGATATGGTTTTGACATCTAGCCCGCGTGTCCCACTTAGAAGATGGTCACACCAAATTTTAGACCATTCCAAAACTCAGGTGGCCCCACCAAGTGCTTTTAGTTATTTTAGGCCTAATTTCCATGGTTTTAGATGGTATGGCCTACCTGAGTTTTTGATATATATGACTGAATTTTGGCACATCCCACAACTTAGAAGGCACCTGCCAAATGCACAGGTCCATTACTCATCACGGTGGGGCCCACAAAGCTCGACCTCGTGGGAAGCTCCTATGAGGTCAACCTCATAGCACCATATTATATATATATATACCGATGGTGCTGTGCAACGGTCTAAAAATCAGATTATTTAGTGAGGGTAGGTAAATTCCTTCCCCTTGTTAGTTCTGGAAATAAAATTCAGGTGGTGAATCAGAGGGGTGGCGTAGTTGCACGACACCCAAAACAGTCTACGTTGCTGATTCAATCGTTGCACAGAGAAGATGATAGCAACCATATCATATTCCATGTTCCACGTGGTCGAATTTGTGCTTACTGTTGTACTGTTGACAAATATCCCTTGGCAATCATCATTTGAGGTCGAGCTCTGTGGGCCCCACCAGGATGTGTGACTGACATCCATCCTATCAATTAGATGTACCCTTACATTTTGAATCATGGGCCTAAAACTAAGTCCCAATCCATGATTAAGGTGGGCCACACCATAGAAAAAAGTTGAGGTTGGGTGCTCACCCATTGAAATTTTCCTGAATGTATATAGGGACTAGTGAGATGTGATTTAGACATCCGGACCATCCATTGCATGAGTCCCACTTGGATGAGGGATCACACCAAATTTTAGGCCATTCCAAAGGTCAAGTGAGCCCTACCAACTGTTTTTAGATGTATAATAAGTACAATTTTCTATGGTTTTGTATAGTGTGGCCCACATAAGTTTTAGATATAGATGATGTTTTTCACATCCCATAACCTAGAGGGGACCTACCAAATGCATGGAATGGATGTCCATCACACATTACAATGAGGTCCACAAAGCTCAACCTCATGGGAATCAACCATGAGGCCAACCATGTGTTATTTTATCATGTGTTATTTTATAAATGTGGGAGCACAACATGTGTGATGTCCAACTAACATCATGGTGGGGCCCACCGAACGACCTCATGAGAAGCAACCATGAGCTCGACCACATAGAGTGTGTCTGTGTAGTTTTGTTATTTTTTAAAGGTGGGAGCACAACATGTGTGATTCTCATCACACATCACGGTGGATATATATATATATATATATATATATATATATATATATATATATATATATATATATGGGAATTATGTTCATGGCTTCTATGATTGATTTCTTTAGTTTTAGTTAACATATCACATCATGTCATTTCTTAGTGCCTGTGTATCAAGAGTCATGCAACAACCAGAGTATCAAATAATTCCCTTAATAGTCCATGCGTTGAAATCCTGATTGAAGATCATATCTATCCAATATATGTGGACCATTGTTGTACTTCCTTTTGATTGTCCAATGAACTTAATTTTTGGATCATGGTACATCCTCTGTGGTACAAATCCCTCAAATGATTTGGATCACCAAACTCTCATACTATAGTACTAGTACAAAATGAGGGCTCGAGTACGAGTACAGATCCTCGGGTCGAGGATATGCCTGTTGGGGGATGGTATGACATCATCAGATAGTGGACTGCATCCATCAGTTTATGTGATGTAACCAGATTCCATGAACTAAAGGTTCTTTGGACAACCTAAGCTTTTGGTATACTTGTAATCACTTCCCTTTAATTTCATACAATTGTAAACACCTCCCTCTGATTTGGATTATTATTGCAACTACCTCGCCTCTGCTTATAGAAGTTGAAGGAATCTACACCAAAAAAATGGTAGAAATACGACTAGTCTTA
Organism: Liriodendron chinense; assembly: GCA_003013855.2. Taxonomy (NCBI): domain Eukaryota; kingdom Viridiplantae; phylum Streptophyta; class Magnoliopsida; order Magnoliales; family Magnoliaceae; genus Liriodendron; species Liriodendron chinense. The sequence continues at coordinate 1,007,869 of PVNU02002307.1, forward strand.
GGAGTACTTTTTGCCCTTGTGTGGGGCCCTCACTATGTATAAATGGTACTATCCAACCCATATTGCAGGACTCCATAAATATTGGATCCAAAACATAGGCTAATATAATCATTGGGTGGGTGGGCCGCATTAAACCATAGACATCCAAATGTATGTATTAGGCAACTTGGTAGTTGGATCGGCCCCATTTTTGGAGCTGGCTTTCCATTTGCATGGTGGTGTGACCACCATCAACGGTTGGATGACATAAATGCACTATGGTAGGCATGTGCTTACAACTCCCTACCGATGAGATTGTTGATTGTGGACCCATGGGGCCCACTTGTGGACAACCACTTGTGGGTGGGGCCCATAAGGATGTTCTCGCATCCTCCTTCTCCCGAGAGTTTGAATTTCTAATTAGAAATTTAAACCTCGGAAGAAGATGAAATGGGATAAGATAAGGTTAAACCAACCTTATCTCATCTCATCCCTTATCTCTTTTTCCCTCTATTTATAAGAGGACTCCTTCCGTTATCAAATACACAAGGAAGAGGAAACGTATAAGTGATATACGGAGAGAAAAGAGAGGCATAGGCATATAGAGTTTATCTGGTCCATCCATCAGATCTGAACCATAGATCTGATCCGGGGACCATCTTCACCGTAGGATCAGAGGGGTGATCAGACCCACTTGCTCCTGTAGCAAATAGGCGGATCGCTGGATCCACAAAAAATCATTAGCTTTGCGAAGGTTCTCATCGTGTAGACCGTCAGATCCTGGTGGCCCACACTTCCGCAATTCCTTACAGTGGTATCAAAGCATTGAACGGCGGATCTCCGATTTAAAGAGGATATAATCGCAATCGAGGTAAGTGGCCTTAATTTTAAGATTATAGATTAAATTAATTTTATTCTAATAATATGTCGATCATCAAATCCATCATCTAATTAATATTCCTTTTTGTCCAAATCTCATTTTATTTATCTCTGAGGTATGGAGATTAATAAAATTGAGATTATTAATTAATTAATTAGAATTTTGTCATTAAGACCAAAAGGCTATTGAGCTAATCCAGATTCACATGGGCTAAGATTGGCGAAACAAAACGAGTCATGTAAAATCATAAGATCATTTTGGCTGCTAAAGATAGGGCCTTGATTTAGCACAAAAGTCAAGGATGATTGCTTTGGACGGCAGAAAGGTTATGCTTTTGCATTGAATCTAAGCGACCACAGTAGGATCTCTTGCTTTTCCCTGCTTCCAATTCCCATTAAAGGTAGGCCCCATCATTGTGGGACAAAATTCGTCCAAGGTGGGGCACTATCCCAAAATTGTATGCCTGCCTTTTGATGAGTGCCCCACTTATGTGATTGAGAGGAACCACCATATAAACTGATGGATGGACCAGGACCAGATCTGAAAGACCAAGTCCAGATCTGATGGATGAACTAGATCCAGATCTGATGGATGGACCAGCAAAAGCCGCCGCAGCCAAAGCATGACCGGCCGCCGGCATCCACAGTTGCCGTCTGCAACATCCATGGCAGCAGTCGCCGCCGCCGGAAGCAGCAGCGGCAGCCATCGCCGCTGCCGCCGCCGGAAGCAGCAGCGGCCGCCCATACTCGTCTCTCTCTTTCTCTCTCTCTCTCTCCCGTTTTCCTCTGTCTCTCTCTCGCCCATGGCCGCTGCCTGCAGCAGCAGCAACATCCCTCTCTCTCTTTCAATCTCTCGATCTCTCTCCGATTTTCCCAGCCTCCCCGCCGCTCCGCCGTCGGCAGCAGCAGCAGCGCGAGCCGCCGCTGCCTTCGCCGCAGCAACGTCGACCTTGGCCCACCACTGCAATAAGCAGCATCGGCAGTTCACGCCGCCGCTGTCGCCAGTAGCAGCGGCCCGTCGCCGGCAGCAGTGGAAACCCCTTTGCCTCTTCTCTCTCTCATCCAAAGACTTCTTCAAACCCTAACAATGAAGAAGAAGAGGGAGGTTGGCCTTGTGGGCCTGGCTTGAAAATTAGAGATGGGCCTTGTGGGCCTGGCTTAAAAATTAGAGATGAGCCTTTTGGGCTTGGCTTGACAAATTAGAGATGAGGATTTTGGGCCTGGCTTGAGAATTGGAGATGGGCCTTTTCTGAGATAGGCCTGGCTTACCAATGGACCTTTTTGGGCCTGGTTTGAAAATTGAAAATTGAAATTGGATACGGGCCTATCCTTTTGGGCCATGGCTTAAGAATATTGGGCCATGGCCTGATGGTTGGGCTGGTGGGCCTATTTTTTATTGAGTTGGGCCTAATTGTGGGCCTGTCCCCTATAAAAGAAAAGGCTAATTAATATTAGTGAGGACCAATAAAACAGAAAGGACCATCATTGGACATCCATATGTAGATGGATAGCCTATAATGACCATCATATATTAAGTACAAATAGAGATTGGCCGGACTAAGAAGCCCAAATCACTTAATATCAAGATTAAGTGTATCTTGTATAAGGGCCATTAATCAGCCATTTATAGACTGATTTAGACCAAGTAAAGAGAAGCGACTTGGGGTTTTTCGGCAAGATCTAACTGATGGTATGGTCCGTTTTTGTGATTAACGGTCTAGATCTAAAATTAATCTGATGATCGATGTATGTATTAAAATGAAAGCATATGATTTAAATTATGAATTTTTCTGTCTCCACATATCTCTTGATTTATTTAATGTACATGTGCGTGCATTAATACATATGTGTATGCAAATGAATGATATTTTTTATATATCCATATAATCACTATTGATCACGGGTCCACAAATGAATGGAACCATCATCAACCATGATGATCAACATTGATGAGAGGATCCATCATCAATGGTGAACATTAATGGTAATGATCGGATCCATCATAAATGGACTCGATCAATGTAGTGACCGTATTGTCCTTTAATCATAGAACTTCTCTTATTTATTCAATGGACATGATTGTTTTCTTTAATCTAATGATTTATTCAATTTGACTTTAATTTTTATATGATTAAAAATTAAGTCATCATTTCATTAAAATATAGATCTGTTATCCCAAGGTTGTGCATAACCTAAGTGGGAGTTTCATTCCTTCCCTAAATGATGCATACACCCATAATGGTGGGTTGTAGGTTATACAAATAGATAGTCGTAAAAGCATCGATTTCATTTTATTTAGAGAACTTGATTGATCTGCACCACCCATACAGGTATGTAGGCTTTCAGATCCCTTATAAGATGGATTGTATACTTTTATAAACTTAAAAGTTTGAATAACCAGTAGAAATTCTGATGATTAGTGCCAATACTTTAGATCATAGCTAAGTAGTGATACATGATGCGATGTAGAGATGGCCTCTAAAGCATTGATCGCCGATCAACTAAAAAGACAACATTTCGACGGCAACAACTATGAAGACTGGTCCCGCGCAGTGCGAAGCCTTCTAGATGAAGATGACATTTCACACACTCTGGATGGGGTTCAAGAGGAACCCATACTGGCTGAAAATGGAAATCTAGGTGAACATAGGGCCGCGATGAATCGCTACAACAAGTGGCGTAAACAAAATCGCTCCGCCCGTAATGTTTTGATTAGCACAATGCACAAAGAACTCATACCCACGTATGAAGTGCATGAAACCGCTAAGGGGATCTGGGATGCACTGGCTAATGCCTATAAGCAGAAGTCAGATGCAAAGGTTTGGGCTATGGAATTAGAGTTCCAAGAATACAAGATGCCTGTAGGTTGCCCCATCAAGGATCATATCCGTAAGATGGAGCAGATGATAGGCGCCCTGAGGAATGTAGGGTGCAAACTAACTGAAAATCAAAAGATTATAGCTATGCACCGTTCCTTACCCGAATCATGGGCCCAAATCAAAACGATTCTGAACCATAATGATTCTATCACAACGTTCAGAGACTTTTGTGGCCATCTGATACGAGAGGTTGAAATGAATGCAATTCAGCCAGGTTCGGCCAAGGCTTTTGCAGCAAAAACCCACAAGCGAAAAGCTAACAAGAGAAAATTCAAAGCTCGCAAGAAGGCGAAGAAGAACAATCACGAACAGAAGACCGCAATGCCTCATCCAAATCCCAAGAAGGGGAAAGGAAAGAGGAAACCTAAAAAGACAAACATCACCTGTTTCGTCTGCGGAAATCCCGGCCATTATGCCTGTCAGTGTGCCCAGAAAAAGACGGTAATTCCTCAGTCACAAGATACTTTGTTTGTAGGCGTTTGTTCTGAGATCATTTCCGTTGATATCCTATCTAACGAGTGGATTTTGGATTCAGGCGCAACAAAGCACGTGACACGAGATCGTCGAGGACTCGAGGAATTTCGACCTATAACTACAGGGAGCTACAGGGTGTACATGGGGAATAACGCTGCTGAAGACGTGCTAGGGATTGGTGTTTATCATCTCCGTTCGCGCGTAGGGCATACAATAACCCTCCATGATACTCTTTATGCACCGGGCATGCGCCGGAATTTAATTTCTATTTCTAGATTGTTAGTTAATGGTTTTGACATTCGTTTTTCCGGAACAAGATTTTCTTTAAGACTAAAAACCTCATCTTTGCATGGGGTAATTTAATTTCAGATTTATTTATTCTAGATGTAGAACATGATAATGCGCCTCTTGCTTTGTCTGCTACATCGAATGAATATGTAGTATCTGAATCTTTAAAATGCCACGCGAGGTTAGGTCACATTGGAAAGGACCGTATGACAAGACTAGCTAGATCTGGTCTGTTAGGTTCATTATCCAAGGTTAATTTGCCATTTTGTGAACATTGTGTGTCCGGGAAGACTTCTAAGAAACCATTCCCTAAAGCGACTAGGTCAAAGGGTTTACTAGAGATAATCCATACGGATATCTGTGGACCCTTAAATGTACATGCTAAAAATAGATGCCAATACTTCGTCACATTTATTGACGATTACTCGCGCTATGGATATGTGTATCTCATCTCACATAAATCTGAGGCTTTTGATTGTTTTCTCAAATTCAAAGCTGAAGTTGAAAATCAGCTTGAGAAAAAGATTAAAATTCTTAGATCTGATAGAGGTGGCGTGTATACATCTGAAACGTTTAAATCTTACTGTGCAAACGTTGGCATCATCAGGCAATACACTATGGCATATACTCCACAACAAAATGGAGTTGCAGAGAGAAGGAACAGGACACTATTGGACATGGTTAGATCGATGATGGCACATGCCAATCTCTCTACCACATTCTGGGGAGACGCGCTTCTTACAGCCGTCTACGTCCTAAATAGAGTCCCAACTAAATCCGTTCCTAAGACCCCATATGAGATGTGGACTGGGAGCATTCCTTCTCTAGCCGACCTACGTCCTTGGGGATCTTTAGCATATGTTTTATTGCCTACTCAGCATAGAAGTAAACTTGATAGTAAAACTATTGAGTGCGTATTCATCAGGTACCCAATGCACTCAAAGGGATACGTTTTAGTTTATGAGGATCATGGAGGATGGACTGAGATTGAATCTCGGGACGTAACCTTCGTCGAAGACAGATACCCCAGCCGAAAGAAACAAAAGGTTTCTACCGAACTTTTTGAAATTTCTGATGTATCTCAGGAGAGTGGGAGTTCTGCTTCTGCAAATGGAGATACTCCTATAGTTCATCAGGAGAGTGGGAGTACATCTCAGCAGGCTCCTGAGTTACGTCGAAGTGAAAGAGGTTTGATTCCCAGAAGATATTTCGATATCGATGGTCAATCTTTCTCTTGTGTTGCGGTTGACGATGATGAACCTGATTCTTATCAGGATGCGTTATTATCTTCGAATTCGACTGATTGGGTAACTGCCATGGACGAGGAGATTGCCTCCATGGAGAAGAATAAAGTCTGGGAACTTGTAGATCTGCCTTCCAATCGCAAAGCAATTGGTAACAAATGGGTACTTAAGATCAAAAGAAAGGCAGATGGTACAGTGGACAAGTATAAAGCAAGATTAGTTGCAAAAGGTTTTACACAAAAAGAAGGTGTTGATTATGAGGAAACTTTTTCACCTGTTGTAAAATTTTCCTCAATCCGCATGATCTTGTCCATTGTCGCAAGTTTAGACTTAGAGTTATATCAGATAGATGTAAAGACTACTTTCTTAAATGGTGATTTGGATGAAGATATTTACATGCAACAACCCATAGGTTATGTGGACAAAAAGTATCCAAAGAAAGTCTGCAAGTTGTTACGATCTATTTATGGGTTGAAGCAATCTTCAAGGCAGTGGTACATGAGGTTCCACTTAGCCATCACCACTTTTGGATTCACAATGAGTGAAGAAGATCATTGTGTATACGTGAAACGGTCTGGAAGATCTTTTCTGATACTATCTCTATATGTAGACGATATCCTATTAGCTGGTAATGACATGCATCTATTGATGATGTCTAAAGATTGGCTTTTCTCGAACTTTGAGATGAAAGATCTTGGTGAAGCCAACTTTATTCTAGGGGTTAAAATCATCAGGAACCGTTCTAGGAGATTCTTAGGCTTGTCACAAGCCACTTACATACAGAAGATCTTAGAGCGCTTTAGGATGAAAAATTCAAAAGCTGTTGAAACCCCTATGGATAAAGCTACCAAGTTAGACAGGAAATCGTGTCCCCAGACAGAAGCTGAGAAATCGACAATGTCCTCAGTACCTTATGCGAGCGCAGTAGGCAGCTTAATGTATGCTATGCTTTGCACCAGACCAGATATAAGCTATGCAGTTGGCATAATCAGCTGTTACCAGAGTAACCCGGGACAGTCTCATTGGCAAGCCGTGAAACGTATATTCCGCTATCTCAGAGGAACCAAGGACTTGATTCTGTGTTATGAAGGCGCGAGTCTTGAGCTCAAAGGATATTCAGATGCCGCCTGGGGTAATGACGCCGACGAGGGAAAGTCTACTTCAGGATATGTCTTCTTGCTCGGAGGGGGAGCTATCTCTTGGTCGAGCAAGAAACAGACATCCACGGCACTTTCATCTATGGAGGCCGAATACATTGAATGTTGTGCTGCAGTTCAAGAGTGTGTATGGGTTCGCAGATTCCTACAAGGATTGGGTGTTGTTCCAGGCATACATGAGCCTATATCGTTGAGGATAGACAACACCTCGGACATTGACTTGGCAAAGGATCCCAAACACCACCAGAAATCGAAGCACATTGAGATAAAGTATCATTACGTTCATGATCAAGTGAAAGATAAGAAGGTTATCCTCAGCTACATTCCTACCAAGGAAATGATGGCTGATCCCATGACGAAACCTATAGCTAGAGATCTATTTCAGGTTCACGTCAGGCAGATGGGATTGAGGAAAGCTTGATTGATATGCTTGTATCATGTATCTTTGATCTTTCATGAATAATAAATTCCATTTTATTCAGTATTGAGCACTTGTTAAACTAGGTATGTAGATCATCAGCATTTTCTTTGAGATCAAGTAGGATTTCAACTATTATCGACAGGCCGGTTACCCACTCGCACGGGTTAACCAACCCTAAATGTACAAGAGAGGTACACTTAGGGTGATGTTCATACACTGAGGTATGAACCACCCTTTATTGAAAATAATAAAGGATGAGGATGCAAATGAGTTGTATCCGCCTTCAATCCTATAAGATTGAAGATGAGACTGACAAAGTCGAATAACATAGTCGCACCATTACTCATAATGCGGATAATGTTATGGCCTGAATCACAGCCAAGTCGTGAGGTTATGAGATGAGTCATACCTCATGTGAGATGACTTGCGTACTGTAGACCCGACAGATACCTAGTATTGTCTACTTTACGGCGTGGATTGTAGCCACGTGCTTGGACCTATTACCTACAGATTGCTTTGATTCGATCTAATCATTGCAACGTGCGAGTAGCCAGTCCCGTAGGTGACTCTTTGTGTCCTCAGCTACCCTCCTCTTGTGTACAGGAGGATGAGATTAAGTGTCGCTACTTTAGTATACGATGACGAAAGGCCCTTGAATGGCCAGACTCGGTTATGCTAGGAAAGCGGCTTGATCAATTCCAAATTACACACCTGCGTGGGGAAGATCCCGTGACAGCTACACCAAGTTTCTAGAACTATAAATACGCACTTGAAGACTTATCCGCCGGTAGTATCGAGTTTTCTTAGACTTTTACAAACGAAATTCTCTTTCAAAATATATATGTATATATATTACCTTAAAAAGAATTCAAATTGATGTTTGTAGATAACCAAGTTTTTCAGAATAAACTCGATAAGTTGGATAAGTGCGTATGTTGGCCGAGTACTCCAGATTGGGAGTTAACTCTATCCGGTGTGGTCATGCGGACTAGGACAGGCAATGCAAAGCTTGGGTTATTGAGTGCTAGATAGGTGGTCTCTTAGTACTCAAACACCTGTGAGAAGATAACGGTGTTCCAGCTGGTCCCACGCTTCTGATTCTTTTGATCGTGATTCTTTGGTTTTGATTATTATGTGATGAGCTAGATGAACTCTCATGATGTGCCTACCCCACAATGTGATTAAGTGGGAGATGTTGATTGTGGACCCATGGGGCCCACTTGTGGACAACCACTTGTGGGTGGGGCCCACAAGGATGTTCCCGCATCCTCCTTCTCCCGAGAGTTTGAATTTCTAATTAGAAATTAAAACCTCGGAAGAAGATGAGATGGGATAAGATAAGGTTAAACCAACCTTATCTCATCTCATCCCTTATCTCTTTTTCCCTCTATTTATAAGAGGACTCCTTCCGTTATCAAATACACAAGGAAGAGGAAACGTATAAGTGATATACGGAGAGAAAAGAGAGGCATAGACATATAGAGTTTATCTGGTCCATCCATCAGATCTGAACCATAGATCTGATCCGGGGACCATCTTCACCGTAGGATCAGAGGGGTGATCAGACCCACTTGCTCTTGTAGCAAATAGGTGGATTGCTGGATCCACCAAAAATCCTCGGCTTTGCGAAGGTTCTCATCGTGTAGACCGTCAGATCCTGGTGGCCCACACTTCCGCAATTCCTTACAGAGATAAGGTTAAAATGGTCATTTTCTTAAAGATAAAGCTACTAATTGCCTGTGATGTGATGAACATGCACTGAATCAGTAAACTAGCGGGGAGGTACCTGTAATAATCCAAATAAGAAGCCAGGTCTTTGTAATTGTCGGAAACTAGAGGGGAAGTGTAGTTATTCATAAGTTTTATAAACCAAAAGATTATAAAGAACAAGAATGTTGCACTTAGGTCTCTCAATGGGTCGGATCTGGATCAGATCCAATTGGATCCAGCTCCAAGTCAAAAAATCTGTAGCCACATTTGGATTGGATTCGGATCCAAAAAGTGATATCCATATCCATTTAAAAATAGCAAGATCCATATTCGATCCAAAAATTCATATAGCCATCAGATTCAAGTTAGATCTAAGTTCAAATCCACCCCATCACAAATTATAATATATATATATATATATATATATATATATATATATATATATATATATATATATATATAATTTAACAGCAAAATGGTGCAAATCCCACTATTTACTGTGGTATGGTTGACCTAAGATTGGGATATGTCTCATTTTTGGGACGTGGCCTTAAAATAATCTGAAAAATCCGATGGCTGGCGTGATATAACATATACATCAAGGTGGGTCACGCCTAAAGACCCTCATTCACACCTAAAAAGGGCATCGGCCTCTCTCAAGAAATCAGACGGCGTATTGAATTACTCAGTATGTTCTTATCGTACTGAGTAAACTCAATTGGGCCCACTGTAAATGCATGTGGTTTATCTACATTATCCATCCATTTTTCCATTTCGTTTAAAGGGGTTGAAATCAAAATTGAAGCATATCCAAAACTCAGGTGGACCATACCACATTGTTTCACAGGAAACAATGGGTGTAATGATTTCCACCATTGAAACCTTTCTAGGGCCGGCAGTGATGTTTATTTGTCACCCAACCTGTTCACAAGATCACTTGGACATGGATGAAGGGGAAAAAAAAATATCAGCTTTATCCAAAATTTTCATGGCCCCCAAGAATTTTTCAATGATACATGTTCAATTCACATCGTTTCATGCGGTGTGGTCCAGTTAAGCTTTTTATATGCTTCATTTTTTTTGTCTCAAGTCATAAAATTATTTGTTAAAATGGATGAACGGAGTGGACAAAATACATAAATCACGGTGGGACCTACAGCGTTTACTCATTAGGTTAGCGTACTAAGTTACTCAATACGCAATCCACTTCCCTCTCTCGGATGTTGGGCAATTGTTCCAGCGTCTAAACCTCTTTTCCTTTCCTTTTCTCTTTTTTCTTTTTTTATTTCTATCCAAGTGGGGTTCAGGAATGTATGATCCATTCCATTCATCAGCTCGGTCAGCCCATGAAGGGCCTAAAGAGTCCTATATTGGATAGCTTTTGGTGGCATATATACATCACAGCAGGCTTGGAACGGTTTCAATGGTGGACACACAACTTCACTATTTCTTATTGTATGGTCCACCTAAGATCTGAATCTTCTCCAGATTCTGGCCCATGGCTTTAAATGATCTGTCAGGATGGATGGATAGTATGGATGTAACATATATATCATGATGACCCCATGAGTGAGCCCTATAATCACTTTTCTCAAAATGTTCAAAGATCCTATTAGATCTCACTACAAGATCGAACCAGAATATAATTCGGATTTATTTTATAAATCCAAATCTAATCCATTTAATTAATCGGACCAATTTTAAGATCCAACTCTGCATTATACAAATTTGGAGTGAATCGGATCTCGGATCTAACCCACTCCATTGAGTGCCCTAGGTGTTCTCATGAATATATAGTATGCAAAAGTGGGGCCATGGTCGCTTGGGTTGACAATGGAAAGAAAAGGAAGAGATCGATGTCTTCTTTCTTGATGATAAACCTTGAATTCATGAGGAAAATTAAATCCACAAGGTTAAAAAAATAAAAAAAATCTAGAAAGGTGAAAATATTATAATGAATAATGAATGGTCTAATTATAATGCTCATAATATCACTTATATAAAGTCCAGGTTTGTAACTTTTCTAAAATAGTATACTTTTCAAAATTAGTAAACTTAACACAAAGTAGTAGACATCGAATCCTATCCAAACTCTCCTAGAAGACTCGAAACAAATATTCAAAGTGATTTCAGGACTCATCAAATTCTAAAACAATTAAAAAGCGCAAAAACAATAAGTTTTTAAGAGTGGAAAAAAATGTTTTAAAACTGTTTAGGGGACAATTGACATTGGCAGTAGCTAGGATGCATTGCTCATTAGGTAGCTTTCCAACAACTTTATATGTGTGAAATGGATAATCGATGACACAATTATGGTTGTTGGAAGCTATTGTTCATGTCAGACCCGGAATCAAACCTTCTAGCCCGATTACTTTTGATCCTGCCCGCTAATGAAATTGTCCTTGAGTTAGCTTATGTCAAACACCTCCGCTTGAAAAATTATACATGTTCTTGAGTTTAGAATGGTTTTAGCCCATTGATACGGCTCGCCATTGTAGCGTACCTTCTATGGATTTGTCAGTAATTGATGATGAAAGCCTATGGTTTGGATGTGAATTTTACTCATAAAACAAGAATTTATAAAATCTCAGCTCACATTCCATTTCTTCATATTCTTTTATGTTTGATGCATCGATCTTCACCTCGTTTATAACAATGGATTTGTAGTCGTAGATTTTCAAAAAATTCATTATAACTTGATTCATCACTCTTGATTAATGTTCATCAACCACATTATTTTTATCATTATTGTTGACCTTTAATTTATGCAAGCGAATAGAGTTTTCCAAGATAATCATGAAAGTGTTCATCTCCTTGACCATTGAGTCGTTCACAGTGGTTGATCCATCAATTGCTATTGCAAAGCCATTTGTCAATCGATGCTCTAATTAAACTAGAAGCTTTATAATCCCATCATAAATCTATTAGTTTATCCATTTATGAATCCATCAAGTAATTTGATGGTGGATGCCACATAATTATACAGGTATGAAGCATTTAATTCATTTGTTGATCCATCAAGCAATCCGATGGTGGATTCCTCGAAAGGCACTGCTAGATCAACACATGTCAACTCTTCTTTTTGCTAAAACATTTCACTCTTCTTCAACATTTGATTAGTTGAAAAGCATCTGGCACACTGAGTTAACTTTACCTCCGTAAGTTTAAGCATTACAATTTGGCATGGTTACTTGACCACAAGCCCCTTTGACGGTCATGGGTCATTCGTTGCCACAAATACATTTGTGATCTATGGTCTCTGTCAACCAAGTAACCATTGGTTACATCCCCTACAAGGATCGCCCACATGGCCATGAACATTACCTTAATTATCACTAGTCAATTCCCTAGAGCAATGTCTATAGAATTGTTGCCTCCCAATCCCTTGTAATTATAAGCCATCAACTAGCATTTTCAATGGATTGGGTTGACTCATTGGTCTCCTACTTTAGGCTGGATTTAGGGCTAGTATAGGTAGCCCGAGGGACCTGGCCTGAGCCTAAAAGTGAAGCCCATTTGTTAATCACGTCAGGCCTGTGTTATGGATAAAGGTTCATTAGCTCCACTTGAGTCTAGCCCAACTCGACCCATTTATAGTTTCTAAAGGTATATTAAAAAACTCACTTCTTTTTTAAAATGTATTTTAAAATATTTAATGAATAATCTAAATTAGACAACTTATTAATAATAATTAACATTTTTTAGATTCTTATATAACTATTAATATAAATTAACATTCTCTTAGATTAGAAAACTTATTACTGTAAATCAATAACTATTAATACTCTCTTAAATTAGACAATTTATTAATAGCAATTAACATTCTCTTAGATTAGACAACTTACTTATAGTAATTAATTGCAACTATCATTCTCTTAAGTGATTATTCAAATTCTAGAGGAGGTAAATAGGTTCTGATTTGGGTTTGGTTTGGGCTCGTGCTGATCAAGCTGGTTATTTAACTTACACAGTTGTGCTAAAGCTTGTTCATTTTGGCCCATCACGGGCCCTAAATGGACATAGTCTTAAGTTCTACTATGTAGGTTGGACTTGGGCTTAAGTTTTATTATGCGGGTCAGGCTTAGATATACCTTAGCTTGGTCAAAACAAACCTTGTTGGTGGCCCGACTAACAACCCAAGGGTCAACCCAAGGAAAGATCTCGTTCTAATACCACTTGGTGTAGTAGGTGCATGGTGGAAAGGGGAGAAAGATTCCCCCACACAATGTATTATAACTATATCTTTGAGAAATTAACTAACTTATTACCTTATTGGTTATTAATTGTAGAAGCATGAGCCTACCATAGTTTTTTATTTTATGTAATCAAATCCATTAATGGTCTGTTTGACTAGCTGTAAATGCATTTAAATGGTGATAAACTAATAATGACTTTAGTATTTCCAACCAGTAAAAGCACAGATTTTGAAAAGAGTCTCAGGTAAGCTTTGTGGCCCTACCATTATGTATATATTTATCTACGGTGTCCATTCACTCTATCATATCATTTTTGGGAATGAGCCCAAAATTGAGGTAGATCCAAAATGAAGTTTTCAATGGTAGGCCTTCAATCCCCACTGTTCTTCCAAAGAAGTTTTCAATGGCAGGCCTTCAATATCCTCACTTTTTTCCAAGAAATTTTCAATGGTAGGCTATCAATCCCTATTGTTTTTATGTTATGGTCGACTCAGGCTTTGAATCTGTCTCATCTTTCAATTCCTGCCATAAAATGATCTGGAAAAAAAAAAATGAATAGCATGGGTACAGAACATACATCATGGTGGAGCCCACCTATTATGAGGTTGAGTTTAACGGAACTTTTGGAATGAAGTTCTGACTCTAAAACAAACAGCAAGTATTTGTCATAATTACTTATGTACCACTATTTACATGCATTTATAGCTAACCAAGTGGGCCTGAAGTGCTGTCACATTAATGTATGGAGAGACTAAAGAATTAGGTAATCAAACCCACTGGGTGGCCCACTACAAAAAAAAAATTTAAAAAAATGTGTTTAGGTGGGTGTCCTATTTTTTGGACTTCAATATTTATGGCGAGTTAGATACAGTTTAATTAATATAATGGCAGACCCAACAGACGGTCAAAATGAGCTCCTGAGATGGGGATGTTTTTGTATTTTGGTGTAGATTCTTCCAACGGCTCTAGCAGAAGGAGGCACTTGCAATAATTCAAATGATAGGTGAGGTATTTGCAATTAATTGTAAAAAGAAAACAGAGGAAAGGTGTTTACAGTTATCCCTTCTCCCTCCATGCATAGATTTTAGTACTTTGCCTTTTTCAGTGGAATGAAAGGATAAGAATTTATAAGTAAAAAGGATCCACCGTACCAGTTTTGGTGAAATAAATATTCGAAAGTAAACTGTCCAACTCATGCGTTATTTAGATATTGAGGAATTTTGCAATCCTTGACCATAGGATGCGCACTGCATCTTCAGATTCGAAAGTGTTACTAATGGACCTGACCGTTCAATGATCCAGATCATCGATATGCTGGGCCAAATGTTTGATGGACCAAGCCTCGAAAAAAAAAAATCCCAAATTGAAAATTGTATCCCACCAATCATTTGTCTTTTCTAGCTGAACGTGGACTGGTGTTATATTAATATTGTCCAAAGGAATTTTTGAGTATGGCCCATCCACTGTGGAACTCATCCATCACTGGTGTGGACCATCAAACTTTGGGCCCACTAGTACATACTAAGGGCTTGAGTATGGTTTGATGTCATCGGGTAGTGGACAGCATGCATCTGTTCTAATCAATTAGTAGGTCAAAAGAAAAAGCTCATCAACCCACTTGGGGATGCAACCATTCAAAGGATTCCACTTAAAGTCACTTTCTGAAGGGGTCAGCTTTTCGAACTGATGGATTATGGAGATTTTTTTATGCATCAGAACGAGAATAGTGTCCTCATGCATCTAGTCGGTACAAGTGGACCCATGGTTCATTTGCTATGATGATCTTATAGGACCCACTATAGATATCAGATGAACAAAAAGTCTTCCAGATAATAAGATCGTGGCAGTTAATTTTCGGCATTTTTCTGGACCTTTGTTGCATTTTTTCTTAACCTCTTCTATTTATTGGCCACTGATAAAAGGGGCCACACTTCTGAAAGGGCCATCTAGTCCAGCAATATCACACAGCTCATGTTGGATGATCGAGCGCTTGATATCTTGTGCTTTGATTAAGATTGAAAAAATAACCTTTGGTCTGAACTCCACAAACAAATCGATGGTTACAGTCCTTCAATCAATCTGAATCTGCGATTGTCACCCATCTACAGTGGGTCGCATGATTTTGTGGTTTCAAGGCGAAACATCAAGTGTACATGTATGAAGCATTGCACTACCCCCCCCCCCCCCCCCCCCCCCCCCCCCATGGTTCTTAATTAGCACCCTATAAGCCCAGTAAACAAATGGATGAGCTTGATGACAAGGTGCAATTAATATGATAGTTACTCATCCAACTAAAGCTGGGGTTTGGTTGCATCACACACTTACGTGGAGTCGATCACCATCTGCTTAATCGGATAAATACCTTGAGTCCATGAGGCATCCGGAAATACTCTACTAGGGCTTCCTCGAATCCACGCGGGAAAGTAAGAAAAATAGAAAGTAAATCCAAATAAATTTATAATAATAGATTAAATGAAAATGAACGTGACTACAAGGCTTTAAACAAAAAACTAAACGCTAAGTAGAAATTTCAGACTTCAATTCAAACTAAAACACCCTAAAAACGTAACTTACTATTCATAGAAGTCTCTCAATCCTACTAGAACTCATGATTTTTTTGGTCAAAAATAGAAAGTTTTCAAATGGGCCCAACCATGTTGTTCTACTAATTATTCTAAGCCCTTTTCATGTTGGGCACAAACTCTAAAACCCTACGGATCAAAAGTTCCGATCGAATTAAAACTTACTATAAATAGTAATATTGAAATAAAACTACCCTAATGACCGTCGATCTAGTCGAATCTCGTGATTCCGGCATAGAAAAAGTAGCTCAAGCTACCCCAAAATCATCTATTATATGCCGCAAAACTCATCTTGGATCGCGAGATATGACCGTTTTACGGTGTTAACGGTCCTGATCGCTTCCGACCCAAACCGGTCTTTTTTTGGTCCATCTGGGCTATGTAATAGTCGGTGACCCACTCTACATCACATACACACATATAAGGAAAATGCCTAGGCATTTCAACTAAAATTACGTCGAGTAGTCTAACACGACACCCTACGCGTACACGTGCGGAAGCTTAAGGAGCAACTAGAATTATGACTAAGTCCTAAAGGGGGGTGATTAGGACCTTTTAAAATCGTTTCGCTTATTTAACAATTTTAGTAAATTAAACTAAATAAGCGATTAACACTTCGGCTTCCAAGCCTAAGTGGGTCCAATCAATAGACTAACATATGATAAAAATAATTAACATCCTAGTCTAAGCATACATAGATTAACTTATGATAAAACTAATTAATTACCTAATCTATGTAACCTAAGTAGACTATAGAGGATTGGATCAATTAAGCTCAAGTATACACTAGAAGTGAAAGTACATCATGTGTGTGTGGATGTGCCTATCAAGTGTCTAGCATACATTCCTAATTACGCATTTAAAATTAAACACTTAAATAGAATACATAATGAGAAATGTGCTCCAATACAATCACAAACACAACAATGTATAGTGGTTCGACTACTTGTCTACTCTACTCTCGGTTCAAGTACTCAACCCTTTTGAGCACACCGGCATTTTCTAGGGAATTTAAATCTGACTCGTCCCAACCAAGGTGTTTTAAATTGGATCCACCCAACCGAGGAGTTTACAGGTTCCTCACAACCTACATGTTTACACCTGTGTTGGTAGCTCCCCTTGGAGACTTGTTTAGGCCCGCCAAACGTGCCAAAGAACGGCAAACGTCCCTGAATTTAGTCCTGGCAAACGAGCCAAAGAGTGCCAAACAACCCCTAGTCTTTAGGCCGACAAACAGGCCAAGGAACGGCTAACGTCCCTAGAGTTTTAGGCTCAACAAACAAGCCAAGGATCGGCAAATGACCCTAGTTCGAGTTTGACTAACAAACTCTACACTCAACTCCCACAGGGAATTGAGTAGATGGACTCTAAACAAAGACAATCTTACTTGTCGGATTGAGCCCATTTATAGCATCGCTTTGAGTTGCTTCTTCTTGCTCTCCCATGCTTGAATCGGCTCCCCTTATGCTCCCCCAATCTTTGATGCCGCTGCTTTGCCAAGGCTCAGCTCCAAGATCAGCTTCCTTGCATGTAATGCTCCATTGGAGATGCCCAAGGTGCTAGGGAATGGTGAAACCTCTACAAATTGTAGGAAATAGGTTTCCTAGAGGAATACTCCTATTTTGACTCCTAGGTGGTGTTTAGACATGGGTCTAGCTATGATATAGCTATCTAAAACCCTATGAATCAAGAGAGATCAAGTCCATTCTTATATTGTAATTGAATGGCCCAAGCTTGTGATGAAACACAAGAAGAATGATTTGTTATGGGTTTGGAATAGAGCCTCTAATGGTCTTTAGCAATCATAGCTTCTATCTCCTCAAAATTTCCTCTCTTAGTCCTAAAAATGAACCCTCTGCTTTTATAAAGTTTCTCCCAACGGTCAAATAACGGGCAAATTCGGGCAGGGTCGGGCACAAGCGTCCAGCCACTCGGAATCCGGTCTAGAAAATGATTTTAGTCACTGGACATTTCTTGAGTTGGTCGGGCGCCCGGACAAGTTGTGGTAGGGCGCCCGATTACCATTCTTGCATTGATCGGGCGCCCGGTGAACATTAGGTCGGGCGCCCGAAATTCAATCCTGAAATGGTCGTGCTACTGGACGGTTTTTGCACTGATCGGGTTCTCAGCCATGCATGTTTTGCTGTTGTTTGTTTCTTTTTTTCAGCAGAACATGCAATCTCTTGGCCAATCCTTTGGTGGTCTTTTGGGACACCTAAGGCCAATCTAAGATGACTAATGGTATGCTTATTGGTCATGGTCATCTAGAGATTTATGGTTTTAGATAGGTACAAGGTTAAGGCTCACCAAGGCATCACTTTCACCTATTTCTTCTTTCTTAATGCAGCAGGTCCGTCTTGAGTCTTCGGTCTTCATCTTCATTAAGCCCAACCAACACTAGACTCACTGACCTAAATAATTGACAAACAAGGTGCACTAGTATGCTGCAAGAAAAAAATACACTAACAATCTCTCCATTTGTCAATTACTTACAAAAACCTAACCTACCAAAAAAAAATACATTACATGTCAAAATTCAAATAAATTTTACAACTCAAAGCATTAAGACATGTAAACTAAGTAAGCTCCTCTTGATTGCTCCCTCATAACCTGTTAATCCTTGAAACACAAAAAAGAAAATTTATTTTGGTGGGACTTGGATTTTTCTCCCCCTTTGTGTCAGCAATTAACAAATTATTCCCTCCCCCTTAATGATATATCAATTAAGGTTAAGGTAAGAGTAGATAGTATGTCGCAGTTATAACTTTAAAAGCATGCTAACTAAAGAGAGTATAGGGTGCATGAACATATAAAACATGGAGTATGCATGGAAACATGATTAACAAAAAAATGTACTATTCTAAGCATAGTTAATCATACACAATTGGTCATTTATGATATACATTAAGCATTGAAAGTTCGAGGGCTTATTGCCCAATCAACCAACCTCCCCAAGAGATGTACATCGAGACTAAACCAAGCAAAAATTAGCATACAATTAAGTATGAAATTCAACAAGAGTAGCTAATCTAAGGAGGATGATAATCTAGCAGCAAATATATCAAATAAAAGTAAAACTAAATTATCAAAATTTGGGCTCATTAGGCTTGAATCCTCTGATTTGCCCATACACATAGAAATGAAGCTGAAATCACTACAAAAAATTCCATTTTTACCGACGAATGATTTCGTCGGTAATCAGTAAAGTTTCGTCGGGAAATGTTTTTCCCGACGAAATTTTTCGCGGCTAACATCGTCGCAGAAAGGCCGTCGGTAAAGGTTTTTACCGACGAAATAATTTTTTCGTAGGTAATAATTGAACCATTAGCGACGAAATTATTCGTCGGCCAAACATATGAATTTTGTCGGCATTGAAAATGATACGTCGGTGAAAAAACTTTTACCGACGAAATAATGCGTAGGTAAAAACACGTTAAAACTTTTACCGACGAAATATTTCGTCGGTAAAAGAAACAAAAAACTTTTTACCGACGAAATAATGCGTAGGTAAAAACATGATAAAACTTTTACCGACGGAATAATTCGTCGGTAAAAGCATCTAAGAGCTTTTTACCGACGAAATATTTCGTCGGTAAAAAGTTTTTCCTTTCTTTTACCGACGAAATATTTCGTCGGTAAAAGTTTTTCCTGTCTCGGTTTTATTTGTTTTCAAAAATTCAGGAAAATTCCTGATATACACCTGTAAAAAAACCTATACATTTTGAATCCTACTCACATCCACAAACATACAAACAAACAAAAAGTACATCATCCATACACAAATAATCCATTCCACATCCACAAACAAACAATATTCATCCACACACAAATATATACAAGTTAAAAGTCGTATATTAAAAAAAATAATCAGTAAGATGAAGGCGGAGGTGGGGGAGGTGGCGGGGCATCGGCGCCAAGGCGTGCAGCGAGAGCCTGAAACATCTCCTGCATCCGTCGCTCATGCTCCTGCCGCAACTCCTCGATCCTCCTCTCCTGCTCCTCCCGTCGCCTCTCCTCCTCCTCCCTCTGCCTCTCCAGCTGCTCCCGAATCCCATCGACGACGACCCGTAGCTGCTGAACCTCTCTCTCTGCGATGTCAGCTCGGCGTTGAGCGCTCTCACCAGCTACGGATCGGCTGGAGCCAGCTCTAGTTTGTGCCATGAGCTTAGCACCATGGCCAAGCCCACGCACATATCCAGAACGGGTGCCAAGCACCTCGCTCAGGATTTCTGGCTCACTCCGCTGACTACCATCGGGAGTGGGCTGACTGCGTATGGTGTCCATCGCCGCCTGTAATGAAAAGATATGAAATTTCATAAAAAATGACATGAATGACATTATTATCAATCAATGCGCAATTAAATTTAACAAAGTAAAGATTTTTACCCAATGCTCACTGGCTCTAGGATGAACCCAAGATCCCGTCGCCTGCCGACAGTGAGTCCCTCTGTAGAGGTCTACTGGTCCAGGCTCCTGGCCGGTGACGGAATCCCGCTGCGCAATCGAAAGGAAAAAAGACTTATAATAAATGCCAATCAAAATAATATATTAACTTAATAATCATCAATAATTTCTTACCATGTCGTAACGATGTCGTACAAATGACTTTGAACCAGCTACGTGGTTCACTTGTAACTTTTCCCTGTTCGCAGAATTTATTCTGCTCCTCTTCTGAACACATTATACAAAATACATTTCTATTAATTGCGAAATTAATTGCGAATTTAATTGTTACCGTAAGATATCGTACATGTAAATATTACCTGAAAAGCCTCCGACGAAAATCTCTCGCAGAGTATCCGTCAGTCGTCTGTACTAACGTGTGGCGGTGCGGACTGTACGGCCTCATCGTGTGTCCTGCACCGCTTGTACCGCTGGTGCAACTCTCCGCGGTACTCCTTGAACCGCTCCCTAATCATGTCGTCGACGGCATGAGAAATGTAGGGAACATTCAAATCGAATTCAAATTTATCCTGCAGTTTCGTAAATAATAAATTAAGGGAATAAACTTATTAACAATAGGACTTAACCGTAAATGAACTTTCACAAAAGAAAATTTCAATTTACTAAACTTTACCTGAAGGCGCTGACGGATGAGCTGTCGCACATCATCTGTCACGTCAGTCCAACGGGGGGTGGTGGCGGGGATCAGAGATCGGCATAGGACACCGACCTCAGACGTAAACAATCTGGCACTGTCCCCAACAGGTCTAAGGCAGTCCTGTGGGAACTCTACTGCCACCCTACCCTCACGCGTAAGTCGCTCTAAAACTAACCCACGCATGGGTCCACGTCCTCGTCGGCTGGTAAAAGATATATGTAAGTAACAATATAAACAGAAATCACTAAATAAATGTCTAGACTTACATGCAGTGCCCGGTGTATGCTGAACCGAAGGATCAGATGACTGTGATGCACTGTGCGACGTCGATGCTGTCTGCGTCGCATCACGGGTGGAAGGGGTAGATCCAGTGCGCGAACGACCTGATCTCCCACCTGGTGCCATGACTGAATATATCTGAAATACAAACTTATAAATTTAAACAATGTCAATGCAAGTTTATGAACATCATTGCAGAGTGAATTTGTGCTTATGCTTAGAGAAATGATAAAAATATGATTAGACCATTACACTATAATGCAAGCAGGATATAATAAAACCGTAAACAGAATATAATAAAACCGTAAACAGAATATAAAAGTTGAAAAATCCATTACACATTGTCATTCTATATTAAATACATATATCTCATTGTAATACAAATCAACTTCGGATCAACTATCCGAAATACTCCCTGCGTAAGTTATCGTACGCTGCAGATGTATATTCGATGCTGTGTGAAGCACTCGACATTGTTATAGCCAACATGCCAGTCACAATAGGAGAAATCTGATCTCTCGGGACTCCATTCAGATGTGCAAGTGATAATGTCGCATCTTCCATACGAAGTTTTCCGCGATTATATTCCTCAATCAGGTCCGGAATTTCTTTGAGATTGTATAATCTTTCATCTGAGTCATCGTATTCCTCCCTACATTTCTCGACCAGACCGGGTATCTCTCTGGCCCTACTAGAAGAATATAGGGCCGGAAAGTCCATCCGCAACAGCTGATGAAGTATGCTGCGTGCTTCCGCTACGCTCCAGTTTGTGGAGGACATGATCAGAAAGTGACTTAACTGTAAATGTAGATTATCAACAAGTCAATTCAGGAAAAAAATCATGACTTGTAAAACATATATACATGTAATAATCAAATTAATCGAATTGAAAAATTACATGTAAATCTTGTATACATTTAATAATCGTCGTCTGAATCATTATCGCTTAGGACTCTTTCTTCTTCACCATCACTATCGCTGATCAGAATTTCCTCTTCATCGTTTGCAACGTTGTCATCGATGAAAGCGCTATAATCTCTAACAATGTCATTTATGATTGAGGCATCAACATGATCAGGTGGCACATTATCTCTATTCAATTGCACCACATCAATATCAACATTTGGATCATTCCCTCTATCCCAAGATGGCATGTCTTCTTGGTATGCTTGTTCAACTGACGACGTTCTATTACTCCCTTCATCATTATCTTCAACGTCTACTTCGGGAACGTCAAATATGTTCCTGGGCTTTATTTTCTGCACCACGTGCCAAGAGCCGCCTAACTTGGTGTCAGCGAGGTAGAATACTTGTTCGGCTTGGCCGGCTATGATAAATGGGTCATCTTTAAACCATTTCCGAGATAAATTTACGCTCGTGAAGTAATTATCAGTCTGTATTCCCAACTTTTTATTTCCAATGTCCCACCAATCGCATTTAAATAAGTACACCCGCTTTCTCATACAATAACTCAGCTCAATAATATCCGTCAAAATGCCATAAAAATTAATTTCGACCTCCTCATGTGTTCCCTTCACAACCACACCACTATTTTGTGTGGTCCTATATTTCTCACGCTCCTCAGTGTGGAACCGAATCCCGTTTACAATACAACCTGTATATCTAGATACACGTCTATCAGGGCCACACGCCAGTGAGTAGAGCGCATCAGATGCATCCGCAGAGTTGCTAGCGCGCAACATCTTCATCTATCATCACGTACAGAATATAAATGTACGTTTAGGCATTTAAAATTACGTGTAAATATTGTGCAATACAACAATATTGTAAGTGTGGTGAGATAGAAGGTAAATTAAGCTTACACGTTTTGCAAACCATTCTGGAAACAAATCCTGATGCATTCGATCATAATTTGTAGGGTATTGGGACTTCATCTCCTCGATGTGTTCGCTATACACAATTGGTACGTTGTAAGCAAGAAATTTTGAGATTAAAACTGTCTGTAGATATACAATAATTATGTGCGAAGACTTACTCCAAGTACGACTCTATTTCTTCACAGTTATGCAACACATACCACCGCGCCTTCGCAAGATCCCGAGGGTCCATATCCTGAAACGTCGGCGATCCTAAAGGACGGACGTTATGTGCGAATACAGATATGAGTCCTTGTTCATGCTCCTGCCCTGCATCGGCATTACGATCTTCTCGGTTGAATCTAGTCTCTATGCCACGAAGATACATGGAGCAAAATGTCAGGCACTCATTATCAATGTACGCCTCAGCAATGGATCCCTCTGGACGTGCCTTATTCCTCACATATTGTTTTAATGTGTGAAGGTATCTGTACACAAAATCAATATGTTTAAGACATGAAAACATGGATATACGTAGTTTATGGAATGAAAAAAAATTTATGATCATTGTTCTATCACCTTTCGATCGGATACATCTAACGATATTGTACTGGGCCTGCAAGCTTCGCTTCGTGCGGTAAGTGAATTGCTAGGTGTACCATGACATCGAAAAACGCAGGTGGAAAAATTCTTTCAAGTTTGCAAAGGATTACGACAATATCCTTCTCCAGTCGTTTAATAACCTCTACATTTAAAGATTTCGAACACAAATCCTTAAAGAATATCCCCAACTCAATCAGCGTAGCACTGACATCCTTGTTGAGGAATCCACGAATCGCAACCGGTAGTAGGCGTTGAAGAAGGACGTGACAGTCATGACTTTTCATTCCTGTTACCTTACAGTCCGTAATGTTGACGCGCCGAGAGATATTCGATGCATACCCGTCTGGAAATTTCACCTTGTTCAACCATTCACATACACGTTTTTTCTCTAGTTTTGTCAATGTGTAGCATGCTGCTGGTATAGTATATGAATTTCCATGTGGTTGCAAGTGCAACTCTTTCCTTAAACCCATTGCTTGTAGATCCAATCGAGCCAGCGGGATGCCTCAATGTATTATCATCATGAAGGCGTTTCTCCTTATGCCACCTCATATCTTTAGCCGTCTTGCTTGACGTAAACAATCTTTGTAATCTGGGTTTCAATGGAAAGTACCTTAACACCTTTTGTGGAATTTTCTTACGCTTAGCTTCGTCATATTTCCACCTAGACTCTCCACATTGTGGACACTCCTCAACATTTTCATGTTCTTTCCAATACAATACACAATCATTTATACATGCATGTATGAGGATGTAACCAAGGCCCAAGTCTCGCATTAACGATTTTGCCTCGTAATGAGACTTAGGCAATGTCTCACCTTCAGGTAATACTTCTTTCAACAAGCCAAGTAACATGTCGAACGATTTGTTACTCCAACGATTTATTGTCTTTAAATGAAGTAACCTTGTAAGGAAATTCAACTTGGAGAAGTTCCGACACCCCAGATAGAGTGGACGTTGCGCATCCCTCAACAACCTACTAAACTTTTCTGATTCGGCATCACCCATAGGAGGAATATCCTGGCTAGTACTTGTCGCTACAAAATCAGTATCCGCAATTGTTCCCCTTAACACATCCCCAATGATATCTTGCATATCGTCAATATCTTCATCCTCGTCATTACGCACAATTGGGTCAGCAAGGACTTCAGTGGCCTCAACTCTTTGGTGGAAGTCTTCACCATGATGAATCCACCAAGTGTAACCCTGGTCAATCCCAACTATGAACAAATCATCTTCCACTTTTTCCAATGTCTTGTGAATCATGTTCTTGCATTTTCGGCATGGACACCTAATTCTATTACCTGAATCTGCCCGATCTCTCGCAAATTCCATGAACTCCTTAACACCTTCTTTATACTCTGGGCCAAACCGATTCTTAGCTTGCATCCAACTCTTATCCATATCTACAATGCAAAGATTAGAGTCAGGTTTAGTTTAAGTGACATGAGTTTAGGATTAGGTTTAGTCATAGGTTGAGATTTTCGGGTTCGGGATTGGATTTCGGGTTAGGTTTTCATATTTGGGTCTAGGTTTATGTTAGGTGAATGGATTTAGGAATAGGTGTAGGTTTAGTTTAAGTGATTTGAATATAGGATTAGGTTTCGGGGATAGGTTTAGATTTTTGGGTTCGGGATCGGGTTTCGGGTTTGGTTTTCGTGTTTGGGTCTAGGTTTAGGCTAGGTGAATGGATTTAGGAATAGGTGTAGGTTTAGTTTAGGTGACATGAGTTTAGGATTAGGTTTCGGGGATATGTTTAGATTTTCGGGTTCGGGATCGGGTTTCGAGTTTGGTTTTCGTGTTTGGGTCTAGGTTTAGGCTAGGTGAATGGATTTAGGAATAGGTGTAGGTTTAGTTTAGGTGATTTGAGTTTAGGATTAGGTTTCGGGGATAGGTTTAGATTTTCGGGTTCGGGATCGGGTTTCGGGTTTGGTTTTCGAGTTTGGGTCTAGGTTTAGTTTAGGTGAATGAATTTAGGAATAGGTGTAGGTTTAGTTTAGGTGAGTTGAGTTTAGGATTAGGTTTCGGGGATAGGTTTAGATTTTTGGGTTCGGGATCGGGTTTCGGGTTTGGTTTTCGAGTTTGGGTCTAGGTTTAGGCTAGGTGAATGGATTTAGGAATAGGTGTAGGTTTAGTTTAGGTGACATGAGTTTAGGATTAGGTTTCGGGGATATGTTTAGATTTTCGGATTCAGGATCGGGTTTCGGGTTTGGTTTTCGTGTTTGGGTCTAGGTTTAGGCTAGGTGAATGGATTTAGGAATAGGTGTAGGTTTAGTTTAGGTGATTTGAGTTTAGGATTAGGTTTCGGGGATAGGTTTAGATTTTCGGGTTCGGGATCGGGTTTCGGGTTTGGTTTTCGAGTTTGGGTCTAGGTTTAGTTTAGGTGAATGAATTTAGGAATAGGTGTAGGTTTAGTTTAGGTGAGTTGAGTTTAGGATTAGGTTTCGGGGATAGGTTTAGATTTTTGGGTTCAGGATCGGGTTTCGGGTTTGGTTTTCGTGTTTGGGTCTAGGTTTAGGCTAGGTGAATGGATTTAGGAATAGGTGTAGGTTTAGTTTAGGTGACATGAGTTTAGGATTAGGTTTCGGGGATATGTTTAGATTTTCGGGTTCGGGATCGGGTTTCGGGTTTGGTTTTCGTGTTTGGGTCTAGGTTTAGGCTAGGTGAATGGATTTAGGAATAGGTGTAGGTTTAGTTTAGGTGACATGAGTTTAGGATTAGGTTTCGGGGATAGGTTTAGATTTTCGGGTTCGGGATCGGGTTTCGGGTTTGGTTTTCGTGTTTGGGTCTAGGTTTAGGCTAGGTGAATGGATTTAGGAATAGGTGTAGGTTTAGTTTAGGTGACATGAGTTTAGGATTAGGTTTCGGGGATATGTTTAGATTTTCGGGTTCGGGATCGAGTTTCGGGTTTGGTTTTCGTGTTTGGGTCTAGGTTTAGGCTAGGTGAATGGATTTAGGAATAGGTGTAGGTTTAGTTTAGGTGATTTGAGTTTAGGATTAGGTTTCGGGGATAGGTTTAGATTTTCGGGTTCGGGATCGGGTTTCGGGTTTGGTACTCATGTTTAGGTGACATGAGTTTAGGGATCGGGTTTAGGAAAAGGTTCTCGTGTGCAAACCAAGGTTTAGGTTAGGAATTGGTGTAGGTTTAGGTTAGGTGATTTGAGATTAGGATTAGGTTTACGCATTGGTTTATAGTTTCGGGTTCGGGATCGGGTTTATGGTTAGGTTTTCGAGTTTAGAGTTATGGCCCGTTTGGCACCATGGATTCTAGGAGAAAGGAGGAGAAAGGAGGAGAAACTGGTTGCTTTATTCTGTTTGGCACCATGGATTTGATGAGAAGTGGATTTGAGAGGATTAAAATTTACACCGTCCATTCCTTCATGTTTAATTTCTCTCCAAATCTTGACTGCCAAACAGAAAATCTGGAATTGGTAAGAACTGGAATTGATGAGAATTCATATCATGGAATCCACTTCTCCTCAAATCCATGGTGCCAAACGGGCCATTAGATGAATTGAGTTTAGGTTTCGGTTTAGCCGTAGCTTATAGGTTTTAGTTTTAGGTTTATGGTTTCGGGTTTAGGGTGTAGGTCTTGGAGACTCAAGCAACTCAAGGATAGCTCCGACGCACATCCGGGTTTGCTCCACACAAAGCGGGCCTGTCCAAATGGCCAGGCCACCCATATTGTTGTCCATAGGAAATGGACAGCTTCCTCATGGTCATAACAGCGGTTCCCACCTTCCAGGGACCCCCGCTCAACACCCGGATAGCTCCGACGCACATCCGGGTCTGCTCCATTAATTTTGAGTTAATACATAAACACGGGCCTGTCCAAATGGCCAGGCCACCCATATTGCTGTCCATAGGAAATGGACAGCTTCATCATGGTCACAACAGCGGTTCCCACCTTCCAGGGACCCCCGCTCAACACCCGGATAGCTCCGACGCACATCCGGGTCTGCTCCATTAATTTTGAGCTAATACATAAACACGAGCCTGTCCAAATGGCCAGGCCACCCATATTGTTATCCATAGGAAATGAACAGCTTCATCATGGTCATAACAGCGGTTCCCACCTTCCAGGGACCCCCGCTCAACACCCGGATAGCTCCGACGCACATCCGTGTCTGCTCCATCAATTTCGGGGTAATACATAAACACGGGCCTGTCCAAATGGCCAGGCCACCCATATTGCTGTCCATAGGAAATGGACAGCTTCATCATGGTCACAACAGCGGTTCCCACCTTCCAGGGACCCCCGCTCAACACCCGGATAGCTCCGACGCACATCCGGGTCTGCTCCATTAATTTTGAGCTAATACATAAATACGGGCCTGTCCAAATGGCCAGGCCACCCATATTGTTGTCCATAGGAACAGGACAGCTTCAGCATGGTTACAACAGCGGTTCCCACCTTCCAGGGACCCCCGCTCAACATCAACATCAATCAACTACTCTTAATCACAAGTATCATGTTCGTCATCTAATTTGCCACTAAATGATAATATAATAAAATCAGTCGCCCATCCAAGGATGGATAGATTGAAATGCTATCATTATTTCCATTTACATGCCCAAGCCTAAATTTCGACAGCATCTCCCCCTATCTCTCCAGATATATTTATCTTACATTTCATTTCCACGTCAACTATCCACACATTGTGTGGATTAAATTGACAATGGAATTAAACATAAGAAACATATCCAGAGAGAATAGGAGAGTTACTGCACGAAACTAATGACCCTACGCATGTAAATGTCAAACAACGATAACATTCCAATCTATCCAACCTTGGACTGTCCAACAGGACAATTTGGCAGATTTCTATACCTCGAAAACACACTTTATCTATGCTCGGCAATATAGAAATCTCCAAATGGGCTAACTGATTCTATTATACTACCATTTGTGGACAAAAAATAATTATTAATAATAAGCCAAATACATCCACAACATACATATCCACATAAATCAACCACGGATAGCTCCGACGCACATCCGGGTTTGCTCCATCAATTCTAGATACACAAGCACATGAAAATGGCAGAATCATCAACACCATGGATCAAGTTTAATCAAATACCTAATGACTATTTTGTGAACAAATAAGTATGGGCGGCCCACCATGGGAATCGGATTGCGTGCGGAGTGTAGAGTAAACTCAGTTGGGCCCACCTAGAATGTATGTGATTTATCTATTCCATCCTTATGTTTTTCCACCTCATTTTAGTGGTTGAGCCCAAAATTTAAGCATATCCAACTCTCAAGTGGACCATGCCATGGGAAACAGTGGGAATAATGATTTCCACCATTCCCAGGCCCTACAGTGATCTTTATTTGTCATCCAACCTGTTCATAAGATCACATGGATATGGATGAGGGAAAACACAAATATCAGCTTCATCCAAAACTTCTGTGTCCTCCAAGAATTTTTCAATGATACACATTCAGTTCACATTTGTGGTGTGGTCCACTTTAGATTTTGATATGCTTCATTTTTGGGCACCATACCTAAAATTTTCTGCTAAGATGGATGGACGGAGTGGATAAAATACGTAAATCACTGTGGGCCCCACGAGCAGTGGACAGCGACGGTGGGCCCCACATTTATTGTATATCATGATTTTTATTAATTTGTAAATCACACATTAAAATCCCTAATTAAGGAAGGAATTAGGGGATTTTAATTTTGAAATCCCTAATTAGGGGATTTTAATTTCAAAATCCCTAATTAGGGATTTACTAAATCAGTGGGCCCCACCAAATCGTGGACAGCTAAGGCGGACCCCACGCACATGCAATGGACAGCGATAGCGACGGTGGGACCCACATGCAATGGACAGCAACGGTGGGATCCACATGCAATGGACAGCAACGGTGGGACCCACATGCACTGGAACGGTGGGACCCACATGGGCCCCACAACGGTGGGACCCACATGGGCCCCACAATGAACAACGAGGAGAGAGAGAGAGAGAGAGAGAGAGAGAGAGGAAATGGAGGAAGGAGGAAGGGGGGGAAACGCTTACCGGCGGAGACGGCGGCGTACGGTGGCTGGTGGAGGAGCGTGCTCACGCGGGCGGCGTGGCTGACGGCGTACGGCGGCGTGGCTGGGGGTCGGTGGTCGGGTGGCGGCCGGCGAAGGACGGCCGGTGATCGGCAGTAAAAGAGGGCGAGAGAGAGAGAGAGATGGCCCGCCGCGAGAGAGAGAGAGAGAGAGAGAGAGAGAGAGAGAGAGAGACAGAGACAGAGAGACAGAGAGACAGCGCGAGAGAGAGAGACCGAATGAGAAAAGAGGGCGAACGGGTAAGTTAAAAAGACCACTTTTACCGACGAAAATTTTCGTCGGTAAAAGTTTTATTTCGTCGGTAAAACTCATTTTCAAAAACTTTTACCGACGAAACTTTTCGTCGGTAAAAGTCACCTCTTTTCTTGGCGGGAATCACATATTGCACATTATTACCGACGAAAAGTTTCGTCGGTAAAAGTTTTCGCTTTTACCGACGAAACTTTTCGTCGGTAAAAGTAAAATTTGCTGTTTTCTTTTTTAGCGACAGGTATCTTCGTCGGCAATAAACTTTTTACCGACGAAATTATAATTTCGTCGGTAAAAGTGTATGGCGGCAATGAATTTGGTGGAGGAGGGAGATTTTTACCAACGATTTTTCCATTTCGTCGGGAAAAATGGTTTTTCCCAACGAAAATTATTTCGTCGGGAATACTTTCGTCGGTAAAAATCCATTTTCTTGTAGTGAATCCTCATATTTTCCTATTGAAGCATTTCTAGCTACCCTTACTGACTATGTTTAGTTTGATTAGCCTAAGGGTAACTAATTTCCACAACACCCTCATTGAATGTAGCATGAGGTGAGGGGTTGAGAACTCCTTCTTCTCCTAGAAAGAAAATCGGTCGGGATCCTCTCTTAAAATAAGGGGAAGAGAGGTAGTCGTGAAAGCCATAAGAGCTCTCACTATATCTTGGCTCTCATCACTATTAGAGTCACTAGATTCAGATTTTGACTCCTCCATATCATCCCACGTGGCTATCATGGCCTTTTACCTTTCAGTTTAGGCGTTTTCAGACAATCCAGAGTAATATGGTCACGTTGACCACAACCGTAACATCGGACGGATGAAGTTTTGGATGATTTCCCTTTATGTTTATCATCCTTCTTGTCCTTCTTGTCACGGCTACTCCCTCTATCAAATTTGAAGAATCTCTTGAATCTTTTATTAAGATCATCATCGCTATCTTCGTATGACTCACTCTTAATTTTCTTTTGCCTATGTGAGTGTTTATGTGAAAATTTCAAGGCGACATCTTTCTTCTTAGAGGGGGCCCTAAAGTGTAGTTCGTGAGTTTGTAGGGAACCTATAAGTTCTTCTACTTTCATGTTATTCATGTTTCTACACTCCTCTAAGGCTACTACTTTGGTACCAAATCTTTTCGAAAGGAACCTAAGTATTTTTCTACATATCCTTCCTTTCGGAACCTTTTCCCCCAAGGCAAACATGGAGTTACAAATATCAGAAAGTTTTGTATAAAATTCTATGAAGGTTTCATTCTCTTCCATCATAATGTTTTCAAGTTTGGTGGTTAAGAGCTAAAGCTTCAAGCGTCTTACTGTGCTAGTTCCCTCGTGGGTTACCTTAAATATATCTCACGCTTCTTTTGCAATTGCGCATATGAGAATGCGCTGAAATTCTTTCGGAAAAACTGCACAACAAATCGCATTGAGAGCTTTGGCATTCGCCACATATTGAGCTCTATCATTATCAGTCCATTTCTCATCATCTTTGGGAATGATCATGATCTTACCATTAACCTCCACTTGTACTGTGGGTAAGGAATATCCATTTAATGTTGCTTCCCATATGGATCGGTCAATGGATTGGAGAAAAATCATCATTCTAGCCTTCCGATAGGCGTAATTGGATCCGTCAAAGTATAGTGGACGGTTGACAATATTCCCATCTCGGGTAGACATGATGCTAGTGCTCTGGTATCGGATCTCACTATAGACGATTAAGTCCTTGAAGAGCAACCTGCTCTGATACCAATTGAAATTATGTCGGGTAGTCTAACATGACACCCTACGCATACGCGTACGGAAGCTTAAGGAGCAACTATAATTATGGCTAAGTCCTAGGGGGGGTAATTAGGACATTTTAAAATCTTTTCGCCCATTTAACAGTTTTAGCGAATTAAACTAAGTAAGCGATTAACACTTCGACTTCCAAGCCTAAGTGGGTCCAATCAATAGACTAGTATATGATAAAAACAATTAGCATCCTAGTCGAAGCATGCATAGATTAACTTATGATAAAACTAATCAATTACCTAATCTATGCAACCTAAGTAGACTATATATAGAGGATTTGATCAATTAAGCTCAAGTCTACACTAGGAGTGAAAGTACATCATGTGTGTGTGGATGTACCTATCAAGTGCCTAATATACATTCCTAATTACGCATTTAAAATTAAATACTTAAACACAATACATAATGAGAAATGTGCTCCAATATAATCACAAACACAACGATGTATAGTGGTTCGACTACTTGTCTACTCCACTCATGGTTCAAGTACTTAAACCCTTTGAGCACACCGGCATTCACTAGGAAGTTTAAATCTGGTTCCTCCTAACCAAGGTGTTTTAAATCGGATCCACTCAACCGAAAAGTTTACAAGTTCCTCCCAACCTACACGTTTACACCTGTGTTGGTGTCTCCCCTTGAAGACTTGTTTAGGCCCACCAAACGTGCCAAGGAACAGCTAACGTCCCTAGAGTTTTAGACTCAACAAACAAGTCAAGGATCGGCAAACGACCCTAGTTTGAGTTTGTCTAACAAACTCTACACTCAACTCCCACAAGGAATTGAGTGGATTGATTCTAAACAAAGACAACCTTACTTATCGGATTGAGCCCCTTTATAGCACCGCTTCGGGTTGCTTCTTCTTGCTCTCTCATGCTTGAATCAGCTCTCCTTGTGCTCCCCCGATCTTTGATGCCGTTACTTTGCCAAGGCTTCAGCTCCAAAATCAGCTCCCTTGCATGTGATGCTCCATTGGAAATGCCCAAGGTGCTAGAAAATGGTAAAACCTCTACAAATGGTAGGAAATGGGTTTCCTAGATGAATACACATATCTTGACTCCTAGGTGGTGTTTAGACAAGGGATTTAACTATGATCAAGGTGTCTAAAACCCTAGGAATCAAGAGAAAACAAGTTCATTCTCATATTGTCATTGAATGGACCAAGCTTGTGATGAAACACAAGAAGAATGACTTACTATGTATTTGGAATAGAGCCTCTAATGGTCTTTAGCAATTGTGGCTTCTATCTCCTCAAAATCCCCTCTCTTAGTCCTAAAAACGAACCCTCCGTTTTTATAAAGTTTCTCCCAATGGTCAAATAACGAGTAGATTCGCGCAGGGTCGGGCGTCCGGAATCCGGTCCAGAAAATAATTTTAGTCGGTGGACATTTCTTGAGTTGGTCAGGCGCCCGATGGCCATTCTTGAACTGATCGAGTGCCCGGTGAACACTGGGTCGAGCGCCCAAAATTCAATCCTGAAATGGTCGTGTTCCTGGATGGTTTTTGCATTGATCGGGTGCCCGAACAGGTTGTGGTCGGGTGCCCAATGACCATCTAGTTTTTCAGGCCACTCACTTGGACGGATTCCACTAAAGTAGGGCGCCTGGTGGACATTGGGTCGGGCGCCCGGCCATGCATGTTTTGCTGCTGTTTGTTTCTATTTTTCAGCAGAACATGCAACCTCTCAGCCAATCTTTTGGTGGTCTTTTGGGACACCTAAGACCAATATAAGATGACTAATGGTATGCCTATTGGTCATGGTCATCTAAAGGTTTACGGTTTTGGGTAGGTACAAGATTAAGGCTCACCAAGGCATCACTTTCACATGTTTCTTCTTTCTTGATGCAGCAGATCCGTCTTGAATCTTCAGTCTTCATCTTAATTAAGCTCAACCGACACTAGAATTACTAACCTAAGTAATTGACAAACAAGGTGCACTAGTATGCCACAGAAAAGTGCACTAACATCAATAACACATCTCAGGTCCGAGTGCTAAGGAGACACTAACCCCACCGGTTGGTCAGTGCATCGTACATGTGACTAGAAGATGCCTAGGTGTTTCAACAGCAGGTCTCAGTTCTAAGGAGACACATTGCATGACTCTGTGTGTGTGTGTGTGTGTGTGTGTTTGAAAAATGTACTATGAGGTCTGACCTTATGGTAAGCTTCCCATGAGGTCAAGCTATGTGGGCCCCACTTTGATCTATGTTGGACATCCACTCTATCAATCAGATGCTCCCTTCCATGACAGGCCACAAGCCTAAAAATTGGGCAAATCAATGACTTAGTTTTCCACAGCGTAGACAGTAGCTGAGAGTAGAGATCCACCTAGTGAAACCTTCGTGATCATTTGTTGGGTTCACTGAGATGTGGATCATACATCTAGCCCATCTCTTTTGTGTGTCTCACTTGGATGAGGGGTTGCACTAAGTTTCATCCGTATCAAATCAATGACTTAGTTTTCCACACCGTAGACAGTAGTTGAGAGTAGATATCCACCTAGTGAAACTTTCGTGATCATTTGTTGGGTTCACTAAGATGTGGATCAGACATCCATCCCATCTCTTTTGTGTGTCCCACTTGGATGAGGGGTTGCACTAAGTTTCATCGGTATCAAAAGCTTAGGTCAACCCTACCAAGTGGTTTTAGATGTTTTAGGCACAAATTCACATGATTTCATGACATATGCTCCACTTGAGTTCTGGATGTAACTGATTTTTAGGATATCCCATAACCGAGAGGGGACCAACCAAATGCACTGTGTGGATGTCTGACATATATCATAGTGAGGCCTAACACTCAAAGTAGGGATCAAGTGCCCATGTGGTGTGGGTGTGTGGGTGTGTGGGTTTTGGGGGGGTGGATGTGTGGGTAAAAGAGAATGTGTGTGTGTGTGTAGAGAGAGAGAGAGAGAGAGAGAGAGAGAGAGATGCTCACCTACGCTTGTTAGGTGAGAACTCATGTGCACCTTTATACATGTGCGTGCTGCATCACATGGACCATCCATATTTTGTGCCTATGACACGTGTGCAAAGGTGCGCACAAGTTCTCATCTAAGAAGGTGCACAAGTAAGCAATTTTATATGTATGTGTGCGCACCCACACACATATAGACACACACGCGCACATATATAGACTCATACACACATGCACACATATATACACATCAAATCATCAAAAAAATTAATGGTTAAAATAAAACTTTAATAATTAAAAAATTTTGAAAAGCCATTTAAAACTTCTTAAGTATGGAGCTTAATGAAAAAACTACTTAATAATTCCCTAATCTAATCAAATCTAACTATATAACAAATTTCTAAGTCAACATGGTAGATCTCATGTAGGTTTGAGTAAGAATCAATGAGTCTTAAATAGATGTACCCAGCATCACTTACTATTAGTGGCCTCTATAAAGCCTTGTAAAGAGAACTAAAGTCGCCTAGTCAAGATCCATAATCCTTATTAGTCCTTAAGTCTAAGGATTGTTCGCCTTCATGCACCATCAAGTCTTTTATCTTGCGCCCCCGCCACCTCCCTAACCCACTAGGGGAGCTATAGCCTAGTAAATTTCCTCTATTGTAAATAGCATGATCGTAGTCCAAGTTAATGGGCCCGTAGACTATTGATTGGAAGAACCCTGAGATCGCTAGTTAATTGGAAGAACCCCGAGCTTCTACCATATATTTTCATAATTGAAAACCATGAGCTTCAACAAAATTTGGATTGGGAGAGGCAAGAGTAAAGGTAAACTTTGGTAGAGAAATCCTTTTCCTTTCATTTGCTCCATCCCAAAGATAGCGAAGCATCACCTTCACTTGCAGATTTAACTTCCCCACCCGCAGTAAGCTAGTTCATGTTGTCTTCAATTTAGGGGTTGTTTGGTTTTTCATGTGGATGGAAGAGTTGGATGGAACGCTTGTTAGCTTAGATATTAAATCCTTCCTATGAGTACTGATGATCTTCACCTCCCCACCATAGCCACTAACCAAAGACCTTAGCTTATGGGCAAAAAGTCCCATCCTCCAAGATGAGGAATCGAGTTAGATATTGATTGATGACAATGTTGATTTTCCACTTCAATGAGAATTTTTGAAATAATGGAGATTAAACGCACTAGACAAAAAAGGATAATAGGAAGACTCATTTCTTATCTCTTGGCCCTTCACTATCAGCATCAGTGATTACGCACCTAGACAATCCATGAGGAAAAGGAAAAGCACAGGAGGCCAATCTTGAAAGATCTTGGACGGATTGATTTCAATGTATGAAAGCATCTAAGAAAGCCTATGGCAATTTACAAGATTAGTTAGGTGATGATTAGGGTGCTGCATGGAATTATGATGGGAAAAGGGTTGGCAAATTATAGGTGGCCCAAATGTAAATAGGAACAATCATATATAATAATGGCCTATTATTTAAAAGTGAATAAAGCTCGGGGTCGCACATCCTCCAGAATATGCTTAGGGTGATTTCTTTTCAAATGAAGACTTTTTTGAAACACAGTTATTTCTTTTCCTACTAGATATGCTAGGAATTACTGAGTTAGGAAGCAAAACCTGCCTAAAAGATTGCTAACATGGTATAAAAAATCATAAACAAGATGAGCAACAACTTGGCAATAGTGGAGGAAGAGAGAGGGATGATAGAGAATTTTGTGTCTTCTCCCAAACCCAAGAATATAGGGGCACTTAAAGAAAATATGGTCAGTTGTTTTCCAATGAGCAAGAGCAAAAGTGGCAATGGCCATCAAATATTATATTTACACTTGTGGGCCATGAGGTGGAGCTCTATGAGCCCCGCTGTGATGTATGAGTGACATCCATCCCATTAATCAGATTCATCCTTCCATGGTTCACCATGGGCCAAAACATCAGGCCAATCCATGACTTAGATAGGCCACACCACAGAGAACAGTTGAGAGTGGATGCCCACCCATTAAAACCTATCTAATTGTACATAGGGCCCACTAAGATATGGTTTTGACATCTAGCCCATCCATTGTGTTTCTCACTTGGAAGAGGGGTTACACCAAATTTTGGACCATTCCAAAACTCAGGTCGGCCCCACCAAGTGCTTTTAGATGCTTTAGGCCTAATTTCCATGGTTTTAGATGGTATCACCCACCTAAGTTTTAGATATGGTTGAATTTTGGCACATCCCACGACTTAGAGGGCACCTACCAAATGCACAGGTCCATCACACATCACGGTGGGGCCCACAAAGCTCGACCTAGTGGGAAGCTCCCATGAGGTCAACCTCATAGTACCATTATATATAAGGGGGGGTGTGTGTGTGTGTGTGTGTGTGTGAGAGAGAGAGAGAGAGAGAGAGAGAGAGAGAGAAATGCTCACACGCAACTAGTTGTACGTCCAACTAGTTGGCATGTAGGGGCCACTATGGTGTTTGTATGATATTTCGTCCGTACAGAAAGATTGTCTCACTATAAAAATAAGATGCACAAAAAAACAGAATGATCCAACCATGAAAATTTGATGCTCCATGTGAATGTGGAGTTTATAGGTGTTGTATCATGGTTTCCTATGGTGTAACTAATAGTTGGATCAATCTGATTTTTGGGTCATCTCATTTTCGTGATGGGATAATCTTAGTCAATAGGCAAGATATTGTACAAACACCATGGTGGGCCCAAAACACCAACTAGTTGTACATAGCATTATATATATATATATATATATATATATATATATATATATATATATATATATATATATATATATATATATATATATATAGCTACCAGGGATAGTGATGGTGCTGTGCAACGGTCTAAAAATCAGATTAATTAGTGAGTGTAGGTAAATTCCTTCCCCTTGCTAGTTGTGGAAATAAAATTCAGGTGGTGAATCAGAGGGGTGGCGTAGTTGCAAAACACCCAAAACAGTCTACATTGCTGATTCAATCATCATGATGTCGAGATCTATGAGCCCTACCGGGATGTGTGACTGACATCCATCCCATCAATTACATGTACCCTTACATTTTGAATCATGGGCCTGGAACTCAGGCTAATCCATGATTAAGGGGGGCCACATCACAGAAAAAAGTTGAGGTTGGGTGCTCACCCATTGAAATTTTCCTAAATGTATATAGGGACTAGTGAGATGTGATTTAGACATCCAGACCATCCATTGCATGAGTCCCACTTGGATGAGGGGTCACACCAAATTTCAGGCCATTCAAAAAGTCAAGTGAGCCCTACCAAGTGTTTTTAAATGTAATAAGTACGACTTTCTACGGTTTTGGATAGTGTGGCCCACATAAGTTTTAGATATGGATGATGTTTTTCACATCCCATACCCTAGAGGGGGGCCTACCAAATGCATGGAATGGATGTCCATCACACATCACAATGGACCATGAGGTCAACCGCATAGAACCATCCCCCCATGTATGTGTGTTGTTTTATATAAAGGTGGCAGCACAACATGTGTTATGTCCAACAAACATCACGGTGGGGCCCACCGAACGACCTCATGTTCATGGCTTCTGTGATTGAATTGTTTAGTTTGAGTTAACATATCACATCATGTCATTTCTTAGTGCATGTGTATCAAGAGTCACGCGCAGCCAGAGTATCAAATAATTCCCTTAATAGGCCGTGCCTTGAAATCCTGATTGAAGATAGTATCTATCCAATTTATGTGGACCATTGTTGTACTTCCCTTTGATTGTCCAATGAACTTAATTTTTGGATCATGGTACATACACTGTGGTACCCATCCCTCAAATGGTTTGGATCATCAAACTCTCATACTATACTAGTACAAAATGAGGGCTCGAGTAGATCCTCGGGTCAAGGATATGCCTGTTGGGGTATGGTATGAAATCATGAGAGAGTGTACTGCATCCATCTGTTTCCAACCAGGTAGAGCAAAAATAAAAGCTCTACCCTTTATTTGACGTAACCAGATTCCATGAGCTAAAGGTTCTTTGGACAACCTAAGCTTTTGGTATACTTGTAATCACTTCCCTCTAATTTCATACAATTGTAAACACCTCCCTCTGATTTGGATTATTATTGCAACTACTTCCCTCTGTTTATAGAAGTAAAAGGAATCTCCACCAAAAAATGATAGAAATACAACTAGTCTTTGGAGTACGTTTTGCCCTCGTGTGGGAACCTCACTATGTATAAATGGTACTATCCAACCCATATTGCAGGACTCCATAAATATTGGATCCAAAACATAGGCTAATATAATCTTCGGGTGGGTGGGCCGCATTAAACCATAGACATCCAAATGTATGTATTAGGCAACTTGGTAGTTGGATCAGCCCGATTTTTGGAGCTGTTTTTCCGTTTACATGGTGGTGTGACCACCATCAACGGTTGGATGACATAAAATGCACTATGGTAGGCTTGTGCTTACAACTCCTTACCTATGAGATAAGGATAAAAATGTCATTTTTTTAAAGATAAAGCTGCTAATAGCTTATGATGAGCAATTTACAATGAATCAGTGAACTAGAAGGGAGGCACTTGTAATAATCCAAATTAGAAGCGGGGTATTTATAATTGTCAGAAACTAGAGGGGAAGTGTTTATAGTTATTCGTAAGTTTTATAAACTAATAGATCATAAAGTAGTCAAAACAAGAATGGTGTACTCGTGCATATAGTCAGCAAAAGTGGGGCCATGCATGGTCACTTAGGGGGTGCACAATGGAAAGAAAAGAAACAGATCACCATCTTCTTTCTTGATGATAAACCTTGATTAATCCAGGGGAAAATTCGAATCCACAAGGTTTTAAAAAGAAATTCTAAAAATGCAAAAATATTACAATGATAATGAATAGTCTAGTTATAATGCTCTTTATATCACTTATATAAAGTCCAGGTTTGTAACTTTTCTGAAATAGTGTACTTTTCAAAATTAGTAAACTTACACAAAGTAGTAGACATTGAATCCTATCCAAACTCTCTTTGGAGACTCAAAACAAAGATTTAAAGTGATTCCAAGACTCACCAAACCCTAAAACAATTAAAAAGAGCAAAAACAATAAGTTACCAAGAGTAATAAAATTTGACTTAAAACTCGTATTTGATCCTAAAAGGCTTGAATGTTTTGAAACTGTTCAAGTGACAATTGATATTGGCAGTAGCTAGGATGTATTGCTCATTAGGTAGCTTTCCAACAACTTTATACATGTGAAATGGATAATTGATAAAACAATTATGGTTGTCAGAAGCTATTGTTCGTGTAAGACCCGGAATCAAATTAACCTTCTAGCCTTATTACTTTTGATCCTGCTCGTTGATGAAATTGCCCTTGAGTTAGCTTATGTCAAACCCCTCCACTTGAAAAATTATACCTGCTCTTGAGTTTAGAATGGTTTTAGCCCAATGATATGACCCTTCTAAATTTGTAGCATACCTTCTATGGATTTGTCAGCAATTGGTGGTGAAAGCCTCTGGTTGGATTTGAATTTTACTCATAAAATAATACTTTATATATAAAATCTCATCTCACCTACCATTTCTTCATATTCTTTTGTGTTTGGTGCATCGATTTTCACCTCTTTTACAACAATGGATTTGTAATTTTATGTTGTCAAAAAATTTATTACAGCTGCATTCGTTGCTCTTGATTAACGTTCATTAACCACGTTATTGTTATCATTATTGTTGACCTTTAATCTATGCACTTGTTGTTTAGAATGTGTAGGTATGGCAATCTTCATAGAGTTTGCCAAGATAATCTTGAAAGTTTTCATCTCCTTGACCATTGAGGCGTTCATAATGGTCGATCCATCAATTGCTACTACCAAGCCATTTGTCAATTGATGCTCTTATTAAACTAGAACTTCTATAATCCCATCATAAATCTATTAGTCTATCCATTTATGAATCCATCAAGTAATTTGATGGTGACGCCAGATAATTATACAGGTATGAACCATTTAATTCATTCATTGATCCATTAAGAAATATGACGGTGGATTCCTCAAAAGGCATTGCTTGATCTACACGTACGTCTCTTCTTCTTGCTAAAACTTTTCAATCTTCTTCAACACTTGCCTAGTTGAAAAACATTTGGCACACAGAGTTAGCTTTACCTCCATAAGTTTAAGCTTTATGATTTGGCATGGTTACTTGACCACAAACTGGCTAACCACAAGCCCCTTTGATGGGCATAGGTCATTCATTGCCACAAATATATTTGTGATCTATACATGGTCTTTGTCAACTGAGTAACCGTTGGTTGCATCTCGTACATGGGATCACCCACATGGCCACGAACATTACCTTAAACCACTGGTCAAATCTCTAGAGCAGCGTCTATAGAATTGTTACCTCCCAATTTGTTGTTATAAGCCATCAACTAGCATTGTCAATGGGCTGGGTTGACCCTTTGTGGCTGGACTTGGGGCTAGTATAGGTAGCCCCACGGCCAGGTCTGGGCTTAAAAGTGCAGCCCATTTATTAATCATGTCAGGCTTGTGTTATGGATAAAGGTTTGTTAGCTTGACCTGAGTCTGGCCCAGTTCTAAGGATATATTAAAAAACTTTCACTTCTTTTTTTAATGTATTTTAAAATATTTAGTGAACAATCTAAATTAAACAACTTATAATAACAATTAACATTTTCTAGATGCTTAGATGACTATTAATATCAATTAACATTCTCCTAGATTAGAAAACTTATTAGTAGAAATTAATAATTATTAATATTCTCTTAAATTAGATAATTTATTAATAACAATAAATAGAAATTAACATTCTCTTACATTAGACAACTTACTAATAGTAATAAATAGCAACAATCATTCTCTTAAATGACTATTCAATTCTAGATGTGGTAAATAGGTTCGGATTTGGGTTAGGTTTGGGCTCGTGTTGAGCAAGTTATTAACTTATAGGGTTGTGCTCAAGCCCATTCATTTTAGCCCATCATGAGCCCTAATTAAGCATAGTTTTAAGATCTACTATGTGGGTCAGGCTTGGGCGTAAGTTTTATTATACAGATTAGGCTTAGATTCACCTTAGCTTGATTGAAACCAGCTCTATTGATGGCCCCATCAACAACCCAAGGAAAGATCTCGCTCTAATACCGGCTGGTGTAGTAGGTGCATGGTGGAAAGGGGAGAAAGACTCCCCCACATAGTGTATTATCACTATTATCTTCAAGAAATTAACTGACTTATTGTTACCTTATTGGTTATTAATTGTCGAAGCATGAGCCTACCATAGTTTTTTTATGTAATCCAATCCCTTAATGGTCGTTTGGTTGGTTGTAAATGCATTTAAATGGTGGTAAATAACTAATAATGACTTTAGTATTTAAAGTCAATAAAGGCACAGATTTTGAAAAGACTCACATAAACTCTGCGGGCCGCTACCATGATGTATGTATTTATTCATGGTGTCTATTCATTCTGTTAGATCATTTTAGAGTGTGATCCCAAAATTGAAGTAGATCCAAAACTTTTGTAGCTCCCAAGAAGTTTTCAATTGTAGGCCTTCAAATCCCCCACTGTTTTCCAAGAAGTTTTCAATGGATATGGATAGCATAGGTATAGAACATACATCGTGGGAGAGCCCACCTATTATGAAGTTGAGTTTTGCCCTATGTTTTGGGTGAAATTCTTACTCTAAACCAAACAACAAGTATTTGTCGTAATTATTTACTTACCACAATTTACATGTATTTAGAGTTAACCAAGCATGCCAAAGTGTTGTCATATCACTATATGGAGAGCCCTGAAAAAAATAGGCTATCAAACCACTAGGTCGCCTACTACAAAAAAAAATTGTGTTTGGGTGGGTGTCATATTTTTTGGACCTCCAATGTTTATGGTGAGTTGGAGACAATTTAAGTATAATGGCGGACCAAATGGATGGTCAAAATGAGCTCCTGAGATGGGTATGTTTTTGTATTTTGGTGTAGATTCTTCTAGCGTCTCTAGTAGAGGGAGGCACTTGCAATAATTCAAATGATAAGTGAGGTATTTGCAATTGTAATAAAAAAAAAAAACAAAGGAAAGGTGTTTACAATTGCCCTTTCTCCATCTATGCATAGATTTTCGACTTTGCCTTTTCAATACAAGGAAAGGATAAAAGTAAAAAGATCCACCGTACCAGTTTTGGTGAAATAAATATTCAAAACTAGACTGTCCAACTCATGCGTTATTTATAGATGGAGGAATTTTGCAATTCTTGACCATAGGATGCGCACTAGCATCTTCAGATTCAAAAGTGTTACTAATGGAGCTGAACGTTCAATGATCCAGATCGTCAATATGGTGGGCCAAATGTTTGATGGACCAAGCCAAAAAAAAAAAAAAAATCCCAGATTGAAAATTGTATCCCACCAATCATTTGTCTTTTCTAGCTGAACGTGGACTGGTGTTATTAATATTGTCCAAAGGAATTTTTTAGTATGGCCCATCCACTGTGGAATTCATCCATCACTGGTGTGGACCATCAAACTTTGGGCCCACTAGTACATACTAAGGGCTCGAGTATGGTTTGATATCATGGGGTAGCGGACAACATGCATCTGTTCCAATCAATTAGCAGGTCAAAAGAAAAAGCTCATGGTGGAGCCCACATATTAAAAAACTTTCACTTCTTTTTTAAATGTATTTTAAAATATTTAATGAATAATCTAAATTAGACAACTTATTAATAATAATTAACATTTTTTAGATTCTTATATAACTATTAATATCAATTAATATTCTCCTATATTAGAAAACTTATTACTAGAAATCAATAACTATTAATATTCTCTTAAATTAGAAAATTTATTAATAGCAATGAATAGCAATTAACATTCTCTTAGATTAGACAACTTACTTATAGTAATTAATAGCAGCTATCATTCTCTTAAGTGACTATTCGAATTCTAGAGGTGGTAAATAGGTTCGGACTTGGGTTCAGTTTGGGCTTGTGCTGATCAAGCTGGTTATTAACTTATACAGTTGTGCTCAAGCTTGGTCATTTTGGCCCATCACGGGCCCTAATTGGGCATAGTCTTAAGTTCTATTATGTGGGTTGGACTGGGCTTAAGCTTTATTATGCGGGTCAGGCTTAGATATACCTTAGCTTGGTCGAAACAAACCCTATTGATGGCCCGACCAACAACTCAAGGAAAGATCTCGCTCTAATAGCACTTGGTGTAGTAGGTGCATGGTGTAAAGGGGAGAAAGATTCCCCCACACAATATATTATCACTATGTCTTTGAGAAATTAACTAACTTATTACCTTATTGGTTATTAATTGTAGAAGCATGAGCCTACAAAAGTTTTTAATTTTATGTAATCAAATCCATTAATGGTCTATTTGGTTAGCTGTAAAAGCATTTAAATGGTGGTAAATAACTAAGAATGACTTTAGTATTTCCAGCCAATAAAAGTACAGATTTTGAAAAGAGTCTCAGGTAAGCTTTGTGGGCCCTATCATGATGTTTGTATTTATCCAGGCTGTCCATTCATTATGTCATATCATTTTAGGGAATGCGCTCAAAATTGAGGTAGATCCAAAATGAAGTTTTCAGTGGTAGGCCTTCAATCCCCACTGTTTTCCAAGAAGTTTTCAATGGTAGGCCTTCAATCCCCACTTTTTTTCAAGAAATTTTCAATGTTGGGCTTTCAATTTCCTATTTTTTTATCTTATGGTCCACTTGAGCTTTGAATCTACCTCATCTTTCAATTCCTGCCCTAAAATGATTTGGAAAAATAAATAAATAAATAAAACAAAGAAAGATCGATAGCATGGGTATAGAACATGCATCATGGTGGAGCCCACCTATTACAAGGTTGAGTTTTACCGAACTTTCAGGGTGAAATTCTAACTCTAAACCAAACAGCAAGTATTTATCATAATTACTTATTTACCATAATTTATATGCATTTCTAGCTAACTAAGTGGGCCTAAGTGATGTCACATTACTGTATGGAGAGCCCTAAAAAATTAGGTTATCAAACCAATGGGTAGGCCAGTACAACAAAAAAAAAACAGAGATTGTGTTTCGGTGGGTGTTGGACTTCCAATATTTATGGTGAGTTGGATACAATCTAAATATAATG
This sequence comes from Liriodendron chinense, assembly GCA_003013855.2. Taxonomy (NCBI): domain Eukaryota; kingdom Viridiplantae; phylum Streptophyta; class Magnoliopsida; order Magnoliales; family Magnoliaceae; genus Liriodendron; species Liriodendron chinense. The sequence goes on from PVNU02002307.1 coordinate 1,052,630, forward strand.
GCGGACCCAACAGATGGTCAAAATGAGCGATGTTTTTGTATTTTGGCGTAGATTCTTCTAATGTCTCTAGCAGAGGGAGGCATTTGCAATAATTCAAATGATCGGTGTGGTATTTCCAATTGTAAAAAAACAGAGGAAAAGGTACTTACAATTACCCTCCTCCATCTATTCATAGATTTTAGTATTTGGCCTTTTCAGTACAATGAAAGGACAAGAATCTAAGTAAAAAAGATCCACCGTACCAGTTTTGGTGAAATAAATATTCAAAAGTAGACTGTCCAACTCATGCGCTTATTTATATATGGAGGAATTATGCAATCTTTGACCATAGGATGTGCACTGCATCTTCAGATTCGAAAGGGTTACTCATGGAGCTGACCGTTCAATGATACAGATCGTCAATATGGTGGGCCAAATGTTTGATGGACAAAGCCCAAAAAATAAAAAATAAAAATAAAAACCCTAGATTGAAAATTGTATCCCACCAATCATTAGTCTTTTCTAGCCGAACGTCGACTGGTGTTATTAATATTATCCGAAGGAATTTTTTAGTATGGCCCATCCACTGTGGAATTCATCCATCATTGGTGTGGACCATCAAACTTTGGGCCCACTAGTACATACTAAGGGCTCGAGTATGGTTTGATATCATGGGCTAGTGGACAGCATGCATCTGTTAAAATCAATTAGTAGGTCAAAAGAAAAAGCTCAAACCCACTTGGGGATGCAACCATTCAATGGATTCCACTTTGTGAAGGGGTCAGCTTTTCAAACTGATGGATTATGGAGATTTTTTGTGCATCAGAACGAGAATAGCGTCCTCATACATCTAGTCCGTACAAGTGGGCCCATGGTTCATGTGCTATGATCGATCTTATAGGACCCACTATAGATATCAGATAAACAAATTAAAAGTATTCCAGATAATTAATAACATCGTGGCTGTCAATTTTTGGCATACTTCTGGACCGTTCTTGTATTTTTTTCTTAACCTTCTATTTATAGGCCACTGCTAAAAGGGTTAGAGCTTCTACTGTGTGAGTTTTTTCTGGAACCTGTAATCGGCCGTGGGGCCCAATGGATAAAGGGTATGGATCGCCAAATCATAATCTCTATTTGTAAAAGATGGTTTATCACGTGGTGATGCATTATCGTACAGTGCATCATTCAGTTTCTTCAGAGAAAGGCCCACTCTTCTCAGTCCATTCAGTTTTCCTAAGCTTTCTCATCAGAGAAAAACTTTTATGTTCTGGTAGAGTGTGAAGTTTCTAATGCACTGCATAGAAATTGTAAACCATCCAAATTGTGGGCCACACTTCTGAAGGGCCATCTAGTCCAGCAATATTACACAACACAGCTCATGTTGGATGATCGAGCAGTTGACATCTTGTGTGTTGATTAAGATTGAAAAATAACCTTTGGTCTGAACTCCACAAACAATCTCCACCAATCGATGGTTACAGTCGTTCAATCAATCCGAATTTGTGGTTGTCACCCATCTATAGTTGGTCCCATGATTTCGTGGTTTAATATGAGATCAAAGGTTGCCATGCGCAAAACATCAAGTGTATGTGTATGAAGCATTGCACACTCCACCAGATATTCAATAACCCCCTTCTAATGTTCTTAATTAGCACCCTTTAAGCTCAGTAAACGAATGAATAAGCTTGATGACAAGGCCCAAATTAATATGATAGCTACTCATTTGGGCTAAGGCTGGGGCTTGGTTGCATCACACACAAACACAGGGAGGGTGTGATTAGGTCGATCACCGTCTGACTAATCAGATAAATACTATGAGTCCACAAGGCCTCTAGGAATCCTCTACCAAACTTCCTCAAATCCACGAGTGAAAGTAAGAAAAACAAAAAATAAATCCAAATAAATTCATAATAATAGATTGAATAAAAATAAACGTGACTACAAGACTTTAAACAAGAAACTAAACCTTAGGTAGAAGTTTCAGACTTCAACTTAAATTAAAACACCGTAAAAACACAACTTACTATAAATAGTAAACTTTCTATTTATAGAAGTCTCTTAATCCTACTGAACGCATGATTTTTTGCTAAAAATAGAAAGTTTTCAAACGGACACAACCATGTTGTTCTACTAATTATTCTAAGCCCTTTTTCATGTTGGGCACAAACTCTAAGACCTTACAGATCAAAAGTTCTAATCAAATTAAAACTTACTATAAATACTAAAATTGAAATAAAACTATCTTAATGACCATCGATCTAGTCGAATCTCGCGATTCAGGCATGGGCAAAGTAGCTCGAGCTACCCCAAAATCATATATTATACGCCATGAAACTCATCCCGGATTGCAAGATACGACCGTTTTACAGTGTTGACAATCCCGATCACTTCCAACCCCGACCGGTCTTCTTTTGGTCTATCTGGACCATGTAATAGTCAGTGACCCACTCTACATCACCGAAACATATATATACATATAGGGAAAATGCCTAGGCGTTTCAACAGCACATCTCAGGTCCGAGTGCTAAGGAGACACTAACCCCACCGGTTGGTCAGTGCATCGTACGTATGATTAGAAGATGCCTAGGCATTTCAACAGCAGGTCTCAGGTTCGAGTGCTAAGGAGACACACCAACCCCACCAATGGGTGTGTGCATCATGTGACTAAGCTTCCCATGAGGTCAAGCTATGTGGGCCCCACTTTGATCTATATTGGACATCCACTCTATCAATCAAATGCTCCCTTCCATGACAGGCCACAAGCCTAGAAATTGGGCAAATCAATTACTTAGTTTTCCACACCATAGACAATAGTTGAGAGTAGATATCCACCTAGCGAAACCTTCGTGATCATTTGTTGGGTTCACTAAGATGTGGATCAGACATCGGGCCCATCTCTTGCTTATGTCCCACTTTGATGAGGGGTTGCACTAAGTTTCAGCCGTATTAAAAGCTTAAGTCAACCCTACCAAGTGGTTTTAGATGTTTTAGGCACAAATTCATATGATTTCATAACATATGCCCCACTTGAGTTCTAGATGTAGTTGATTTTTGGGATATCCCATAATCGAGAGGGGACCAAACAAATGTACTGTATGGATGTCTGACATATATCATGATGGGGCCCAACACTCAGAGTAGGGATCAAGTGCCCATGTGGTGTGGGTGGGAGTGGTTGGTGTTAAAGAGAATGTGTGTGTGTGTGTGTGTGTGTGTGTGTGTGTGTGTAGAGGGAGAGAGAAATGCTCACCTACACTTGTTAGGTGAGAACTCATGCGCACCTTTATACATGTGTGTGCTGCATAACATGGACCATTCGTATTTTGTGCCCATGACACGTGTACAAAGGTGTGCACAAGTTCTCACCTAAGAAGGTTCACATGTAAGCAATTTTATATGTATGTGTGCGCACCCACATACATACATATGTACACACACATATAGACACACACACGCGCACACATATATAGACTCATACACACATGCACACATATATACACATCAAATTATCAAATAATTTTAACGGTTAAAATAAAACTTTAATAATTAAAATTTTTTGAAAAGCCATTTAAAACTTCTTAAGTATGGAACTTAGTGAAAAAACTACTTAACAATTCCCTAATCTAGTTAAATCTAACTATATAACAAGTTTCTAAGTCAACATGGTAGATCCCATATAGGTTCGAGTAAGAATCAATGAGTCTTAAATAGATGTACCCAGCATCACTTACTATTAGTGGCCTGTATAAAGCCTCGTAAAGAGAACTAAAGTTGCCTAGTAAAGATCCATAATCCTTATTAGTCCTTAAGTCTAAGGATTGTTCGCCTTCATGCACCATCAAGTCTTTTATCTTGCACCCCCACCACCTCCCTAGCCCACTAGGGGAGCTATAGCCTAGTAAATTTCCTCCATTGTAAATGGCATGATCGTAGTCCAAGTTAATGGGCCCTTAGACTATTGATTGGAAGAACCCTAAGACCGCTAGTTGATTGGAAGAACCCTGAGCTTCTACCATATATTTTCATAATTGAAATCCATGAGCATCAACAAAATTTGAATTGGGAAAGGCAAGAGCAAAGGTAAACTTTGGTTGAGGAATCCTTTTCCTTTCATTTGCTCAATCCCAAAGACAGCGAAGCATCACCTTCACTTGTAGATTTAACTTATCCACCTACAGTAAGCTAGATTTCAGGTTGGTTTCAATTTAGGGGTTGTTTGGTCTTTCACATACCATCGTAAATGGTGGTAGATGAATAACTATAACATTTTCATCTTGTTTAAGAAAAAATGGCAATGGCAGTGTATTTACGCATAGAAATTTGAGTTAGAGCTAGGCACAGGTTGGGTCAACTTGGTTGACTCGACTAAACCGAATCATTCAGACTCGACTCGAACTAATCCGATGGTCTAAGTCGGTCCTGGATTGAGTATTAAGTGCCGGATCTGAATTTGACTCGAGTCGAGTCCGGATTACCCTTTGATCCGACCTGACTCGACCCAGATCCGATCTAAAAGAGATTTGAACCGATATGACTCGGGTATCGGGTATAAGTTAAAAAGAAAAGCCTTTTTTTTACCCTACCCGTTGTTGCTGCCCTACCCGAGCGACTCCACCCGACCAACGCTGCCTAAGAGATCTGACAATTCTCTTCTCTCCTCGACCCTCTTATGTCCTCCTTCTTCTCCTCTTCCTCCTCCCCACTCGTCCGGTCGTCGTCCGCACCTAATTTGACGTTAAATTCGACCACCTTGGATTAAATCTTAACTTCTAAAGCCTAAGGTAAGGATTAATAATCTTGATACTTAAGTTTTAATTTCTAATTTCTTCTTTTTTATTATTATTATTGGTGGAACTATGTTGTGGGTTTAGTTTAAATATAAGGATATTTATGAAATGATGTTGTAGGGTTGAAATTTGGAGGGTTTTATAATTGATCTGACTCGGGTCTTACTTGATCTGTCTCAGTCTCTGTGATCGGGTCGGACTCGAATAGGATTAGACCATGCCATTAACGGTTCGGATCGGTTTAGCCCTAGCTGACTCGGTACTAAATCCGATCTGACTCAATTTGAGCCTTTTCCTTGGCCAGATCGGATCGGGTCAGCCCAAACTCGGTCCAACTTGACTCGATGCCCACCTATAATTCGAGTTTACCTTTTCGAAATCGAATGGAGATTGCGTGAGTGAAATATGTCGGTCCCACTGTGATGAATTTTTCTGATCCACACCATCCATCCATTTTAGCAGCTCATTTTAGCGCATGAGCCAAAAACTGAGGTAGATTATATGCTCAAGTGGACTACACCGTAGGAAATAGGGTGGATAATGACATCCACAATTGAAACTCTAGAACATTTCTAGGGCCCACAATGACATGTATCAATCATCTAACCTATTCATAAGGTTAGATAGACATGAATGAACAGAAAACACAAATATCAGCTTCATACAAAACTTTTGTGCCCCCAAAAAAGTCTTCAACTATAGGAGTTTAAATCCCCCTGCATCAAGTGGTGTATGTGGTCCACTTGCACTTTGGATCCTTTTAATTTTTGGGCTCATTCCCCAAAATGAGCCAGTAAACCAGATGGATGGCATGGATCAGACACATACATCACGGTAGCCCTCACAAAAAAATTATCCTCCTCAATATTTAGGGTCAAAGGGTACTACCAGGTTACAAGGAGGCGCAAGTGTTAATTCCTTTTGTAAATGATAATTACTCTTTTATCCTCATTTTCCATCATTTATACGTGTAAATGGAATTAAAAAAAAAAAACACCCCCTTAGGTATCAGAATGTTTTACTTGTTTTGGTGGAAAAAATAGATGTAATTTCATTCTAAAAAAAATGAACCAAGAGTTTATCTTACAGCTCGTTGCCAACATCACACATCGGTCTGAAAATCCAAACTACTTCTTAAGAACCTGTGAAATGAAATTTTATTTGGTTCTACCATATGCCTTCTCAATAATGGGTGTTCAATGGTTTTGCACTATGTACGAAATGGGTTTGAGGGATTGAAAGGTGGGTGGACGCCATATGATCATATGATGAGTGTAAATTAATTCTTCCTTCATCATCATACGGGATCTAAGGAAAGAGGGATGGATGGTGGACTCTCAAAATAAAAGAATAGATTAGTGTACAGTTTGGAGACAGAGAAGTGTGAACACATCTCTCTGGATCACATCTCTCTCTCTCTCTCTCTCTCTCTCTCTCTCTCTCTCTCTCATTTTTCTTATTTATAATGATAATCAGTTGCAAGAAATCTAAAAATGCTAATGCAATCCCAAAAATGCTTTATTATCTCCAAGAATATGGTGCATCACAAGAACACTAAATATATTTGCACTGTATCACTCAAATATCTTGCAACGTACGTACATTGAACATTGTGTACTCTAACATTAATAATGTTGTCTACCATGAAAATCATAAAGATTAGAAGATCCTACTTTCAGTCATTGGCCCACAAACTATGGTTAGGGAGATAGTCTATAGCATAGTTTAAAAGAGCAGGTCTTAGGTTCGAGTGCTAAGGAGACACGCTAACCCATCTGGTGGGTGGGTGCATCGTGTGCAACTGACCATGTGGGTGCGTTGAATGACTAACAAAAAAAAAAAAAAAAAACAAAAAGTCTAAAACCTCAAAAACCCAACTCAAAAAAGTCTATACCCGGGCATCAGCTGGGCCACCCTTGTACAAATTAACCCCAATAGGATACTGTCTTCAAGCAACAGGCTTACCTTTAATTATTATTATTATTATTATTATTATTATTATTATCATTATTATTTGTTATTATTATCATGATTATTTTAGTACAAGCTGGGGCCGCAGATGCCCATTCCATGACTTGATCCAGATCACCAAACACCATATATTAAGAAGCTAGCTAGGCTGGGCCCAACCATTATTAATTGGTCCTCAAATCCACCCCAAGTCCCAACTCATGGACCTCTACTATAAGCCCCAAGACCTGAACCCAACATGCCAGCCCAGCCCATTTCCAACCCTTGGCGAAACTTATCACCATCTACTCAAGGTTGGACGGATATCAGAAGCCGACCCCACTTTTCTTTGACACTTTAGTAGAGGGTACGTCTAGTATGTTAGACGTTATTGGTCATCTAGTGGATCCATAAACCTCACCAAGCACAGCCTTAGAGACTACAACGGTTTACAAATCTTACTATGTGGGCCTTACCTCTAATCAATGGCTATCACCATGCATGTGGGGTCCAGATCTTATCAGCATATACTTGCCTACCCAGCTGGAGATTTCTGTTTCAATAAAAATTTATATAAATTAAGTTCAGTACTACATGTAAACTGATGCAACGAGACTTCTACATGTGGACAGCAATTGACGACTTTGTGGATGTCTATTGAAGAAGATGTACGTGTAGCATAATCCCACAATGAAGTGGACACTAGAAAATGGAGCCATACATGCAAAGCGGTATCGAAAGGCTGATATTGATTTGGTTTTGCTTACTCCTTGTTATGTGAATGCTTTGTTCCTATCAGTGTCTCTTCTGGGCCCATCAGGAAGTTGTGTTGACATGGACAAGAGACACCCATGGAAGTATGTTGATATTGCCTGCCAAACTCCCTTGAAAGGACGCGATGTGGGTATTGAGAACAGCCCGAAATCAACCCAAGAAGTCCACAATATCGTCTGATTCATTGAATGATTTCCATCAAGTCTATTATTAGTGAGAAAACCATGGCTCTAAGACGTCATTAGATTAGCCTAAGGTGGTCCCAGCTAGCGATCATCTACACCACATCACATCACATCAGTCAAACACGTGTCTGGCCATTTGTAAGGACACAAAGCCCACCCAGTAATCTAATTGGGCCACTATTTCATCATCTTCATATTTTTTATTGAAGAAAATATTATTATGGAAACATCTAGGGAATTGTCCATGGCATAAATCAGCTAATTAAATGGTGTGGTCACTTCTCTCCATCCACATGGCTAATTGAAGCAATTCACATATGGAATTATGACTGCCAGATGATATCTACCATATTGTGTTGTCCAATGGTGCGACTTAAATTCAGGGAAGAAGTTTCATGAATTATATATATGTGCATGTTTAGGGCCCGATTGGACACCACCAAATAATTAAGTTCCTTTTTCTACTTACACAGCAGTAGATAAGCAACTTATTTGAGATAAATAAGTTTGGTTTGTGATCAATTATAAGTAACTTTTTTACTTGAAGTCACTTAACCATTTTAGCTTAATAAGTAGAAACCAAGATAAGCTACTTCGGGGATAAGTAGCTTAAGTAACTTAGGATCCAAACGCTCCCTTAGTGGGCCATCAAACTAACATGGCAAACAAATTGCAGTTTGCATAATGGGTCTTACCTTTGAATGGTATGGTTGGTCCTACACAATTGGCCTGTTGTTAGGAAAGATTAGCCTATATGACAAGTTAGCAGACCTTGCTTGTACGTGTAGGTGATCTTATCTTTTTCTATTTTTAACAATGCGTCGATAATATTCATTTTAAGATTGACTTATTTTCCCAACTACTACGGAATACAAAAAAAATGTGTCATCATTACGATTTTACCACTATCAAACTAAATACCAAAATCATTGGTGAGATCTATATATCTAGAAGAGGCAAAGGATTTTATAATCGTTACATTTTTTTCATAGTATTATCAAGAAAATCTTGAATCTAAACGTGGATAATCCAAACACAAAAATCAATGGTTTGACGCATTTATTATCAAGAGAAGTAATTTAAAATCATTGTCCGTTTCCTTAGCATGGTCATTTACATCTATTGTAGTGCGTTTGGCATGCACCATGATAATAATCTGCATAAATACAATGATATTGACATTGCTTATCTCACTTCAATACACTAACCAGTTATTGTCATGGCATAGTTATCTAAATAATGCTATGTTAAGCTGTTTTTTGTAAACTTTAAACTGTGGTATTGTCAAAATCTATGGAATTCAAGAAAAAGGTTGAAACACAACTTTCTTTGTGCCAGTCAATAGATCGGAGACTCTTATGTTAGTTTACCACCATCTAGAAAATATTATCATGGTATTTCTCTTCAAATCCAGACCATGTACATGCATCACATGCGTCAATTCTATCATATGTGGCCAATCATTTTAAGCTCCTCACATGTCCCACCGAACCTGTGATCCGTGCGTTGACAAATAGGTAACAATACAGCTAGTCTAACACGGCATGACGTGGATGATTTATTCAAATGTCGCGTCCAAGTAGCTTTTGCAGACCACCACCATTCTTGCATCCAGTGGACCTCAGCTTCATTTGTACACATGGCATGCTTACGGGCAACCTAAAAGGTCCAAATCACTGACTCAACTGTGAAAGGAGGCCAACTTAGTTTCAACTATACACGTGGATTAGTTGTACAAGTGTCTAAATTGTCTACACGGATTGTGTGTGACACCATCTGATCAAAAGCTAAGTGGGGCTCATCAGGATGTTTGTGGGAAATTTATCATGTCCATCCATTTTGCCGGCTAATATCCTTACCTAAGTAAAAAAAGAGGTAGATCGAAAACTCAACTGGGCCACTCAAGAAGAAAAAAGTGGATAGTAAAATGCCTAAAAAGCTCTATAAAGTCATACCTACAAGGATCTACTTAAAACATAAAAATCTTAACCTAATCTAAAACTTTCATAGCTACACGAATGTTTAAAGCAAGTTCATATGCTCATAGATTGGACTAAGTTATCTTAATATAAGTAAGTTTTTCATTCAAAAAGGTGTTTTGTAGTTGATCACTGTGAACGATTGTAAGTATTTACTTTTGTTTGATCTTGTGTTTAAAAGTCTTTTATCGTAGATCCTTTTGTTTGATCTTGTGTTTAAAAGTCTTTTATTGTAGAAGGCGAGACACAACCCATTTATGGAAGACAAACTCTACCCTCAATAATCATCTAATTCTATTAAGCAACATATCGTAAGTGGTTGAATAAGTAACTGATCTTCTCAAATCTTAGTCATATACAGTCAAATTCGATGTACCTATCTATCTTGGTGCTTGGGGTCAAAAGTTGTTTGGTTAGAATTAAGCTGCACAAATCAATTCCGGCATACCCACACACATCACACGTGACTAAAAGTGTACTCAAGAACGAGACACAACATACCACACTGCAATGCATTATGTTGAAAGGTGTTCTGAACTTGAGTCAGCCAAGTTATTTCACTTATTATAAGTCACACCTAAAACTCATTTTCAAATGTAGCTTGTTTACAACTTGAGAAGTTAACAAGCACCCAAATGTTAAGACCCCAGCGTTTTCCCTCCTTGCGAACCAATACACCTCCTCTGGATATTTGCATCAATCTCCCTTAATAGCAACGTAGTCTCATTCCACCAGTACAAAAGAATACACAGCCCTCTCAATCCAGCTCTAACGCCATCTAACTACTACCTTTGAGCTGGCTCTCAATCTTCACTTTCCGGAGCCAAGATACCTACACATGTGAAGACTGTCAAGACTGCCGAGCCTCTGCTGCAACATTACATGAGAAGCCATAGTTGCTATGGTGTCAATGCACCTGATAGCTAGAGAGGGTGAATCTCATGAAAGCTCCACCCTAGTGGACGTGACCCAATTTTCCATAATCGATTAGAAAATTAGTGAAGTTTGGATCAACCATTTTGGGGCCCTGGTTGAAAATTGATTCTACTTGGGATTTTCTGGTCCATCATCTTGGAGCTGGTTGAATTCAGGATCGATCAGAGTTGGGTTTGATTAATTTTATTAATATTATATATTAACTAGGGATCAGATTTGGTGCGGCCCTGAAATGGGGCCCACCTAGATATATGTATTGTATATCCATGCCGTTCATCCATTTTTACAATTTATTTTAGAATATAAGCCCAAAAATGAAGCAGATCCAAATCTCAGGTGGACCACAGCACATGAAATGGTAGTGATTGACCATTAAAAGCTTCTTGTGGGCTACAAAAGTTTTGAATCAAGCTGATTTTTTTTTTCCTTCATCCAGGCCTGTGAGAGCTTATCAACAGGCTGGGTGGAAAATAAACATTACGCTGGGCATTAAGGTGGGCCTAGGAAGTTTTAAATGGTCAGCGTTCAGTCATAACTGTTTTCTATGGTGTGGTCCACCTGAGATTTGGATCTGCTTCAATTTTAGGCTCATGCCATAAAATGAGCTGGCAAAATCAGGCACGGCGTGGATATAAAATACATAAATGAATGTGCGGCCCCGCCCAGACCCTATCCATTGAGTAGTCCTGACCATGTAAATGACCTTATTTGACCCAGACCCTACTTTGACCGAGATCAAGAGATTCAATGGGTACCTGCTAAGTGCCTAGATCCAATAGGCTTGGGTCCGGGTCAACCAGACCTAGACCCGGTAAGACCGGAACCTGATCAGCCCAGGCATGTTAATCTAAATTTCCGTTGAAAAAAAAAAAAAAAAAACATTTGTGCAAATAATAATAATGAAAGATCAAAATATTTATATCCGTTAGATGATCTCACTGTCCAAGTAGCGACCATGAAATGAATGAATTCAAAAATAATAATCAACTGTCCAAAATCAAAAGTGAAATCATATTGTTGGGATCATGCCATCAAGTTTGCCTTTGGCCAATGAGCGATTTAGAATGTGACCCACCACTTGGATGGTCTGAGTGACATACATGTGTGCCACGTGGTCCACTTCTTTATAAACCTGTTGTGGTATCTCATCCATTTCTTAAACATGCCATGATTAGAAAGAGAAATTCAATTCCTTTCCGAAGAAAAAGGGAGACTAAGAAGAAGAAAAGACACACTTAGCTGTGAGTCTTGTGCATCCATGAAACATATAATACATTTGATATCATGCACTTAGATGCACTTAGAAACACTTAAATGCACCTAGTCGCATATAAACACCGGCGGTAAGCTAAGCAAAACTGTTTGAATCCCACCTTGAGTCGAAACTATATGTGGATACGACTCAGTCAAATTTTAAGCAAAAACCATTTGAATCCCACCTTCAATCCCTTTTAAAATTAATGAATCCCCTATTTATGACTCAAATCTCAATTTACAATTCAAATTATGCTTAATTACTCTCTTCTATTTTAAGCTTTACTTGACTTTTATTTTGAGGTCGTTTGGATAGGTGGTAAATGATTTACTAGTAAATAGCCATTTTTTCTGTTTGGATGCACCCATTTGCTAGTAAATCATTTACTAGTAGTAAATCATTTACTAGCAAAACCCCTCTCCCATTTACTACCAAATAGGTGAGATTTCATTTACTAGTAAATGGGCATGATGGCAACGGCTCTATTTTCAAATTTCTGCTTTAAAAGTAGATTCACACCTGTTCTGAAATCACTTCCAACGGCTCTCTCTCCCTCTCCCTCTCTGCAATCTCCCTCCCTCACTGCCTCCCTTTGGTGATCTTCGAAGCTTCAAGCACCCTTCCGGCACCGGCTCTCCATCGAACCGACGATTTCGAAAACCGCCTTTGACAATAGCATTTGAATTCGTGGGCCCACTTGTATGGTTCACATACTACTCAGTTTTTTTTTAGGATTAACACAATACTTTAGTGGCATGGGCTTGACCCAATGATCCACATGGAAGGAAATTCCAACATGTAATTTGAATGTTATAAGCTAAATTGATTTTCAAGTGTGAATATACAATTACAGGATATAACCCATTTGCAGGCTATCCAAACAAGGTAAATCATTTACTATTTACATCCAAATAGAAGGTAGTAAATCATTTACTAGCACTTAAGTCATTTACTAGTAAATCATTTACTAGTAAATGATTTACAACCTATCCAAACGACCCCTTTGTGTTTTTAAATTGGTAGGGGCTTTAAAAATCATTTAGAAAATGTCAATTATTTCATTCAATTCTTTATAAGAGAAGGATGCTAAATGACCTTTCTAACATGTGAGGAAGCATACACATGATATGAACTTTGTAAATTATCTAAATAAATTAATTATCAACTGACTAATTACATAAATGATCTACTAAATTCACGAGAAATAAAATGAAGTAACAAACAGCAAGTCCACAATCACAGAATATTGGTTAATTTGTTCTCTGCTACCATTCTAAGGTTGGATTAGGGGTAGGCTCGAGTCTTGTGACCGTTATCGTATCTGTTGTTTCTGAAAGCGCAGCAACCAACGGAGTAGACAATGATGACGAATATGAGGACGGATACATTTATTATTGCGACTTTCCGCCAGTCGTGCTTCAAGTTAGCGAGGGCCCCAGCCTTGCACGAATCACATTCGTAACACAAACGGTTCTGATCATTGCTCCATGTCAAGCAATCTTTTTCATTAGACTTCACGCCGGATTTCGGTGGGGACCAAAATGTAGCATTTTCGTATATGAAGCCACAGTAAGAAGGTGGCTTGCAGCAACCCGACTGAAATAGATAACAAAAATACAAATAGAAAATCAAATTAATACCACAAAAAAAAGGAGAGGATGAGTGCAACATGATTACACTCCATGGATGAGTGCAACTTTGGATGCTTCTATAGCTGAAGAAGGAAGAGGCTTTTGTTTACTAAATGGAGGTGGCGGAAATGGGCATCCTTTCTCAACCAAAGTTGAACTAGAAAGTTGTAGTAACCAAATAAGCAAAGCTGAGACTGGGATGGGACAAACAGAGGGGTCTTTTGGATGCCAGTGAATTTTTTAATTGTAAGTGTTTTTAATTTGAAAGTGACTTAACTTATAGGTTGTAAGTGGATCTCTATTCATGGCTCAGCGGGAGTCTCAACACTAAGACCAAAGATCGAGTTCCCATGTGGTGGGGGGAAAAAAGTTAGTGACTGATGAATTTCCTCCCCTAACCATCACCTGTAAATGACGCTTAGGGCCGGTTTGGATTGTAAGTTACTTAAGATAAGCTACTTCTCTTGGTTTCTACTCATTAAGCAGATAAGTATGTTTGGTAAACAATATATTTATCAGCCAATAAGTAAATAAGTGTTTGATAATAACATATTAATAAGTAACCTTTTAAAAGAAAATTTCAAATACATACGTATTGACGGAGAGAGAGAGAGAGAGAGAGAGAGAGAGAGAGAGAGAGCTCAAAACATAATAAGCTTTGCTAATCTCGCAAGCGTGCAATAAAGCTCATGTACATGCCATGTGTGTGCTAGCATAGGACGAGAGGTCCAAGATTCATATATATATATATATATATATATATATATTGAAGGAAGATGCACTTGTATCAAAACAGATTTTGTCATTCTCCAATTGTTGTGTAAAATAAATAAACAAAAGATGAAAAAAAAAAAAAAGGGACACAATTTTACATAGGGTTGTCAATGGGTCAGGCAAAATCAAAATTTTGAATAGGCTCGACCTGAACAGCTCTAAATTGAAGAGGGGGGGGGGGGGGGGGGGGGGGGGGTTTAATAACCTAACTTAACCCATTCCCTAAGTTTCAGGGCTTTTGGAATATTAGTTTGTTTAACACATTCCTTAAGTCTCATGCTTTTGGCATATTGCTTTGTTTCAATTGGTGTTAGAGAACACATTCCTTAAATCTCGGGCCTCTTGGCATATTGCTTTGTTTCAATTGGTGTTAGAGCCAACACCACGTCTTGTGTTCGAGTCATAAAAGGGTAACAGTGTGTTACGATCCCAAAGGTTTAATAAGTCTCACAGCTTTTAGAACATTGGTTTGTTTAACGCATTCCTTAAGTCTCAAGGCTTTTGGTATATTGGTTTGTTTCAATCGTGTTAGAGCCAACGACAGATCTTGTGTTCAAGTTACGAAAAGGGCAACCTAGACAATTGGCTCTTATCAATCTGATTGAGCATTGAGGTCTTTGAAATACACAGTCCAAGTCTGGCAAAATTCCACACGACCCGCCAACTGGCACAAAAAATTCAGTGTTCGGGTCCGGCCTTATCATGTCGGGTCACTAACGGGTTGGTCCATCAAAACCCGTTAAGATAACGGGTCGAGTTAGTGTTTCACCTAGGAAACCCGTTAGTGGGGCTATTTTGGTAATTATTTTTAGTGTGGTAAGAAATCCCTAAGAAGCTAAGACAGCCAATAAGACTCTCTCTCTCTCTCTCTCTCTCTCTCTCTCTCTCACTTAGGAGTTTTCTCCATCTTTCTGCCCACGGCCACACTTCAAAATCTATGTCGAATCGAATCCCTTTTACATATCTCTACCCATGAAAGCACGGTCCATTTATTTAACGGGTTAAACGAGTCAAGTGGTGGGTAACCTGTTAAATTAACAAATGTGTTTGGGTTTTTAGATTTTGAGCCGTTAGTTAACGGGTTGGGTTTGGGGAAGGGCATTTTTGACACGACACGAACAGGGTTCAACATTACCCGTTGCCAGGCTTAATACAATCAGCAGGTCGAAAATTCCCATCTCTAGGCTTTCTCCAGCAAATGCCTTCGTTATAGGCACTCGGAGATTGGTTTGGGTAAAGTTGACAAGTGTCGGTCATCTAATGTTGCCTTGAACAAAGGGATGTGGATCAAGCAGGAAAAGAATCCACCATGGTGTGTGTGGTAAACACATTTCATAAAGCAGTTGTTATTCACAATCGGATGGGAGGAAGACCTTGTACATGGGACTGTGAACAATCTTTCACCTAGTAGTCCCGATGTTCAAGGGAATGCCGAGGTGAGAAAGTCACCTTCAGACTGCAGGAACAATGTTTGTAGAAATACCCAGGAGGGAAATGCGTTGGAAGCCAGGGTAGTTATCCCAGAAGTTCGAGTATGGGAAGGATATGGGCAACATTAAGTTGATTGCACTGGAGGCATGGTAGAAGATGAAGACAGAGGCAGTGATCCCAGAGAAGTCGATCCTATGGCAGGGCAAGGTGACCATAGTAGGGAGGTGGGTGAAGCTTTCAAGGGCAACCAAGTTTGTCTGTCACAGATTATGCAGGGTTTTTCCTTTAGTCATTTTTCTTCCCCCTCTAGAGAAGGACCAGACAGGTGCATTAGACGAAAATAATGGCAAAGTGTGAATTTTTTGTTCAAACAACATCCAGCTTTCTCTATGGCAGTCGTCGAATGAGGTTCTGTCTAAGAAAGCTCAGCGGAACAGTAGTGACTATGAAGCCATCCTATCAGTTGTTTATGCTACATGTAGTGTGGTGAAAGACGCAGGTTGTGGCAAGATATAGGTGGTCAGGGACAGTTAACAGTCTGTGGATGATCGGAGGAGACTTTAATGTTGTGGCGAAGACTGAAGAAAAGACGGGTAGGAATGTTCCAGAGATCCAAGCAATGACAGATTTTCAAGACCCGAGCAATGGTGCGGGCTGTTGAATGCAGAGTTCATAGGAAAAATGTATGCATTATGTAACACACAAGAAGACCAAGCTTGGATTTGGTCGATGCTTAATTGGGTTTGGAGATTTGAAACTCTGCTTTATCCACGGTAAACCCACTAATGAGGCACCTTACTAGGCACTTGTGCTATAACCATAAACAAAAAGGGAGAGTGGAACCCCTCTGCCAGAGGCTCTTAACACTTTGAAGAAACCTTTAGGAGATCCATGACCAACATTAAGAACTTGACTGATCGAATACACTCTTGTATCCACCTCTTCCATTTCTGCCCACATCCCAACCAGCCCAACATATAATCAAGAAAATCCGAACTCACATGGTCATAAGCATGTTAATATCCACCACATCTTTAGGAAATGTAATGGTGTGGCGGATTCGCTTGCTAGAAAGGGGAGCTTGAGAGGCCCCAATAAGGCCTGCATGCCAAACAATGAGCTCCAAGGGCGGTTAAAGGCTTGGTGACTATGGACAAGTGTTGATTGGTGTCATTCAGAGAACAGTTATTTTTTGACAAGGAGATAGGTATATAGCCTTTGTATAGTATTCTTTTCAAGAGTATGGTAGGGCCCTCCTCTGCCTAATTGTTATTTTATCTCCTATCCAAATAGGCCGTGGTGGCACCAATCAAGCAAGTGTTCTCTTTTCTATTGCTTTTATATACTACGCAGAAGGTTTACAATTATAATCAATTGAAGGTCTATAAAGATGAAATATATGGAAAAATGGAAGCGTGCAACTATTCGCATCCACCCTCTTTTACGGGTGTAACATGGGTTGGGTCAACCAGAACCCGATTGGCTCAACCCAAACTTTTAGGTGGGTTGGGTTGAAAATTTACAACCCGCCTCGACCTAAATCAGACCTCATATACATTACAAATACATGAGTTATGACTAATATACATGATGATATAAATATAAAATCATGCTAAGGAAAATACGGTTCATGATTGAAACCATCCTTGCTATATATGGACTCTATGCTATATAAAGGTAAATGATTAGGATCAACCATGCATGGAATATGGTTCATGATCAGAACTGACCTGATGCCCTCATATTGAGTGGTTGGTCCTATGTCTTTTGAATTGTCTCTCTAAGCATAAGTGGTTTTTTATTATTATTCATTTGGGTGGTGATTGTAGACTCTTGCGAGTGTTATATTTGTACACTTACAGGTATTACCTTAATGATATTATTTGATGAGGCACTCTCAAGTCCAACCGGTTGGACCACAGTTTGCAGTCCACCCAGTGGATTACTCCCCATCTGTTAAGCTCTTGTAACATCCAATCCTCCTAATAGGTTGGCCCCACCATGAGGAACAATTCATACAAAAATCAACTTCATCCACTAACCCAGTGTACCACACTAAAATTTTGCTATTAATCAATGGCTATATACTATTTTCTATATTGTAGCTGACATAATGATTGGATAAGGCTGATTTTTGCATTAGAAGATCATCATGGTGGGGCCAACCTACTAGGAGGATTGGATGTCACAAGCACTTAAGAGGTTTAGAGAAATCAACTGGGTGGACTGCAAAATGTGGTCCAACCGGTTGGACTTGAGAGTGACTCTTATTTGATAGTTAGATGTTTGATTTTATATGTCAGTTAACTACTTGCTGGTGTACATGTTAGCCCGAGCATTTAAAGTTCTTCAATATAGCATTGAAGGCAAAAGGGATAGTGTGGCAAGAGTATATGTTATTGTATCCCAGAAGTGGTTACTATGGTAATAACGCGATGTTGCTAGACCTTCCCTCCTTGGAAGAGGTGGAAGAGAGGTGCAGACCATCCCAAGTGAACATGCTCTAGGTCCATGGATTCTCACGTAGTTTTTTTTCCTTTTTCGGGCATTCTGTTGGGAGATTTTTGAAGTAGATGTTCATGCAGCTATCTGCTTTATATTCTCAAGTGATGCTCATGTGGCTATTTGCCGTATATTAGCAGGTGCACATATGCTGCAATGTTTCTCAAGCTCCTATATGCTGCCTAGAGCTGGACAGAAAGGTTTTCGGAGGGAATGTGGCTATGAAGATGAATATGACTGACTAAATCTTATGGCTGAATTGAGTGGGCGTTATTATTAAAAGTCTTGGACAAGTTCAAATATGGCCTGGAGTGGATACAGTTGGTGGAAAAATGCTGAAACAACGACTATTTTCATGGATGGGGGGAAGTTGTCTATTTCATGCTTAGTGAACTTCCTTTCAGATTATTGTCTAGCATCAAGCCAAAAGATCAACAAATTCAAAAGTAGTATCCTCACATCGGGGAAGTTGTTGCAATCCCAGGTGAATCTTGTCCTCCGGCTTACGGGCTTTAGAAAACACTCACTTACCACTCCTTATTTAGGAGTTTATCCTTATTTCAGCCGCTCATTTAGAAAATTTCTATGGAAATCAAAGGCTGGAAAGAACAATTCTTATCGGCTGGAGGTAAAAAGGTATACATAGATGATGCAACAATGGCAACAAAGCAAAAGGGTAAGGTAACTTCCATATACAAGGAGGTGATCTTTTAGGAGAGAAATGTACAATATCAATTTTGTATTGTGTGTTCAATAACTTAACAGCGTTTTTATTTTAGAAGTTAAAAGTTATTTGGAGTCTTTCCTGAAGTTAATTTATAAAAAGGTATAGTACTTGCTATCATGAGTCATAGGATCAGAATATGAAAATCGAGAGTACTTTTCATTTACATTTGCAGCGTTTAAATACACATACAGGATAACAAATATTTGTTTGAAATCCTAATTCTAAGGAACAACTATTTTGAATGAGTCTAAACTAGAGAAACTAACGGACTTGTTACAAGCTGTACAACTGTTCTGAAATTCAAAAAGTAGATAAACTTAGAGGCTGTTACAAGCAATTGCAAACAAGTCCGTTAGTTGTACAGCTTGTAACAAGTCCGTTAGTTTTTGAACGAAGGCACCTTCACATAGTCGAAACAGGTCTTGCTCTCCTCACTCATGCTTCTTTACCCCTCACCTACTGGACATATGCTTTTGCCACAGCAATCTACCTCATCAATAGAATGCCTACCTCTACTCTAAATCTCTCCTCACCCTACCACAAGATATTTCTAACCGCACCAAATTACTCGAAATTAAGGGTCTTTGGCTGCTTATGCTACCCTTGGCTCAGACCTTACACATCAGACAAACTTGAATCAAGGTCCAAGCCATGTGTTTTCCTTGGGTATTCTCTCACTCAAAGTGCATACTACTGCCTTGACCCTTCAACATCGAAAATCTATGTCTCCAGACATGTCAAATTTGTTGAATCTCAGTTTCCCTACTCCTCACTAACTCGTCCGTCCTCTACTACTCCTCTCAACATCATCGCCACTTGGATTCCTGCACCAATTAAAGTTATCTCATCCTCTTCCCCACGGCCACTCACTATATCATCTGAAGTCAACATCCCTCAGCAACCTCTAAGTGCAACTCCATCACCCCCTACAGAACATAATCCATCCACCAACACAACTCAAACCACCCATTCCCTCTCAACTTCCTTGACATCCTCTACCAATATAACCCCACCACTACCTATTTCCACGTCATCTCCTCCTAACCTACCCGAAACTAATCCCCTTCCAACTCACTCAATGACAACCCGAGCCAAGAACCACATTCATAAACCAATAACCAAAATGAACCTTCACACCCAACTATAAAAAACCAACGACATTGAACCAACAACAGTGACTAAAGCCCTTCTAGATCCAAACTAGCGTGCAGCCATGTCTGATGAGTGTGATGCTTTAGTTAAAAATGGAACATGGGAACTTGTTCCACCTGATTCTACACAAAATATAGTTGGGTGCAAAAGGATTTTCCGAATTAAACGTAACTCTGATGGCTCTATTGACAGGTTCAAAGCACGTTTGGTCGCAAAAGGATTTCATCAAAGACCAGGACTCGATTATCTGGACACTTTCAGTCCTGTTGTCAAACCAACCACAATTCGTGTTGTCCTCAGCCTTGCTGTATCAAGGGGTTGGTCCCTACGCCAACTTGATGTCAACAATGCCTTTCTCCAAGGACACCTCTCCGAGAATGTCTACATGCAACAACCTCCAGGTTTTGTTGATCAAGATTATCCATCTTATGTCTGCAAACTTCGTAAGGCAATCTATGGCCTCAAACAAGCGCCTAGAGCATGGTATCATAAACTTCGCACTTTCCTTCTTCACTCGGGCTTCAAGAATTCTCATGCAGATACCTCACTGTTTGTTCTCACCACTACTGGACATATTATGTCTATACTTGTCTATGTGGATGACTTAATAATCACTGGTGACAACAATAAGATGATCGACTCCTTTGTTGATATTCTTGCTCATCGATTTTCAATTTAAGATCTTGGACAACTATCTTATTTCTTGGATGTGGAGGTAGTCCCAAATCAGCAAGGTTTGTTATTATCTCAAAGGCGTTATATTCTGGATATTTTATCTCGAACTCAAATGACTGATGCCAAACCAGTTCTCACTCCCATTCCCACTAGCCCACCTCTGATGTTAACATCGGGATCCCTCTGTCAAATCCTACAGAGTACAGAACAGTGGTTGGCAGCCTTCAGTATCTCTTAATTACACGACCCGACCTTGCGTTTGCGGTTAACAAGCTCCCTCAGTACATGCATAGCCCAACAACCGACCATTGGAGCTTTGCTAAACGACTATTACGCTTTCTATGTGGCACCATTAAAGAAGGCCTTCAAATACATCGCCAGTCACCATTAAATCTACATGCCTTTTCAGATCATCTTCATTGTCATTCCACACTCAACTTACACGCCTATTCAGACGCAGATTGGGCAGGTGACAGAGATGATTTTTCATCCACCAGTGCTTATATCATTTATCTTGGTCGCAATCTCGTCTCCTAGAGTTCTAAAAAGAAGAAAACGGTTGCAAGATCTTCCACAGAAGCTGAATACAGGTCTGTAGCTAATGCAGCTGCTGAGCTCAACTGGCTTTGTTATCTCCTAACTGACCTTGGTATTCAACTGCCTAGCTGTCCCGTTCTATACTGTGACAATGTTGGTGCTACCCAACTCTGCTCCAACTCTGTATTTCATTCCAGAATGAAACATGTTGCCATCGATTTTCACTTCATCAGGGATCAAGTACAAAATGGCATCCTTCGGGTTGCTCATGTTTCCTCAGCAGATCAACTTGCTGATGCACTCACCAAACCTCTTCCCAGTGCTCGCTTTCTTGATCTCAAATCCAAGATTGGACTTCTATCTCGAGCTCCATCTTGAGGGGGCATATCATGAGTCATAGGATTGCAACTGCTTGTAACAACCTCTAAGTTTATCTACCTTTTGAATTTCAGAACAGTTGTACAGCTTGTAACAAATCCGTTAGTTTCTCTAGTTTAGACTCATTCAAAATAGTTGTTCCTTAGAATTATGATTTCAAACAAATGTTTGTTATCCTGTATGTGTATTTAAACGCTGCAAATGTAAATGAAAAATACTCTTGATTTTCATATTCTGATACTTGCAGTTATTTAGAAGCTGCTTATTTCTTAAACTCTTAGGAAGTGCCAATTTTAAATGGAATAAGGAAAGTAGAATTAGTGCCAAAAGGAAAACCTACATGTATATATGTATGTGTATGTGTATATGTATGCATCCAATCCATGTCTATATGGCTTAGATTGCATATACAACAACACATATATACACAATACATGGGATGAGTTCTCATGAGTTTTCAAGAGAACCAGTTCCTAAGAGAAAATTTTCCTATATAGACACACGTATATGCAATGTTGTCAAAATCGTTATCGTATTGCAAATCATAGTAGGGGTTGAATCGTATTGTAAATTGTAAGATTTTTTAAAATTTTCTTAAAAACATGAAATATATAAATAAATCAGATTTAAAAAAAAAAAAAAAAACACTCATCTACTTTTGCCATCGATGTGCACCAAGTAATACCATGTCATGATAATGTTAAAGGATTTTTTTTCCTTCATTTTGTCTTCCATGAAATTTTCCTTTAAAAAACATACATTAATGGTCCTTTAATAATTTATGATCTTGTTACCTTTCTTATACCTAGAATCATGATGAAAAGCAGCCTTTAATATTGTAGACTGACAGAAAAAGATATTTTGATGTCTAAACATCATTCCATAATACATATAAGTCAGCATGATCGTAACCATCCATAAAAACATTACAGCTAAGTCATACAACAATTCGATATTTCGACCAATTAAGAAGTAAGAAATCACAACAACAAAAAAACTACATGATTTAACATTTGAGAGATTATATATCATTTAATCTTTTATAAAGAACAAATAAAAATAATGTACCTCTTCTAAACAATTCTTAAAGTCCCCACGGCCAATTTAAAAATATAAAATGAAAGCCAAGTGAAGCTTAAAGTAGAAGAGAATGAGTATAATTGGAATCGTAAATTGGGATTTAAATCATAAATCGTAGAATTCAAATCATAGAATTGTAGAATTAATATAAAAAGGGGTTCAAGGATGGGATTCAAATCATTTTGCTTAAGATTTGACTAAAATCATATATCATATATCGTAAATCGTGGGATTTTAACAACAATGCGTATATGTAAGATCTAAACTAATTATCCCAAATAATTGTGGTTAGTTAAATGAATCATGTTCCATCATTCCACTCTATCAAGGACCTATCCTTAATTAAAATTATAGGTCATCTAATCTTTCTTACTAGCTCTACACACCTTTTCGGGCCTTTCCCTTGCCTTTTCGGGGTCTTAAACTTGAAGTAAACCACTTCTTTTAATCAGTGTTGTTCTTAACTTTCGTTGAATATGACCAAACCATCTAAGTCTACTTTCCCTCATCTTATAACCAATTGCTGCTTCTTCTAAGTTTCGTCGAATACATTGCTTTCCATCCTTTCACGTTTTGCCACTCATCCATCTCTACATCCTCATTTATATAAACTCATCTATTGACATATGTATGTGTGTGCATGTGTTGCGTACAAAAGTGTGGCCACATGACCCTATTTTTCCGATCCACTAAAAATTAGTTGACTGAGTCACCTGCAACGATTGGAAAAGACCCAGTTGTATGGGATAACAGTTGAATTGTGGCAACGGCATTAACCTCATTTGCCGTTAGTAGTGTTTTGGGTCGATCTTCATTAGCATCGGGGGGGGGGGGGGGGGGGGGGGGGGGGGGATTTGGGAATTGATTAATTCAATTTTTTTATTTCCAATCAAACTGAAATTAATTTTTTTGGGGTCACAAATTGTTCATTTTTTGTTTGGCGAGTCAGATTGAGTCAGTGATTTGTTTAAAAAATAATTATTGAGTCAATGAGTCGACTCGAATAGCATCATGTCTTGACTGAGACACAGACCTGGTTATTTACAAACTAAGTCACGATCATGAGTCAACTTTTGATTAATATTTTTATAGACTGGAATTTTAATTTTACGATGAAATAAAAACAAAACAAAACAAAATGACATTTGCTGAACTGTTTTATTGAAGAAAAAATTCAGGAACAAAACCTAGTTAACAGATCGATCGCCTTACTACAATGATACCAATGAAGATTAATAGGTCCAACGAGGCTTATATGCCATTGGGTGCTAGGTCGCTTGCAGAACACAGTTCTCACTTGAGGCTAGTAATTGTAATTCTACTAAAACACTCCTCTTTGGTAGCAGATTTTTTGTATCACACTATCGTATTCTTTCACACTAGTTATATGCTCTTATTTATATCTATTTAAGATTCTTAACTGTTGATGTCAATGCCCGTTGCCAGCTGGAGAAGCCAGCCTCAATTCAACCATTCTCCCACACGATTGGGTCTTTCCTAATCATTGCAGAGACTCATTCATCTAATTTTTAGTGGAGAAAAGATGGTCATACATGTGTCAACATCATCATATGTTATTCCTTAATTGTCCAGTTTGTTATTGGATAAAACATCAATAGTCTTATACTATAAAATCTCCTCTCCAATTTGAACTCAAGACTTAAATCTCTACTTCAGCCATCCATCGTAATTCTATGAGCAACATCCTTCTCAATCTCTCTGCTCTCATGAATTATTGACCCAAGATGTAAAAGATGGTCATTTTGGGTATTTATTGATCGAAAATCTTTACTAATTTGCCATTCCATGTACTTTATTTAATCCAAATGATTTTTTAAAAACTTTAGATTCCAAAGCATCCATTAGTAACTTTAGCTATTGCGTTTACCACCTCCCCTCACTCATCATCAAAACTATGTTATTTGCAAACAACATAGACCTCTTCCTTCAAATGCTTTGTTGAGTAGTCCATGACTAATGCATAACAATATAAGCTCAATGCCAACACCTATGTAAGCCTGCAATGGACTCCTACCAAGGCTTGCCAGATTCATTCTCAACAAAACCTGTCATTTGCTTTCTCGAAGTCAATAAAGACCATTTAGAGATTTTTCCTTCCTCTTGCTATTTTCTCCTTCCTCAGTTATGATATAATGTAAAGTTTGCAAATATGGATATCACACGATCGATTCTTTACTAATTTTATACCACTGGATTAGTTCCTCAAGTGATTAGATGGTTTGGTTATCTCTTATGAGACCAAGGTTTTTCTTACTATTAAAAAATAAAAAATAAACCTTTGCATGTTTTTGGTGCTTCTAAAGTACTAGCTTGTAAAATTTAGATTCATGATCCATTGATCTTCTTCTAGCTGCGACAATGACAAGAGTCACTAGTTTCTTCAAGGCATTCAAATTCCTGATATATTAACATGTGGAAATATCAAAGCTAGTAACCCCTAGTTCCATCAGGCACTTGGGTAGTCCATTCGACTTACCTTTACCATCTGAAAAAAAAAAAAAAGGGTCAATCAACAATTTGAACATCTGTTTTTTTGGGCCTATCCTGAATATCCTATGGTTCTAATGAGTCCGATTTTAGCAGAAAATTCTAACCATCCCATCCGCCAGTTGAAAAATGGACGTCTATGGAATAGATAATCAACTTTGAGACACCTTGGATCAACCAATCCATCTAAGTTACAGACGGCAACCCATAAAGCTTGTGCTTGGAACAATATTATAGAATGGATCACTTCTACAACAACCACTACGGTAACAACAATGAACAGCCATAGGAAGATGAGAAATAATCTCTCCCCCATTCAACAACAAGGAAAAAAGAAATCACTTAATCATTTCATACTTCCAACTATTATGAATTAATAAACAAATAGCAAGAAGAAAATATAAACACATTTAAACTAGGGTTTTTCCGTATAACCATATGTATTTTAGGTTATTTTCCAAAACATACACGCTTTTAAAATATTTAAAGCAAAACGCCTCACATTTGCAAATAAGGACGCTGACAGGCCCCTCTCTCTACCATGGTTCTGTTTTAAATGGAGGGTTGTTTTGCCTTTTTATTAATATGATTTAAGACCAAAATGGAATATCACATCAGGCGGATGTCTAATGGCAGAAAACTTAAGGGCCTGTTTGGATCTGCAGAAAGTGTAGGAAAGAAAACTGTTTTTCTCAAGAAACCTTATTTTCTTGAAAGCATGGGAAAGTAAATATTATTTTTCATGTTTGTTTATCAATAACATTTTCTTTAGAAATTTGAGATTTATTTTCAAATTATATGTTTGGTAAAATTAAATTTTTTTTTTTTTTTTTAAGAATTCACTTGATCAACGGCATAGTATGGAATATATGGTATCCACATGCAAACCTATGTTAATCCTGTCCACGTAAATTTTTCTGGATAAGCCCACTTAAGTTGTACATCGGGCTGACTTTTTGGTCTGCCTAACATTGATCCTAATGTACAAAGTAGAATACATACATCGGTGGGCCCTATAAAAAAGCCTACACTGTCTTTGGGTGAGGCCGAAGCGTTACCTAATCCGCTCCCCATTTCATTGGGATACAATAGTTCCACGTTGGTGCTGGAAAAGATCTATGGGCCCAACCATGATGTATGTGTTTTATCCACACCGTCCAACCATTTTTCCAGCTCATTTTAGGGCATTAGCACAAAAATAAAGTATATCCAAATCTCAGGTGGACCATATTATGGGAAACAATGGTGGTTGAACACCCATTAAAAACTTTTCTAGGGCCCACCATAATGTTTAGTTGCCATCCAATTTGTTGATTGGGTCACACAGACCTTTACAA
This sequence comes from Liriodendron chinense, assembly GCA_003013855.2. Lineage (NCBI taxonomy): Eukaryota > Viridiplantae > Streptophyta > Magnoliopsida > Magnoliales > Magnoliaceae > Liriodendron > Liriodendron chinense. The sequence goes on from PVNU02002307.1 coordinate 1,079,210, forward strand.
AGGGAAAACACAAATATCAGCTTGATCTAAACCTTCATGGCCCCAAAGAAGCTTTTAATGGTGGGCATTCAATACCACCGTTTACTATGGTGTGGTCCACCTGAGATTTGGATCTGCCTCATTTTTTAGATCCTGCCCTAAAATGAGCTGGAAAAATGGATGAACGGCATGGATAAAACACATACATCATGATGGCCCACATAGCATTTCCAGCACTGACGTGGGTACGAAGGAGTCACGAATCCAATTCCCAAAAAATAGGGAGCGGATTAGCTGCGGCAATGGCCTCACGGTGTAGCCTTTACTGTGGGACCCACCTTGATGTTATTCTATATATGTGACATCCATCTGTTTTTTAAGTGATCTCAAACATGAAACATATCCAAATATTAAGTGGACCATACCATCGGAAACAACAGTGACTGATCATTAAAAACTTCTTGTGGGCCATAAAAGTTGAGGATCATGGTAATATTTTTTATTTTTAATCTTCACCCAAGATTGTGTGACTTTATCAATAGTTTAGATGGAAAATAAACATTATAGAAATATTACGGTGGGTCCTAGGAAGTTTTCAATGGTGGGGTGTTCAATCACCACTGTTTCTTATAAAATTGTCCACTGAGATTTGGATCTGCTTCATTTTTGGGTTCTTGCACTAAAATGATATGGAAAAATTGATGGACGGCGAGGATGTAGGATAGAGATATCAAGGTGTGTCGTCTTGGGTGAGGCGGGGTCGCACCTAATCGGGCAAGGAAATGTCATTTCTCATGAGTTCGGGTAAGAAAATAGAAAGGGAATTTCGAAGGAAAATTTGGATGCGTGGGAAATTGAATTTTCCTTCCTTTTCTATGATTCTGGTGTTTACAAACAAGGGAAAGATAGTTTTCCGAGAAACCTATTTCCTTTCCCGCCATTTCACTGGATCCAAACAAGCCCTAAGCGGTTTGCTTTATGTTTTTCAAGAAATAGCCTAAAAGGCATGTAGTTATATGAAGGGGAAAAAAACACTTTATAATAATACCAAAATTATAATCCCATTTAATTCATAAATTAAAATATATATAAAAAAAAGGACTAAAGAAAACAAACCAATTCAAATCAACAACAGAAAGAATAAAAAAAACACCATTAATTCATTCAAACAAAAAAAATAATAATAATAACACAATGCAAACCTGGATTGGCGTAAGGTTCTTCTTATAGAACTCGTCTGCCTTCTCATAAACATCACCACGGCCGAGACCACTACAAACCTTCGCCTCATTCAAGCAACTCTTAATCTTCACCCAATTCCTCTCATTCCCGACGCGCTTTTGCAACCAATGCGAGTAGTCCCCAAGCCGGTATTCTTTATAACCCTTCCCCGACATGGCCTCTCCGGCGCCTTTATTCGTTATGACGAACGCAAAGACGGTAAATCCCATGAGCCCAAGTACCAGCAAGAACATGATGAAGAGATAAATCCACAAGAAGAATGTGACACGGCAGCATGATCCAACGAAACCACAGAGGGATATGAGAAATAGCAATATAGCCAATGTAAGAAGAGGGACGCGGATGAATCTATCACATTCTGAATTGGAGTGGTGGCCCACATAGATGGCCGAGATAAACAAAGGAACGGATAGGATTATGGTGAGGCTGTTTAGGATGCCGATGAGACTGTTGCTTATGCGGATCATGGTTTTATGGTGTGGATGGAGGGAGATGGGATTGATGGCTGAGATTGTGAGATGGAGAGATATAAGGGATTGGTTCTCTCTCTCTCTCCCTCTCTCTGTCTCTCTCTCCCTCTCTCTCTCTTCTTCTCCTTCTTCTTCAGATCTTCTTCTCTTTATTTGAAAATAATAGAAGAGAGGTAGAGATGGAAAAGGGTACGTAAATAAGGGATATGAGCTGTTACTTTCTATATTTATACGTATGCGTGGTTGGTTTTTTCAATTTCCGCGATTGGCGGGAACGGATTAGGTGAGACCTCGGCCCCACCCGAGACGGTGCGGCCCTTACTGTGGGGCCTACCTTGATGTATCTATTCTATATCCATGCCGTTCATCCGTTTTTACAGATCATTTTAGGGCATGATAAAAAAAATGAAGAAGATCCTATTCTCAGGTGGACCATACTCTAGGAAAGAGTGGTGATTGAATGCCCTACCATTAAAAACTTCTTAGGATTCACCTTGATGCTTTTGTAGTGTTTATTTTACATCCAGTCCGTTGATAAGGTCACAGGATGAAGGGAAAAAACAAATATCAGGTCTCTGGAAGGTATGAGGGGCTAGAGATTCCCGTTACGAATCCACTCCGTCCATCAGTTTCTCAAGATCACAGTAGAAAAGGGGATTGAATGCCTACCGTTGGAAAATTTATGGGGGGCGACAGAAGTTTTGCATCAGGATGATATTTTTTTCTACAGTTTATGTGAGTGATAGTAACCCTAGGAACGGTTTGGATGTCATATAAACATCATGATTGGCTCCAGGAAGGTTTCGGTGGTGGAAGTTTTCATTCACACTGTTTCATGTGGTGTGGCCCACCTGAGTTTTGAATCTCCCTGATATTTGGGACTTCTGTCCTACTGCGATATTGAAAAACGGATGGACAGGGAAGATTCGTCACTAGAATTTCTGTGGACCCCACATAGCTTCCGAAGACAGTAGCTTCCATGCACAGGCAATCTGTGTGGGCCACGTAAGGCGGTTTTCCATGTCAACCTTGCCAACTGAGCTCTTGCGATAAAAGGGCCTCGCCTGAGACAAATCTAGGCCGTCCAATTTATACCTGTGGTCGACAGGCACGTTTCTTACGGGGCTGATTCTTATCAAGGGTTCTAAATATTGGGCCATTCAATGTAGACATGTGGCCTACTAGATTAATTTACCGAACTGATTTTTTTTTATCTGTCAAAGGGCTATTTTTGGATGGAGCTGTTATAAGTACAGTGATTTCATAAAGTGGGGGCCAGTGGTCTAATTGTCGAGTGGTTCAAACAGTTTGGCATTATGGGCCCCACTTGGACGGACGCGGATTGCCTGCGAAAGCCGGGGTTCGCAGGAATCTCCTGCGCTCGGAATCTAGGTGGGGCCCAACGTGATGTTTGTGAGAAATCTATGCCGTCCAACCATTTTTTGAGATCATTTTAGGCGCTGCGACCAAAAATGAACGGGATCGATGATTCAAGTGGGCCGAAAACGTGACGATTGAACTTCCACAGTTGAAATATTCATGGGGCCACATAAGTTTCGAATCAGGATAATATTTGTGTTTTAAGTTCATCTCAGTAGGAATGACATTATGAACGGTATGGATGACATATAAACATCACTGTGGACCCTATAGAGGTTTCAACGGTAGGAATTTCCCTACCAACCTTTTCTTTAGTACGGCCCACTTGAATCTTGGATCCTGTTCATTTTTTGTCGCAATGCCTAAAATGATCTCAAACAACGGTTGAACGGCGTAGATTTCTCACAAATATCACGGTGGACCCCATCTAGATTTCGAGCGCAGGATGCCTGCGAAAGCAATCCGCGTCCCACTTGGACGACCCATTCACCGGACGCGACTTGGGTGAGACCCCGGAAAGCGATGTGGGTAGTTACCACCTGGATGTTTTCCTTGTAGAGTGCTTTTCCATATTATTTTGTAAAATGGTATAAAAAGTGAAGAAGATGAAAATTTTGAGTGGACTAAAACCTAAGAAACACTGGTTAATGACCCTTAAAAACCTTTTGTGAGCCACAAAACTTTTCCCGATATTTGTTTTTCCCTTTCATTCCTGTCTACGTGACCTTATCAACAAATTGAATGGTCAATAAACATTAAAGTGGACTCTAAGAAGTTTTTAATGATCACGGTTGAATGATAACTGTTTCTTGAGGTGTGGTCCACCTAAAATTTGCATTTATTTCATTTTTGAGACAGCATCCTAAAATTATAGGAAGAAACAGATGAACGGCATGGATCTACAAAGAATACATCCAGGTGGGCCCGGGTCCCACCCACATTGCTGGTTCGGGGTCTCACCCAAGTCGCGCCCCCATTCACCAAACTTCCTAAGATAGGAAGAATCCAACGGTTCAGTAGGTTAATAAAATGGACGGTTAACAAACACAGTACAACAACGGTTGGGTTAACTACTTTGCGGCTTCCAAGTTAACGGTTCGTGTTCAGTGCGGACTCGGATTGCACACAGCACCGACCTTGGTCCAGTCTGCTGCTGGAAAAGATCTGTGGGACCCACCATGATTTATATGTTTTATCCACACCATCCATCCATTTTTTTCGATCATTTTAGGGGGAATAAGCCCAAAACTCAGGCAGATCCAAATCTCAGGTGGACCAAACCATAGAAAACAGTGTAGATTGAACAACCACCATTAAAACTTTTTGGGGCTACAAAGTTTTGGATCAAGCTGATATTTATGCTTCCCCTTCATCGTGGTCTATGTGACATAATCAACAGGTTCGATGGAAAATAAAATTTACAGTGAGCCCAAGGAAGTTTTCAATGGTGGACGTTCAATCACCACTGTTTCCTATGGTGAGGTGCACCTGAGATTTAGATCAGCCTCATTTTTGTGCTCATGTCCTAAAATGATCTAGAAAAAATGAATAGACGGCATAGATGAAACACACACCTCATGGTGGGGCCCACATAGCTTTTCCAGTAGCACAATGTACCGGTGATGTATACTGCGCTACGCAATCTGAGCCCATTCCGTGAACAAAAACGTGGATAGAGTGATGATATAATTGTATGTACGATGGGCCCACACACAAGTACATCAGGGCACTATCTCACACGTGTGACTGTGTGGGTATGGGCACGACTTCCACGTGCGTGTGGAATTGGCAAACCATGCCTAACATCCGCCAGGGGGATCGTCTCTGTTCCAGTCAGCCCCTAAAACACACAAGAGCCGTGGGACCCACCGTGTTGTATATATGAAATCCTCTCCGTCCATCATGTGAGAACCATTATTTCCACCGTACGCTCAAAATATCAGCCCCATAAAAAATCATGTGGACCAAAAAATTTGTTAACAATGTAAAATTTCTCTTAAGACCCCTAACTTCACACTGGGCGACCACCTTGAATTTTGAATAAGGCTTATCTTCTCTTGGTGAAGAGAAGCTACGTTCAGTTTGTTAAATCTGAAGTCTTAACTTGAATTTGAAATTTGAAGTTGGATTCTGAAATCTGAATGTGAAATTTGAATTGAAGTAATTGTTGTTGAAGTCTGAAAATTAAGTATTATCTAAATAACTTATTTGTTAACGAACATATATAAAGGTTGAAATCTATTAATTTGATATATTTACTTTAAAATGAGCTTACAAAATGCATGGATGATGTAGATGTAATGCACACACATCATAATGGCCCCACAGTTGGGGATCCGCCCAAATGGTGCCACCCAGTGTAACAATCCTGTTGGGAAGCAGATTGCGTCCTAACCCCAATCGGACGAAGGGATCCGTGGGGCTCGCATTAGTATAAGTTTGTTATCCACGCTATGCATCCATATTTACAAATTATATTAGGGTATTAACTCAAAAATGAGGCAGAAATAAGGCTTAAGTGGACCACAAAGTGGAGATTGAACGCCCACCATTAAAAACTTCTTGTGGTTCACTTGAGTTGTGGACCTATCTATTTTTTAGATCATGCCCTAAAATGATATGAAAAAAGGGATGAATGGTGTGGATACAACCATTACATCATGATGGGCCCCACATATCCCTGTTAGGGATTATAGTCCGGCCGGTGGACGGATGCAATCCGTTTTCGCCCGGGTGGTGGAAGGACCCAAGCTTCTACGCCAAAGGTAGTTTGCACTGAGATGCTAAGTAGGGCCCACTGTGATGTTTGTGAGAAATCTACTTTGTTCATCTATTTTTTTATATAAATTTAGAATATGTGACCCAAAATGAGGTCGATCTAGAACTCAAGTGGGCCACAAGAGAGTAGGGCTGTAAATGGTGGGTTTCGGGGCGGGCTTAGCCAAAACCAAACCCACCCATTTACTAAATGGGTCTGGGTCCAAATTTTAGACCCAAACCCTTTTACTTAATGGGCGAGCTCGGGTCGGGTCCAAATTTTATGTTTTTACCGAACTGATTTTTTATTTTTTAATCTGTAAAAGGACTATTTTTTAATGGAGTTGTTATAAGTACGGACGCGGATTGCCTGCGATGCTTTAGCAGTAATCTCCCGCGCTCGGAATCTAAGTGGGGTCCAACGTGATGTTTGTGAGAAATCTATGCCGTCCAACCGTTTTTTGAGATCATTTTAGGCGCTGCGACCTAAAATGAACGGGATCGATGACTCAAGTGGGCCGGTGACGGTGGGCCGGTGACGGTTGAACTTCCACAGTTGAAATATTCATGGGGCCACAGAAGTTTCAAATCTGGACAATATTTGTGTTTTCAGTTCATCTCAGTAGGAATGACAATATGAACGGTATGGATGGCATATAAACATCACTGTAGACCCCATAGAGGTTTCAACAGTAGGAATTTCCCTACCAACCTTTTTCTTTAGTACAGCCCACTTGAGTCTTGGATCCTGTTCATTTTTATAGCAACAGGACGGCATAGATTGTGAACAATGTAAAAATCATGTGGACCAAAAAAATTGTGAACAATGTAAAATTTCTCTTAAGACATCTAATTTCGCGACCTTCTTGAATTTTGAATAAGGCTTATCTTCTCTTTGGTGGAGAGAAGCTAAGGCCGTTTGTTAAATCTGAAGTCTTAACGGATTTGAAATCTGAATCTAAAATTTGAATTGAAATCTAAAAACTTGTTTGGTAACTAATGTTGTTGAAGTCTGAAAATTAAGTATTATCTTAAATAACTTATTTGTTAACAAACATGTGAAAGAGTTGAAATATGTTAATTTGACATATTTGCCTTAAAATGAGCTTACAAAATGCATGGACGGCATAGATGTAAGACACATGCATCACAATAGCCCCACACTTGGGGATCCACTCAAATCGTGCCACCCCCGTGTAACAATCCCGTTGGGAAGCTGATTGGGTCTTAACCCCAATTGGACGAAGGGATCCGTGGGGCTCGCTTTAGTATAAGTTTGTTATACACGTTGTGCATCCATATTTACAAATTATTTTAGGGTATTAACCCAAAAATGAGGCAGAAATAATGCTTAAGTGGACCTCAAAGTGGGGATTGAACGCCCACCATTAAAAACTCTTTGTGGTTCACTTGAGTTGTGGACCTACCAATTTTTTAGATCATGCCCTAAAATGATATGAAAAAAGGGATGAATGGTGTGGATACAACCATTACATCACGATGGGCCCCACATATCCCTATTAGGGATTATAATCCGGCCGGTGGACGGATGCAATCCGTTTTTGCCGGGCGGTAGAAGGACCCAAGCTTCTACTCCAAAGTCAGTTTGCGCTGAGATGCTAAGTAGGGCCCATTGTGATGTTTGTTAGAATCCACTCCGTTCATCTATTTTTTTTATATAAATTTAGGATATGTGACCTAAAATGAGGTCGATCTAGAACTAGAGTGGGCCACAAGAGAGTAGGGCTGTAAATGGTGGGGTTCAAGGCGAGTTTAGCCAAAACCAAATCCGCCCATTTACTAAATGGGGTCTGGGTTCAAATTTTAGACCCAGACCCTTTCACTCAATGGGCGAGTCCAAGTTGGGTCCGAGTCAACCCATCAGACCCATTTATAAATGGGTATAGGTCTGGTAAAGGGAGATCCACCCATACCCATTTATAAATGGGTCAGGTCTAACGGGTCTGGGTCTGGATTTAGTATGCAAGCATTTTTACAAGGCTTAAAATCAGGTCTGGACGGGTTTGGGCAAGATGGGTCCCTTGAAACATTGACCAAACCCGCCCACTTACTAAATGAGTTCGGGTCCGGTCAGGTCTGGCCTAATATAAAGGAAACCGAACCCAAACCCATTTAGCAAATGGGTTTGTTCTTAGACCCAGACCCATACTATTTAACAAATGGGCCAGGTTTGAGGTGGGTCTAAATGGGTTGGGTCTAGGTACCCCATCGGGTCCGCTGACCCATTTACAGCCCTACATGAGAGGGAAAACTGGGGAAAGAGTTTTCTGCGGTTGAAATATTCCGGCCCCACCTTGATATTTAGAGGCCATCCAAACCATTTGTACGTTTATTCACACTGGGATTAAGTGAAAACACCAAAAACACACCGGGCCAGGGGTGGAGGTAGGATTTCTTTCCAGAGGGGGCGAGATATTAGCTTGATTCAAAACTTCTGTGGCCCCGTGAAAGTTTCAACTGTGGACGTTCAATTCTCACGTATTCGGCCCACTCGTAGTCTTGGATCCAGCTCACTTTTTGCCGCACGTATTCAAATGATTCATACAATGGATGGATTGGGTGGATTTCTCACAAACATCACGGTGGGTCCCACCTAGTTTCCAGCGCAAGGCTTTGGCAGGAAATTCACGTCCGTTGGGCAGCGAGATTCAGCAAGATTGACTAATGAAGCGACGTCACAAAGTTCTGTGGGCCACCGTGATGTATATACTGTATCCACACCGTCCATTCATTTGGAGAGATCATTTTAGGGCATGAGCCAAAGAATGAGTCAGATCCCAAGCTTAAGTGGACCCACCACCGAAAACAGTGGGGATTTAATGTGTACCATATTAAGAGCTTCTTGGGGGCCATATAACTTTCCGATCAAACTGATATTTGTGTTTTCCAGTTCGCCTATATTTGTGTGAACTTATAAACAGGTTGGATCTCAAATAAACATCATGATGGGACCTAGGAGGGTTTCAACCTGTTTATGTGGTTGGGTCCGTTGGAGCTTTGAATCTGCCTCATTCGACTGTGTCTATACAACACATACATCATGGTGGGCCTATAAAACTTGGTGACGTCACTTGAACCATCAGTAGCTAATCCGCAACAGGCGGTCGACGGGGATTTCCAGCCAAAGCCATTCTAGGAAGTTCCTGCACTGAAAAGTTATGTGGGGCCCACTGTGATGTTTTCTATCAATCCATACCGTCCATCCGTTTTTTCTACTTATTTTAGGACAGGAGACAAAAACTGAGGCAGATATAAGGCTCAACTGCACTACACCACATGAACCAGTCAGCATTAAACTCAAAATCTCAGCCACCCTCACCCCTATGTGCTCCGCCCCTACACAGAGCACTGTCCAGCAGCTACTCGTTTTATAGGAGAGTGGGTTGGCAATCCTCACGGGAATCCACCGAAGAGGTGTTAAAGCCGGAGACAGACGGCCCCATAGGGGCTCTGTGGGGCTACATTGATGTATATGTTTCATCAATTCATTTTTCCATATCAATTTGGAGCATAGGACAAAAAAAAAAAAAAAAAAGCAGCTATAAGGCTCAAGTGGGCCACACTACAGAAAATAGTGGGAATTGGGTGCCTACCATTGAAAACTTCTTAGGGCCACCAAAGGCTCTGATCAACTTGATATTTGTGTTTCCCTTCATCCAAGTATGTGTGACCTTATGAAGAGGTATATGGGAAATAAACCTCATATTAGACACTAAGAAAGTTTCAATGGTAGTCATTCAATTATAGCTGGTTTTTATGGTGTGATCCACTTGAGCTTTATGTGTGCTTCATTTTTCGTATCATGCTTTAGAATAATCTGAAAAAGTTGATGGACGGTGTAGATCTAATACATAAATCATGGTGAGGCCAGAGAAGTTACACATGCTAAAAGTTGGTTGTGTATTACGCACTTGTAGAAGCATTTTTTCAATTCCGCATTAAGTAATTATTTTAACTATTAACAAACAAGCCTAAGCCTCATGAACAAAAACCTATGGTCGGTGTCCCATCTCCATCATTTCATGTGGTGTGGCCCACCTGAGTTGTTTACATGGGTGATATTTTGGTACATGTCCAAGAATCAAGGAACGAACCTGATGGACGGAAAGATGTCACACAGAAAACGTGGTGGGCCCATGCCGTGCGTAAAAAGGATTCCGGTACATGGACTCCTGTCCTCTGGAATGGATTAGGTACGGCCCTGGCCGTGGGGCCCACCTTGATGTATTTGTAGTATATCCACGCCGTACATCCGTTTTGAGAGTTCATTTTAGTGAATCAGGCCAAAAAAGAAGCAGATCCAAATCTCAGGTGGACCACACTACAGGAACAAATAGATGTTTACATTCTCACTGTTTCCTGTCGTGTGGCCCATCTGAATTTTAGATCTGCATGATTTTTGGAATCCTGTCCTATTGTTATCTAGATGAAATAATGGACGGAGTGGATTTCTCATGGGCATGTCTGTGGCCGCAAATAGCTTCCAACCACAAACTTCCTATGTGTGAGGGCCCAGACAATTCGTGTCCCACCAGGGTTCAAAGTCTTTGGCTATATATATATATATATATATATATATAGTTGATTTCACACGAGTCCCGATAGCTTAGGCTTTCTGAGCACATCAGAATCTTCGCTCATATTTACATGTAGAGATAGAAAGAGAAAAAAATTTAAGAATGTCTTTGGGTTAAATCTAATTACCCAAATTCTTTCAAAATTGCCAATCCATTTTCGACTATCAAATTCTTCTCTGCAACCACAAGCTCATCTCTGGCTTCTATGATCCCTATGGAGGTTTCATCGCCTTACGAAAGTCTGGCGCTCCATCCTCCCATCCACGCGATTTGATTATGGCATCGTCGAACGGATATATATTATTTGCACGAAGAAAATATTTCAACATAGAATTCTTCTACATACAAAACTCATCGACCGGTAAATATGTGTACATTAAAGATCCAATCAAACCCATCCACCTTACGTCCGATACGTTCATGGGATTGGCTTGCAAGTTTCCTGATTTCAGCATGTCGATTAATTCGTCCCATCTCTAAAGTCCAATATGAGCTCTTGACGTATTCTTTCACAACACGATCATGGTCATGGATTGAGAAGAAATACACTTATCCATTTTGGGACCTCGAAATTGATCAAGGTCATGGGATTTATTTCGATGGAGATTTGTATTGGCTATGTAATGATGGTGCCATACTTCAATATAATGTCTCAAATGAAACTTACAGGCTGCTAGATGTTGCTCACATAACAAAAGGATACTGTAATTTGCTAGCTCAATGCAATGGGCACATCTATCTTATACAGAAACGACTGGCGCAACTCTGCATTTGGAGAAGGGTGTTCTCATGGAGAGAACAGACAGATTGGTTTTTGTTACATGATGTGTTGATGTTGGTGGCGTTGAATGTGGATCGCGATGTGGAGTTCAATCAATTTGCACAATTGCGTCCTTGTGGCTTCGACGGCAATTGCGTACTCTTCCTGGCACCGCGAGAAAAGATTCTGGCCTACTATATTAGTGGTGGGAGGATGGAGGTGATCAAGAGCCGGAGATGCGAAGAGGTTAATAGTCGTCGTCGAAATTCGACATGCAGGCGATGTGAGGAGGCATATACTCGATATCCAAATTTGCCTTTGCTTTGTAGCCTCTACTGTTAATGTGGTTTCAAACCCATGGTTAATCTCCTAGATGGCCCTCTGTATTGATTATTGGCCATCGATGGACAAGAATAATTAGTCATTAGAATTTTACTTTGGCAGTTTAAACTATGCTCATATTTCTCATCCTATTAATAGCAGTACTGATGTATGTTCTTATCAATTTTATACAGTTTTGAGCAATTTTTGCACTTTGATGGAAGTGGACCATCAATTTCTAATCTACCCATCTGATTACTAAGACTTTTGGCATCACCATGATCAAGATTTAAGTTATGAATCTTTTCTTTTTTTAATTTCTGCCACGGTGACCTTTTTGTGATATTTGAATTATTGATAATGGCCTACCAAACATGCAACTACCATCTCAATTTCCTTGATATAAACGCACCATGCCAAATTCCTTTACAGATCAGAGTGGACATGCACCTGAAATGGGGACCACACTGTGAGACCCATGTGATGAATGGATATTGGATCTCACACCCATGTGCTTTTTTAGAAAATGTGGCATGCCTAATAGGCACATATATTACGAGTCCCCCAGTATAATAGTGCAACTCAGTCTGGTCGCGTCGGGTGAGGTTCAACTTGGGGTTCAACCCAACCTCAAGACGACCCAACCAGCAACCTGACACCCAAATTCCAACCCGACTCGACCTTACTAGAGCCAACCTAACCTAAATACATGTGATTATTCCCAACCTAACCTAAATTTGCTCAACCTGACGACTTTAAGAACCCAACCCAACCCAATCCGACCGCATCTCAGGTTCAGGTTTGGGTTGACCCGAAACCAAGTTGAAGCCGGTTCTATCCAACTTCATTCTCACATGTCTACCAAATGCATTAAATGATCCTCAACCAAAGAGAATAAGCACACAAAAGTACATGGTTCAATGATCCAAACCATTAGTGAGATAGGCTCCACCCAAGGCATCATGTCCTAAACTTCTCCTTGAAGTATCAATCTTATGCAAACAGATGGTTTGAAGAGAAATAAAGCAAGGATCCACCCACATTCAACTGTGGCTTTTGGGGCAGTGGTCCAATCTAGGTGGGACAATGCACCAGATGCGAACAGTCTAGTTCAATATAAGATGCACGATGAGTAACTTGGGGGATGATCTAACGGCCCAAATTCTTGAAAGATTGCCCATCCATCGTGCAATCGACTTGTATGGATCGCTCAAGAACAATGTTCCAACGCACGACACCAAATATACTGGCTTTAAGTGTTGAAAACAATTCAGACTACATAAAAATAAAAATAGTAATAAAAAGAAGGTTGCCTGAATTTTACTTTCACAGTTTAAACTGTAACTCATATTTCTCATCTTAATTTTACACAAGTAATTTTTCAGAAGTGGACCGTTAATTTCTAACCAACCCATCTGATCACTAAGACCTGTAGCATCACTATGATCTGCAATTTTGTTACTGTGACTTTTTGTGACGTTGAATTATTGATAAAGGCCCACTGATTGAGTATGCAATCGCAGATGTCTGATTAGTGTCTTTCTAATGGATGGTGCAAATAGAAAATGATCAATGGTCAAACAATTTGAGGTGAAAAGTATATTTAGCGGATGCCTACGTTCTACCATAGGCCATCCAAGGTGAGCCAAATGGTCCCATTGACTTTTTTGTGGCCTACAAATAGATGGTTCAGATGTGAAAGAAAGGAGACTCAGGAGGTTTTGGATGGGTATGTCCATTGAAACAGAGCTTCGGTCAGTGTACCACTCCATTTCTTGATATTTGATGTTAAACGCACCATCCAAAATTTATATGAATAAAAAGGTCATTGTGAGACCCATGTGATGAATGGATTCGATCTCACACCCATGTGCTTTATTAGTAAAAAGTGGCATGCCCAAGTGCTACATGCTCCAGCCAACAGCCAGCCCAAATACATAGTATTGAAAGTTATGTAAGTTAGAGGTTCACCCTAGAGTATGTACCATGAACAAGTCCTTGACCAAAAGTACACTAGTGCATGACCAAGTAAGTCGCATTTCTACTACTAGGCGAAAATGTTCAGGTACATGCGTGACTCATTGGATGACAGTGGTACACTAATTTTTGGTATATGGTATGTGCTGCATGCACACTACTTAATGAATACCTGAATGAATGAGCATCATCGATTATAATTAAAACATTTTTAATAGTTAAAACAAAAGTTTAATGGTTTAAACATTTATAAAAATTCATAATTACCATTTGACTGTTGGACCCAACGAAAAAATCACTTGATCAATGTTTGGACCAAGATCCAAGCTATAAGATAGTTCCTATGAAACCAGCAGATCCCATATGAGTCTAAAGGGACGTTGAAGGATGCATCCAAATATACCCTCTTTTGTTGGCCCGCATAATGACCTTGTAAAGCATGTCAAATCACATGCAATCAAATTTAATACATCCTCATGTCAATCATTGTCCAGGCATGACGAGCCTCTAGTCTAAAGACATGAACACAATCCACTGATGCAGGTGTCCAAAGAGTCTAAAAGCAACATCATATTTTTCATGGCACACACACAAGAGGAATAGGGTAACGTACACTTAACTCATCATCGTACCTTATAATGGAGACTTTCCATCCCGACTCAAATATATCAGTTCCTTTACATACTATGAGCACATAATATTGATCACAGTAATAGGTATGCTCTGCAACTTGTTGGTTGATCATGGATCAATAGAGTATTGAGATCCATAGCCCACAGCTCTCCCTTGGTCGATGACAATCATGTTCAATTCCAAGGGGAACCAAAACAATCTCTCTTCTTTAACCCACGTTCATGTATGTTTTAAGATACTCTCACATATTAATTTAATATGAAATTGCATCTTAACCATCTTGGACTCAACAGTCATCATATCTACGGATAAGATAATCAATATTACAATTATAAGATTTCCATTGGTTTTCTAAGGCACAACTCCAACAATCTCTGACTTGTGGTAAAGCCAATCATGGTCAAGTTTCTCAAAAGCACCAGTCAAGTTTCTACATACCATGCGTAGTTTGACCATAGTACAAAACCATACTTGAACATCATTTTCACAGTTGCCATGCATTTAAAGTTCTTTTGAACCATAATCATATACTAATCATTCGACAACTTCCAGTTAAAAAAGAAACCCATGATCCACCAAAGAGAGTACACCTATGCTTCCTTCACGTCATACCATCTTGGAATCAATTTGCCTTTTCCCTGTTGAACAAGACAGTATTACTAAGTGATAAGCTAGATGTCTAATACCTAAGACACTACCATGGATGAGAAATAGCACATCCACACAATAGACGCAGAGTCATCCCAAGATCCATCTAACACAAAAGGACCTCTAGCATGAGCTCTAGACCAGAATGATTTTGGTATTTCTTACACCTCCCACGGACTAAGACATCCCATGTCTCGCCTCATCTGATGAACATTGCATCAAGTTCCTTTCAGTTAAAGAGTAATGAACAATCACTTCATCATTGGAATCTAATGTCAGCAGGTTAAAACATGCCCTAAGGCATCCAGCCCTAAAGTGGAGTAGGTTAGTATCATCTGAGTAATGCCTTGAATTAACCCATAAGATGAGAGAAATAGATATACCAGTAATATAACCCTATAACATCCAATGCAATCAACATCTCGGTCTCCAGTCGTCCCGATCACGGTGAGATAAACATGGAATTCAACTATGCAATACATACGGTTTATTTTGTCATGTGAGCTTTTTGGAGGTAATGGGACCCATCTTATGGACAGTTTGGGTATCATGGATACATCACGCAAGCCCCACATCTGCCCGGAGACACCATATCTTATGGTAGTACCAGTACCCCTAGGGTTTATGCAACCAACCTAGAGCTGTGAGAATTACAGAAGAAAGTAACTGGAAATAACTGCCATAGGCCCCACCAATGGAAGGCACTTGGGTACCAAATTTCTTGCTTGTTGGTGTTACAACATCCACATGCAACTGACTACATCATGACCCGATTATCACTTACATAATACTCAGCCCACAAGATAGGCAGCAACCTCTGGGCCCCAATTCAAACATATGGGTCCCTAGTTTAAGTGATCTGGATCATTAATCTTATGGCCCCCAGCATAGGTGGACAAGTATGCTGAAAACTCCACAATGGGGCAATCCTAACCCCTCAGTCAGCAGCTTGCAAATAAACAGATTAAGGTTTCAAAAGAAATTTACAGCACAGTCCACAAGCAACGGAGAAAGTCCAAAGACTTGAAAGCTAGGATCCCCCAAAATGACCATCCATACTGTAACCCAATAAATGAGCGGTCCGGATCACCAAACCATGGGCCCACTTTTCAGAACGAGGGTCAAGAAATTGATTGGGGAGTGCAGCTGAAGGAATCCTCACATTTGTAGGTTGTCGCCCAATAGCACATCACAAGAGTGGTAGCAGCAGCAGAAGACTACTATCGGAAGCGTTGATACAGTGTCCGATGATCCCTGCAGTGAATGCATGTCCACGGGAACAAAGGTGGGTCCAAACAGTAAGAGTGCACCCACTGATTCCTGCATACATGGCAGCTTAGCAGAAGATCCTCCGGTTCTCGATTCCGGCATTCATAACAAACCGATGGTGGGGGCTGAAGAAGCACAAGGTAAGAACAAAAGATGAATTAGACTGATACTTTCCTTTGATGGCCAACCCAATTGAATAAGAAAAATAATAAAAAAGGATAGAAGCTGGTGGATTTTAAACAGCCGAATTTTGAGTCAAGTCACCGTGTTTCTAGGACTATGCACATGTGCCAACATGGTGCATATATATGATATCAATCCATCTATCATGGCGACATGCTATATCGATGTTTGTCCAAGAATCAGGTCGGTACACTTGTTTATGTAACAATCACATGGCATAAAAGAACTTGAAGTTTTCCTAGCCATATACCTGATTCTAACATCATGGCCTTCGTAATGGATGGCTTGGATATTGAAACTAGATGCCATGCTGGCACATGCATTTCGATGTTATGTCTTGTTCACATGGGTTGGTGGTATTTCCAAAACAAATGACACATCAAATGAAGTCAACATATGCTCATCCAATTGCTGATGGATGGCTTTGAGGAAAAGCATCCAAAATAGTTCGGTATTTTTTTAACAGACATCATTGCTTTCACATATCTCACAACTCTTTCTTACAGCATCCGTCAACAGATGTAGCCAACTTGAGGAGATGGTCAGATCATATCAGAACCGTAGATTTTATTCTTATGGGCACAACCATTGATGAGCTAAATTTCAAAATGCTTAATTAAGGCCAACACATGAATGGTTGCTTATACATTGTTAGACTGAAGTTTGCAATCATCTGTCGTGTCTGAATGTTGATAATCCAAAGTCATGACAGTGGGCAAAATGAATTCTAGAAGCTATAGCTGAAAGACCATATTTTCAAATTAGCAGTCGCAATTCCACGCGCGTGCATGCTTGTTTGTGTGTGTGTGTGTGTGTGTGTGTGTGTGTGTGTGTGTGTGTGTGTGTGTGTGTGTGAGAGAGAGAGAGAGAGAGAGATGAAATTGCTCCAATTGCTGTTTCATTCTTCATTCAAGAATCAAGTGAACTTTTTAACGCGAGAATCAAATTTGCTTCTCAGAGTACATGACCAGGTAAGATTGCTTCAATCCAAACTTGAATGGATATGTTCCTTCCCCAAGGATGTTGATGGAAGCACAAAGAAATGAAAGAGCTAAGCTATGGATGGCCCAAATAAGAGAAACAGCCTCTGATGCTGAGGATGTCATCAACAGCATCTATAATGTCCAGCAGTAGCAACAACAGAGAAGTGGTTGATTTCTGGGATCCCTACAGAACTGTGTTGTTTGCATCAAAGTAACAAGTATCCACAATGTAGGAAAGAAGATCAAAGATATCAAAAGAAACATCAACAAGATCTCAGTGAACAGATGCTAGTGACAAAGTGGATGGAGGGTTCCCATTGTTGATGAAGTGGATGTGGTGGGCCTTGAAGACAAAACAAAGATATTAGTGAGATAGCTAACTAAAAGAGAGGCATGACTTGCTGTCATTTCGATCCAAGGTATGGGAGGAATAGGTAAGACTGCTCAGGCAAAGAAAGTTTACAATAACATTGAAGTAAAGAGGCAATTTCTACTGAGTGGGTGTATGTCTCAAGAATATCGGGCGCAGGAGCTTTTATAAAATGCTTTACAATGTTCTTATGAGATGAAATGCATATGATGCCTAAGGAAGAGTTGCAGAAGAAACTCTCTAGGCAATTGCATAAGAAGAGATATCAGGTGGTACTGGATGATATATGGAGAATCCTGGGACGGTTTGGTTACTGCATTTCAAAATGTGATGAAGGGTAACACAATAGTGCTGACGACTCGTAAGAAAGACAGCTTTGTATGCACACACACAGAGCACACCATATGAAATGTGTTTTCTAATTGCATAGGAGAGCTGGGCATTGTTATGTAAGAAAACATTTCGAGGAAAATATTTGTCCTGCATGCCCTTCAAATCTAGAGATGTTAGGAAGAGAGATTGTTGCAAAATGGAGGTTTACCTCCAGAAGTCGCCATATTATGAGGCCTCTTTCCAAGAAAAGATAAGTCACTGAAAGAGCAAACTAGAGTGCTTAAAACCTGAGAACCATATTGACCCTCAGCTACTGTGATTTCTCCTATTACTTGAAATCATGCTTTCTGTATTTTTGGTGTTTTCCCTCAAGGGCTGTTTGATTTTTTATTTACATGGTAAATACAATTATGTAATAATTACTTTTTGCATCTGTTTGTTTGAGAGGGAAATTGAAAAGTATATTTGCCTCGAAAATTGTTCCGGAAAGTGACTTTTTGGCACCGATTTAAATTTGTGGGCCCACCATCATGTGACTTATTCATGCCATCCATTTATTTTACCAGCACATTTTAGGGCATAAGCCCAAAAAAGAGATAGATGTAAAGCTCAAGCGGACCACACCTCAGGAAACAGTGGTCATAGAGCTGTCCACCATTGAAAGTAGTGCTCTCCCTAAGGACCATGGTGATGTCTATTTGTCATCCAACATGTTCATAAGGTCACATAATCATGGATAAAGGGGTCTAAAAATTATCAGCTTGATCCAAAACTTTCTCGCTCCCTAGAAGTTTTCAATGATAGGTGTTAAATTCTCATTGTTTCCTGTGGTGTGGCCCACTTGAGCATTGGATTTGCCATATTTTTCGGCATATACTCTAAAATGATCTAGCGGAAGGGATGGACAGTGTGTATAAGACACAATTATCATGGTGGGCCCCACAATTATAAAACTTTTTTCTCGGGTTACGTGACGAAAGTTTCAAAAAGGTGGCAGCTATCAACGTCACCTGGGAAACCCGGCTGTAATTAGCTTTGAAAATAATCATTTCTCATTTACTTTTATTTACTCCGAATTACTGCTGAAATTGGAAAATCAAACAGCCCTAAGGTACACTGACTAGGTTGTGGATTGCAAAGGGATTCATGCAACAAAGAGGATAAGAAATGGAGTACATTGCAGAGGATTGCCTAGAGGAACTCATCGATAGGAGTATGATTCAAAAGTTTCAAAATGGATGACAAATGGAGCAATTAAAGCATGTCAGATCTATGACCTTCTATGTGACCTCTAATTTCAAAAGCCGAGGAAGATAGATTTCTTGATGTGTATGGGAATGTAGAGCCTATATCACCGACTATGGCACGTTGATTTGCAATTATTCATCAGTGCGTTGGTAAGTAAATCCAGGCAGGTCAGGTCAACTCAAAGACTCTACTCTATGTTTAATAATTAAATTAGTAAGAGCAATTAGGTAATAATACATATTTAATAGCTATGAACAATGTTGTCAAAATCATACAATCTCAGTCGTATCGTTACAATATGAATCCCATGAATGAATTGTACGATTTTATCATGAATCGTACTATTCCAATTGAATCATACAATTCGATAACAAGCGTAATTCACCGATTTTCAGTTGGAAAATCATTTTTCTATTTTTTCTGATTTTTGCAATTGTTTCGTAGGGCTTTGGTTTTTAAAACACTTTTAGGGCCCACCCACATTAGAAAATTACTTTATTTGGTTTTTCTAAGAGAGTATAGAGTTTCGGAGATCGTGGGGCCTAAAGAACTTAGAGAAAAAGTTCTCATATCTTCTTCGTCGGTCAACAAAATTGAACGCCACTTGATTCATTAGATTTCTACATCAAATAGGTACTAATAAATATCAAAAAATTCTTTCATCTTTTCTTTTTCCTTACTTCAATTTTTATGATAAAATATACATTGTTTCATGTCTTTTTCATTTATTTTTCATTTATTTCAAGATTTTTATCATTTTCTTAATGATTTATAATTTTTTATTTTTATTTTAGCCTAAATAGTTTTTTGTTTAGTATGTAGGGTTGGGTATTAATTTTTGTTAAAATCTTGAAGATGGGAAAGAAGTCAAAATCTATGGATAATGACCCTTCATGTGATTATTGTTTGAAGGAGAATGACAACAATAGCCTTCACCTAAAATGTAATTTTTGTGGGAACTCTTATTGGGGAGGTGTCTTTCAAATGAAACATCACCTTGTATGAACTAAGAAGAATGTAACCGCATGTTCCCAACTGGACAATGATGTCGCGGATAAATTCAAAAAGTTGTTGGATAATAATGTGGCTAAAAAGAAGCAACAAAAAGAATGGGAATACAATGTTGGAAGAGTTCCACTAATTGATGATGTAGAGGAATTAGGTAGAAGAAAAGGACAACGGATGAATTTTTCAAGAAAAAAAAAAAAGAGAGAGAGAGAGAGAGAGAGATAGAGAGAGTGAGCCAAAAGAAAAGCAATAAGCCACTTTTAAACAAAATTTGAAAGAAATGAGATAGAGATAGTATATGTCTTTATATTTCTCACTTCTTATACGAGAACGCTCTACCAATTAATCTTGTGAAGAGGCCCTTTTTCGCACCTATGATAGAACCAGTTGCTACATTTGGGCCAGGATTGAAGATTATGTCATATCATGAAAGAATAAAATTTTGAATTTGGAAGTTGAGTCTATAGAGAAGTCCATTGAAGTTTACAAATAGGAATGGGCTAAGAATGGATGCACGATAATGTCAGATGGGTGGACCGATAAAGTGAATCAGATTATTACAAATATTTTGGTTAATTGTTCAAATGGTATAGTTTTTTTAGATCCATTGATACTTCTGGTAATTCAAAGAATGCAGACAATTTATTGGCTTAAGCCCATTATTGATGAGGTGGGTGAAGATGATGTAATCCAAGTCATTATGAATAGAGCATCCGTTTATGTCGAAGCAGGTCAAATGTTAATAGAGAAGAAAAAAAATGGTCTTCATGTACAACCCACTGTATAGACCTTGAAAGTACATTGGTAGTCTAACACGACACCTACGTATGTGCGGAAGCTTAAAGAGCAACTAGAATTATGGCTAAACCAATAAGGGGGGGGTGATTAGGACCTTTTTGAAATTCTTTTCGCCTACTTATACAATTCAACAAATTAAACTAAGTAAGCAAGAACACTTTGGCTTCCAAGCCTAAGTGGGTCCAATCACAAGACTAGCATATGGTTAAGCAATAAACAATCCTAGTCTAAGCATGCATAGGTAAATAAATGATTTAACTAATCGAGCTCCTAACCTATGCAACCTATGTAGATTTATGAGGGTGGATCAATGAGCTCAAGTCTACACAACTAGTGAAAGTACATCTTGTGTGTGGATGTGCCAAACTAGTGCCTAGCATACATTCCTATCAAGCATTCATAATTAAACAATTAAACATCCAATGCTAAGATATCAGTGTGCTCAATACAATCACAAACACAAGCTATAGTGGTTCGACTTTGGGTCTACTCCACTCCCGGTTCAAGTACTCAACTCCTTTTAGCACACCGGCATTCACTATCAGAGGTTTTAAATGAGGTTCACCTCTCAACCTTTACACGGAGGTTTTACCGGTTCACCTCTCAACCATAACCGGAGTTTTGGACAAAGGGCTAACTCTCAACCTAAACGGAGTTTTGAACTTAGGCTAACTCTCAACCCGACGCACATTCACTCCCGTGTCAGAGGCTCCCCCTTGGAGACTTTGTTTAGGCCCGGCTAACAGGCCAAGGAACGGCTAATGTCCCTAGATCGAGTTTGACAAACAAACTCTAAATGGACTCTCAATAAAGACAACCTTACTTGTCGGATGAGCCCCTTGTTCAGCGCCGGTTCGGGTTGCTTGATCTCCGCTCTCCCGTGCTTCAATCAGCTTCCCTTGCTCCCACGATCGTGTTGCCGTTGCGTCGCCAATGCCTCAGTCACACTTGATTAAACACCTTACATGTGATGCCTTTGAGATGCCCAAGGTGATAGGAGAGTATGTTTGAGAACTCTACAACTAATGGAATGGGTTGCCTAGAGGTTCTCTCCTACAACGATCTCATCTTAGAGTTTTAGACAAGGATTTGCCAATCAAGAAGGTTCCAAACTCTAGAGATCAAGAGGGGATGAAGGTCATCTTCTTCATGAGCTTGGAATGCTCTAATTTTGTGTTAAAGCACAAAGAAGATGCCTTGCATAGGTTGGAAATGAGCCTCAAATGGTCTCCAACAATGGTGACTTCACTCCTCTCAAAATCCCTCTACATCCCTCAAAAATGAGCCAAGCCCCCTTTATAAAAGGTGTTCAAACGGTCAAAAAACGGCTCTACCGACCGGTCTCGACCGGTCGGCCAACATCCAAAACAAGATAGAGAGGTTGCTGTCTGCTGGGGGGCCTGTCCGACCGGTCGTGACCGGTCGGACTAGCCTAGCCGACTGGTCACGACCGGTCGGCCCCATGGCCTGTTGACACAGCAAGTATACTGTTCAAGTTTGGACCCAGTTTGATCGGTCTTGACCGGTCGACCCAGTCCATCCGACCGGTCACGACCGATCGATCAGGCCTGGGTTCAGCCATATGGTTTGCTGACCCACATATACTCCAAACCACTTCAAAGGCCAAGGTTTTGGATGGTCTTTTGGTGCACCTAAGGCCACTCTATGATGACAAAAGGTTTCCTAATATGGTCAAGGTCATCAAAGAGGATAGGGGGTTGGGTTTTGGTCCAGGTTAAGGCACATCAAGGCATCACTTTTACCTGTATCTTCTTCCTTCATGCAGCAGGGCCACTTGAGTCTTCAGTCTTCGTCTTCATTAGGCTCAACCGACACTAGACTCACTAACGTAAGTGATTGACAAACAAGGTGCACTAGTATGCCACAGAAAAGTGCACTAACAGACCTTATGCTTGCAGGCATTGGAAAGTCACAAGTTGTCCACATTTACACACATTATTGGGTCCTGAACTTTATGAGAAAGTATATAATGGGAGAGTTGACAAAATCGGCCATAATGTGGTTTGCTACTTGTTGCTTGACATTGAAAAGCATCTACAAGAATAGGATTGGCTTGAGGTCGATGTTTACCTCAAAGGAATAGGAAGGTAGCAGTTTTTCCAAGGCTGCAAAGAGGAAGCAAATACAAGATATATTGTTGGTTGATGTAGATTTTTTGTCATCTATCAACTTTTGCTTGAAGATTACTTTCTCATTGATTAAGGTTCTACGGTTAGTTGAGTCAAATAAAAGGCCGGCTATGTGATGTATTTACGAACGATGAATCGAGCCAAAGAGGCGAACACAAAGAATTTGGGAGAAGTGAAGAAAAGCTACTCAACTATATGGGAAATCATAAATAATCTGTGCAATCTTCAACTACATATGTCCTTACATGCAACAGCTTACTTTTTAAATCCAAGACAAGTATGATGAGAATTTCCGTGAGGATTTAGAAATCAAAATTGGCCTATATGACAATATTGAAAGAATGGCCCCGGATTTAAGGCAAATGGCCATCATTGGTGAACAAATGGATAAGTTCGAAAGGGCTTATGATTTGCTCGAAAGAGAAACTACAAAATTAACAAGAACAACAAAGCAATTAGGTAATTTTTCAATTATTTTTCTTATTTGACTTCTTTAAGTAGTTAAATCATAGATGTATGTTTTGGTTTTTAGTTGTCTTTAGGTTATTTAGTTTAATGTAATTATTTAACATGATTAATCCATAGGTTTATGGTAGGAGAGTTACGGAAGTGAGTGTCCAGAATAACAAAAGCTAGCTATCCGTATTTTGTGTCTGACATGTAGTGTTACTAGTCGTGAGCGCATCTAGAGCACTTTAGTAGGTGAGAAATTATTGACTTCATTACTTATCTTATGAATTCACATGTGGTGTTATGGATCCTTATAGTTTAATGTAATTATTTAACATGATTAATCCATAGGTTTATGGTGGGAGAGTTACAGAAGTGAGTGTCCAGAATTACAAAAGCAAGATATCCGTATTTTGAGTCTGACGTGTAGTGCTACTAGTCGTGAGCGCATCTAGAGCACTTTAGTAGGTGAGAAATTATTGACTTCATTACTTATCTTATGAATTCACATGTGGTGTTATGGATCCTTATGGAATTATACATACATTGTAGATGCATTCGAAAACGAGAAATAGACTCAAGCAACAGAGATTAAACACTCTCATTTTCATAAAATATAATCTACAGCTCGAAGTTTGTCATGCGAAGAGAGAGGACCAAGGGCTTAATCCTATCTGCTTATTGCATATGGAATCCGATGATAAGTGGATCACCAAGGAGGATCCTGCCCTCTATGTTATCATGTGCAATCTCATAATCTATTATGCGATCACACAATGGGGCGAAGATCGCATATGCAACCATGGCTTATGCCATGGGAAGCATATGCTATCACATATGGCATTATGCCATGCATATGCAATCGTAAAATCACGCATGCATGGCATAATGGCATATGCGATAGAATATGGAGTCCAACAATCAAAAACCATTGTACCCTTTTTTCGAGGGGAAAAATCCCTTTGGCCTATAAAAAGGCATTTCTAACCCCATCATTTGCAATGTAGTTAAGCCCTTTCTCTCCAACACTCTCTCTCTCACTCTAAAGTCCTTAAAGCCTATCTCTCTTTCACAATCTCTCTCTTTCTCAAATCTCTTGATTTTCTTGAAGAAAAGAAGGTACCTAAGGAATTCAAGTCAAGAATCAAAGATTCAAGCCTAATTCCTCAAGAATCCAAGATCAAGGAACAAGGATTGTGCATTTGTGCTTGTGACTTGTGCACTCAAGCCTCTCATTCTCCTAATCACTATTACTATCTTGCTACTCTCTCTCTCTCTCTCTCTCTCTCTCTCTCTCTCTCTCTCTCTCTCTTCCTCTCTCTTCTTTTGCTTTCTTTCTCTCATTCTTTCTCTTTCTCAAATCTCATTCCTCTAGATATTATTAATTGTATATTTGGCTTTCTAAGCTTTTTAACGCTTGATTGTGGTGTATTGTATCACTTGTGTTGTCTATTGTACTATTGTTATTTGCTTGTTTAAACAAGAATCAAGAATCAATACAAGCGTTCAAGTCTTCAAAAATCAAGACTCGTCAATAATCACGATTCAAGAATCAAGACACAAACTCTAGTCTCAAGACAAGTTCAAGGATTAAAGAATCAATAATCAAGATTCAAATATCAAGACAAGTTAAAGGGTTCATAATGTAGGATGACCTAATTATGATGCATGTGTATGAAAATATATAATCCAACAGAAATAAACAACAATAATAATTCAAAATCAGCATTCACCATCATATAATCTAAGAAAATCAGGAACAAGACATGCAACAATGTGGGCCATCATCACAGTCATGTAGTAAGGAATTCAAATAATGGGTGGCTTGGATCCAACGAGGGATGGAACCTCCCGATCTTGCATGGTCATTAGCCAATTGCCTAATGGGAATCACTAATCCGAAAGATCAAAGGATTTCTCGGATGAGGGATTCGAAAATCTGAGGAACTAGAGTTTGGGTCAATTCTCATATTTAAGGTTGTGGAAAATAAGCAAAATAGAGATCTAGAATGATGAGAAAAGATGATAGATTACCTGGAAGAAGGTTGGAGGGACAAAGGAAGAAAAAAGAAGAAGATTGGAGAAGAAGAGAAGAAGATCCACGAGAGAGAGAGGAAGGACGCACCAAAAGGCTTTTCTTTCATTCAATAATCAAGTTATTTTCGTGTTTAGGGCTTAATCCCCTTAAATAAACACTAAAAGACAAGAAATTACTAAACTACCCTCAATACTTAAGTAAAAAAACAAACTAAAAAAATTGTCCCCGCGGTGGTCGGGCGCCCAGTGGGAACCAAAAACGTCCAGCGACGAAAACAGTTAAACAGATGAATTTCAGGCGCCCAACGGTCTAAAAACGTCGGGATTGCTGACGGCCCAGAAGCGTCGGAAAAGCCGTCGGTAATCTAGAATTTCTGCTTTTCTGCCAACGGCCCAGAAGCGTCGGAAAAGCCGTCAGGAATTTCTGCTTTTCCGCCGATGACCCAGAAGCGTCGAAAAAGCCGTCGGGAATCTATCTTTTCTGTTTTTCTTGTTCCTCTTACACATGTCTTCCCATGGTGGAGCCTTCTCAAATGTCCCAAACCACATGTGTATGGTCTTCAATGCTCCTTCAATGGCCACCAAGCCACAAGGAGATGCATGCATCGCTCGCCTCCTACGGTGATAAACCTTAAGGGATTGATGTCCGCATCAGTTCAAGACTTCAATAATCAAGATTCAAGACAACTCTCAAGACTTCTATTTTTATTTTATTTTATCTCATCTATTCTCTCAATTCTCATCTTTCTCTTTCTTACATTTGTAGTGTAATAACTATAGTAATCTCTCTCTCTCTCTCTCTCTCTCTCTCTCTCTCTCTCTCTCTCTCTCTCTCTACTAATCTCTAGTCTACGTTGAAGTTTCTTATTTCTATAGTAATAGTATATCAGTATTTAGTACTTAACTGCTAGCTACTACAGTTATTAGTTATAACTTATTTCTCATACACTACACTTACTACTTAGAACTATAATACTTACTACGTATTTCTCATGCACATTTGCTAGTTAGTAGTTACTACTTATTTCTCTCCTTCATCGACTCAAATCAACTTATCAAGTCTTGTATCATGTCTTCTTCCCAATCTTCTTCTTTGAAACCCAAGTCAAATGACCCAGATTGGTAATACGGGCATTATTGCAGTGCTACCAAAAAGGCAATAATTGTATATGATTTATGTGCGTTTTTAAGTTCCGGTGATATTGGCCGGCACAAGTAACACATTGATACAATGCAAGATCATGTCTCAATGTTATTCCAGAGATCCAAAAGAAAATCATGGAGTATAGGGACAAGCATTCTCAAAAAAGGCATAACATTGTGGTTAACCCAAGAAGAGTTTATAAAAAGAAAAACGTATGAGGACATTGATATTGTTGATTTGGATGTTTCTACATTACCTATGTCCACAGAGTGATCTACATCGACACCTAAGAGAACCCATGGTCATGGGCCAATGGATAGGTGGTGTAGATCACATCCCATGGATGTGGCTAACTAACGGGTAAAGGCAAAGGACCCGCACAAACCACTTTGGAAAACCACTATAAGCAAAAGGATAGAAAAATCATAATTTAGAATATCGCTA
This sequence comes from Liriodendron chinense, assembly GCA_003013855.2. Classification (NCBI taxonomy): domain Eukaryota; kingdom Viridiplantae; phylum Streptophyta; class Magnoliopsida; order Magnoliales; family Magnoliaceae; genus Liriodendron; species Liriodendron chinense. Next base: position 1,106,392 of record PVNU02002307.1, read on the forward strand.
AGTAGTTATACTAAGCCAATGTGGCTTTCAACATTGTAAAGTTAAAGAGCTTCAAAGTTATGGTGGAAGCTATAAGTCAATTTGGACCTGAATTAAAACCCCCTTCATATCATGAAATGAGGGAAAGATTGCTTAAAAAAAGAGGATGGCTTTACTAGAAACTTTATCTCCTAATACAAAGAGGCATGAAAAATATATAGTTGTACGCTAATTGCCAATGGATGGACCGACAGATCCGGTTAGACATTAATAGACTTTCTTGTGAATTGTCCAACAGGGGCCATGTTTTTAAAATCCGTGCATGCGTCGGCTCATTTCCATACAGTCGACTATTTATCCAAACTGTTAAATAGGGTACTTAAGGGGGTATGAGAGGAATATGTTGTCCAAGTTATCACGAACAACACAGCCTGTTATATAGCCATCAATCACATTGTTATAAAGAAGAGGCATCGTTTATTTTGGACACATTCGCAACACACTATATAGATCCTATGTTAGAAGATATAGGTAAGTTGTATATTAAGGTATTTGATAGGGCTAGAAAAAATAAAATCTTAATGTACAAACATGTCATTCCCCATCGCATGAGAAGGCATAGTGGATGTAATTTGTTTCGTGTAACCGTCACCCGATTAACAACAGTCTTCTTAACACTATAAACGTTGTATTCAAATAAATCTGAGCTTAAAATTTTGTAGTGTCAACCGATTAGAATAATGGGCCCTAATTAAGGAAGACAGAATGGAAGTAAGTTGAACAAATCATTCTTTCTCAATCGTTTTGGAATCAAGTGATAAAGGCATTAAAATTGTTGGGACCCGTAGTAAGTGTGTTGTGATTGGTGGATGATAAAGAGAAGCCACCCATGGGCTACATCCATAATGTGATGGAGATGACCAAAAACAAAATCGTGGAGCTAGATATTATAGATAAGAGATAGGACAACCAAATGTCATCCTCATTGTATCCAGCTGCCTACATCCTTAATCCGGCCATATTCTTTGTGCCCGTCGATCGATTTGTAGCATTGGCGACGCATATGATCTGCTTTCTTAACATTTTGGAGAGAATGATTCCAAATTAAAAACAATAAAATAAAATAAAAGTGTGATAGGATTTCTCTAGAGCTAGGGCTGTCAACGGACCGGATCTTGGTACGAATCCGCTCCGGATACACTTCAATTTTATCGGATTCGGATCAACGATCAGGATCAACGGGTCGGATTCGGATCTTGTTAATCAGATCCATTAAAACTTCGAGTTGAATGCGAATCACCTTAGATCCGCTCCGTTTTAAATCCGATCCGAATTTAAAATGAATTAAATAATATTATATATTTTATATATAAATACATATAAAAAAAACCCTAATACTCTAACCGCACGCACCTGCACCCCTCCCGCTCCCAACCTCCCTTCTCCCTCTCCTCTCTCATCTTCTCAGGCCAGAGGCCACACCCCTCCCTTCTCCCTCTCCTCTCTCTGTCTCTCATCTTCTCAGCCCGACGGCCCCAGCTCTCTCTGCCTCTCTCCCTCTCCTCTCATCTCTTGACTCCCATAAGCCGCAACCCGCGTCGCAGCCGCCCAGGTCGGATCGGAGTCGGATCAGCCGAATCTCAATCAGGTCGGGTTTCAGATCAAATGTTTAGAGATCCATCGGATTTCGGGTCGGAGTCGGATCATCCGGATCACAAATCAGGTTAGATTCAGATCAACCCCGATCCGCTCCAAATCCGATCCGTTGACAGCCCTATCTAGAGCTGGACTTCTACATAAAGAGTATGGGAATTTTCTCAAGAGTCGTAGTCATCAAGCATGGGAGTATGAAATTGGCGAGTATGGACTTTAGCGAGTTGGTCTAACTTAAAAATAATTCTTAAGATGTAAAAAAGCCTAACTTAAATTGTTATTTGCACAACTGACTAGTAGTTACTGTATGGAGTTGACTCGATTAGGAAGGATCCAACACTACAGAAATTGACCATGAAAATTATTGGCCTTACATGTTCTGCTAGCGGGTGCGAGCGCAACTGGAGTACATTTGAGTCAATAAGTCAGTTCACTAACTGTAAAAGTAAACCACCATCATCGGCACATCGTTAATTTACTTTCAATTGGAAATTTGGAGTGTTATGCAGATTCATACCAAAAAAAGGAATCACCTTGTATAAAAGAAACTCAATGACTTAGGGCTTGTTTGTTAATGCTGAAATAAATCACAGAATCCGGAACTCCACCTTAAGTATTGTTTGTTAACATTGAATATGGAAAGCGCTCCGGTATTTTGCCCCAAATTCTTTCGACGAAGGAGACCTACCTTAATGGTGAATCCAGAATGCGCTCCGCCAGTCTTTTTCAAAAATCCAAAATTAAATTGCCCTCAATTTTCTCCTTTGCGCAATACATAACCCAATTTTAATGTGTGGAACTTCTATATGTCTACCATGATTTGTGTTAGATCCATACCATCCATTAACTTTTTCAGATCATTGTAGAGCATGAGCCCAAAAACTGACGCACATCCAAAGCTCAAGTCAACCACACCACAGAAAGCAATGAGAATTGAACGACTACCATTAAAACCTTCTTAGGATCTACTGTGAAGTTTATTTGTCATCTAACCTCTTTGTATTGTCGCACAAACCTGAATCAAGGGAAAACACAAATATCGGTTTGATCATAGCATTCTATGGACCCAAGAAGTTTTTAATGGTAGGCACCCAATTCCCATTGTTTCCTATAGTGTGGCCCACTTAAGCCTTAGAACTGCCTGACTTTGTCTTATTCCCTAAAATGATATGGGAAAATGGATGGATGATGTGGATACAACATTTACATCATGGTAGGCCTCACATAGACCTTGATAGGACCATGAGTCCCATTCTCCAACTAGGTCCTAGTGGCGGTAGTACCAAATCACCGCCCAGATTTGCGGAAATCGATTTCCTCAAAGTGAAATTCTTTCGCTGTGATTATAGGTGGGGCCTACCGTGATGTTTGTGAGAAATCCACCCCGCCCATCCGTTTTGCTAGCTTATTTTAGGACATGCTACTAAAAATGAGTTGGATCCAAAACTCAAGTGAGCCGCACAAGAGGAAACGGTGGGGATTCAGTGACCACAATTGAAACATTTGCATTGCCAAAAAAGTTTTATATCAGGCCATTTTTATTCTTTCACTTTATCCCAGTGGGAATGACCTTATAAATGGTTTAGATGGCATATAAACATCAAGGTGTGGCCAGGAAGGTTTCAATGGTAGGAAACTCTTTCTCTAGTTTTCCCTCTCGAGTGGCTGATTTGAGATTTGAGATTTGAATCCACCTAATTTTTTGTCTGCTTTCCTAAACTAATCTAAAAAACTGGATGGACAGATTGGATTGCTCACAAACATCACAATGGGCCCCACCTGGCAACCCAGTGCAGGAACTTCTTGCCAAAGGCTTCTGCAGGAAACTGCTTCCGAATCTGCAGGGGAAGCGGATTGCATGGTGTGCCACACGCCACCAACCTCAGTGTTGTGTTGACGTCACCAAGTTTTGTGGGGCCCACCATGATGTATGTGTTATATCCACACTGTTCATCTATTTAATGAGATAAATATAAAGAATGAGCCCCCCCCAAAAAAAAAGAAAAAAAAAATTCATATCAAAAGCTTAAGCGGACAACGCCACAAAAAGCAACGGGGAAAATGATTCCCACCGTTGACACATTCATAGTGGTCACCATGATGTTTATTTGCCATCCAAACTGTTCATAAGGTCGGATGAAGGGAAAAACCAAATATCAAATGGATCTAAAACTTCTCTGACTCCAAGAAGGTTTCAATGGTAGATGTTCAATCCCCACTGGTTTTTTAAGTGTGGTCTACTTGAGCTTTGGATCTGTCTCATTTTTTGGCTCAGGCCTTAAAACATTCTCACCAAATGGACCGACGGTTTGGATATAATACATACATCACGGTGGGGCCCACTAAACTTGGTGACGTCAACTAACGAAGGAGGTCAACACCTAATCCAATTTCGTGAGACTCCGGACTCATCAAAAGGGTGCAACCCTTACCGTGGGCCCACTTTGATATATGTATTCCATATCCACTCTATCCATCCATATTTCCATATCATTTTTGGGCATTATCCAAAAAATGAAGCAAATCCAATTATCAGGTGGACCATAACATAGGAAACAATGGTGATTGAATGACCTACCATTAAAAACTTCCCAGGGCCCACTGTAATGTTTATTTATCATCCAAACTATTCATTAGGTCACTCAGACCTCGATGAAGGGAAAACACAAATATCAACTTCATCCATAACTTTTATGGTCCTCAAGAACCTTTTAATGGTGGGCGATCAATCAACACTCCACATGAGATTTGGATCTTCTTCATTTTTTGGATCATTCCCCAAAATGATGTGGAAAAATGAATGGTTGGCATGGATAAAACACATTCATTATGGTGGGGGCCACACAACACTATCCAATAGCTAAGGGCTAACATCGTCACTATGCAATTTGGATCCAAAAGTTGGGTGGATCACTAACTGTGGCGCCCATCGTGATGTATGTGACTACATCCATGATGTCCATCCATATTGAAAGCTCGTGAAGCATATTCAAATCTCAGATGGACCATAGAACCAGAAAGAGGGGTAAATGACCATTAAAAAATTCTTGTGCGCCACAGAAGCTTTGGATTAAAATGATATTTGTGTGGTATCTTCATCTAGGTCTTTATGACCTTATCAACAGGCTAGATGACAAATAAACACTCTGGTGGAATCCATGAAGTTTTAATAGTAGGGATTCAATCACGACAGTGGAGACGGGTAAATGTGTCAAATTAACATATTTCAAACATTTCAGACGTTAGTTAACAAACAGGTTGCTCTAGATTCGATACTTAGTTTCTGACTTCAGATTCAGACTTTAGATTCAAATACCAGATTCAAGCTTCAGACTTCAGATTTAACAAACAGGCCCTTAGTCTTTGTCTAATGCAACCAAAAACTACGAGAACGATTCCAGGCTAGGCAAGAAAAGTCTGGTTTCTATGATCCTATCTGCCTAGATGATTTAGAGGCAGATAGTGAGTAGCTTGTGGAGATAGGATCTGATCTTTGAAATCGAGGACCTGACATGAGCCCAAGTTGAAGATGCCGCATTTGGATTTGCACCTGGATAAGGCTTTTCAACTCAAAGGCGGAGAAGAGGGGTGAGCAGTAACGCGAGGCCTAGTAACAGTCAAGGCCAAGAAGATGAAAATGAGATTGAAGAGGTACAAGAAGAATATGATCGACCACTGGATGCAGACGAGCAACTGATGCAAACCAATGATGAAGAAATAGAATGGGAGATAACTCCGACAATGAGGTTGACAATGATGATAGTGGTGATGTGCTAGAATGGGAGAGGGATCAATGTATATAGTAGTATAAGTTGTTAGGTATGTAAATTGTAATTTTTAAGTTTGTAAGTTGTAAGTTTATATTTTGTAACTTGTAAGTTGTAACTAGTGTTTTCGGTAGTGCTTGTAGCATAGCGTGTAGTGTATGCTACGTAGTGAAGTATAACTAAAACGCTACGTAGCATATGCAGGTAGTGTAGCTCCCTAGTAGCGTAAGCTACAGGGCATGTAACGTAAGCTACAGAGCATGTAGCATACACTAGCGTAGCATAGCATGTAGTGCAGGTAGTGTATGCTACCTGAAATCTCTTTTTTCTTATAGTTTTTCTTATATGCTAGTTCAACACCTATTTTAAAATAGTGGTGACTAATCCCCATCACATATGGCACTACATTAGATCAATCTGGACCATCCAAATTGTGGTCCATATTGTGGATAGAGCACTTAGATCAATCCAGACCATCCAAATTGTGGTCCATATTGTGAATTTGTGATGTTTCAATAAATAAATAATAATAAAAAAAGACGTTACACTTAGAGATGTCTGAAGGTAAAGAGACGGAATGATTTTGCATGGCAGTATGTGGTTGACGATCTAGATTTTTAGTCAAAAACTCATAGGAATTATGCATTTTGTACATTTTATCATATTTTTCTATTATTTTAATTAAAAAATATTAAGTATCGTGTAGCCTACACTAAACGTTATGTAGCTTACGTTACACGTTACAGAGGGCCAAACGCTACGTTATACGCTATTTAAAACACTAGTTGTAACTTGCATGGATACGAATATTCATGTCGTATCCATATTAGCTTCATACGATACGCAATAGGGGCCTATATCGGCCATATCAGTAACGGTCAACCCGTATCGACCCATGTCGATGCTGATACAGGACGATACACCCATAAAACCCAAAATTTGAAGAAAAAAAAATTCCAAAAATTCACTCATGTTTCCTCTTCTTCTTTTCATTTAAACCATGGAAGAATCTTAAAAACTCATTTTAGGCTAGATCTAGACCTATTTTGGGATCAAGACAAATAATTTGAATGGGATTCGACAAATCAAAGCGAAGTGAACCATTATGAGAAAAATCAGAAAGAAGGGTAAATCTTCACTTTCTTTTTTATATTTTCATTTTCCTTTTGTTGTATTTCCAATGTAATGGGCCATCGTTCACCAAACCATGTTTGATTTATGTTCAATTAGGGCCCATTTAGTTGACCTTCAATAAGTCAAATTGACAGACAACATTCTCATTAAACAATGGTCCAATACACCATTGAATACATGGTCAAAACAAACAAAAAAAAAAAAGATAGATTCGTGAATATCTTTTTTTTTTCCTATTTTTCTATTTTTTTTTTCTTCTTCTTCTTCTTCTTGTTTTTCTTCTTCTTCTTCTTCTTCTTCTTTTTTTTTTTTTTTTTTTTTTTGCTTCAAAACAAATTCTGACCGATACGGGCCGATACGACCCCGATTCCAATACGTGACGCCATATTGTATCATTTTTCCTCAGGGCCGATGCTATCATTCAGAACCATGATTACTTGTAGTTTGCATTTTATAAATTGTAAGTTATAAATTCTAACTCATTAGTCACCAAGATAACCTTTCTCAAGATTAAAGGGTAGAGTGTTCGCGTACAAGAAGCGGGAAATAGAAAGGCATACACTATCTCTATCTCTTTTCTTCCAATTTTTATTTAAAGTGACTTATTGCTTTTCTTTCGACCACTCTTTCTTCCGACAAATTCATCCATGGTCCTTTCCCTTTTTCCTCCATCCAATTCCTCCACATCATCAATTATTGAAACTCTTACAACCTCGTATTCACGTTCTTCCCGTTGCTTCTTTTTAGTCATATTATTATCCAACTTCTTAAATTTATTTGTAACATCATCGCCCACTTGGGAACACGCCGCTACATTCCTCTTAGCTCAAGTAAGGTGATGTCATTCGAAACACGCCTCCCCAATATGCCTCCCTACAAAATTATATTTTGGGTGAGCTTATTGTTGCCACCCACCTTCGAACAATAATCTCATCTAAGGTCATTATCCATGGACTTCGACTTTTTCCCATCTTCAAGACTTCAACGAGAATCAATACCCAGCCCTACTTATTAAGAAAAAACAATTATTTGGGATAAAATAAACATATAAAATTATAGATCATTAAAAAAAGGATAAGAATCTTGAAGTAAATGAAAAGCGAAGGGAAAAGACATAAAACAATGTATATTTTACTCTAAAAATGGAAGAAAGGAAAGAAAAAAATAGTAAAGAAGTATTTTATATTTATTTGTACCTATTTTGATGTAGAAATCCAATAAAACAAGTGGCGTTCGATTCCGTAGACCAACGAAAATGATATGAGAACTTCTTTCTCTAAGCTTTTTAAGTCCCACAATCAACAAAACTCTCCACTCTCTCACAAGAACCAAATAAAGTGATTTTCTAATGTGGGTGGGCCCTAAAAGGGTTTAGAAAACAAAAGCCCTAAAAACAATTGCAAAAAAACAGAAAAATAAAAAATTAATTTTTCACCAAAATTTTCCAGTGAATTACGCTCGTTATCGAATCGTACAATTATTTATAAATTGCAATTCATGCATGGGATTCATATCGTACGAGGGTACGATATGATCGTACATCATACGATTTTGACAACATTGGTTAATAATTAACTAGACACAAATCTTAATCCATTATAGCTAGGTTTATGAATTCTTTCAATAATCATCAACTATTTCAATATGACGACTGCAATTATAAACAACAAAAAAAATGAATTAGGTGGACACAATTTTAGTTGATAGTGGCAATTGGGAGGTAAAATCATCGTCATTTGTCACACAAGATGAAGTTTTCTTCGTTCTAGTATTGGTAAGGCCATATATGTTCCCTGAAATGCTGGTGAGTCTTTGGCAGACGCAAGTAAAAGAAAAAAAATCAAAATTCAATATAGTTTTGGAACATATTGTTTCAATCCTTTGAGCAAACCCACTATAAATTATGCATGCAATATTCTGCTCGAATTCAAGACCACAAGAACCTCTGCATGCACTCCACTCCATATATAGCCATGCATACCAAACAGTTCGGTAATTCAAGAAGTGCATTTGGTGGGCTCTACCATGGTACATGCCTGTCACAAATTAAGGCAATTAAGTCAGCATGTGGATCACCCATTTTGGGCAATGTTCCACAGTGAATACACTTGTGGCCCACCTTATGAGCAGACCGCCCCTTTTGGGCCATGTCATCTACACATGGGACCCAACTCCATCTGCCCATTGGCACATGTGACTCACCCTGAAGTGTGTGTGCAGAGGTGCATGTGGGTTTAGGAAACCTCCTAACATCGTCATCATCTTAGCCTTATCCCAACTAATTGGGCTCAGCTACATGAATCCTTTTCCACCACTCCACTCTATCAAGGGCCATAATGTTGGTTAGACAGTCGTTAAGTCTTTTCTTACCACCTCCACCCACATCCTTTCCGGCCTTCCCATTGCCCTTTCAGAGCCTTCTAACACGCATAGTCAAATTGTTTTCCCCTAGCCCTTTTAGAGCCTCCTAACATGCATAATCAAATTTTTTTTCTTCATTGAAATACAAAACGTGATGCATGATACGAGCTAAGGATTATAAAACAGTAATAAGATTATGAAAATTCATTCATTCAGTACTTTGTATTTCGTTGCAAGGATAATCTATTGTAACACATCCCAGATACAGTACATTTTGATATTTTTTAACACAGTGTATATAAACAGTTTACCTGAAAGCCTTCAGGGTTGCAGAATTCTCTATCAGCAAGCATGAGTATGTCTGTAACAGACGTGGTGCATGGCAGAGTCTGCGAGTATATTTTCTGATCAGAACTTGCAGCGCCTTCCACCTTAGTGATGCTAACAAAAGAAGCCTTGCACAAAGGGCATGTTGAGACCTTTCTCCTTGAAGCCTATAAATGACAACATCTTACAATGAGGACAAAGTGGAACTTGTTCCAAGGACTAAAAAAGCTAAGAAGGGACCCTCAATAGACAAGTCAAACTTCAAACTTATTCACATCCTGGCTATGCAAAAACGCCTGATAGTAAATAGCAGGCCAACTTATTTAACATTATTAAGTTGAGGCTTGGCTAGTGTTATGTAACAGGCCTGGACCAGATGCTAAGCATACAAACCAGGCTGGGCCATTAGTTCCATGAAGCGAGAGAGAGAGAGAGAGAGAGAGAGAGAGAGAGAGAGAGAGAGAGAGATGTTCGCATGCAATCAACACGATAGGAGCTTCCTAGTGTCGAGTAGAATAGGCCCACCATGATTTGTTTCAGACATCTAATCCGTCCATCAGTTGTGCTACAGGTTAAGGACTTAGCAACACAGCCTACAGGTTACAACAGTCAACAAATCAACCCAACAGATAGCATTCTTGCCAAAGAATGGTTCGATATACCATTAAATACATGTCCAAAGCCCACAAAAAATAAAAATAAAAAAGAAATGTCATTTTTCCCTTTATATTTTTCCGTATTTTTTGGCTAAAAATTTTTCAACCTATATGGGCCAATACCAAGGTTTTGAATAATGGTATTAGTGAGTGTATTGACCAGGTCCAAAACCATACAATACGGGGCTTATCATACCGTATCAAACCTGAATCAGACAATAAGGGCATGTATCGGATTTTCTTTTTTTATGCACAAAATTGGAAAATTAGGGGAAAATGTAAAACATTAAAATCTATACTTGTGTGTCAGTGTGTGTGTGTGTGTTTTTAACATGTATTCAATGGTGTATCAAACCATTCTTCAATAAGAACGCTATATGTCAGTTTAACCTACCAAAAGTCAACCAAATAGGTCCTAATTGAACACAAATCAATCATGATATGGTGGATTAAGGATACCTATGAATACAATAAAAAGACGATGGAAAGAGAAAAGGGAGAAAAAAAAAGTGATGGTTTGCCTCTTCTTCCGACGTTTCCCAAAATGGTCCATGGCTTCAATTCGTCAAATCCCACTCAAAACTTGTTTTTTGAAACTCAAAATTGGCCTAACTCTAATCTAGAATTAGGCTCTAAGCTTTCTCTGTGGTTGAAATGAAGAAATAAGTAGAAAATGAGAAACCTTTCCAAAATAAAATTTTCAAAATGGGGCCTTCATTGCCGCAACAGTCATGTATCGGTGCCAATACAAGGCGTATCTGTTAGTGCACTTTTTCATGGCATACCAGTGCACCTTATTTATCAATTACGTAGGTCAGTGAGTCTAAGTGTTGGTTAAGCCCAAAGAAGATGAACACCGAAGACTCAAGTGGACCTGCTGCATCAAGAAAGAAGATACAGGTAAATGAGATGCCTTGGTGAGCCAAAACCCTTGAACCTAACCCAAAACCCGAACCTCTAGATGGCATGACCCAATAGGCATACTTTTAGTCATCTTAGATTGGCCTTAGGTATCCCAAAAGATCACCCAAAGATAGGCCTTAGAGGTTACATAAGCTGTTATAAACATGACATCAAAACAGCAGAACTCATAGCCTATCGACCGGTCTAGGGCCCTGCCCGACCGATCGTCAAAGGCCAGATAGGGACAACAAGAAACTGAAGTCCCCGGCCATTATTCGGCCCGTCAATTGGTCTGTTTGACCGGTCGACAGAGACCATATTGGGACAGCAAACATCAACCCGTCCCATGCATTATGTGACTGGTCCGAGCTCATCGAACAATTGGTCGATCGATCGGTCATCAACTAGCCGTTGCTACAGTTTTCTATCAATTGGAGCTTTTGCTCTACAAATTGACAGCTCGGTTTTTGGGGTTTTCAGAGAGAATTTAGTGTATTCGAAGCCACCCTCATTGTCCATACCATTAGACTCTAATCCTAACAATTCCAAGTCATCTTCCTTGTGTTTGATCACAAGATGGAGCATTCAAAGCTCATATGAAGATAGACTTGCTCTCTCTTGATCTCTAGATGTTTTAGCCACCTTGACCATAAGAAGATCCTTCATCTAAACCTCTCTAGAGATCCAATTAAGTAGAATTCCTCTAGGCAACCAAATCCTACTAGTTGTAGAGAATTCACCACCACCTCCCATCTCCTTCGTCATCTCTTGAAGATCATATGCAAGGCGATTGATCGTTGGAGCTGAGGCATTAACAAAGCATCGGCAACAAGATCGGGGGAGTATCGGGGAGCTGATTGAAGCACGGGAGAGCAAAGATCAAGCAACCCAAGCTGCGCTGAACAAGGAGCTCAATCCGACAAGTGTCAGGTTTGAGAGTCTGTTAACACTCCTTCTGTTTGGTAGGATTGAGTGCAAATTTAAGGTTGATGGTTAGCCTATTGAAAACCACGTAAGTCTCCAATGGGAGCCACCGACACAGGCGTGTACGTGTAGGTTATTGGTTAGCTTGAGAAACCATTGTAGGTTCCTAGATTGGAACTGAAGGGTTGGGGGCAAGGTGTCCCATAACAGTAACAGTGGCCGATACGGCCACCACCGTTACCGTTACGATACGGGCCGTAATGGCCGTTACAGACCCCGTATTGGCCGATACGGCCCTTTTTAATTTTTTGAAAAAAAACTATTATAAGACCATTACAATGCCGTTACGATCCAATGCGGGACCGTATCGGACCGATACGGGGCCGTTACGGCCTGTTTTTTCTGTAACGGCCGTTACGGCCGTTTTAACCCCGTAACACGTAACGGTCATGACCGTTTCCGTTACGTATCGGCTGATACGGCCGATACGTAACCGTTTTGAGATACCTTGGCTGGGAGGAACCTCGTCAAAACTCCTAGGTTGGGAAGAACCTTGTTTAAACTCCTGGGTTGGGTGGAACCCACGAACACCTGGGTTGAGAGGTGAACCCGTAAAACCACCGTTCAGGTTGAGAGGTGAACCTATGCCAAAACCTCCATGTAAAGGTTGAGAGGAACCTATTCAAAACTCCTAAGTTGGGAAGAACCTGATTTAAACTCCCTAGTGAAATCCACTATGCTCAAGGGATGAGTACGGCAATCGAGAGTGGAGTAGACAAGTAGTCGAACCACTATACATGCTTGTGTTTGAGGTTGTCATTTGAGCATCATTCTATCCATGCATTGTCTATTTAATTGTTGAATTATATGAATGTTTGGTTGAACTGAATGCTAAGCTCTTTATAGGTAGAATCATACACAAGATTATTTTCACTAGCCTCTATAGACTCAAGTTCATCATGTTGAATCCTTTATAGTCTATAGTCTTTAGACTACATGCTTATTGTCTTATCCTTAGTAGTCTAATCATGTGCACATAGACTAGTCCTTAATTGGTAGAATCTTTTATAATCTATGTGTTTAGACTAGTCGCTAAATAGTTAGATCTTTTATAGTCTTTGTGATTGGACCCACTTGGGTTTGGAAGCCGAAGTCTTAATTTAGTTTAATTGTTAAATTAGGCAAAGATTTTTAAATGATCCTATTCACCCCCCTCCCCCCTCACTAGGAATTAGCCATTATTCTAGTAGCTCTGCTCTAAGCTTAAGCACGCATAGCGCCTCAAGTGTGAGCCATAAGCGCAATTTCAGTATCGGCCTAAATGGTCCATTTTTTTCTTAATAGACCCAGTTCATCCCTGTAAAGTGTTAAGGGGGTGGCTGATATGGTTATGATACAGTCGATATGGCCATATGATAATGGCTATCTACAACCATTATCGATACTGATACATAAAGCCCATCTCATATTGTTTTCGGTGCTAATGCCAATCTTCAAAACCATAAATCCAGGCCATTTATAAAAATGAAATTTCCAAAGAGAAAAAAAAAAGGGTGGAGACCACGAAGACATCCCTTGGCAAATCCGGCAATGCCGGAAGCAAGTATTCACAATTTCATATTAAGACCCTAACACTGAAAATTAACAAAAATCAATTCTAGCCATTCCTAAAGAAAATATTCAAGGATATTGTGAAGGGCTCATGTACAATGGGAAAGCATTTACATTTTCAATGGAAAAGCATTTACATTTTTCATATTGCATGCGCAAACCACTTCATCAAATGCAATGGTGGACATGTACAAGATTCGGAGGGTTCACCCTACACGCCCCACCATACATAGCCAAATATTGTGTGAGACATGTTACTAACAAGTTGATCTGAGGAGCAAAACAAACACTTCCAATCCAATCATGTGGCTACAATTAACCCATAGACGTACTTTTTGGACCTTGACCAATAATGTTCTTCTTTTTTTTCTTTTTTTTCTTTGAAAGGCTTGACCAATAATGTTATCAATCAATCCTGATCTAGTACCACATTTCTCAATGGAAACTTATCTAGAATAAGGATTTGTACATCTACAATGAGCATTCATGATCACTAAGCAAGTCATGACACCAGATTTTATGGATCAGTAGTTTTGCATTTAGAGACTAAGAGGTTATGGCATAAGTTTGATGCCGGCTGCCAACTTGACGCAGCCCTCTTTTATCCGGGCTAGGGACCGGCAATGAAAGCATAAAACTCTCACAAGGGCAATGTAATAAACTATTACATAGGTCGATTACAATCAAGTGCTATCTAATAGGCTATAACATTATATAAGTCGATTACAATCAACGAGTTGTCTATCCCAATTAGTTGGGATAAGGCATAGATGATGATGATGATGACGACGACGAGACTAAAAGTTTTTAACCATATGGTACTGACATATTCTGAGATTTGGGCCTGAGCCCCCATGTCAGCATTATCATTTAACACAAGAAAACCATGAAAAATGGTAGGTGAAAAATATTTGGCTCTAACTTTGCAGGTTTCTCCTACCAAAAAAAAAAAAAAGACTTAGAGCTAACGTAGCCAGTCTCAATCAAGGTATTAAAAAATGGTAATGATGGCCAATGGCCACCACCATTACTGTTACGATATGGCCAGTTACAGCCTTAATTTAAAAGGAAAGAAAAAAATTATCAGCCTCGTAATGCCCGTTACGAGCCATTCTTTCTATAACAGCCATTACAGCCTTGTAATGTGTAATGGTGGTAACGGTTACGTAGATAGTTTTCAATATTAGTACCACATTAGCTGATATGGCTGTATCATATCCGAATTGGCCTATATCAGGTTGTATCGGCCCACACCCATAAAGGGCCAATTTTGAATTTTGAATTTTCAAATTTTAAATCATGTTTCTTCTTTTTTTCAGTTAAGTCATGGAGGAAGCTTAGAAAGTCATTTTAAACTAGATTGAGACCTATTTTCATATCAAAGCAAATGATGTGAGTGGGATTCAACAAATCAAAGTGAAGTTGGTTATCATGGAAAAAATTGGAAAGAAAGGTAAGCCTTCACTTTCTTTTTTATGTTTTCATCTTCTTTTTGTTTACTTCACTAAATCATACTTGATTTTGTTCAGTTAGGGCCCATTTTAATGAAGGGACATTTTCACACTGGGCTCGAGTGGGGTGGCCTGTGTGATGCGGGGGCACACTCGGGGTGGGCGATCGGTGTGATGTGGATGGTCCGTGTGAGGTGGGGCCCACGAAGGAGGGTTCGGCAAAGGGCCTGACCTTTGTGAAGCAGGAGCCTGGGCTATGAGATAAAGGGATTGATTCGCCACGCTCTATCAGTTTGAGCTTTTAGAGCAAGTGGTTAAGTTGTCCTACATCACATTTGGTTGACTTTCAATAGGTCAAAATGGCAGACAACATTCTTATCAAAGAATAGTCTAATACACCATTATATGCATATCCAAAAAAAAAAAACAGATAGATTCTTAAATATCTCAATTTTCTCTTTTTTCCTGAATTTTTTCTTAAATCTTTGGCTTAAAAAAATCAACCGATACGGGTCAAAACCTATACCCGATGTCCATATTGTATTGCTTCTTTGCCGGGCCAATACACTCCCCGATACCAATATTCAAAACCATGGTTACATCATGGCCATCACGTAACCGTTTTTTAATGCCTTGGTTTCTGCCTCAAATCTCACAATAAATCAGATAATGGTTTACAAGCATTACTTTAGCATATAGATTTCTTTGTTCTACCATAAAAAATAAAATAAAAATAAAAAACCATTCCTCGTCAATTGCCACAAATGTTGAAGTCTACAAGCACAGAGTTTGTACAAAGTAACAAAACAAAGCAGAAAAAAATAGGTGGACTATGCTAAGTGAAACCGCACATACCATTTGATCAGCCCAGCCTTGGATGCACGAATAACAGAAACGGTGCCCGCATGGTAAAACACCCCTTGTAGAACTAAAATCAGTCCAGCATATAACACATGACAATTCCATTGCCATAGGAAAACCAATTCCCTCTGCCAAGTCATCATCTCCTTTCACCTTTCCATCCCTACTCTCATCAACATCACAAACCCCATTCTCGGAAGTCGTTTCCCAAGGAGGAAAAGTGATATTATTGCTATTTTCCAAGTTATGTGGAAGATCTCCCATGTCTTCAACTTCTTCTGGGCCTGTGCTCCTCTTTTCTTCAAAATTATTGGAACCATTTCCCAATGTCGTAATATTGGGTGGCAATGCATTCCCATTACTTGAATCATTCAATGCAGCACTGACGTTATGAAGTCTGTTGCTGATGTCAATTTCAGAAGGCTCTTGCTCACAGTAAAGTACAGAAGAATCCAAGAGTTCATTGAATGCATTCTTTTTCACAGGCCGGCGTCTTCTAGAGGCGGGTTCAGCTGAAGTAGAGCTTCCACCAGAAGCATGCACATTCCTTTTGTGTCTTGCAGAAAGCAGAGAGTATGAACTAGATTCATCGGGCTGTTTAGTAATACAATTCTTCAAATCAGTAAACTAGTACTTCAAGAATCTTGGGCTGAGATTATTTTCATGAAAAAAAAAAAACAGAAGAAAAATAATGGGAACAGTAAATTTATAAGGACATTCAATCAAACCACATCATGAGAATAACTCGCTGTACGAAGAACGAGAAAACTATAGAAGGATCCGAAAGTCTCAAAAAGCCTAAAAGTAGAAACAGCTGAAGGAAGACAAATGACCAGTTTTAAGAAATGAAGAACATTTATATCCTGCAGAAATTAAGAGGAAATGTATAATGTTCGACCAAGGAATCTACTTAGCCAATAAACTGTAAATTTAGGCCCAAGGATCAAAGTGATTCATATGGAAGGGCCCGTCGCGGATGGAAGATATCCAAAAGTCTCCCTGTGGATTCCTATACAATATGGAGTATGGCCACTGGGTGTAATATTCCATTTGCAAGCCATAATCGAATCCAAGGTATTCCAAAACGGTTACGTAACGGTAACAATGGTAACTGTTATGCATTATGGAGTTGAAGCAGCCGGTGCAGAAAAATTGACCCATAACGGCCTGTAATGGCCCCATACACGCAACGGCAGTGAAAAACGTGGCGCATATCGTAACGTTAACAGCGGTGGTCGCTACCATTACAATTATGGAATACCTTGATCAAATGGCTAGCATCACCAAGGGGCCGTTTGGCATCTCTATTAATAAGAGCTTATTTGCTTATTCCAAAAAATAAGCTCTTATTTTGAAAATAGAATGTTTGGTAAAGCTCTAATTTTACGACTTAACTTTTTAGAAACTAGCAAAAAAAACTCTTAAAAAAATAAGTAATGGAGAGGTCACTTTTTTTTTAGAGTTTATTTAGCTTAAGTGAGTAGACTTGTTTAGTTAATTTGGGGCAGGTTTGTCCTTAAACTTTTTAAGTAATTCCCATCTTGTCCTCTTCTCCTCTTTACCATCTCTCTAAGGTGGGCCCACATGATGAACAGCCCATATTGAAGGTGGGGCCCCACATATGATGAATGGTCCACATCAAGGTAGGCCCACATAATGCAAGTCACATCAAAGGTGGGCCCCAAATGATGGATGGCCCACGTCAAAGTGTGGCCCCACATGATGGATGGCCCACATCAAGTGGGCCCCACTTGATGGACAATCCACATCAAAGGAGGGACCCACATGATGGATGGTGGACATTGAAGGTGGGACCACATGATGGAAGGTTGACATCAAAGGTAGGCCCACATGATGAACAAGCTATATTGAAGGTTGGGCCCCACATGATGAATGGTCCACATCAAGGTGGGCCCACTTGATGCATGGTCCATATCAAAGGTGGGTCCTTCATGATGGATTGTTCACATCAAAATGCAAACCCACATGATGGACTATCCACATCAAGCGGGCCCCACATGATGGACAGCCCATAACAAAGGTGGGACCCACATAATGGATGGTGGACATCAAAGGAGGGCCTGCATGATGAACTAGTGAACTACCCATATTGAAGGTGGAGCCCCAAATGATGAATCATCCACATTAAGGTGGGCCCACATAATGCACGGTTCACATCAAAGGTGGGCTCCACATGATGGATGACCCACATCAAAGTGTGACCCAGCATGATGGGCCATCCACATCAAGTGGGCCCCACTTGATGGACCATTCACATCAAAGGTAGGACCCACATGATGGATGGTAGACATTGAAGGTGGGCCCACAAAACTAGGGCTCTCAATGGGTCGGATCTGGATCGAATCCAGTTGGATCCGGCTCCAAGTCCGTATATCTGTGGACGGATTCAGATCAGATTCGGATCCAACTCGGATCCAAAAGGTGATATCCATATCCGATCCATTTATAAATTGTTAGATCCATTTCTGATCCAAAATCCATATAATCATCGGATTCGGGTCGGATCTAGGTCCGAATCCACCCCATTACAAATCTAAAACAATATACGATATAAAATATACAATATAATATATTTAATTTAGTAGAAAAATGATGCAAATCCCACTATTTACTATGGTATGGTCGACATGGCCTAAAAAAATTTGTAAAACGGATGATCAGCATGAATATAACGTATACAGTAAGGTGACAATGAGTTGGAGCTTAATCGGATTCGGATCTAGCTCAGATATGTTCCTATGAATCCATGTCTGGTCCATTTAAGTAATCGGACCTATTTTAAGATCCAAATCCGGTCCATTTAACTAATCGGACCTATTTTAAGATCCAAATCCGCATTATGCGGATTCGGAGAGAACCGGATCTCGGATCTGACCCGCTCCATTGAGAGCCCTACACAAGACGGACAATTGACATCAAAGGTGGGCCCACATGATGAACAACCCATATTGAAGGTGGTGCCCCTCATAATGAATGGTTAACATCAAGGTGGGCCCACATAACTCACATAACAAATGGCTCACATCAAAGTGTGGCCCCTCATGGTGGACGGTCCACATCAAGTGGGCCCCACCTAATGGACAGTCCACATCCAAGGTCTTGCATGATGGATAGCCCATATCCAAAGTGGCCCAACATGATCGATGATCCACATAAAAGGTGCACCCCATGCGATGGATGGTGGACATCAAAAGTGGGCCCCACATGATGGACAACCCACTTCAAAAGTGGGGCCCACACAATGGACACATCAAATGTGGGCTCCACGTGATGCGTAGTGGACATTGAAGAGCCCCATATAAAGGGTAATAAGCATTGATGGCGGGCCCCAGATGATGGATGACCTACATCAACGTGGGCCCCACAAAATTAACGGTCCATGTCAAAGGTCCGCCCCTAATGATGAAAGGTCCACATCCAAGATGGGCCTCACATGATGGACGGCCCACTATGAAGGTTTGGCCCACACAATGGACAATCCACATCAAAGGTAGGCTCCATATGATGGACGATCCACATCCAATGTCCGACATAATGGACGGCCCAAATGTCTTAAAAAATGATGATTGTAGCCATCCACTCTTTTGCCATTTGGGGCACAGTCCGCCTATGGTTAGATCTACCAAAACAACCACTTGGATTGCTTTTATAATATTGTTGTTAAATGCAGCCGCATATTCGCATATACGAATTCCCATATGCATATCGCGTATGCCATCGCATATGCCATGATGGCATATGCGATCACAGTGCATATGCAATCGCATATGCTAAATGTGCGAGGTTATGCAATCGCATATCTACCAGTTGGCACATTATTTATTTATTTCATTTCCAAAAAATCAGACTTTTTCCTATAAAAAGGCAACTAAACCTCCTCCATTTGCAACATTATCACTCCAAAACTCACTTTTACTCTTACATTCTTACTTCAAGTGCAATTATACTCTCTCTCTCTCTCTCTCTCTCTCTCTCTCTCTCTTACATACTTCCTACTTTCAAGTTTCAACCAAGTTCCAACATTCAAGTTCCTAGTTCCTACTTTTCTACAAGATTAAAGCCAAAAGATCATTCAAGAAGAGAAGTTTCCCTCTCTTTTGGAAGATCAAGATTCAAGCTTCAAGAACATTCATTTATTTAGATTTTAGACTATTAGTATTATTTATTTATTTTGTAACTTGTAAGTGTTAGTGTTATAGTGTATAAATATTAAATAATAAACATTAAGATGTAACTTCAAATTTGTATTTGTACAATAAATAGATTATTGATGGTTTTGATACTTAATTATATTGTTGAATGTTGAATTTGATGTACTTCATTCATTTTTTAATTGATTTTATTTCTCATAAACTAATTTTATATATGTAAAATTACTATATTAGTTATCTATTAACTTAGGGAAGTTTCCCTTAAGTTCTTATATTTTTCTACATTCCTCCTTTTTTTATTTTCAAAAAGAAAAAAAAAAAAAAAACATGACTGCATATGCGATTGTCCGATTGCATATGCGCACAGGCATATGCGATCGCACAAAACCGCATATGCAGTTTGATAACATTGGCTATGTTGTAATTTTTAAAAATGATATCAATTAACCCTTAAAAAAAAGCTCTTATTTGAACGTTTTACCAAACGTGCTTATTTCAAATAAGAGCTTTTTTCGGGTTTGAAAAAGTGATTTTACCAAACAAGCTTATTTAAAACAAGAACGAGAACAAAAAGAGCTTCTTAGAGTAACTCTTATTATGTTAGAGTAGAGATGCCAAAAGAACCCTAAACAGGGAACATATAGGTGCATACAATTCCCAAGATGGACCCCACAAGATTAGCAATAGAGTTGGCAAAAATGCAACCCCCATCTGTGCCATTCTAGATCAAACAAGACACATTGTTTCTTGCATTTACCATCCCATATTTCCAAAATTAGAAAACCATGATAAAGATCAAGATTAAAGACATCAGAGGTGTTAAGAGTATACTGCAACAGATTTTACAATACTACTGTGATAATTAGTCCTTGCCTTTTTATCATGATTATGATGTTTACCTTTCAAACAATTGCCCTCTAACCTATATGACTTTCCTTATTCGTTAGTTGCATGTCCTTTTCTATATTTTGAATTACGCTATATATTCATGTAAGACATGGTGATTTTTAAATAATTTAGCTTTTAAGCTACTATCAAACTATGGTTGGCAACACAGAAAACGTAAGGGTGTCATATGTAAGACATCAAGAAAATGAACAACCACGTCAATTGGAGATTCCTCGACTATATGTTGTGGCAGTTGGGATGTGGACAAAAGTGGAGGTGGGTCCAATGATGACAGCCAAGTTTTTTGTGCTGGTGAATGGGGCCCATAAAGGCTTCTTCAAGGCATTGAGGGATCTTCGACAGGGGAACCCCCCCCCTCCCCCCCCCCCCCCTGTGGTGGTTGCTGAGGCACTAAGTAAAACTAGAGTAGGGCATCGAATCGAGTCAGACTGAGTTAGTCCCAACTCAACTCAATCCGAGTTGTATATATCCCTAACCCGAACTCGATCCGGACTCAGTACCGAGTCTGCATCCCTTGACCCAATCTGAGTCCAACCCAAGTATAGTGACCGAGTCAAGTCGAGTTAGCTCTGAGTAATATCCAAATGGAAACCCTACAATTTATTTAAAAAATCCCAATTGGAAACCCTACAACACCAATTTATAAAAACCCCTAAATTTACACCAAATCCTAACTGATTTTCTCAAACTTCACATAATCCCAGCAATAATTAACAAAAAAAAATAAGAAATTTTGCAATAGAGGGTTGAGATTAATCCTTACCTTGAATTTGGAGGCTTGAGGTTGAACCGGGTTAGGGTTTTGAGTGGAGGCGCCCGACTGGTCCGATTCGAGGTCGAATCGGGTGCGAAGAGGGTCGGCCAGGTGGGGAGGAGGAGGAGGAGGAGGAGGAGGAGGAGATCGGGTTCAGATCGGATCGGATCACATTCGGATTGGTTTTAGGTTGAGTCGAGTCGAATCACGGGGTAATTTGGACTCGACTCATTCGGGTTTCGGATCCAACACTAACTACTCGATCGGGGCCCGACTCAGGGTTTCGAATCGGGTCGAGTCGAGTCTCGTGCCCAACTCTAAGTAAAATGTTGGACAAAGGTCAATCAGCTAGTCTCATTAGTGGTCTGGGGATGATGATCCTCGGATTATTAAGTAAATGGTTGTGGAGGCTTACTACAGATGATAGGAGCTTGTGGAAAGAAGTGGCTGCAAGCAAATACGGGACTCGAGAAGGCAAGTGGCAGGTAAAGGAATCTTCTTTGTACAAGGTTTCAAGTGTGTGAAAGGATATTAACAAATTGGTGGCTAAATTTGAGTAAGGGATCAGTTTTTCTCTTGCTGATGGCAATAGGATCTACTTTGGGAAGGATGTGTGGGTCGATGACAGATCACTCCCAATCGAGTTTCCTATATTAGCTCAGTTGTCACTGGTAATTAATAAATCGGTGGTTAAATTTGAGGGGATCAGTTTTTCTCTTGGTGATGGCAATAGGATCTGCTTTTGGGAGGACGTGTGGATCGAGGATAGATCACTCCCGATCGAGTTTCCTAGATTAGCTCAACTGTCTGTCGCTAGTAAAGAATATCCATATTGCTTGGTACTTCTCTATTTGTGGTAATGTAATGGTATGGTCTTCCCCATGGCATAGGAATTTATCATAGGAGGAAGCGGAAGACTTTAGTAGGTTGTTGGAGCAACTTCATTCTTGATATTCATCTACAGGCGAGGGGGATGTGCCGATGTGGAGATTGGATAAGTTGGGCCATTTCTCTATTCAATCTTTCTCCAAGTTGCTTCTGAGCTCATCGACAGGAGCAAGATGTGGCCACACCTCTAATGTCTAGTTCTATGCTTCCCCTCCAAATGTTGCAGCTTTCGTTTGGTTGACGGGTACAAAGAGGATCCTCACAATCGGCAATCTACATAAAAGGTCAATGGTACTCCACTACTCCCAAACATTTGCATGATGTGCATAAAAGACACAAAATCTGTTCATCACTTGCTCTTTCATTTTCATGGGTGATGTCGGGGTCAATCAAAGAATTACTTTTGGCCTAACACAATGGCAAGGTTGGGAAAGAAGGTAGGGCAGTGTGCTAGCTTATCTTAATGGTTGTTTTATGGGCTATCTAGGGGGAAAGGAACAGTAGATCGGTAACAGATGTTTCCAGAACGAGTAGATCAGTGATGAATGTTTTCAATTAGGCTAAGATAGATTTAGAAGGTGGGCAACTGCATAAAGGCCCCTGATGAATGTAATTTGTTTTCCTTGTTCTGGTTGTAGCTCTCGTTTTTGCCTTTGGCGACTTCTTTGAATAAAATTATGTTACCTTACAAATTTTTTTTAAAAAAAAGTAATCAGCATTAACTGGGCTAGTGTTTTCCCGCTTAAATTCATATTGAGATAAGAACTGGAGGCTTCATTTTTTTTTTTTTTTTTTTTTTTTTTAACCATCATTTGGACCTTATGCCTGGTGAAACGCAAACAATAAATCTACAAACTAATCTATTAAAATCATTGTTCTATGAATCGTAAATTAACTTATCACCTGTGCTTCTTGTGACGACAGATAACTACTCAAGAATGATGATTCTTCAGCTTACTTGCAGTGATTTGAAAAGTATTATGGCTTTTAAGGCATATTTTATGTGACTTCTGTCCAACCATAGGGTCTATTTGCTACTAGGACAAAAAAAATACTGTGGTCAAAACATCTACTGCAAAGGTATAAACATGTACCTTTTCCCTTCACCTCACTTGACTATTAGTGTTAAAAACAGCAAAATTGTCATAGAGAAAAACTTCATAAATTGCTAATTTATAAGTATTAGACCCTGTTCAGTAGACGCCTAAAAATGAGTTCATACCATTTTAGTTAACAGAAATAATGTATTAGAATACTCTAATACAAACATCAATTTGTATTGAAAGCTTCTAACACATAATTGCCTTTAACTAAAATGGGATGAACACAGTTTTAGGCGTCTACCAAACAGGGCCTTAATTTTTTATTCAGAAAGGTCAAAAAGAAATGTTTTAATGATTACACCCTCTCAATCAATGTTCCTACCACAATATGTTTTGTACCTTACTACCAAATAGACCCTTAATGCAATGAGTTAACATCATATTTAAAAACATGGCAGTTGAAGCATCAAACTCTTCTAACATTCAGGTATATTACTATCATGCAGAAGCTAACTAATCAACATGTGTAAAACGTATTCCATCTACACATTGCCACATGTGCCGAAATGGCACAAAGTTGACATCTAAGTTGTCCAGCATGTGGCCCCAAAATGCAATGTCCTGGCTCAAAAGCCAAGCCAGTCAGTGTAAGAAAAAAAGGAATGATAAGAGAATTCAGCTAAGTCTTTTAGCATTCCACTTGTTCTGTACATAGCTGCCCACTTGATGAATGAGGCAACATGATTTCTGCACTAGTGCATCTTCAGGGTAGTGCCCAGCTGATGAATTACTTAGGAATTCCACACATGTGCAGATATATAGGGGTATGTACTTGCAGGAGGAATTAACTCTTATTATGAATTCTTAAGACAAATTTGCAGCTTTCATTCCATTGATGATGCAGTAGTCCCTCAGAATTTCTCTTTATATGGTTGACTTTTTTGAAATTTTTCAAAATTAAAATAAAATAAAATAAGTCTCAACTCTCAAGTCAACTTGGACTTCGGCCCTCTTCGAGTTGCAGCCAAGTCTGAAGTTTTTAAGCATCATCCATGATCATGTAAAGGGAATTAATCATAATCATTATACTTTTGGCATGCTCATTTACTGCATCAGCAGCATGTTTTCAATAAAATATCAAAAGGATAATTTGATGATAGCTAACTCAGAAAGCAATGGCATGAAAAGGCATTTGTCTCATGGAAAGAGTCCCCGCATCTTCAAACTTGATTGGAGAAAACTTCTGTAATATCATATAGATTTCCTCTTTAACAGCAGCCTTGACTCCAGTTATTTAGTAGCACTTCCTTTTTTGGTCACGGGATATATTGCAGTCTTAAAATTCCTTTCCAAGAACAAATCATTTTTAGCACTCATACTTTGGAGTTATCGAACCTTATGGAACTACCTCATAATTAAGTGTAAACTAAGCAAAACTAACCTTTTAGAGGACAGACCTCTTGAAAATTTGACTGATTTTTAGGTTCTGTTTGGAGTGGAAAAGTGCACTAATGCCCATTGAACTTGATTTGAGTTACTCAGACTAACTTATGAAATTGGTTTAGTTTGGCAAGCATGAAACGCAGCAGAAAGGAGAAATCCATCAAACATTCACTGAGTAGCAAAGGAGATACATGCAGCAAAGAGCCATATCAAGCACAGTGGCCATTTCAGCCAATAACCATGTAAATATAGAACTTCCAAACACAGCATTAGGTACTTAAAAGAACTGTGCTAAAGTCGCAGACTAAAACACAACATGCTCAATCTTCTTCAAATGCTACAGAAGTATTATCTCCTTGAAGAATGCTCTGGCGATTCACAAAACGAGAGATCGAAGAGATGAATCACATTAAAGTAGCACGTGTCCAAGATTGGGTGAATAATTACATGGAACAGTTTGTGAACATGACCTGGCCCATAACTTGGGCCGTTGTAATCATCAGTTGGACCACACTCCTATAAGAGAAATGGACAATTAGAAAAGCATTCATTCACGCCCCATATTCAACATACATGACTAGTGGACCATCCTGTCCTTTGGCAAAGGGCATATTCACATAGAGAGGATGTCAGATGAACTGGATTTGTCACACATGTATCAGAGTCTGAACACTGGCATGTGTGCTGCAATTCACCTAGTCAATATCTCCTCCTCGCATGTATCATTTTAGAATCTCTCTTTTCAGTCAAATTAGCAATTTAAATAGCTGATTGAGTACACCATTCGATTGCTGCAATTACCTGTCTTAGTAAGTGAGAATCAACCCAAGCCGAGCATCCAACATCCAAATACCTTGTATCAATCTCTAGGGTATCAGTATCATCCAATGTATTCGACCGATCAGTCAACACTCTCTTTTCCTTTCCAATCAAAAGGCGCCCTTTCTTACCAGGGGCATCTACCACAGCTGTTGCTTTCCACAACAAGGGCCCCACTTGCTTCCCACTGCAAAGAATCAAGAGAATACAAAACAAAAATACAATAATGAAGATCTACCCATTACTTAAAATCAAGGTGTTCCATAATGGTAATGGTGGCCGTAATGGCTACCGCCGTTACTGTTATAATACAGGCCGTAACGGCCGTTACGGGGACGGCATTTTTCATTTTTTTTTTTAAATCCTGTTTCAGGACCGTTACAGGACCATTACAAGGCCGTCACGGCCCATTACGAGACAGGTATTGGGCCATTACAGGCAGTTTTTTCTGTAACGGCCGTTTCGGCCCCATAACGAGTAACGGTTATGGCCATTACCGTTACGTTATGTAACTGTGCAAGTCGTATGGAGACTAAATTCATTATGACTCATTCTGACCCAGTCTGCTAATAACTAAACACACATGTTTTGACTTGAAATTATGGCCATTCAAACCAAGTCGACTCAGTTTTAGCGAAGCTCAGCACAATGTTTGGAATTCTTTACGCCTTCAATTTGCTAATTGCTATGCATGGCTTCATAAATCACCAATTTCGTGTCATTGACAAGATTAGGACTCAGAAGGCACCCTAATGGGAAATTCGACATTGAAAAAGAATAGCATAGACGCAAAAACAAAAACAAAAAAGGAGACAGAGAAAGGGTATGTAATGATTGGAATGAAAACCATACAATTCACAACAACAAAAAAAAAAAAAAAAAAAGACAACTAGTGAAATGCAGTTATGGCTTCTCAATTCAAGCAGCACAAGGAATAGCAATAATACCTCTGCATGGTATATGGACCCTCTGGAAGGCGTTTCCCTTCCTTCATGCATTTCTCAAACCAATGATGGTTAACTATTTTTGTTCCCAAATCCTTAGCCAGACTATATTTCCTTCCTTCAAACTGCCAACATACCTAATGACCATGCAGACAGAAAATTTGAAAGCCAGTCAGCAATTATCATAAGAACAAGAAGTAAAATGAAATCACAATCTATAATTGATTCCTTCAAATCAAAACTCACCAAATGTGTCGTTGATTTAGTCATTGTCCCAACATAACTAGCACCAGTTTGAGTGATGAGCTTGATGAGTTTAAACTTCTCTAATCCATGGTAGCCACTGACTGTAGCAATGACGGATTCCATGCCCCGAAGAGGAAATCTTTTTCTCACTAAAATATCAAGAAAATGTACAAGGGATAAGCTTCAACAGAAAAAAATTATTGTTGTTGCTGCTTTGTAGAAACCCAAAGTTCAAAATATAGGAGTCATGCAAATATGATGGCCATTGTGGAACGGCAAACACAAAAGTTATGACAATGGGTGTTTCAAAATAGTAATAATAACCATGATCATAAATGGAAAATCCCAAAGGCCCATTATATTGGTAATGGAAACGTTTTAATAGCCATTAAGAATGTTTTCACTTATATATTGGCTGCTAGTGGAAAAGGGAATATGTGTATTTATGAAACAAAGGGCAATACATGCATATGTGAGTGAGACTTTCCTGACTGATGAGCTGACCAGCCCGATTATCACCCATGGTGATCTTCATGGTGTGGCCCACCTATTGCATAGCTCAGATGTCCTACAGCCATGACATGCTAGCAAGAGAGATGGAGCTTTGCATGAAAGTTCACATACATTGCCTGTGTCTTATCAATTTTCATGTGTTTTGTTATGGTTTTTTTTAACCATGAGAAACTTAACTAAAGAGAGTAGTGCAGACTGCAGAGGATAATTCCACAGCCTACTCTTGAGCACACGTGCCAACGTGAACATGAGTGCAAGACCTGAGTCATTCACCAAATGGGCCTCACCGTGTATGTGCCCTGATACAAAAATTGGGCGGGCCCACCATTGGTCACATGTGAACATTGACAATGGATCTTCAGTCAATTATATTCTTTCTGTTATCGTATATGTGAGGCTCACTTGATGAGTGACCTGCCTTACTTTTGGGCCAGAGCATGTTTCCCAGTGGGACACACCGCACACCTAACAAATTGCCCGGATATCACACATCAGCTTAGTAGGAATGCAGGACCATAATTAATGAAGGAACAAATGAACATGGGCGAACAACATTGAATTTGCAGATGAGTTAATTCCACACAATTACGATATCTGCGTCATTCATCAAACTAGTCCAGTGGTTTATGTGCCCTAGTCCAAAAACCAGGCAGGTCCACCATGGGCCACATCACATGTGCACATCGAGAATGGATTTTCAGTCAATTATAATTTCTCCTCTCATACATGTGAGGCTCACTTGATGAATGTACCTGCCTAGTTTTGGCCCAGAGCATGTTCAAAGTGGGGCACGCCTAATTAATGGCCCAGATATGACCCACTGGCTCAAGTGAGAATTATGGGGAATAATTAATGGAGGAGCAAGCCAACATGAGCCAACCACATTGAATTTGCATGCGAGTCAATTCAATGAAAAACTGTTGTCAGGTGTGGGGCCACCACCTCCAAACCATCAATCAGGATCTGATGGTCGTCATGTTGATTGATGCCAGCTGAAAAGTAAGAAATTACAGGCTAGAATCCTATGTTAGTTTCGCACAATTTAAAAACAGCAGTGACTCACCCTCCTCAATGTAGCACTAGGCAGCAACGCAGACAATCCAAATTGTGGTTCTCATTGTGGGTGGAGCATATATCTAAAACCACACTGATCAAGAAATCGTAACCATCAAACCAATGGCTATCAAATGGATGGTTCATGTTAAAATAGTGAATGATCCAAAATCTAAGGGGAAAAAATCAGATGGTTGCCATTAACTTCAGTGCAATTTTCCAATTATGCTCCATCCACAGTTGGGTCAGCAATTTAAACAGTCTAGATTGCCATACAATTATGCATCTGTATGTTTAAAGAATCGCCGCCATTTTTTTTAAATGAAGCAAGACAACAGATTACAAGCCCAAGAACCCTCAAGATGCATCCTCAAATTACAAAATCAGGAAGAAACAAAAAAAGGGGGGAAATGTATTGAAATCTTTCTTTAAGGCTGCATTTGGATGCACAAGTGGATTGAATTGCAAACATTCGGTTTAATCAAGTGGAAAAATCTAATGATGCTACCCAAGCATTCATAATGAAGGAAGTATCGTTTCGAATCCAATTGCAATTTGGAGCCAAAACCCTCAGTACGAATGCTGGAAGTGACTCGCGATATGGTTTGATAGTGCATCCAAAAGCGCCCTAAATGCTGAGGATGATGTTTGATAAGGGAAGACTGTTGTACCTTGGGAGGCGTTGCTGTCGAAGGGAAGATCATCTTCTTCTTCTTCCATGGCTTTCGAGGGTTTTTTTTGCCGGGAACTGAAATTTGAAATGGAGTGAGGAAAAAAGGGTTTTTAATGTAAGGGAAACTTTGATACTCTGGCAGTGTTAGGGATGATACTCGGGCACTGTACACGTAGCATACAAGTATCCAGATTGAACTGATCCCCGAATTATCTGTACCAGTCTAGAAGTATCATAGAAAAGCCTGTTTGATTGTGTAAGTATCGGATTGATGAACATTTATTGGATGGTTGAAATGAAAAATATCCAACCGTCCAATGTTCAGCAAACAATTGTTAACAAATCAGATGTTAGAATTGCTACAGAGATCTATTTTTTGGTCCGTTTTTTATTTATAGTCTGTTCCACAATTCAGGCGGTTTATTCTATGTCCCCATATGCCACATGTATAATTAGTGATTGCCTGCGTATCAAGCATCATGCGCGGCCAGAGTATCAGAATACTCCCCTTTCTCATATATACGGACGCGGATGGACGCGGATTGCTTGTGGCACGACGTGGCCCAGGTTCTGTGGGCCCACCGTAATTTAAGTGTTTTATCCACGCCGTCCATCCATTTTGAAAGATCATTTTTAGGGCATGGTCTCAAAAATGAGGCAGATCCAAGGCTCAAGTGGACCATACCATGAGAAGCAGTGGTTATAATGACGGCCACCATTGAAACCTTCCTAGGGCCCAACGTGATGTTTATTTTCCATCCAACCTGTTCGTAATGTCACATAGACCTGGATGAAGGGAAAGCACAAATTTCAGTTTGATTAAAACTTCTACAGATCCCAAGAAGTTTTAATGGCGGTCGTTCAATCCCCACCGTGTGGTCTGATTGAGTTTTAGATCTGCTTGTTTTTTTTGTTTATCATCTTAAAATGATCTTTCAAAATGGATGGACAGTGTAGATAAATCACATACATCACAGTGGCCCACGGATCCCCTGCCTGGACCGTGTCAGTCTTGGAGTGGCGCGCCGCAATGCACGCACCTATTTGATATGTAGAAATTTTAATGAAATAGCCCTCAGGTGTGGCTATGGTTACTAAAAGTCCAATTTCTGGTCTTGTCATCTTTTTTAGCCTTTTGACAAGAAATTGAAAATTCTACAGTTGAGAATGCCCGTCTAACCACCATGTGGGGTGCAGATTGCCTGTGAAAGCCTTTCACAGGCATCTCCTATATAAGGAATTTGGGTGAGGCCCACCATGAGGTCTGTGAGAAATCTATGACGTCCAATCATTTTATGAGATCATTTTAAGCGTTGCGACCAAAATTGAATGGAATCCAAGACTTAAGTGAGCCAAAAACATGATGATTGAACTTCCACAGTCGAAATATTCGTAGGGCCATAGAAGTTTCAAATCAGGATAACATTTGTGTTTCAGTTCATCTAAGTCGGAATGACATTATGAACAATATGGATGGCATATAAACATCACTGTGGACCCTATAGATGTTTCCACGGTAAGAATTTCCCTACACACCTTTTGCTTTAGTGTGGCCCACTTGAGTTTTAGATCCCATTTGCAACACTTAAAATGATCTCACAAAATGGTTGGACAGCATAGATTTCTCACAAGCCTCACGGTGGGCTCCACCCAAATTCCTGGCGCACAGGAGATGCTTGCGAAAGGCTGTCACAGGAAATCCGTGCCCGATCAAGGGATTTATCATGTGTCTGGGAGGAATCAATAGTGCCCAGGGAGAATCGGTTGGAGGCATTTGCGATCATCAATTTTTAATATCTTGTCAAAAGGTCAAAAAAATGAACCTGATGAGAAATTGGACTTTTAGTAAAAATAGGCACCCTCAGGGCTATTACAATGAAAATCCCTTTCATGTGAACTTTTCCGTACAACATTTTCTTTCTGTCCAACTCGTCACATAATCAGATCATCCAAGCCATTCAAGCCTAAAGGTGAGCCGAATCACGAAGACCACCAGTAGTTGATCTATTCATTACCTTCCTTTCTGTCCAACTCATCACATGAGCAGAACATCCAAGCCATTAGAGAGACTATCTGAATCATGAAGATCGCCATGGCCATGAGTATACGTTGATCCATTCATCATGAGAACTAGAGTGCCCAAACCAAGATATAGCCGTTGGCATGCCATTGGTGTTTGATTAGACACGTCTGTGTAACGAATGGCGACATTCGGTGAAACACGTGCCATTAAGATTAATGCCCCACCTTGTCGGAGTCATACTTGACCCAAGTTCAATAGAATGTTTGCGACCAAAGTACTAAAATAGCCGAATTATGATTATACCTAAGAAGGTTGATATGAGATGAAAAGGGGAAGGCATCTTTTTGCCTTGTTCTAAGAGTTTTCTCTTAATGGTGATGGTGGCTCTCATGTTTCTCAACAATGCAAGGATGAATGGATAAAATTAAAAATTAAGATTGGATTACTAAGTTCATTGATTTGCATATAAGAAAAATGCAATCAACGAAAGAATATTAAATTGAGCAGAGAAAATAAAGAAAATTATCTACAATTGCCTATATGGATAGAATAACTGTAGTGTGCAATTTATGAGATGTAACTATAGTGTGATCTACAAGTATGGACTCGGTGATTAGTGGGATCCGATGATGGAGGTAATAAATATTTAATCTATTCATAAAGCATACTGTAGCGGATTTAAGCTAAACTAATGATTCCAAGCCTGTTGCAGTGTGGATGGACAAAGGTGGAATGTTTGAACTAAAACTAGGATAAGAGGATTACGTTGTAGAGATTGATTGGTTGTATGTGGCAAGGGCTTAAAGCTCCTTGCCAAGTATTGTTTATATAAACTTGGAAGGGCAATGGCTGAGTCGAGGTTTCCTTGTCAATCCTTGAAGATTTACTATGTGCCCCAGCAGGATTCGCATTCTTTTATGCCACCATTATCTTTTCTCATTTTAATTCTAGAAGAATCCAATTCTTAGCCCTGTGTAGTCTCTGTGAAAGCATCATTCATCTTTTGAAAACTTTCATTTTCAGCATGATTGTGTGAGATGTTATGTGAGACGGTCTTGCCGTTGCAAGGTTTCCGATATCAATGGGGCTTTTATGTAGCTTGCTATGCTGCTTTGTCACACGTACCACTCGCATGACAATCACATGTCCCTTACACAGTTCCTTTCTTTTCCCAACCACAAATGTGCATACAGCTTTAACTCGTGCTGCTTTTGGCAAGCTACATATCATTGAGGGTATGGGTCAAAGATTTCTTAAGGCACGAGTGTGATCTTGCCTCTCGTTATTGGCACGATAGTGTTGACTTGCAGCGGCGTCCCATCGGGCTACATGGACTGCATCGGACTAGGTCTAAATACATGCATAATGTGCTGTTATGTCTTCTCAATTGACCGAATTCATTCTCTCTTCATCCCCAATAATGTCAATTTGACTAACATCGCTTAAAATTTTAAATTATGATATTATTATGAATAAATATCTAAAATTTCACCTAAATTCATTTGGAATTTTTACCCCAAATTTCCTCCTAATATATTATATTACGAGGAGATGTGCTTTTATGTTGGATATTTACCAAAACATTCTTGTGATAGTATGAATACGAGGTGAAAAGCCTAGTTTACCCATGTGAGAAAATCCACGTATAACCAAAAACCACAGCTCCTCAAAAGTAAACTACACTATGAAGTTTTGTGGGCCCCACCATAATGTGTTTCCCAAATCCACATCAACCACAAGCTGCATCACCAAATTTTAAGTGTAGGGCTCAAAAACCATCCCCGTCATAGATTCAGGTGGACTAAATGATTGGAAAAGGTGTATTGGGCAATGCCTACCCTCTAAATTGTTTCCCTTGGTGTAGCCCACTTGAATCATAGATTGTCTTGATTTAGGAGCCCATGCATAAATTTTTGTACAGCATCTAACTATTCAAGTGGATTTCACATAATCATCACCTTGGACCCTGTAAAAATCATCAATGTATGCCTCTCTCTCGACCTTTTTCTTTGGCGTGGCTCATCTGAAGCACATGCCAATCTTTTTCTTTTTCTTTTTGCACGCGAGATTATAAATCATCCAGTCGAAGTGGATTTCTCACACACATCAGGGTGAGTCCCACAAAAAATCAGTTGGGGCGTCACTATAGAACATGGTTGCATAATGTAGCATACAACACCAACATAGTTACTATGTGGTGCTGGAAAAGCTCTGTGGGCCCTAGCATGATGTATGTTGTTTATCCATGACATCCGTCCATTTTGCTAGGTCATTTTAGGGCATGAACCGAAAGATGAGGTAGATCCAAATCTCAAGTAGACCACGCCGCAGGAAAGTGGTGATTGAGTGTTCACCATTAAAAACTTCCTAAGCCCACCATAATATCTATGTTACATACCATTAAAAACTTTCTAGGCCCATCATAATATATATATATATTTTCCATCCAACCTATTGATTAGTCCCGATGAATAGAAAACACAAACATTAGCTTGATCCAAAACTTTTGTAGCCTAAGAAATGTTAAATGGTGGGAGTGGACTAGCCACTTTTTCCTATGGTGTAGTCCACATGAGAATTGGAACTGCCTCAATTTTGGGCCCATGCTTTAAAATGACCTGGAAAATTGGATGGACAACACATGCATTATGGTGGGGCCCACAAAGGTTTCATAGCACCACATTTTACCATTTTCTCTACCTTGTGTCAGTGGCTCTCAACTGTTTGAAAGAGATTCCCCGTCTTATATTTTAAAAAATATAGATGGGACGCCTGCTCCGGCCCACCATGATGTGTATGTAAAATCTACTCCGACCATTATATGTGTAATCCCACAATCCCATTCTAAATCTAAGGCCTAAACACCAAGCTAACCTGTGATTCAGATGGTCCACATCAAAGAAAATAATTGCGAAAGAGGTGTCCACCATTTATTTTTTCTTATAGAGCCCGCTATGATGATTATGTGAAATCCACTTAAACCATTAGATGCCACACCAAATTGAACTATCTGTGATTCAGATGGGCCACACCAAAGGAAATAATTTAGAGGGTGGGCATCGTCCTATACACCCTTTTGCAATCATTACGTCAATCTGAATCAAGGCTGGGAAATTATTTTTTTAGATCTACATCTAAAATTGGATCACGCAACTGGTGGTCTGTGTGAATTTCATTACACATCACGATGGGGGCCACGTAGCTTCATAGCTTAACAAATGCAAGCTTCGTACGATTGCATGATTTTCTTAAAAGGTAAATTAGACTTTTCACCCATTTTTCAAAAGAAAGTTTTGTTAAATATGCAACCTCAAAGCATTTTTTTGTAATATCATGTATGAGTAGGAATTTTTGGATAAAAATCTTAATTTATTTTTACCAAAATTTAAAAACTTTAAAGAGATATTTACCAAAATAAATTTATTTTAATTTTCTATTTAAAAAAATTATATTAAAAATCCTTACCTTAGCAAAATGTTCTACCCAAGCCTTCGTGCAGTTGCCCTCTTTAATAACTTTCATTGCAACCACCAATGTAACACCCTAATCCAGAGCTCAAGTGGTAGATTGAGTGACGATATTGCGTTTCTACGCAGAGGACATGGTATCGACTCCCAAGTTGGGGGCCCTAAGTGGGGGTGGGTACCAATGTTGTGTGACTAACAGTGGGAGTGGGTGTACTAACAGTGGGGTGTGTGGACTAACCTAAAATTAAAAATAAAAATAAAAAATAAAAAACTTTCATTCTAACCATCATTTTATTTTTATTGCCAAACCATTTCAATTTCTATAAATTACGAAAACACACCTATGAGGACCAAAGTGCTAATTACCTAAAATCCATTGCATGCTTAAAATTTTATCACCAATGCTACCAATTGGAGGAACAAATCAAGTTCGCTATCCTATAATTTTTATCCTCAATTTTAAAACATCCGGTGAAAAAAAAAACCTAAGAAAACCAACTCACATGGGCTGCACCACAAGTGACAATGGAGATTACATGTTAACTAAGTGAGACTCGCCTGAATAGACTGACAATACAAAAATCAACATGATCCAAATGTGAGGTGGGCCACACCATCTTGAAAGTTTTAAGAGCAGTTTTTACATCATTAAGTTGGTGTAGCCCAAAAGAGTCTTTATTAGCCTCACATTTTTTCATGTATGCTTTAAATGAAAGATCTCACCTAATGGATGGAGTGAATTTACCGGTCTTTCAAATTCATACATGTGCGGTTAGAAAATATTTTGTCCGGCTACAGGCAAGGAGAGGGATTTAATGTTAAAGGTGGCTTTTTGGTAGAGCTGTACACAAACCGAGCTGAGCCGAGGCTTGCCCAGTTCAGCTTGGTTTGGTCAGCGGGCGACCTGGGCTCGAGCTTGGCTCGGCTTGGTCCTCGAACCCAGGTGGTGGGCTTGGCTTGGTTTGGTCGATCTTTTGAGCATGTCCGAGCTTCAAGCTTTTAAGCTTGAATTCGAGCCGAGCTTTTGAGCCGACATCGAACTTGCGGATAGCGGGGATCGTTGGACAGGGAAGGTGGTTGACAGACAAGGGGGGTCATCGCCCGTCGAACATGGAAGGTGGTTGACGAACAGGGGGGGTCGTCTCTCGTCGGACAAGGAAGGTGGTTGACGGACAAAGAGTCAGAGAGAGAGAGGGAGGTCATAGGGAGCGGAGGGTGAGAGAGAGGGAGAGAGAGTAGCTGCTAACTGGCCCGCCTTGCTGAACCAAGCTTGATTTGAGCCGAGCCGAATCGAGCTCAGGTCAGGCTTGGGCTTGGTTCGAATTCTCAACAAGCCCCAAAAAAAGGTTCAGCTTGGTTTGTTCAGCCCTACGAGCCGAGCCAAATCGAGCTTTTTTTAGCCGAGCAAGCTTTTCGAACTAGCTCGGTTCGTGTACAGTGCTGCTTTTTCGCCTCTGGATGGATGAAGGTTTGGTGTAATGCGAGCATGTTGTTAACGATGAAAATAGTCAACAAATGTTGACCAAAGACCAACTTGAATCTTCACCATCTGATCTGTGATTGAGGATGAAGGGACCGAATTAAAGGATCTGCAATCACCACTTAGGGTTAGGATGGCCACTAGTGGGACAGACTGATGGCCCTCCAATGCTTAAGTCAATAACTGATGGAGAGAAAAGCTTGTAATAGTATCAATGGTGATTGATTGTGTACCTTATGATGAAGTATGGAAGGCCATTTATAGGCCCCCCATAGAGCCGCTTAAGGATAAGATTAAGACCCCATCAAGGGCTAAAATTAAGGCCATGCAAGAGTTTCGTTATGGATAATTGTGCTGTGATTATAGCCACATATGCCTTTATGTCCGAAACGGTTGTGATTGCAACTTCTTTAGACGGATATCCAGCTTGTCGGTTATGAACTCCGTACCTTACGAAAAATGTTGCTTGCGCCAAGGGTGAGTGCTTTGGTCGGTCGCCCATGTAGATAGTTCAATCCATACTTGGTTGGTTTAATGTATCCAAAATGCCTATCAAAAGGGGAGAAACCTCTAAATAGGGTCGCCAGAGTCGTGTGGTCACCTTGCGATCAGCGTACATTGCGGTCTGCTTGCTGTTATAGACGTTTGGTTGAGGATATGAGAAGCGCCAATTTGTTCGGTGAAGTCACGTGCGAACCACGTGCAAATGCTAAGGAGGGCCAAGCAGTAGAAGGGCAGTCACCAATCCCGAGCACAGGTATGAGTTGGCTATCATCAAGCATAAAAGGCCGAGTCGTAGGCACATGCTTGGTTAAGCTGACCGCTGGTAGGCATGGTAGTAGCATTGGCTCATGACACAAGAAATATGCTCGGCTACCGTAGTTGGAGTCGTAGCCTATAAAGGTTGTAATCTTCAATCTGGACCGTTGATTGGATCCCTCTCTGAATCCCCATAACACATGTTGTAGTTTGTGGCTAAGGAGAGTAATTTTTTAAAAAGTGAATTTTTTAGAGAGATTCTTCCAGTATTAAATTTTTTCTCATGGAAGAATTTCTCCAAAAAAAACCAGTCTCTGCCGCCATACACTACAACATGCTTATATTGTAGAGGTGTGAATTTGAAAGAGTACTTATAAATCCACTCTCTCCATCTGGTGTGTAACGTCCCAAGATTTTCAACTCTCGTGGACAACATGATAAGTCAAGTTTTTGAGTGTTAACTTAAATATGTTAAATAAATAATCCCACATATTCCTTTATTCATGCACATTGTTCATTTTCATGGCATACATAGTATAAATGATGAAAAGAAAATTCTTATTCCATAATAATTTCTACTCCAAGTTCTAAATCATAAGTTCTTAAAACAAATCAAATAATGAAGTTCAGTATATGTTCTCTCATTAAAGCTTATTACATCTTCAAATGAAAACAAAATAAAACCTAGGAAATAAAGTAAATAAAATGAAAATCTTCTTTAAGCGGCTCCAGCCTCATCATCTGCCATCTGTCGCCATGAACCTTTGTAATCTCCACCTTAAAGTTCAGACTCTTTTAATGGATCGTTAATTGCATTAACTGGGTTATGTTTGGATAACGTTAATCGTTAATTATGATAGTGATGTATATTCCTCCAAGATTATCTTAAGGTTAAACAAATCACTTCATGTGTATAAATCAATTAAAACATCTATAAGAAGTCTTGGTTAATGCGATGCATGATATGCATGCGCTGATGAAGGTGTGACTATATGAAATGAGAATTGTCACACTTTCTCTAAATAGGTTCCCCTAGCTTTGGCGGAAACAGTCATTACCAGGTTTTCACATAATCACTAGCTATCAAAGGTTCTCAGCCTTATGCTCCCAAAACCCTAACTAATAAAATGAGAATTTCTAACACTTTCATTAATAGTGTACAACTAGAGTAATAATTATGATCACACTTTCCTCTATAAATGAAATATCCACATTTCATACGAAAATGAGAATCGACGCGCTTATCCTATTGTAACACCCAGAGTGGTTGATCCACCAATTCAAATCCTAGTGAATGCATGCCTTAGGTTTAATCTTTACTTAGTTTGTTTATCATACATTCATTTCACCGATACACACGTCCTCTAGATAGCATTTCATCTACCCATCATTTATAATAATATGTTATTTTACATGTCCATATATGGACCCATAATTCAATTATAAATATATCCATCACAATTATATCCAACAACCGGTTGGATCTCCTCATATAATAACTTGCCAACACATATCATTTATAAGGTGGATGTGGTCAACTTGAGACGTGAGATTCTCAATCACATATCTCATCTCATAACATGAGCATATCAAATATAAGGTTCACATGATGATTTCACCATTAAAACATTATAACATAACATAGTGCATATATAGGCCAAGGACCAACTAAACCTCATATTCACATGTTCACATAGCATATGGTTCATAATAAATCCAGCAACATTACATGACATTAATTTCATGTTATTCACCTAAAATAATTCATACACATGTTCCAAGATAGATGAGTCAAAACTACAAAATCTAGGGTTCAAGGTAGACTAAGGTAGACCAATTTGCGAGCAAACTGAGTCAACTAGATGAGCTATCTCGACTCATCGATTCAACTTACTGATCACATGTCCCCACATGTTGATAAATCTGAAAATTTGTATGTTTGTCATATATTCCTATAATTCAATCAACAATCTTACTTTAGATATAATTCAACACACATCTATGAACTATTACATATATAGTTTCACATCCTACCCAGCATGTGTACATGGTCACAATAAACAACCAATGCTAAAAAATTCCATCATGCATTTACATTAGTAATCAATTCAAAGTAAAGAATAATTATAATGAAAACAAAAACTCTGAGTTAACACACATGGATATAAAACACACACATAAGAAAAAATAATATAGTCGTGAGCAATCTTCAAGGAAAAAACCTCACCTTAGCCTATGATGAACTAGAAGAGATAATCTAGAAAATAAGGATGATAATGATCAAAGGAGTCTGCAATTTGCTAGAGTTCCACACATGTGCTAAGTTTGGGCGTCACACTCTCAAGGGATGGTTTAGATGGAACATCTCATCTCCCTCTCTCCCTCCTTCTCTCTTTCTTTTCTTC
Source organism: Liriodendron chinense (assembly GCA_003013855.2). NCBI lineage: Eukaryota > Viridiplantae > Streptophyta > Magnoliopsida > Magnoliales > Magnoliaceae > Liriodendron > Liriodendron chinense. Next base: position 1,145,610 of record PVNU02002307.1, read on the forward strand.
TCTCACTCCTAAGGTTTAAACGTGCAGGGGAGTGAAGACAGCTGAAGTGATTGAGTATTCTTTAAAGAATACATTAAGAGAGAGGCTTCTCTCATGTATAATACCTTATACGTATGAGGGGACGTCCATATCCTATGGAGCATAGAATGACTCTACAAAGGTGACATTCAAATGATATCTAAGTAGATCCAACCCACTTAGTAGATTTGACATCTCAATGTGACCCTAAATATAAATTTGTAAGGTGGTGCAATGATTTTCAACAAGAGATACAAGGTGGGGCTTGTTCAATGGTCATGGGGATGACATATGTGTTCTCACTTTTAAAACCTTTAGGAGTTGTTGATCAAATATATAAAGCCATAAAAACAGTGAGATTAAAGGAACTTTTAATGTGTATATCTTGGTTTGATCATAGGACACCCAGGTGGGCCAAAATGGACTTGATCTTAATTAACGGTCCACGCATGATGATCGGGGTCTAAAATTTGAGAAAATGCATAGTCATGATAGGTAAATTATTAGGTAAAATTTGGTGGTTAATCAATGGTGAGAAAGGCCTATATATGAAATTTCACCTTTTACGGACAAAGGCAAGGTCTAGCTTTAGGATTCAACGGTGTGGAATCATAGATTAGAGTCCAAATTTTGTGTTTTCTTGTAGTCACATGAGGCTAAGGTATGGTCCAAATTTGAGTTGCGATTGACGGCGAAAAAGCGGGTTAATTGAAAGGTCCATATTTGGAAAGCTTGGGTAACTCGGTTATTTCCTAAAACGAGATGCCTCGAGGTTAAGAAAGAGGTTTATCAAAGTGGGGCACTCAAATCACACTATTAGTCCATGATATAGACGATCCAAGTCACTCGCATAAAGGGGAGTGTTCAACTACGATTACCGATTAATTTTTCTCACTTGATGGACACTAAAATCAAGGGTTAAGGGGCTGATTTGCTAATTGGGCCACTTATATTATGGTCCAAGTGGTGAATTTGACATGTATGGTTAATTTATGATTTATAAGCATTTAATAAAATTTCAAGTCAAACAGATCATGGGAATCGGTGATCTCAAAATCAAGGGTTTAGGTTAATGTGAGCCATTCATATTTTTGGGTACTCAAGATTTCATATTTATAAACCTCATATAATCACTCAGATCCCAGGTTAAGAGTTTACCACTAAAATGATTGATTTTGTATGATTACTTTCTCGACTACCTTCCTAGATCAACGACTACGGATGCTTCGAGGTTAAGATCTCCATGATCACGCATCTTATTTGAAAATTTATCCACATGGTGTTAGTACACACCCAAAACTACACTTACCTTTTAGATAAATTCAAAAAATATCTATCCGATTGATTAAAAATGTGAATTAGGAGGGTCCAAGGGCATTATGTAATTATTTTTTATTTAAGAGTTTTGGGCAATTTAATGGTTCTATGAGGTTCTAGGCATGTTTATGAGCATTTCTTATAAAAGGACCAGATGTAATTCATTAAAAATTAAGAGTTATTCACAAAACCAGTTAAAATTCTCATTAACTAAAGAAAATACAAATAATAAGCAATGTACTGAACTTAAGCTAAAATGGAAACATTCGGGATGTTACATGGTGAGAACCATTATTTAAACTAGGCATATAAGGTGTAGCTTGCTTAATATTTAGATCGGGCTGATTTTTATTAATTAGATGTCTTCGTAGTTTTCTCATTGGACAATTTTGGCCACGATTAGTCGATCAAACATGAGACCTCGATCAATCGACAATTGGTCGATGACACTCGATCGATCGAAGTATAACGATCAACGGTGCTTGCGATTTTGCATAATTCCACTATTTATTTCTTATTCCAGGTGTGATATGTGTAATATGAGATTAGGGTAGAAGAAGGGAGAGAAAAATCATTTATAGGGTTTGCAAGGAAGAAGGCTATGGTTTTCATGTTTGTAAATTGATTCGTATTTTCATTTTCATAGTGGATTGTTTGCCACTTTGTGCCGTGGCTTTTTTTCCCTAAGAATTTTTTCACGTAAATTCGTGTATTCTTTAGATTAATGTTTTTGCATTTGTTTATCACTTTTTTAATTCGACTCAGTGCTAGCTTCTGTGCTTTCCCAAAAAAAAAAATTATATTTTCTCTTCATCTTGGTAAGTTATACTTAAAAAACAAATCTAATCATAAATAAACACTGTGGTCACCCTAGGCATAAATTTATGATTAATATTAAAGTTGCGACTTTTACTCACACTTGGGATGCATGCACTTTGCAGAAGCTCAATAAGTAGAGCTTAAAACTATTGTTAAGTCCTAGAGGAGGGTGATTAGAGCCTTTTGAAATTCATGCCTTAATTAAAATTAATTAGCAATTAAATTGAATTAAAGTATTAACACTTAGGCTTCCAAGCTAAGTGAATCTAATCACATAGACTACAAATGATAAGATAATTAAGCTACTAGTCTATAAATGGAACTACAAGTTGTGTATGTGAATATACCTATCAAGTGTTCAATAGTATTCCATTCAAGCATTCATATAATTAACAATTAAACAATAATACATGAATAAAAATATGTTCAAATGACAATCACAAATACAAGCATGTATAGTAGTTTGATTTCCCTACTCTACTCTCTGTTGTCGTACCCAACTCATGAGTACACTGAATTTAACTAAATGAAAGTTTTAAATCAGGTTCACCTCTCAACATTTATCGGAGGTTTTTATAACAGGTTCACCTCTTAACCCGAACGGAAGTTTTGATTAGATTCACTCCTCAACCCTTCAACCCCACACAAGATACTTACAATGGTTATTGGTACATAAGATACATACAATGGTTTCTAGGCTAACCAATAACCTTAGTTCTAAAAAAGAACCATCGTATTCTCTCGCCAAAGATTCCCCTTGAAGACTTGAGTTTAGGCTTTACATAATAGTCAATGTTCTACACAAGAATCTACAATAGTTTTAAGGCTAACCAATAACCTTGGTCCAGCTCCTCCTGCTCCCCCGATCTTTGATGTTGATTTTTTGCCATTGCTTCAGCTCCAATGATCAATCACCTTGCATATGATGTCCCGGTGAGGTGACTAAGGTGATGGGAGGTTGGTTGATTTTCTACAATTGATAGGAAGTTGGTTGTTTAGAGGAGTTTATTTAAAAGATCACTAGGAAAGGTTTAGACAAAGGTTTTACCTATAGGCTTGGTGTCTAAACTTCTAAAGATCACAAGAGAACAAGTTCATCTTCATTTGAGCTTTGAATATTCCAACATGCGATAATCACAAGGAATATAACTTAATTATTTATAATAAAGCCTAATAATGTTTGCTATATTGGTGGCTTCTAATGCACTAAATTCCCTCCACTGACGCTCTAAATTCAAACTCTCTATATATGTAAAGTTTGAGCTCCAACGGATAGAAAACGGGCATAATGGCTAGTTGTCAATTGGTTGAGTTGACCCGTCGACCGATCAAAATGGGTTATTGATCGGTCGAAGTTAAGGGTCGGCCAATCGAAATCCCTTGTAGCCTTGCTATCTCATTTTAGCCACTTTCAACTTGTCGACCAGGTCTGTCGTTCGATCGACAAGACCCATCGGCCGATCAAATTATGTTGTCAATCGACTGATTTTCTTCAAGACAAATACTCAAGTTGTCGTCCTGATTTGAGTTGTTTCAACTTGTCTACCGATTCTGTTGATCGGCCGAAGTTGTGCCCGACCGATCAATACATCGATCGACGACACAATGAGTCTGATGTTTAGGCAGTTTCTTTTACAGCAGCTCATGAACCTCTTGGGCCTTACAAGTGATGGTCTTCTAGGACTCCTAAGGCCAGTGTATGATAACTAAAAGTTTACCTATTTGGTTTAAGTCATCTAGAGGTTATGGGTTGTTCTGGTTTTAAGGGTTAGGGTCACCAAGACACTTATGTTTTACCTGTATCTTCCTCCTTAATGTTTCTTGTTCACTTAAATCTTCAATCTTCAGCTTACCAAGGCTCAACCAACTTTAAGATATATGGACACACGTGATTGACAAATAAGGTGCACAAATAAGTGCATTAACAAATATCTCAACACCATTGTTCCATATGGTTTGTCACACTTAGGGCCCGTTTGGATGCCCCCAAATAAGTTACTTTTTCTACTTACAATAGTAGATAAGTAACTTATTTCAGATAAGTAAGTTTGGTTTATGATAATTAATAAGCAACTTTTTTACTTAGAAGTACATAATCACTTGAGCAAATATTTTTAGCTTTTCTACTTTTTCACAAGTTGCTGAAGAAAGGAATAGGAGAGGTGAAAGAGAGGAAAATGATAAGCACGTTGTTTACCATCAAGGCAGGCCCCACATGAATAGACAATGTTAGTGTGCACGGTGGGTGCATGTGATGAGCAGTGGATAGTGAAGGTGGGCCCCACATGATGGATAATAACATTGACAATTGGCCTTACTTGATAGATGACCAACATCAAAGGCGCTACATAATGAACGGTGCACATTAAAGGTTATGCCATAATGATGAATTGCCCGCATCCAAGATGGGCCCTACATGATGGACGGCCCACACAATGAATGGTCCACATCAAAGGTTGGCTCCACATTGAAGGTGTAGCCCACATGATGGACAGTCCATATCAAAGGTGGACTCCACACGATGGACGGTCCACATCAAAGGTCGGGCTAATGAGAATGACCCATGTCCAAGGTGGGCTCCGCATGATGGACAACCCATGTGGGAGGTTGGCCCAGATGATGGATGATCCACATCAAAGGTGGACACCACATGATGGGTGGCAGATATTGAAGATGGGCCCCACATGATGGACAATAACATTGATGGTGGGCCACACATGATGGATGGCCGACATCAAAGGCGGGCCCTACCTAATGAATGGTGCACATTGAAGACCAGACCCTAATGATAAATGTCCCATATCCAAGGTGGGTCCCACATGATGGATGGCCCACATTAGTGGGGCCACATAATGAACTATCCACATTAAAGGTTGGCCCCACATGATTGAAAGTGGATGTGAGGCGGACCAAATAGACTCGAGGGATTATTACTTATGATGTTGGAAACCAAACATGCTTAATTTTTTACTTTTTGGATGATAACTATGTTGTTTGCCAAAGATGCTTATCTGCTAATTAAGTAAAAACTAAGATAAGTTATCAAATAAGTAGCTTATCTTAAGTAACTTACAATCCAAATGGGCCCTTAGATTGTGGATCTTATTGCTATTTTCCTTAGGTTCTAGATCAAGGATGAAATCTAATGAATGAAATGAATTTTACATTTTACATATAATCATGGTGCGCTCGACAAGCTCGGGTTTGATACAGTTCCAATTTGTAAAAACAAAAAGCTCTTTGAGTGAAATCTACGTTACAAGTGAAAACTAATGAAGAGGTTAAAGGAATTACACTCAAATATGGTGTTTTAATAACATAATTAAATTAAACAAAAAAAAAAGAACTAACCAACCATTTGATACAGAATGTTCATTCCCATGCCTTCCCCTTGATCGAAGGGAAGTTGGGGTTTGGTAGAGGGAGTAAAGGGCCGAGGGCTTGGGTGGGTCCCACCATAAGGTTTATGTGAAATCCACCGGGGACGCTGCCTGTAGCAAGCAACTACCGTAGGCCCCACCATGATGCATGTGTTTCTTCCATGCCGTCCATCCATTTTACCATATCATTTTATGACATGAGCCTAAAAATTGAGTCAGATATAAATTTTAGGTGGATCACATCACAAGAAATAATGGTCATTGAATGGCTAACATTAAAAACTTCTCGGGGGCTATTAAAGTTTTAGATTAAGCTAATATTTGTGTTTTCCCTTTATCAAAGTCCATTTGACCTTATCAATAGCTTGATGGCAAATAAACATTACAGTCGACCTTAGGAAGTTTTTAATGATGGGTCTCCGATCACCAGTAATTTTATTATTGTAGTGTAATCCACCTGAGATATGGATCTAATTCATTTTGGCTCATATGAATTGGAAAAATAGATGGAAGGCGTGTATGAAGCAGATACATCATGAAACAAATACACCTGATTGTAGGGTCCACTGTGATTTATGTAACCACATTTATTTCTTGTAGTGTAATCCACCTGAGATATGGATCTAATTCATTTTGGCTCATATGAATTGGAAAAATAGATGGAAGGCGTGTATGAAGCAGATACATCATGAAACAAATACACCTGATTGTAGGGTCCACTGTGATTTATGGAACCACATTCATGCCATCTATCCATATTGAAAGCTCATTTTAGGCTTGATCCAAAAAATGAAGCCATTCCAAATCCCAAATAGACCACAGTACAGGAAACAATGGTGATTGATCATTAAAAACTTATTGTGTGGGCCACAAAAGCTTTGGATCAAGATGATATCTGTGTGGTCTCTTCATCTAGGTGTTTGTTACCTTATCAACAGATTGGATGGAATGTTGGAATCCATTAAGTTTTTAATGGTGGGGGTTAGAGCTGGGCATGGGTCGGGTTAACTCGGTTGACTTATTAGCTTTAAACCCGATCGAACTGACCCGAATTTAAATCGAAATAGAATCGAACCTACTTGAAACCTAACCTGATTCGGTATCGGGTATAAGTAAAAAAAAAACACTTTACCCTAACCCATTTACTATACCCGCTGTAGCACTCGACCCAACCTTGCCTCTCTCAGTCTCTCCCTCTCTTCTCCTCCTCTCCCAAGCCTGGTAGCCACCCACCACCATCAGGCCACCACACTCCTCTCTCTATATAAAAACTAAACTACCAAACCTGCCTTTTGCTGCTCTCCAAAAGACTCCTCTCTCTATATAAAAAAAACCTTGTATTTCTTCGTTCTGCTACTCTATCTCTCTCGATTTGTCTTCCAAATCTCTGCAACCCTCCGATCAGATTGTGGCCCACTCAACAATCATTCAGGTCAGAAGAAGCCCCTACGCCTCCTACATTCCCCATCTTCTCCTCTCCATTTCTTATTGTATTTTTACCATTTTTTGTTTAAAATAGAGAAATGTTACCCTATTTCAAAACAGTATGGAAGGTCATACACATGCATACGAACTCCCTACACATGGCATGCGATCAAGATCGTTCGAATGGTGGGCCTCTTGGCACACTTGGGAACAATGCTAACCAGACAATTCAAATAGTATGATTTTCGTGTTGAATATGGAAAGCTAATTGTTTTCTTTCTAAACCGTTCGTTTCTTGGGCCACTATTCAGATGGTTGTGATTGTTCGATCGTTGTTTTTGTTGATCATGCTTTGTCCATAATGGGACCGGAGATTTGAACTGCTTGAATTGATTTTTATGGATCATGTGTCTGTGTTGTGGTAAATGGATGCACGTGTACGATCCATTATATACTACTGGAATATGGTATATTTCCTATGAAAAAGATTTGACAATCTCGATGAAGGTTGATTGTACACGCATGATGAGGGTTTGCATCTCGAGGGCCAGGTGACTTGACTATGACCCCCAACTAGCGATGTTGGTGTGATCCTTGACCATACGGCCCACCTTGATGAATGCATTGTATATCCGCATCGTCCCTCATTTTTGACAGATTATTTTGGGGCGTGTTTCAAATAATAAAAAAGATTGCAAATTTAAGGTGGACCACCCCATAGGAAACAATGGTTGTTTAATGGCCACCATTAAAAACTGTCTAAAGTCCACTGTAATGTTTTTTTGATAATCCAATTTGTTAATAAGGTCAAAACAACCTGCATTAAAGGAAAGAAAGAAAGAAAAAAAGAAAAAAACAAACAAACAACAACTACTGCATAATCAAAAACTTTTATGACTGAGAAAAGGTTTTTATTGGTGAATAACCATTGTTTCCACCGTCTCCTATGGTTTGGTCCGCAAAAACTTTTATCTCCTTCCTTTTTTTTGTTTAAGCACTAAAATAATATGTCAAAGCCAATGGACGGCGTGGATATACAATGAATATATCGAGGTGGGCCCTACTGTCAAGGTTGCACCCACATCAATGGTTCCGAGCGTGCTCTCATATCGTGATGCATTTAAATAGTTTGAGTAGTTGAGTACGTAAGGTGGCGGGAGGCCGGATCTATTACAAGCACTTGTAGGTTAACGTAAATACTCACAGAGGTTAATTTCATCTTTTCATAAAGGCCTCAAAAAGAGACAAAAGTTATAAATTTACTCGCACCAGCTGTCTAAATTGACATTGCTACCCATGTGGTGTTACTTTATTACAACTTTAATCTTGAAATTGTCAGTTACATTAAATCTCTGAAATGGGGCCGACATAAATTTAATTTGTCGATCGATACCATCTAGTGGTTTTCTCATCCTCTTTTATATCATTAGAAAAAAAAATGAGGCGGATCTGAGTGGAAAGTGGGTGCTACAACCCGAAGATTGCACACCCAAGTGCAGGTAGCGAAGTAGTAAAATACTCGGTAAGACCGAGGTCGATCCACAGGGATTGGGGTTAAGAACACTTAGAGGAATTAGTTTAGGTGAGTAAGATGAAATCTGGTTTATCCACGAGAGTGGAGCAAGTTGTGTGTGGTGAAAGACAAAAGTAGAAAAGGGGCTAAGGCATCAGGAATCCACCTTTGATTCATTCACAAGATTTGATTCGTTGGTCCAACTATAACTCAACTGGAATTGAATAAAGATTCATTCCAACAGGAAGATAAAACAGTTAAACCATTTGCATATTTCATAAAAGATGATGATCTGAACCGATTGATTTGACCATGAAGCACTTGTTAGTTGATCGCAGGGAATTCCAAGCATCCACTGTGCCCAGAGTCGACAATGGATCAAGGAATTGTACAGATCAACAACTTTGCCAACAAGTCAACCGATAAGATCACAATTCATACGATCAAATGCATACTTACAAGATAGGAGGCTTTGATTGACCGATCCAACCGTTAAGATCTCGTCTATCGATCGCAGGGAATCCAAAGCATCCAATGTGCCCGGAGTCTACAATGGATCAAGGGATTTTACAGATCGATGACTTTACCTGCACTAGCTCGATGACCGTAGGGAATCCAAAGCATCCAACTTGCCCGGAGTCGACGATGGATCAAGGGACTTTATCGATCATGAACTAGCTAATTGGTGTGCAAGAGATCCCAAGCATCCAACGTGCCCGGAGTCGACGATGGATCAAGGGGCTTGCACAACAATAGCGTCTGCCAAGGTGGATAACCGAACCAATCAACCAAAGAGAACTCCAACATTTACACCACACAATGTTGAACCAAAAGAATCATAGCTTGCAAATTTCTTCAAAGGCTTCACCCCTAGCCTTAGCTAGAGGTTTAGCCAACCATGCTACATTGGAAAACTAAATTCTCTACAAAAGAGAAAACTACTCTACACTACAAAAGAAAGAAAGAAAGAAAACTAAAGAGAAGAGAGGAGTTGTAGAGAATGGGATTTGAGGGATGATTGAAATGAGGAGGAGAGGCCTCCTTTTATAGAATTTTGAGAGGCTTCCAAGCCTCCTCCCAATCCTAGGTGGCACTCCCAACCCAAAGCAGATTTTTTTTTAGGTTCGGGAATGGAGTTAGGGTTGGAGTGCCCAAAGCAAACTTTTGGGCTTGGAGTTAAGCTTGGAATGACATGTGGCAAAAAAGGACTCCAAGCCTAGGTGGCACTCCAAACCCAAAGCAGATTTTTTTGGAGGTTTGGGAATGGAGTGAGGCTTGGATGATGAGGTGGCATTCCATGCCTTACACATGTGTGGGGAGAGAGAGAGAGAGAGAGAGAGAGAGAGCTTCTCTCTTGTTTGAAAACGTGTGGGGGAGAAGAGCTGCTGCCTTTTGATGGGGTCCACCTTGTTGTGTGATGGACGGCTGGAGAATTGAGATCTGTTTGCTGGTGTGCTGGTGCTGCAGATGGTTGGACGGCTGGAGAAGGAGCTTGCTGATCATGGACGGTTGCTGAAGCTTGCACGGCTGGAGTGTACTGCACGTGTGAGGGTGCTGGAGATGGAGCGGTCCACCTGCTAGATGTTGAAGATGGAGTTGCAGCACTGCTGCTGCACGTGTGAAGCTGCCTGGCCGTTCAATTGCAGCACATGTGTGCTGATGATGGATGGCTGGGATGAAGTTGCTGGAGGTGGATGCTGGATGCTGGTTGTGGACGGCCTTGCTGCAGCTGGACAGCCATTGAGTGGCTGTATTTGGACGAAGGAGATGATGTGAGGTGGACGGTGGCTGAAGGATGCCGGAGGTCAGATGGACGACTTGATTGTTGGTGTCCATTGAGCTGGACGGTAGAGATGCTGCACGTGCGAGAGATGCAGAAATTCTCTTCATCTGCTACACTTGTTGGATCATCTGGACGAAGGAGCAGTTGTTGGAGAGATGAGGTGGACGGAGGATTGATGGCAGCTTCTGGTTGAACAGGAGCGGACCGCTGGATGTTGAAGGCTGATCAACGGCTGAGATTTCCTACTGTGGTGATCTCCTGATGGTGGTTAAACGTGATGATGATGGCGACGTCTTTCATCAGCTGGGATCCATGGACGGATGTTGATGGTGGGCCACTTGATGGACGGTTGATGGATAAGGACTGGAGGGTGCTAGTGATGCACAACATCTGATGGACGGTTGCTGTCTTGGCAGCTGCTGCTGTTGCTGGACGTGAGGTGATGGAGGATGGACGGTTGATGATGATGATGGATGACTGGTGATTGTTGGACGGTCGTGTGGCCCACCTTCTAGCTGGACACGGATGAAGGCTGGGTGGCCTTAGACGGTTGAGATCATTCCACTGCTGGCCCACGTGTGCTAGTGAAATTTTTGACGCTGGACCGTCCATTGTTGCATATGATGGACGGTCGATGCACGCTGGCCATGGGATGGAAGGATGAGATGAAGGTGCGCGGTATGATGGATGGATGTCCATTGATGATCGGTCTGGATTTGGATCTCCAGTGGACAATAATTGGACGGATGGAGGATGATGGTTGATGGACGGCTATGAGCATTGAGATGTCCATTGCTGGACTCTCTACTGGACAATGAATTTGATGGTCCAGATGTTGCACGTGTATTGTGGATGGTCCAGATGATCTATCTGATCACACATGTGTGAGTGGAGCCAACTTGAGCTGCAGTTCCTTGACTTGTCGTTTGACGCATGGCAGACCCCACATGTAGACGTCCAATCTCGATTGTCCAAGCTTACGTGATTGCCTAATCATGACCATCTAAAGACGCACATCTTGGACTTCTAATGAATGGTTGTGGTGCGGTCCACCATAGAATATGATCCATCCTTCACCTTTACGGTCTGGTTTCCTTCAGGGCTGCCCTGATGGTTGATCTTGCTCTGTTTTGAGCCTTTAAACGCCTTGATTGGATCGAATCTTGTCCAACCTCTCCTGATTACCTGAAGACAGAAAATTCACCTAATGAGGGATAATTAACTAGAAAAACAATGATAACGCCCTTAACAACCGGGGTTAATTATACAATATTAGGTACTCATCAGTGGGCCGTAAAAGGTATTAGTAATGTGTTAAGTATGTACCATTAAATGTAAATGAAGATGATGTGGACCACTTGATTATTTGATCTCCCACATTTTTTTAGTATCGGAACAAAAACAATCTTTAAATTTGAATGAACAACATGGATCATTGCTAACAACATCAATAAATGAAGGTGTGGCCCATTACTATAACAAGGTAGTCCAAGTCGGGGTGAACCGTTACTATATTGGGAATTCGGTGTGTGTTCGTGTTCGATAGTGTGTAGTTAGAGTGGTTCTAGAGTTTCGGTACCGTAATGCAGTGTCTTCTTAAGTGGTTACGAACCCATTCATAGCTCGGTGAAAGCGTTCGGCGTGCCACCGAAGGGCTGCAGTGCAAGTCGGTGTGGATCGATGTTATTTTAGCGGTATAATATGCGTCAATGTTTTTCGGTATGATGTTAGAGTGCTTCCGTAGTCTTGATACTATGATGCAGCGTCTTCCTAATTGGTTATACACCCACTCCTACTTCGTTAAAAGAATTTGAGTTGCGACCACATGGGCTGCAGTGCAAGTCGGAAGGAACCGTTACTATTTTGGATGTCCCGTGTGTATCCGTGTTCGTTGGTGTATGGTTAGAGTGATTCTTGAGTCTCGGTACCCCAACGCAGCGTCTTCTTGAGTGGTTACGAACCCACTCGTAGCTCGGTGAAAGCATTCGGCGTGCCAGTGAAGGGCTGCAGTGCAAGTCGATGTGAATCGGTGCTATTTTAGGGGTATAATATGCGTCAATGTTTTACGGTATGATCTTAGAGTGCTTCCATAGTCTCGGTACCATGATGCAGCGTCTTCCTAGTTGGTTACGTACCCACTCGTACTTCGGTAAAAGAATTCGAGCTGTGACCGCATAGGCTGCAGTGCAAGTCGGAGGGAACCATTACTATTTTGGAGGTCTTGTGTGTATTTGTGTGCGTCAGTGCGTGGTTAAAGTGATTCTTGAGTCTCGGTACCCTAACCTAGCATCTTCTTGAGTGTTTACGCACCCACTCGTAATTCGGTGAAAGCGTTCGGCGGCCACGAAAGGGCTGGTGTGCAAGTCGAAGTGGATCAATGCTATTTTAGGGGTACGGTATGCGTCAGTGTTTTTCGGTGTGTGGTTAGAGTGCTTCCGTTGTGTTGGTATCATGATGGAGAGTCTTTCCAAATGGATATGCACCCACTCGTAGTTCAGTGAAAGCGTTCGACGTGCGATTGCATGGGCTGTAGTACAAGTCAGAGTGAATCGTTACTATTTTGGAAATTCCGTGAGTGTCCGTGTTCGTCGGTATGTGGTTAAAGTGATTCTTGAGTCTCGGTACCCTAGTGCAGCGTCTTCTTTGGTGGTTATCCACCCACTCGTAGTTCGGTGTAAGCGTTCGGCGTGCCATCGAAAGACTACAGTGCAAGTTGAAGTGGATCGATGCTATTTTAGAGGTATGGTACGGTGTGCATCAATGTTAGTTGTTGTCTATGTAGAATGGTTCTGTCTCAATACCATGATAAAGAGTCCTCGCAGGTGGATACATATACACTCTTCAATGAAAGTGGTCGACGTACGATTACATTTGCTGCAGTGCAAGTCGGAGGGAACCGTTAATATTTAGGGGGTCCAGTGTGTTCATATTTTTCGGTGCGTGGTTAGAGTGATTCTTGAGTTTCGGTTCCCTAACGTAGAGTTTTCTTGAGTGGTTATGCACTCGTAGTTCGGTGAAAACATTCGGCGTGCCATTGAAGGAATACTGTAGAAGTCGGAATGGATCGATGTTGTTTTAGGGGTACGGTGTGCGTCAATGTTTTTTAGTATATGGTTAGAGTGCTTCTGTAGTCTCGGTACTATGATGCAGCGTCTTCCTAGTTGGTTACGCACACACCTGTACTTCGGTAAAAGCATTCGAGATGCGACCGCATGTGCGGCAGTGCAAGTTGGAGGGAACTATTACTATTTTGGAGGTCCGGTGTGTGTCCGTGTTCGTCGGTGCGTGATCAGAGTGATTCTTGAGTCTCGGTACCCAAATGTAGCATCTTTTTGAGTGGTTACGCACCCACTCGTAGTTCGGTGAAAGCGTTCGGCGTGCCACAGAAGGGCTGGTGTGTAAGTCGAAGTGGATCGATGCTATTTTAGGGGTACAGTATGCGTCAGTGTTTTTCAATATATGGTTAAAGTGCTTCCGTAGTCTCAGTACCATAATGCATCTTCTTCCTAGTTGTTTATGCACCCACTCGTAGTTCAGTAAAAGCATTCGAGATGCGACCGCATATGCTGCAGTACAAGTCGGAGGGAACCGTTACTATTTTGGAGGTCCGGTGTATGTCCATGTTCATCGGTGCATGTCAAAGTGATTCTTGATTCTCGGTACCCTAACGTAGCGTCTTCTTGAGTGGTTACGCACCCACTTAAAGTTCAGTGAAAGCGTTCAGTGTGCCACCGAAGGGCTGCTGTGTAAATCGGAGTGAATCGATGTTATTTTAGGGGTATGGTATGCATCAATGTTTTTGGGTATTTGGTTAGAGTGCTCCCGTTGTCTCGGTACCATTATGCATCTTCTTCCTAGTTGTTTACGCACCCACTCGTAGTTCAGTAAAAGCATTCGAGATGCGACCGCATGTGCTGCAGTACAAGTCGGAGGGAACCGTTACTATTTTGGAAGTCCGGTGTATGTCCGTGTTTGTCGGTGCGTGTTAGAGTGATTCTTGAGTCTTGTTACTCTAACGTAGCGTCTTCTTGAGTGGTTACGCACCCACTCGAAGTTCGGTGAAAGCGTTCGGTGTGCCACTAAAGGGCTGCTGTGTAAGTCGAAATGAATCGACGCTATTTTAGGGGTACGGTGTACGCCAATATTTTTCGGTATTTGGTTAGAGTGCTTCCGTAGTTTCAGTACCATAATGCATCTTCCTCCTAGCTGTTTACGCACCCACTTGTAGTTCAGTAAAAGCATTCGAGATGCGACCGCATGTGCTTCAGTGCAAGTCGGAGGGAACCGTTACTATTTTGGAGGTCCGGTGTGTGTCCGTGTTCGTTGGTGCGTGATCAGAGTGATTCTTGAGTCTCGGTACCCTAATGTAGCGTCTTCTTGAGTGGTTACGCACCCACTCGTAGTTCGGTGAAAGCGTTCGGCGTGCCACAGAATGGCTGGTGTGTAAGTCGAAGTGGATCGATGTTATTTTAGGGGTACGGTATGCGTCAGTGTTTTTTTATATATGGTTAAAGTGCTTCCGTAGTCTCAGTACTATAATGCATCTTCTTCCTAGTTGTTTACGCAACCACTCGTAGTTTAGTAAAAGCATTCGAGATGTGACCACATATGCTGCAGTACAAGTCGGAGGGAACCGTTACTATTTTGGAGGTTCGGTGTATGTCCGTGTTCATCGGTGCGTGTCAAAGTGATTCTTGAGTCTCGGTACCCTAACGTAGTGTCTTCTTGAGTGGTTACGCACCCACTCGAAATTCGGTGAAAGCACTCAGCGTGCCACCGAAGGGCTGCTGTGTAAGTCGGAGTGGATCGATGCTATTTTAGGGGTACGGTGTGTGTCAATGTTTTTTCAGTATTTAGTTAGAGTGCTTCCATTGTCTTGGTACCATGATTCATCTTCTTCCTAGTTGATTACGCACCCACTTGTATTTCGGTAACAGAGGAAGCGGATTCGCTGGTGTACGTGGACCACCAGAAAACGCAGACCCTATAATAATTCTCACCGTTAAAACATACATACGGCCGACCATGATGATTATTTGCCATCCAAACTGTTCATAAGGTCACATGGACCTGGATGAAGGGTGAGGATTTCGACAAGCATCACGGTGGGCTCCACATAACTTCCATCGGTAGGAAACAGATTGCATACTTAGTAACTCAGTACTGTAAGTGCACTGGGTAAACTCCATGGGGTCCACCATCATTTATGTATTTCATCCACTCCATTCATCCATTTTAAAATAAAATTTTATATGTTATATAAAAAATGAAGGCTATAAAAAGCTGAAGTGGACCATACCACACGAAACAATGTGAATTGAACCTTTATCGTTGAAAATTTTTCAAGGCCATAGAAATTTTGGATCAAGCTAATATTATTTTTTTCTTCCCTTCATCAATGTCTATGTGATCTTGTGAACAGGTTGGATGACAAATAAACATCACTGCGGGCCGTAAGAAAGTTTTCATCGGTGGAAATCATTATACCCACTGTTGCTTGTGGTATGGTTTACCTGAGTTTTGGATATGCTTCAATTTTGGTTTCAACCCCTTAAATGATATGGAAAAGTGGATGGACGGTGTAGATGAACTACATACATTTACACTAGGCCCACCAGTGGCCCACCATCAACATGCTTTCTAAAAGAAAACCTTTGGAATATTTACCGCCAAAAAAATATTATGTTGGGCGGGAAACAAATGCGTGTATGAAAGGCTGATATGTATATTGGCAACCAATTTTTTGAAATGACAAAAATGCCCCTTCAAAGGTAGAAGGGTGGTCAGGATGTTCTTCCCCGTTGAGTGGCCTACTTGAGTTTTGGATTGAAATGAATTTTGGCCACAAAGGAAACCATCATTAGATGTATGTAATGGACGGATTAGATTGCATACATGCAATAGTATGGGCCTCATAAATTACATTGTACGTTTATGTTAACTTACAAGTGCTTGTAATAGATCCGGCCTCGGCGGATCGATGTGGATGTCAGAGTAGTTTACAAATGCTAAATGCACTCGCTCGAGTGAGCTTTAAAAGTGCACTCGCCTCGCATGTGTGATGGATCACACATTTATAAAATCACACCTGTTTGTCAGGCCATCTACTTTATAATTACTCGATTCGACTCAATTATTACTCAATTCAACTCGGTCCTGTGATCGAGTAGAACACGGATCGGATTAGACCAGGCCATGAACGGTTCAGGCCTGGTTGACTCGATGCTGAGTCCAATCTGACTCGGCATAGGCCTTTTCCTTGGACGGTTAGATCAGGTTAGCCCAAACTCAGTCTGACGAGCCGACTCGATGCCCACCTCTAGTAGGGATTCAATCACTCCTGTTGTTTCCTGTGGTGTGGTCCACTTAAGTTTTAAGTCATCTTTATTTTTGGAATTATTTCCTAAAATGAGCTTTCAAAATGATTGGACAGTGTGGATTTAAGGCACATACATCACAGTGGCCCCATAGTCAAGGGTCCCAGCCAGGTGGCTAGCGGTCTGCACTCCGTGGCCCCACTGTGATGTATGTGTTTCATCCAAGCCGTCCATCCATTTTTATAGATCATTTTATGGCTTGACTCTCATTTGGCAGCTCTAAATTTCAATGGACCACGTTACAAGAAAACAATAGTGATTGAACGCCCACCATTAAAAACCTCCTAAGGCCCGCTGTAATGTTTATTTGACATCCACCCTGTTGATCAGGTCATATAGACCTGGATGAAGAAGGGTAAAAAAACAAATATCAACTAGATCCAAAACCTTTGTTGCCTCATAAAGTTTTTAACGGCGGCCGTACAATCAACACTGTTTCCTCTAAGTGTGGTCTACTTGAGCTTTGGATCTACTTCATTTTTGGTTTTATACCATGAAATAATCTGTCAAACCGAATGGACGGCACAGATGAAACACATGCATCATGGTACGGCCCACAGAACGCCGACGACTAGCCATTGGCCGGTGGCAGGGTCACTAGCCAATCCGCCTCCGACCACACTGTGCTCTTGCGCAGCGCTAAGAAAGGACCGCTAATTCCAATTACCCACAATTTACATTCACTATGCACGTGCTGCTCACATGATGCATATGCCATACTGACTTTTTGGATGGGACACATTGTCTGGCAGCGATGAACGTCCCTGATCACATACAAGTGTGCCAAGTTTGCACGTGTGGCGCGTTTCTTATGGCGCATGAAGATGTGACGTCGGGAATTACTATTTTCCAACAGAAACTCGAGAACGCATCCGGCGTATTTTAGACGGAGTCGCGTAGGTTACTAGCGATCTATACCCTCAACGCGCTAAGTAGATGCACACGTTGCATACGTCATTTCTTAATTAAACCGACAAAATTGCGGAACCCCATTGGCTCTAACCTAAAGTCACAAAATCGGATTGGTTGAACTATCTTAGCCGTTGATTCGTAAACATCTATTCTTTGAAAAACCACCGTTGGATATTTTTCATTTCTAATCATCCAATAAATGTCTACCAACTAATTCCTGCTTGATCACACACTCATAATTTCGACGGTTGAGTTTAAATTACTTGTACGTCACACCCTGCTAGTGGATAGTTTTTCTCATTCTTTATTTAAGTGGGCTCGGATTGGGTACTACCCACCAGGACGCAGCTGAAGAGAGTGGTATGCGTCACCCAACATTGGTGGAGAGCCGGTGGAATCCGGCTGATGTGATAGGTCTGTCAGCGCTCCACGCCGAGCGCTGATTTTCTGCGAAAGCCTTGAGCTGAAGTTCCTGCGGTGGGAACCAAGGTGGGGGCAAGTGATGTTTTTCAATATATCTACCCCGTCTATCCGTTTTGGGAGATCATTTCAGGACATGAGAAAAAAAATGACCTAGATCAAAGACTCAAGTGGGCCTCACTAAAGGAAAAGGTGGGTAGGTAAATTACTACCGTCGAAACCTCCCTAAGTCCATAGTGATGTTTATATGAAATCCATACCGTTCATAACGTTACTACTACTGGGATGAAAAGGAAACACAAATATTAGCCTGATTCTAAACTCCTGTGGCTCCACAAATATTTCAACTGTGGACGTTCAATCCTCACATTTTTGGCCCACTTGAGTCTTAGATCCGGTCGATTTTTGTTCTCAAGTCCTAAAATGAGCTCCCAAAACGGATGGACGGGGTGGATTTATCAAAAAACTATCACTTTGGGCCCCATTCTCAGAGCAGGAACTTCCTGCCCAAGTGCGGGGGTCTCACCTGCTCTCCAATGTAGAGATAATACGTATCCGTCCGTCTCCAGCTGCGTCCTGGTGGGGGTAGTACCTGATCCGGTGGCCCACCACATGCACCGTGCATGAAGCCACGATATCTGAATTCATACATGTATCTTAGTGCAAATTGTTCAATAAGGCCCACTATATTCACACTTGTTATGGGTAAATTTGGTTGTATCCATGATCATATGGCGTGGAAGATATCCAGCCATAGATGTGTAGATAACTAATCGTGTCTCATCACATGAATAAGGGACAAGTCATCGGACCAGTCAATAGCCGCAAATGAAGTCAAAGGCCTTGAACACCAGATGGACCTCCAAGAAACTCGCTTCACCCCTGGAAAGTGGAATTAGGCCCGAGCCTTATAGCTCGATCACAAGTGGCAGACGAACGACCCAGCCCTTCGGCTCGGTCTCAATCATTATTGACTAACTACATAACAACTCAATGGAGGACACCTGATGTCCTGAGCACCATCCACACCGTCATACAAAGATAGAAACTATGATTGGGATGCGTAGAATCTAGACACGATAAGACACGTATTTGTTGGAAATGGACGCCTCAAATCAGGTAGCTGAGAGGCCACCGGCCGGTCGGTGGGGGTGTCCGACCGGCCGGTCACAGTGTAAGCCAGGCAGTGTTGCTGTTGTGTATTTTTTAAGCCATTCGGCCGGTCGGCTGAACGGCCGGTAGGGGTGTCCAACCGGTCGGTAGTGTTTTACTGCAACTCTGTTTCCTTATGCGGTTTTTGCGCAAGAGGTTTCTAATTCCGTTTTCTTGCTTATTTAATGTGTATTTTCGGGATTAGAGGTTTCTAAGGTTGCAAAGGGGATTGAGGGAGCTTCTCGGTGAGAGAAAGAGCTTGAAGAAGAGGCTTTTCTTCTTGGGTAAGCTTGGGATTTCTCTTGTGGGCTTGGGTTTTGGGTCTTGGGTTCCATCTCTTGTAACTTCTGAGTTTATAGTGGATTGATGTCGCTTTGTGCCGTGGTTTTTTACCCGTGAGGGGTTTTTCCATGTTAAATTCAGATTGTCTATGTGTGGGTGATTGCATGCATTGTGATTGCATTGTGTGGCTTGTTTGATTCAATTTGCCGTTTGAGTTCGGCTTTGCTTTCGTTGCCGGCCCTCCTATCCTAACAACTGGTATCAAAGCCATCGTTGGGGTGTAGCAGAAATTCAAATCTGAGACAAGAGCATGGCATCAGGCATGCGGTTCGACATAGAGAAGTATTTGGGGAAAAATAATTTTAAATTTTAGAAGGTGAAGATGAAAGACATTCTAATTCAGCAAGGATTGCAAGATGCGCTCCTTGGAGAGCGACCAGAATCTATGAAAGAAGGAGAGTGGAAGAAGATCGATGAAAAGGCCAATGTCTCAATCCAGTTGTGCCTGATAGATGAGGTCCTGTATAATGTCATGAAAGAGAGGATTGCGGCTGCAACATGGGCGAAGTTGGAGAATATCTATGCAAAGAAATCTCTTGAAAATCGCATATACTTGAAGCTTTAGTTGTACAATTTGAGGATGACGGAGGAGGCCGATGTTGAGAGTCACATCAGCAATTTCAATAGACTTATTTGCAAGTTGATGGATGTAGATGAGCCGATGAAGGACGAGGATCAAGCGTTTATCCTATTGAATTCTCTTCCAGAATCATATGAGTCGCTCAAGGACTCTTTGTGCGCAGGTAGGGAGACTATTGGCATAGAAATCGTTATCTCAGCCCTTCAGGCGAAGGCGATGAGAAGGAAAAGCGACGACGTGGGTCCCTCTACTGATGAGGCACTGGTTATGAGAGGGAGGAATTCTGAACTGGGTGGAGGATCTCCTTTATCGAGATCTAAATCAAAAGGCAAGTAGAAGCACAAGGTGAGATGTTAGAATTGTGGGGAAGAAAGGCATGTGAAGAGGGATTGTTCGAACCCTGGAAAAAGGCAGGAGAGATCTGGAGATTCTTCTAGGGAAGGAACCAATACCGTAAAGGACGGTGGTGACGGTTGTGATGTATTGACTGTATCCAGCATAGAGCCTCTTGGTGGAGAGTGGCTCTTGGATTCAGGGGCATCATATCATGTATGTCCTGATTCATGTCATACAAGGAGTATGATGGTGGATCGGTGTTTGTGGGCGATGGCTACGTTCGCAATGTGGTAGGGATCGGTTCGGTGCGCATTAGGATATTTGATGGAGTCGAATGGATCCTTGAAAGTGTGAAGCATGTCCCTAAGATGAAGAAGAATGTGATATCTCTTGGTGCACTCGAGGCGAAAGGGTGCAGGTTCATCGGCTTCGATCGGTATTGTAAAGTGGTGAAGGGAGCACGCGTGATGATCAAGGCACGAAGGTACGATAATCTTTAAAATGTGATCGGGAGCACTATTCATGGTGGAGCTGCGGGATTGGCAGCGGGATCCGCGATTGTTCGAATGTGTCAAGAGAAATAGGGCCACATGGGAAGAGCAACAAGGCGTGTGAAGATGCAAAGATATAGTCGATGGGGCATGAGAAATGACGGGGCTATAATAATGATGGCGAAGTAAAGGTGGCGATTGTGCGCGGCAAGGTGGTGCATGGTGATTTGAGTCGCGGCGGAGTTTGTTGGAAACGTACGCCTCAAATCAGGTAGCTCAGAGGCCATTGGCCGGTCGGTGGGGGTGTCCGATCGGACGGTCACAATGTAAGCCAGGCAGCGTTGCTGCTATGTATTTTTTAGGCCATCCGGCCGGTCGGCTGACCGGCCGATAGGGGTGTTCGACTGGTCGGACAACCGGTCGGCAGTGTCCTACTGCAACTCTGTTTCCTTGTGCGGTTTTTGCGTAAGAGGTTTCTAATTTCGTTTTCTTGCTTATTTAAGGTGTATTTCCGAGATTAGAGGTTTCTAAGGTTGCAAAGGGGATTGAGGTTGTTTCTAGGTGAGAGAAAGAGCTTGAAAAAAAAAGTTTTCTTCTTGGATAAGCTTGGAATTTCTCTTGTAGGCTTGGATTTTGGGTCTTGGGTCTTGGGTTTCATCTTTTGTAACTTTTGAGTTTATAGTGGATTAATGTCGCTTTGTATCGTGGTTTTTTACCCGTGAGGGGTTTTTCTACGTTAAATTCAGATTGTCTAAGTATGGGTAATTGCATGCATTGTGATTGCATTGTGTGGCTTGTTTAATTCAATTTGCTATTTGAGTTCGGCTTTGCTTCCGCTGCCGGCCCTTCTATCCCAATAGTATCTCCCGAATCTGGAAACGTATCCTAAACAATGATCAATACAACAACGTATCTTAAATTACTTTGGGCCACGGATCATCACTTATAAAAAGACCCTCTTGCATCTCTCCTAGGTACGCAATCACATACACATTACACCCTCTTAAGCTCTTATTCTTCATCAACTCATCACTAACTTAAGCATCGGAGGGTCTCCCATCGGCGCGACCAATAACCCCTTATGATATCTCTTTGTGGTTACAAGCCACAGGATCCCCACCATTAATCCGTGTCTACACTGAGCGACGAAAATCGAACTGTTGATCATCGATCAACATCCGTTATACTAATTTTGGGCATTAACAACACTTGTTTATATTAAAATTTGGCACATCAAACCAACGGTACAGACTGTTTCACATGGCATGTATAGCTTGTCCAACTAATTATACGATGGATATGGAAGAAAAAGCCGAAATCTTAGGATGCCATGTCAGCCCGTTACATGTTTGAATAAGAGCAAATAAAGCAATTATAGGATCAGCAACATTAGAGCATGTTTGGCAGGAACACACCACGATCCAGTATGGAAATAATCGCCTTCTCTCAATTGGGTGATTGTGAAAACGCTACGTGCGTCATCAGTTATCTTATATCTTCACTAGAAGAGGCTATAAATAGTAGCATCAAATATGAAGAAAGAATCCCCAGTTCAACTCCAGAATCCAATAACATCAAACCAACATAATGCTGATAATTATCTTAGCGTAGCACCTTAGTTTAGCTCATTCCCTCCCCACCCCCGCCGCCGCCGCTTGTCGGCTGGTCTTTGGATTAGAGTAGTATTAGTCTGTCCTTACTATTATGCCAAACCGACTTAAAGTCTTAGCACTAATAGTTATAATTCCCTTCCATTTATGTTGGCTCATCCGATCTGAAGGAAGACCTCAGCTTCAGAAATGTCTGCCTATGCTTATACATTGGGCGATCTTTAGTTACTAGTAAATTTCAAAATTTGTCATCGCCCTACTCAACCATGTCGCTGCTCTCAGCTAGGGTCATGTGAGCCCCGCAATTTAGTATGGCAAGAGATTATAACTGATTACTTTTTGCAATCCATCGCCATTCGCCCACATATTTCTACCATTTGATCATATAACTGCCGCACTTTCGCAAGTTTTTGATTGACAAGTTAAAAAAAAGCTCATTGGAAGGGGAACTCGAGCTTCCGCCAGTTGCCTGATGTAAATAGCAAGCATAACACTGAATAGACTATGGTCTAAAGACCTAGACCCGACCTATCCCGTTCAGGGGTAAGCAGTGATCACGGTACAACAACACTAAGGACAGATTGGACGGCCAAATACCCAACGGCCAAAATTCAATCAACAAGTTCTATCAACCAGATGATGGAATTGTTCCCTTAAATTTGCTTTTGCGTTCTATCAATGGTCGGTCCCACGACTTCGACGGTTTGGATTGAGGTGTCTTTTCACTTGTACAGCAGCTGTGTGCATTAGCGTGGCGTCGTACGCCAATGGTTCAGAGAATAACTACTTTGTTAGGCCAACCCCAACTGTCCCAACAATAATGGAAGCGGATTGCGTACTGAGTTACTCGGTACCCTTAGGCGTGCTTAGTAAACTCTATGGGACCCACCATGATTTATGTATTTTATCCACTCCGTCCATCCATTTTATGAGATAGTTATATCTGTTGAGCCCAAAAATTATGCATATCTAAGCTCAAATGGACCACACCACAGGAAACAGTGTGAATTAAACATCTACTGTTGAAAAATTCCTGGGAGCCATAGGAGTTTTGTATCAATCTGATATCATCCATGTCTGTGTGATCTTTTGAACAGGTTGGATGACAAATAAACATCACTGTGGATCCTAGGAAGGTGTCAACTGTTGAAATCATTATTTCCAAGTTTTCATGTGGTATGGTCCACTTGAGCTTTGGATATGCTTCAATTTTGGGCTCAATCCCTGAAATAATCTGGAAAAAATGGATGGACTGCAGAAATAAACCATATGCATTCACGGTGAGTCCAACAAGGATTAGTATATACATTATCCTATTTCAACAACAACAATAAAGTGTTTCAATTATAGTGCAGCCCGATGCACCGTGGATGCAAGCGAGCCCCCACCACCGTATAACTGATTTGTACTTCAAATCTGTACGGCACAAATAGTGGGACCCGCTGGAGACTGTTCTCAACTCTGATTGATTCGTAGATTCCCAACTGCGATTAATGAGCTTTTCTCATCTGTTTTATCTTTAGAGTTTCATTGGAGTGTATTTGGAAATAAAAAATTATCTGACAGTGTGAATTAGCAAGTATTTGGAGTTGGAAGTATTTTAATTGCATAGTGTCACTTAGGGCGCGTTTGGATCCTAAATTACTATGGCTACTTATGCCTTATCTTGATTTCTACTTATTAGATTGAAGCGATTAAGGGTCATGGCAACATTTAAGTAACTTATTTAAGATAAGTTAGTTTGGTTAATAAATAATGATCGTTACTTATTTGTTGAGAATCAGTTAAGCATTTTAGCATTTTTTTTTTCTACTATTTCACCACTGGCTGAAACAAGAGGTGCTCATCCATAGCTGCAAAAGTGTTGATTTTCGTGGCAACCGCCAACAATGTTGACCACCCAGCTTGTTGGGCCCACTACGATATATTTGATTTGCACCGTCCGTCTGGTTTAGATATGAGTGGGGCTAGCATGTGAGGTAGATCTAAACCTCAAGTGGACCCACATCAGGAAGTAACAGTGATAATGATGACACCGTTGAAACCTTCCTGGGCTAGCATGATGTGTTTTACTCATGCAAATCATCTGCTTTTCCAATTAGTTTTGAGTGGTCCACTGGGTAGTGGGGCCACATGCTGTGCACATGAAATCCACACCATCGACCTTTGTTGGTCCATCCCAAAAACGAAACAGAATCCAATCTCAAATAGAACGCACCTTAGGAAACAATGGTCATTGACACCCACCATTGGTCGCCCTTAATGATGAGTAGCTCATATCCAAGGCGGGCCCTGCATGATGGACGAGCCACATTAAAGGTGGGCCCCACATTTGGGACGATCCACATTAAAGGTGGCTCCACATGATGGACAATGGATATTGATGGTGGGCCCACTGGGTGGATGTCCAACATCAAAGGTGGGCCTTACATAAAGAATGATGCAAATGGCTACATCCAAGGTGGGCCCCACATGATGTACTGCCCACATTAAAGGCAGGGCCCACACAATGAACAATCCACACCAAAGGTTGGCCCCAAATGATGGATGGTGGATGTGCATAGACACAATAGACTTAAGGAATGATGGTGGAAACAAACATGCTTTTCTACTTTTGATAAGCATGTTCTTAACCAAACATACTTATTTGCTAATTAAGTAGAAACCAAGATAAGTTACTTATTGATAAGTAGCTTAAGTAACTTCCACTCCAAACGGACCCTAAGTAACTTTAAATAAAAAAAGTTACTTATAAGTGATTATAAATCAAACTTATCTCAAGTAAGTTACTTATCTACTAATGTAAGTAGAAAAAATAACTTATTTAGGGCCCGTTTGGATTGAAAGTTACTTAAGATAAGTTACTTATCTTGGTTTTTACTTATTAAGTAGATAAGTATGTTTGGTAAACAACATACTTATCAGCCAGTAAGTAAATAAGTATGTTTGGTAATAGCACATTGATAAGTAACCTTTGGAAAGAAAGTTTCAAATCTACATATAATAAGCAACATATTGACATGAAAAGACAAAAAGCTAAGCGTTGAGGCAGTTTTCCTAATTGAATTAGCTTTTCTAATCCCACTTGCATGCAATAAAGCTCATGTATATGCCATGCATGTGCTAGCATAGTACGATTGGTCCAAGATACATTCCATCCATCAGAATGGGACTGCTATATGGATGCCCTAGCACAAGAAGCTGGTTGATCCACTAGTTAGGTGGGCCACAGTCTGCAAAACAAATGTACGGCTCTAGAAGACTTAGCTAAAGTTTTCTAACCCATTCACTTGTTTCCAATAGTTGGTCCACATGGTGAGTGGACTAAAACCATTTTTGGGAAAGATGTATAAGATCAGATCAACCTGATTGGTGGATTGGATCTTGCACCAATTAATGTAGGGCCCATCTTTGATGTGGGCCGTCCACTGTGTGAGCCCCACCTTTGATGGGACAGTCCATCATGTGGGGCCTCCTTCGATATGGACGGTATGAGAGAGCAGTAAGTGAGTGAACCATGAGAGAGAACTTTGATGTGCAGCGTGAACCTCGAGAGAGATAAGTAGAAAAGCCAAATTGGAGGGTGGTTAATTAACATTGGGGGGTGACTAACAGTGTGGGTGTGTGCTAACACATACAAAAAAAAAAAAAAGCAAAGCAAAAGCGTGACATGAGAGAGATAAGTAGAAAACTCAAAAGTCAAAAAGCTAAAAAAAAAAACTTGTTAAGATAAGTAATTTTTAAGAGATAATTTACTTTTCAATCATACTTACCAAATGAACTTAAGTGCCAAAAGTAACTTAACGTCTTAAGTTCAGTCAAAAAGTAACTTGTTTGGTAGTATCCAAACGGGCCCTTAATGGTATCCAAACGAGCCTTTATTGTGATGATTTTTTCTCACTTTTATAAGTAAGAGCGTCACATGTGTAATAAAAGTGTTATTAGGCTACTAATCCATTGTACATGTGACATACTGATGACAATCAAAATAATAAAATGAAATTAAATTTATATCACTAATAGTGATATATCCATGTTCGTACATGTACTATGGCCAAGTATCAGTTACAAAATGTTGGCCGGTCATTTGTAATTTTATGCTTGTACATGTGAGGCTTGGAATTTCATCATTTTAGGCTAAAGTATATATTTCAACGAGTTTATTATACTCATACGGTCAAACATCACATATATATTCTAATTAAAGATAATAAAGTTAATTTAGTAATGAAATTAACAAGTGAGATTTTAGAATCATCTTGATTCAGAGTGGGAGTTATTTGAAATACAAGCTCCCAAACGGGTAGGTTCATACTTTAAGTGGAACATGTAGAGTTGGATCCACTATTTGGGTGGCTATTAATTGACGTACGAATATGAATAGCCCATTGACATGTCGGTGCTCTATGGGTCCCACCGTGTGTGTGCTTCATCCATGCCATACATTTGTTTTTCAGATCATTGTATGGCATGAACCAAAAAATGAGGTAGATCCAAATCTCAAGTGAACCACACCACAGAAAATAGTGTTGATTGAATGCTTACAATAAAAAAAACTTTTTGAGGGCTATAAAAGTTTTGAATCAAGCTATATTTGTTTTCCCCTTTATCCTATATGACCTAATCAACAAGTTGGATGTGAAATAAACATGACAGTAGGCCCTAGGAGGTTTTTAATTGTGGACATTCAATCACTACTGTTTTCTATAGGGTAGTCCATTTGACATTTAGACCTGCCTCATTTTTTGGATCAACACCTTGCTACTGGCAGCATCAGTAGCCAATTGGTATCCTCAATGTACATGTGTATGGTAGGGGAGCCTGTGCGTTCAGCTACAACTGAAAACCTAAAAAACCTATTAGGGCGGCCCAATGGCCACTCACTCGTGGCATCGGGTGCACACATTCTCATGGCATGAATCCAGGTCGTTCATCAGATTGTGTATACTTCAACTCAAATCTCAGGCTGCGTCTTCTCATCAGTTCTGCCACAAGATTAAATGGTATGGAATTGCATTAGTTGAATTAACACCATTATTACAAAATAATTGCATGCTTGGAAATATCATGGTTTTTAACCATCCAATTCCATGTTTGGGTTCAAACTCTTCCAATGGAAAATATTTCATTAAGCAAGACCTGTGTATCATTGGACCATGGAATTGTAATTAACAGACCAAATTCACCATTGATATCGGTCGCTTGTACACATATACAGCTTGAATATCATGTGTAAAGGACACATGAATAAAACACATGCATCAATGTAGAGCCCCATGGAGCCAAATGCAATTCCATCCCACCTAATCTCAATTAGAGGTGGGCAACGATCTAGGTTAGGCCGAGTTACCCTAGTTTGGTTTGGCTTGTTTTTGTGCCACCTCGCTTTGTAGATCAGCCCAATTTGGGTTTCGGATTGACCCATGCGGCTCGAGTTTAGTTTGCTCTAGAAAAAATTTGGTTGAAAATTTAGAACTGGGCTGGGCCAAATTCAAATAGTTAGTGACTCATTTTTTTGTTTGTTTGTTTAAATAGAAAAGAATTTAAAAAGTTGGAAAAAAATACGAAAGTATCCTAGTACATGATGTTTAACATCCTCCGAAGGGGCAGTGCAAACTCAAAATAAACTTGTAAGAGCTTTTACCAAACGAAAGTAAATTTACAAGTGCAAGGAAGCTGCGTACATTCGGATATATGTATTATGTATTATGTATTATCCATGTCATCATGTATATGTATTATCCACGCTGTCCATCCTTTTTACATATCATTTTAGGACATGATCCTAAAATGGAATCATATCCAAAGCTCAAGTGGATCATGTTATATGCGATTTCGAGTTAGCTCATAGGCTCACGGGCCCAACTACCAATCAACGAGCTCAAGATAGCTTACCACAAAGGCCAATGGCCCACAATGCCCACAATGCCCAAACGAAGTCCTTAGCCTTAAATAAACTTTCCTGGTCGAGAGATGAAAGACTCGGATGCCACCAAATACCGACCAGTGAGAAGACAGCTAAATGACAAGGTGCACCAAACAACCTGACTTCTTTCCGAGCAGGTTCCACCAGGTAAGATGCTGAGTAGTTTCCACGGAGCCGATGCCAAGTCCAGTGACGAGTGCAGTCGGGCGCCGAGTTCTAAACCGAGTGCCCCTTTTTCAAGTGCTCACATCAGTACCGAATGCTCTTTGCTGAGTGTTCACCTTAGTGTCGAGTGTTCACCTCAAAACAAGCATTCTCCGCACCACTGTTATTTTTGTACAGGAATGAAAGCCTACAGTCAATAAATCTGGGTGTGATAAGGAATATCCCCAAACAATCCTCCGAATCTAAACATGATAAGGATTATCCCAAGAAATTTAGAAATCACACCCGTAATATAAGATCCACATGTTCATCTATAACTTTCTAATTATCCATCCCTTTATAATTCAAAGTGTGCAAAACCCTCTCCACCAAAATCTTATTCTTAATTTCCTAGGTATCACTGACTTAAACATGGGAGGGCGAACGTTCAGACCTTCTTCCTCATATGAAATAATCCCACTGAAAAAGGCCCCGGAGAAAACGCAAGGAGTGCATCGATCCACTTTCAAGAAGATCTGCATACTTTTCATATAGCCGTACGTACAACAACGGGAAGGACGATGAACGGCCAGATCTTGACCACTTGTATCGATAACACGTCTACTCGTGATCAATACTCTAATTTACATGCGCGCGTAACGTTCGTATTTCTCAACGATATAAAAACATGCACGTGCTTCCCGTCACACCTACCCTCTCTCCTCAACTCCTACGATAGTTTACCACCATTTCAATTTGCCACCATTTTGAAATGGTGGTGACTCAACCTCCTCACATGTGGCACCTACATGGGATCCTGACCATCCAAACTGTGGAGAATCCCATATATAAATTACTTCTTTAAAATCACACTAGAAAAGGAGTTCTACTAGTAAAAAAATAAACCCACATTTTATTTATCCAATTCCAAGAGAAAAATAAGATTGGTGCAATTTTTTTCATCAAAAGCTCCATTCAAGATCATTTAAATAATTTTAACGGTCCGGATCGCATTAAAGCCAAGCCATATCTACATTTAGCGAGATACAATCAATTTTTTAAATGGTGATAAACTATCACAGGAGTGTTCGCCGATACTCTCCGCTCTCCCTGCGACCGCGCCAAAAATTCCAACAGCTACCCCTCTTCTCTCCTATGCTTTCATCGCTCCTCGACGGACTTCCCAAAGTACCCCTCCCTTGTATAAAAATCCCCTCCAACTCCCCCACTGCTTTCCATCTTCTCTCCAAGAAATGGCTCTAGCTCCTCCATCTCTCCTCCAAAAACCCTTCCTCTCTTCCAAAATCCCATCTCTGTCCTCTGCCACTTCATCACCACTCCCACCTCTCAAATCCGGCCGTCTGACCGTCCGTTGCTCGACCGTCGTTGCCCCGTCGGCGACATCCAAGGCCGTGAAGGCGCACGCGGTGAAATCCGTGAAGGCGAGGCAGATCATCGACAGCAGGGGAAATCCGACGGTTGAGGTCGATCTTGTGACCGACGATCTCTACCGATCGGCGGTCCCCAGCGGGGCGTCGACCGGGATCTACGAGGCCTTGGAGCTGAGGGATGGCGACAAGAGCGTCTACGGTGGGAAGGGCGTCCTCAACGCTGTGAAGAACATCAACGAGACGTTGGCACCGAAGCTGATCGGTGTCGATGTAAGGTAAACTTCGAGATCTTGATGGGATGTGTGGCCCACCATGGAGTGCCTGTAGATGAAAATTGAACTGATTGAAGGCTTCGGCCTACAAATGGGCACTGAAAAACAGCAATTGGCAGATCATATTCAATGGTCAGTAATTCTCTGATCGGACGGTTGGGATTGTCGAATCAGTATGATTTTTGAGCCTTACAACTTCACAGAAGGCACAATTATCATATGCAGGGATATGCGGATCACAGATCTGGACCGTCTATGTGGTCCCGCCCGCCCCTCCCTCACGGGCTGTTCTTCTAAAATAACACTGATGCTACTGTTCTAACCATCTGATCGATTCCCTGCATCACGAATGGTTCAGATCATTTATTATAAAAGGTCCAACAATTGATCTAGATTGTCCATTTTGTGGGCGCCTACTCTGGTAACTACAGTACATGTGATGGTACGGTACATTAATATGGGTGCACATGGGTTGTACCAGTTGTGTCTTCACCCAAAGATGATTTTGTGATTTATAGGTATTTTTGTATGTTGAGATCATTTGCTGTTATCATAGTCTAAGAAACAGTTTTAAGTTATGATGTTTTACAGAGTATGCAATTGCAGTAGATGTATTTTAGACCCAAAACTCTGAAATATAAGGGATAACACATGGTGATTATTTGAGCTGTTTTTTTGAATTCTCATGTCATGTTGATCCATCAGATTTCTAATTCAATAATAGGACTGCTTAAACTTTAAGCCTGATTGCCACTTCAAAATGAGTAAGTTAGACCACAGCCTAAGCCAAGGTATTTCGTAATGGTGACGGTGGCCATAACGGCCACCACCGTTATCTTTACGATACGGGCTATAACAGTTGTTGCAGCCTCATAACGGCCTTTATGGTCACTTTTTTTTTAAAAAAAAAAATTATTGAAAAACAACCTGGAAAACCCGTATTAGCCCTGTAATGGACCGTTACGGGGCTGACCTTTATAGGGGCATAATGGGCTGTTATGGGTCATTTTCTGGTCATTTTCTGTTATGGCAATTACGATCCTATAATGTGTAACGATTGCCACTGTTACCTTTACGCAACAGCCTTTACAGCCCTGTAATGGCCTTTATGGCACACCATGGCCTAAGTACACTTCTAGTAACAAGCATTTTGTGCATCGTTTAGACAGGGTTTTGGGCATGATTAAGAATCCCAGATGAGGAAAAGTCCTAGCCACTAAGTGTGACATGGCAAAGTGCTGACCTGAGCAAATGAACCAGGCCTGGGCCGAGCAGTTAAAAGATTTTGAACAGCAATCCTAGTTGAACTCGACCCAACATCAACCCAAGTCGGAATCAATCAAATCACCTACTATATTACACACACTTGATCTTCTTGGTGTGGCCAGCATACAATCATGCCTTTTCCACTAATGATCATGTGCAGGACATCCAAGTCTTTGATTCGTGAGTCAAACTCGACTTGGTCATTTATTAAATCTTAAGTTTAGTCTGGTCTTTGAACCTTGCTTTGGACAGTGCCTCAGATGAAGGGAAATCAGAGAAGCATTAAATCTCTGTACTGATTCAGTGACTGCCAAGGAGATAGTGAGCCATGAGAAAAACATTGTGTCAGCATTGCCGTGAAATGGGTGACCTGTTGGATTGGAAGATGTGCTGTCAGTAGATCAGATGATCAGTAGTACAAGCTACATATGATGTTGGTTAGTAGTTAATTGTCTCCATAAAGCATGTCCACATCAGCATTCTCAGACAACATCCAGCATGAACCAGCCAAGTAGCTCATGTGGGAGGATTTTTGGTAGTATCACTATAAAGTGCTATATCATGTGTATGTGATAGAGTTCCACAAAGATATCTTCTATTTCCATGCCAATCACCGTACAAAGAATATGATGTCCTGTAAGACAGTAATCCAGAACAGGAATAAAGAACTCTAACCTTTGGAGACTAGAGCTTTTGTCAATCCAAGTGTGATGATTTATATGTCACTATTACTATCACATTTTGATGTTTGTATATTTGTTTTGTTGTTCTATGCGATCGATTGCTTCCACTTTCTGCAGAACATGAAGATCTGACATGTATGTGTTTTCTTTTTGAATCAGGAACCAAGCTGATGTTGATGCCATTATGCTCGAGTTTGATGGAACCCCAAACAAATCAAAACTGGGGGCTAATGCCATTCTTGGAGTATCATTAAGTATATGTAGGGCTGGTGCAGGAGCAAAGGGAGTACCTCTCTACAAGCACATTCAGGAATTAGCTGGAACAAAGGAGCTTGTGATGCCAGTTCCAGCTTTCAACGTGATAAACGGGGGCAGTCATGCGGGCAATAATCTGGCCATGCAAGAGTTTATGATATTGCCAGTGGGTGCTACTTCATTTGCTGAGGCTCTGTGCATGGGTAGCGAAGGTCAGCTCTGCTGTAAACTTTTTCAGTCTGAAAAACAGTGTAGCTCATTCACTAAGACAGTAAATCTGTTGGCAATATCTGCTTCTTCTTTCTAAAATGCGCTGGTAGATCTCCATGTAGATAGTCTCAACATAGCATGCTTGTTTTATGTTAGTGATGCAAAAAAAACTGGAATGACTTTTAAAATGTATTTATGAAACAGTGTATCATATCCTAAAGGGTATCATCAAGGCCAAATATGGGCAAGATGCATGCAATGTTGGAGATGAAGGTGGCTTTGCTCCTAATGTTCAGGATAACAGGGAAGGGCTAGTTTTGCTTCTTGATGCGATTGAAAAGGCTGGTTACACTGGCAAGGTTGCAACAGAGCAATTCAGCTTTTCATTTCTTTTTTCTTTTTTCCTCTTCTTCCTTTTTTCTCTGTGCAGAAATGATCTCAAAATGGGTTTTGCAGATCAAGATCGGGATGGATGTGGCTGCTTCAGAGTTTTTCACCAAAGATGGAAGATATGATCTGGATTTCAAGAAGCAGCCAAACGATGGGGCTCATGTGCACACAGCCCACAGCCTCGGCGAGCTCTACAAAGAGTTTATCAGAGACTTTCCAATTGTGTCCATTGAAGATCCCTTTGATCAAGATGATTGGAGCTCATGGTCATCGCTACAGTCCTCAGTTGATATCCAACTAGTAGGAGATGATTTGTTGGTAACAAATCCAAAGCGGATCGCTGAGGCAATTCAGAAGAAGTCTTGCAATGCTTTGTTATTAAAGGTAAGGGTTTCGATATCTATTGTGCTCTATAAGACTGCTGTCTTTGGAAATTTGAATATCCATAACTGCTTTTCTCCTTTTCAATAGATCAAGTTATTTGAGAAATATATCGTTAAAAAGTTATTCTGGGAAGCATTGTTGTCGTTGAACTGAGTCTTGGGATTTTAAGTCTATCATTTTCAATTTATTGGTTTGGGCTTTTGGGGGTATTGGTTTTCAGCGCTGCTAGTTGGCAAGGATGATCTTTTCACTATTACTACGTGCCTGAATCCTGCAAATCTGCACAAGCTTGTGATTATTCTGAAATGGAACTGTGTTGATAATGCATCACAAACCAATAAAAATAGCTGTTAGTATGATCTGGGGTTCATTCAATTATATGTCTCTAATGCAAGCATGATCTTAGATGCAATCATTACCTATATGCGGTCTTTCCTACAGAATGCATCATATATCCTGGTAAAAACTGAACCACTCAGCAATGGTCATGGTTCAATTTCGATATCCCATGATTGCATTCGAATACAATCTCTTTGATGTTGAGTTTCCAACTCACTGAGGACATCTCTTGTGCAGGTTAACCAGATTGGAACAGTTACAGAATCCATTCAAGCAGCTCTCGACTCAAAAGCTGCAGGATGGGGTGTGATGGTGAGCCACCGCAGCGGCGAGACAGAGGATAATTTTATTGCTGATCTATCCGTTGGCCTTGCAAGCGGACAGGTATTATCTCAACTACTGATTTTTGTCCCAGAGATTTCTTGTTGGTTGTTCATCTTTGTTGTGTAGTTTTTGAACTGCCACTGTTTGTGAACTGCCCTACAGATCAAAACAGGAGCTCCCTGCCGTAGTGAGCGGCTGGCCAAGTACAATCAGGTAATAATGAGCCACCTGTTTCTGTACATGTGTGATGTCTGATTGGTAAAAACCAAGACTATTCTTCTTTATAATACTGGATTTATTTCCAGCGCAAAACCATCTGCTATTGGATAGGTGGATTTTCCAAAATATGACAAATTGGTATTTAAAGTAGTATAGCTGGTGCTGCCAGATGGATCTTAGACCAAGCTATTATGGGGCGTTGATTTGTACCCATCTTATCTACTTTTACAGCATGACATGGACTCTGTTGCAAAAGTATTCACCTTTCCTGCACGGAAAAGTTCCCTTGGTTCTTCAATCCTTGCATCATCTGTACATTCATTACAGTTACTGGAATGTTTATAATATTCAAAACCACTAATTCTTTCTAAGAAATCTAGTCTGTGTTTTTCTCACTCCAAAGAAATTGTAGTATCTCCATTTCTACAATATTTCTCCATTGTTGGCCATTACCTGAAATCTCATGTATCTTGCAGATTGTTAGATGCAATTTCCTTGCCCATTAACACAATCTCATAATTCTCACTCTTTTTTCTTCCTCGATTTGGTTACAGCTTTTGCGTATCGAAGAGGAGCTTGGGAATGTCCGGTATGCTGGTGAAGCCTTCAGATCCCCGTAGCAAGATTTGAGCAAATTTCATGTTGTTAATGGAAATAAGATTGGATCGAAGGTATGTTTGGCAAGACTGTGAGAATATTTTTGTAGAAGTAGCCAGCTTAGATGCAATTACAAGGGGCATCTGTTGATTTGAGAGTGTCAGCTGTTAGGTTCTGTATTCGCAGAATAATCGATTCTATCGAAAATAGGAAATCTTGTTCATGTATCTCTGCTTAGATGTATCCAAATCCGTTCTTGGGTCAAGATGCAATTCTGCCTATGTAACTCTCTAGCTTTCTGTGAATGTTGTTTGATGGATAAGCAATCTCTAATGAGGGATCGAGTTTTACTTTGTTGGATTATTGTGGGTTTACTTTTCTATAGTGGCAACATTCTACCACCTCATCTCCACCGTACATGTACTGCAGCAAACCGTCTTGCCTATATCTTGTCCTTGGAAACCAAAAAACAAAAGCTAGGTTAATCTGGTTCTGTCAATAATAACTTATATATAAGAAACCAATCATCTGCCCGAGAATATAGAAATTGAAAAGGAAATACTCAACAAAAAGAAAATTTTGCGAGTAAGGAAGACACCACAAAATGTGTGGTTCATCATGCTGTGTGTCACAAATTATCGGGAAAACACCATGCAAATACATTTTCATAGTTAGGGAATATTGCTGTGTTTGGATGCACAATTGAATTGGATTGAATCTTTAAAAAAAAAAAAAAAAAAAAAGCAAAAGAAAAAAGAATTGGATTGTGATCATTCAGTTTACAAAAAATGGCAAAAC
The DNA here is from genome assembly GCA_003013855.2 of Liriodendron chinense. Lineage (NCBI taxonomy): Eukaryota > Viridiplantae > Streptophyta > Magnoliopsida > Magnoliales > Magnoliaceae > Liriodendron > Liriodendron chinense. The sequence goes on from PVNU02002307.1 coordinate 1,181,283, forward strand.
CAATATTTTTTCCTAGTAATTGAAATGAGTAAGTAGCCCCTAAATTGCATTCAGATTCCTCTACCTAATCACAAGTTTCGGAACCCAACTATGGATGTTCTTGAAGTAAATTACAAACTGGCCGCCTTTACTTCATTAGGCTAATAATTGCAATTTGATTCAATTGTGCAACCAAACGCGTCACTAAGTTTGTCTCTTGAGAATCTGAGCATAGCAGCTAATTCTCCTGTGATTTTAGCCCCTTTGCACAAACCTTTCTTTCTTTCCTGTTTTGCTGTTGAAGACCTTTTCGTGAAGGAAAAGATTAACGAGAATCAACTTGGGCATGTCTTATTTGTTGTCCATTAATTAATCTCATCCATCCAGTCTCTCGCCTTCAAATGCATGGCAACGACCTATTCTGTGGTCCACCTTGTTCCTTGCTATTTCGATGGAGAAGCCTCAACTGAATCATTTGCTCCCCTTTTAAGATCAATTCTAACATGCTTTCCAACAGTACTTTCCTGAAAAAAATGCAGCATTCCCCATAAGATCGTGTCCGCATTCGCTCTCTCTTTGTTAAAACAGGGATTCTGATGTTTGGTAGGGAGCCCTTTTGTATGCCTTCCCTAATAACATGGCCATGTGTGCCCACATTTAAATGTTTGGAGATGAGGAATTGGTTCAAGGAGCTTTGCTTAGCCCACAACGTTTTTCCAGGAAAGCCCATCTACACCTCATGTGCCAAAGTGAGACGTGTGCTAGATCCAAGCTGTTCGTTTGATGGGTCCCACTATGGGGATTCTGTTGACCCTAAATTGGACCTGTCCATTGATCACGTTGCTATAGTAACAAAACTGTTTAGTGGCTGAAAATTTTTGGCCAAGTCTTTCTAAGCCATCATTTTACTTCTAGCATTGTGGCTGTCTTGATGAGTGGGGAGGCTTGATTTTTGGCAGGGGAATCTACAGAGTGGACCTCCAGATAAATGGCTTGGATATCACGTGCATGTGCCAAGTTAGTGCATGGGTTGCATGTGGATGTGCTCTCCTACACACACACACACACACACACACACACACACACACACACACGTGGGGGTGGTAAGCGTGTTTAGGATAGGCGTTATCTATAACTAGTGGGAATGGCATGTGCAAGCACATCGGGTGAGGAAGCAATTTACAAGATGTGTAGGGGTGGAAAAACAAAAGGTCATGGGGAGAGGAAGCAGTAGGCAAGATGTAGAGAGTGGTGGAAGACAGATTATGGAAGGTCAGTTATTTGTAGTGACACCTGATACGATGCCTCATGCGTCGAGGTATCTTGCGTTGGATTTGGGTGCTTTTAAAGGGAGAAGTTCTCCCTCTTTATGTGATGGGTCAAGAGGTGGGTGGGGGGTGCCCAAATCATATCAGATTGAAGTTTTTCAACCCCTTTGATTAGTTAAAGGTTATGCAGACCATCCAAATTCACAGGAAGAGTTTGAACTTTGTCCTCAATCAGCTCGAGCCGCAAGCTGGATGGTATTATATTGAACTTCAGCTGTCTGGCCTGCAACAGGTTGAATGGAAGTTGCTAACCCTTCTTCCTTACTCTTTCTTTGAATGGGACATGGATCCTCAGCATTATATTGAACTTCAGCTGTCTGGCCTGCAACGGGTTGAATGGAGGTTGCTAACCCTTCTTCCTTAACTCTTTCTTTGAATGGGACATGGATCCTCAGTGCAGCCCAAAATATCACTGCCAAATTTGAGTTTAAAGTCTCCCATTACATCATTAACTGGTGTAGGATTAAGGTCTAGAGGAAGAAGAAACCACCTGATCTAATACATAACAGTCACAATTTTTAAAACTCTCACTTGAACATGAATAACTCATCTTAATATTCTACCACAATATGATGTCAGTGTGAAAAAGGGCCAAGATGAGGAGTATCTGAGAGGTTGGATGCAGTCCTAAGAAAGAGACATGCGTAGAAATGATGAATTGACCATATTTCAAGATAAATAAACAATTTAATCATCCTATTAGTATATGAACCCGGACAATGATCCAGTCCTGTTTGTCTCAGGTGAGGGTCGAATCCAACATCACTCGTGTGATCGATGACAAGATGGTTGATCCTGCCGCTGGAATGACAAACCATAAACAGTAACTCATAGCTCACTATGCATTTCCTTGTGCTCTGTATGGTTTAAATCTCAAGAGAGTCTTTATCAGCTTAGGTGGGTCGACCTCAACACTAGTTCTTGTGAATTGTGCTCTGATCTAGTTCTTTGTAGTCTCATCACTTTTCAGTGGCCAACTGACTTCTGGCATGACCGGGATAAGGCATTCCATTTTCATTATTCCATTGACATGTTATTGATCTGAATAAAGATAGCTGTGTGAATGATTAGCACATTGGCTGGGAGAAGTCATATTCCCATCTCTGCAACATCAAATACTGTTTTGATCACATCTTCTAGATCTTCCATGTTTGAAAATTAAAATAGATTGCAATTGTTCTCCATCTCAAGGATTCCGTTCGAGGGGCTTGTCGAATCTTCCATTAGAGATCTCTCAAACTTAGGGAGGCATTGCTACCTCCCATTATGATTTTCTTTTAGGATCCATTCATCTATCGTGATCAGTTGCTTCTTTTTACAAGCAAGTTACATACTTAAAGATTGTCATTTCCCCAAACATTGCTTGAATTCCTCGTCATCACAGTGTTAAAGATACCCTTTACAGAGTTCATGGTGTGTTCATTGTGCTTCACATGCATGAGAGATGGTGGTTGTTGGTGGGTCCAGATCGGGATTGTACCTCCCAAAAGGTAATAGAGGTAGTAGTGTTTTGGCTTGGACTGGATGGTGTGAAGTTTGAGTCTGGGGACGGGTTCTTTTGTTAGAGTGGGTCAGTTCTTTTACAGCGAAGGAGGGTGGGTTTGAATTTGGGTTTCAGGGTTAGCTGGTGTGGAACCAGAGGGTTCCTTGTCCACCCTGACTTTGGCCATATTCTGAACTGGAAGATTGACTTCACTCGACTCGACTCAGTGCCCAGCCAGGGAGAGTGGCATAGTTTAAATTGGTAATGTAATTACACTAATAACAAACAATTAAAATATGCAATTTAAACATAGAAGCACTCCTTGGTTAGGTGGTAAATGCTATCTGTCAGCCTTGTTGAGGTCATGGGTTAGGTGTATTTTAGGTGAACCTAATGGACAGTCCAGATTGATGATCTAACCAATGCACCTATAAAGTTCCTGTCACACTAAAAGCGTCAGTGGCCAGTTTCTACTGTAGTCATGCCCTTCTTTCCACAGCCGTGGTGTTTATAGAAACAAGTTTTAAACACTCTTAACAGGTGTGATGGATGTTGTGGGGGCTATTAGAAATTACTTTGAAATTGCATAGGTGGCGTATAGGTGTTTCAATTTAAACTGTCCAAAGTTGTGGGCTGGAGTTTATATGTGCCATGAACTAAAACTTATATGTAACCATCATGTATCACTCAAATTGAGAAGAAAATTTTAAAGAACAGTATCCTTATGAGATGAGTGTGGCTGAAATGAGCATGTAAGATGGATGAGTAGCAAGACAAGGATGAAATTAGAAATGAATGTATTAGAGGGTACTTAGATGATTTGGTCATGTGTAATGGAAACCAAGAACCACAAACACCCTAACACCAGCCAGCTAGCTGGTTTCAAAGATATGTGGGCCCCACAATGATGTATCTGTTTTATCCATGACATCCATCCATTTTTCCATCTTATTTTAGGGCATGAGGCCAAAATGAGGTAGATCCAAATCACAGGTGGACCACGCCACAGGAAAACAATATTGATTGAATTTCCACCACTTAAAACTTCTAGGACCAAATAAACAATTGTAATGTTTATTTGCCACCCAACCTGTTGGTAAGGTCAAACAGACCTGTACCAACTGCACGAAGGGAAGATAATCCAAAGCTTCTGTGGCCCCCCAAAAAGTTCTCAACGCTCAATCCCCACTGTTTCTTGTGGTGTGGTCCACCTTTGATTCGGGTCCACCTCGTTTTTTGGCTCATGCCCTAAAATAAGATGGCAAAATGGATGAACGGCGTGAATAAAACAGATACATCACAGTGGGTCCTACAGAGATTTAAGACCATCTAGCTAGTCGGTGTTGGGTCACTAGCCAAACCCCGTGGGTCCCAAAAGGGGCAGGTGAAGGGCCAAATGGACATGCATGAAGGTAGTAAGAAAAGACATGATGACCTATTGTTTAATTGAAGATATGGCTCTTGATAAAGTGAAATGATAGAGCAGGATTCATGTAGCCGACCCTAATTAGTTAGGATTGGGATAAAGCTAGATGATGATGATGATTTGATTATCTAACATCTTCCATACACTGGATCAGTGGACGTTTATTGGACAGTTAAAAAAGAAAAAAGAAAAAGCCGATGGTCCTTTTTGAATAAACAAGTGCTCATAAATCATATGTTAGGATTACTCAACCAATCAAGTTTTAGGATTGTGACCAAATGACGGTGGGCCCACAATTTATGTCATATAAATCTTTTAAGTGCCTGTGTATCAAAGGACACGCTCTCCCAGATTATCAAATAACCCAGCTTTTATGCATGAAGGGGAAACCAATAGGACTTGGGTCCCATATTCGGAAACAAGTGATTCTTTATTCTGCAACAGCTGAGACAAGGTTATGAAGATAACAACGACTCAAATACAAGTGGATTTCGGTGTTTTCATTTCCATGGGCTCACTTCAATCGATTGAGGTTGTTTGTCCCACATGCCTTTCACTAGTATTTGCATATGATATATATCTGGTGGGCCATCACATCAATGGAGAAAGGGAACTGGACAGTGGTAGCCATCTGATCAGTAGCTTGAAAAGGAACAGATGAACGGTCCACATTCAACCAGACTGATCGTGAGAGTAGTCCAATCAATTGATATTTAGCTTCAAATCCATCCATGTGATGGCCCACCAGATCAAAATTCATGATCACCAGACGTGTTTACCATGTATAAGGTGATGTGGGGCCTGCATGGAACTTCAATGATTTGACAAGCCAGACCACGGTCCATTGTCCAATCAGGGCTGGGTTTGTATTGGGCTTGGACCCAGATTTTCAAGACCGATTGTAATACATCCTTTCTGGGGCTTTTTGCATGAAATGACATCACTCATTATCATCAAAAGTTTAAAATGACAAAAATACCCCTGATAGGGTAGAATTGGCACCACCCATAGGAGTGCCACTTACTGCCACAGAATTGGCCCCACCCATGGGAGTGCCGCTTACTGCCATCAAAAGTTTAAAGTAACAAAATACCACTGATAGGGTAGAATTGCCCCCCCCCCCCCCCCCCCCCCCTTCGCTTACAGTCATATGTGAAAATATTTTCTTTCAAATTACTTTATGTTCCTTAACATAACCTGTTGTTTACATTCCTTAGTGTAACCAACGCTTTTACATTCTATAGAATAACTAATACTTTACGTTTTCTAGTGTAATATATAATTTTTCCTTTTAATTAAGAGTAATTGTAATCAGAATCTATGCTCACATGCTGGATTTAATTTCAATTTAAGTACAAGCAAATTCTTTATTAAAAAAGCGTTCTACGGTAGTTTTCCTGTAGTTGACTGTAGGTATTCTTTATGTTTGTGTACTTCTACATTTTAAAAGTCCTTTTGTACAGAAGGCAAAGGCGTGATCCATTTTTGGAGGACGAACCCTACCTTCTGATAATTGCTTGAACATTATTAATAACATATTGCGAGTGACTGAATAAGCGACCGATCTTCATAGATTTTAGTCAAATACAGGTCAGTTTTGACGTATTTGTCTATCTCGGCACTTGAGGTCAAAATTGTCGGTTGGAATTAAGCCTTACAGTCGGTTCTAACATGCCCACACTTATCCAGCATGTGCAACCAACAATAGTGAGTAACATGCTAACCAGATGAGAATGAAAGAATGCTCTTCTGTATATTGTATATTGAATAAGCCCGGAAAGGGGAATATATAGAGATATACAACTTAAGAATCATGCTATACTTAATAAAGGAAAATCCTGGGTTTACTATATATGAAAAATAGTAGATACACACCACAGATAGCCAGAGGATCCCTCCATAATGATCCATGGGCCATCTGACCTATCTTTCGTCTAACACCCCTCCTCAAACTGATGCGGGTCATCAACAAGTAATGATTTGCTAACGTGTAATGAATGACGAGATGAAATAAACGTCTTTGTAAGGATGTCAGCAATTCGATCCTGGGATGCCACATGAGGAAGAGAAATAAGACCAGCTTAATATTTCTCTCGAATGAAGTAATAATCAACCTCAATATGTTTCGTCCTCTCATGAAAAATAGGATTGGAGGCAAGTTGAACCGCGCTTACGTTATCTACATGAAGAGAAGTAGGAGACTGAAGATGAATGCTCAGATTAGAGAGAAGTCTATGAAGATACACAATCTCACTACACCTAGCGGACATAGCACGATATTTAGTCTCAGTGCTAGACTTGAAAATTGTCACCTGTTTCTTTCACTTCTAAGAGATGAGAAAGGTGCCAAGAAAAATACAATAACCAATAGTAAAACGATGAGTTAGAGGACAACCAGCCTAATTTGCATCAAAGTAAGCTCAAAGATCGAATGGAGACATAAAGGAGAAAAAATAATGATTTGTTCAACATGCCATATAAGTAGTGAATGACGCGAAGTACAACAAACATATGTAAGGTCCGTGATGCTGAGATGAACAGACTAACAACCTGAACAACATAAGCAATGTCAGGACAAGTGATCGTCAAATAAATGAGACTAACTATTAGCTGACGGTAAATAGTAGGATCCGGTAGGAGGTCACCATCATCACGACCATACTGAACATTTATTTCCAAAGGAGTCTGAACAATCTTTTGATTTGTCAAATTAGCCAAAGCGAGGAGGTCCTTGGTGTATTTGCGCTGACTAACAAGCATACCACGGTGGGATCTGGAAACCTCTAGCCCAAGAAAATATGTGAGTGGTCCCAAGTCCTTCATTTTGAAAGACAATTGGAGAACCCCTTTTAACGCAGAAATACCAGAAGTATCACTACCAGTTAAGAGGGGATCATCCACATATACTAGGAAAATAACAATCCCACGAGAGGTGTTGTGAACAAATAATGATGGATCATACCCACTCTGAGAGAACCCTACACCAACTATAACATCATGAAAGCACTGAAACCATTATCGTGGTGCCTGCTTGAGACCATACAGAGCCTTCTTCAAATGGAAAACCGTATCTGCAAGGATCTTAGAACTAGAAGGAGGCTTTAAGTAGACCGTTTCTTGAAGGTCACCATAAAAAAAATGCATTTTTACATCCATTTGAGCAATGAGCCAATCACTAACAGAAGCAACTGTAAGAAGCATGCGAATTGTTTTCATCTTGGTCTGACACAGGGAGGGCGTGACTAGGCCGATCACCAGTCTGTCTAATCGGATAAATACCTTGAGTTTACAAGGCCTCCGGGAATCCTCAACCGGACTTTCTCGAATCCATGAGGAAAAGTAAGAGAACATAGGAAATAAATCCAAGAAAATTCGTAATAATAAATTGAATGAGAATTAACGTGACTACAATGCTTTAAATAAGAAACTAAACCCTAGGTAGAAATTTCAAACTTCAACTCATACTAAAACACCTAAAAAACGTGACTTACTAGAAGTCTCTCAATCCTACTAAACTCATGGTTTTTGGCTAAAAATAGAAAATTTTCAAACGGGCCCAACCACGTTGTTCGACTAATTATTCTAAGCCCTTTTTATGTTGGGCACGACTCCTAAAACCCTACGGATCAAAAGATATAACTAAAATAAAACTTACTATAAATAGTAAAATTGAAATAAAACTAGGCTAATGACCGTCGATCTAGTCGAATCTCAAAATTCCAGCATGGACAACCTGACATAGTGGGTTGGCTGGCTAAAGTAGCTCGAGCTACCCCAAAATCATATATTTTATGTCCAGAAACTCATTTCAGATTATAAGATACGACCGTTTGACAGTCCTGATGGTCCGGATCACTTCCAACCTTGACTGGTCTTCTTTTAGTCCATCCGAGCCATGAAATAGTCAGAGACCCGCTCTACATCATGGTCACAGGAGAAAATGTTTCCTTATAGTCAATACCATGCTATTGTTTATATCCTTGTGCCATAAGCCATGCTACGTAGCGATTTAGAGATCCATAAGATGTTAGTTTAACATAATAAACCCCCATACTACTAATCAATTGTTGGACAAGAGGGCATGAAACTATTTCCCAGGTACAATTGTCAGCTAAAGTGTTAAGTTCATCTGCCATTACCTCCTGCCAACAACTTTGAGATGCTGCCTGAGAATAAGAAGTGGGAATAGTAATATTTTTCAGAGTAGAAGTCATGGCAGGCATAGATTGAATGAACCTATCAGGAGCTTGATTAGGGTGAGTGGAACGGCGTACCATTGGAGAAACCAGATTGGCAATAGGAATCGCAGGGGAAGATGCAGAAGGAGGATCTATCCGTGGCCGGCGTGAGTAAACCTGTAATAGATGATGGTAGGTATTCGAAACAAGATGTATATCAGGAAACAAGGTCAATTCAGAACGGGTAGATTTGTGTGTAACACGTGCAGAAGATGTATGAAATAGAATATGCTCAAGAAAAACATGTGAAACTTAAACATAATGCGGAATAATCGGATCGTCTATGCATCGAATAATGGAGATTCCATACTGTAATCTTAAAGCCATACCTGATTGGGAAGACATTCTCGACGCCGTCGTGTTGCCGAGAGGAACTCTTGGTCTTCCGTACCTTACACCTTTATGAGAATCACTCAATGGGACTAGTGTTTTCTCTTGTGTGTTGGTGAGGGGACCAAGATGTACATTTATAGGAAAGAGGGCCAGAGAAGCTTACCCATCACACTTCTCTCCTCTAGGGTCTCCACACCGTAGGTTTCCATATCAGGCTTAATAACCGCATATAGGGAACACGGTTCAAGCGTCCCGCCCCAGACCTATTTGCAATGATTACATCTATAGTGAGGCCCACTGAATCGCTTAGTCTGAATAATCCAACGGTCATGATCTAAACTGATGATCATGTGTGGCCCACCTAATGGAGTCTTACATTCTCCCACTTGGGCTACACTGATCTCTGAAAGAAAACAAAACATTTTATTTTATTTTGTGAAAAATAATTTCATAAAACGCATTTGTTTCAAAAGTTCCTAATGGGCGCCTTACTGATTTCAAAACAATACCGTTGGATAATTATGAGCAACACTTGTCAGATCCGGTTCATCAAGACCACTGATATTGAATCGTGGTAGTCAACACAACATTTAATATTTTCGAAGTGTGACGAATCACAATCACAGACACCAATAGCCTTAACGACATGGATCATTGATATGGGGTGTGGTATGAAGATTACACGTCTTATGTGATCATACGTGTTTATCTTCAAGTGGTCCTACTGAACGTGTCTCCAAGACACAAACCAAATTCTTGCCTGCTCAAAACTGAATGTGCACGCTGAAGGAGAAACAAGATATAAACTGAATAACAGAATCATAAAAAATGAGATCTCCAATGTCTATACCTGAATCGGATCAAGCTGAAGCTCCCACTAATCCAATATTTCTTTGGGTCACCAAATCCCATGAAAGACAAATGTCTCAAAAGTTACGTGACAAACTGACCTTTAAGGAGTAGATCCATCATCATCTGCTTCATGCAAATGAGTTCTATAGACATTAGACAATTCTGTACTGAGTAAAACTTGCAGCGATATCGCCTCATGCGTAGGCTCAAGAGAAGCTACATATTCCACTTTCATCGTAGATGAAGCAGCCAAATCATGTCACGTTTTTCATAGTATAATTTCATTATGAAAATGTAGCTCGCAATGGAACTCTCACTGAAGGCAGCTAACAAAATCTGCATTTGTATATCTAACCAGCTCTAAATGGTCAAACCTTCTATATGTGAGTGCGAAGTCCTTTGTCCTTTACAGGTAGCGCAATGCTTTCTTAACTATCCAATGGTTCATACTTGGATTGTTAAGGTACCTGCTCAACATTCCAACCACAAAAGCAATATCCGGACGCGTACAGACCTGAGCATACATGATGCTCCCTACTGCCGACGCATATGGAATAGCTTTCATCTTGTCATTCTTTAGGTCATTCTTAGGACACTGAACTTGACCAAATTTGTCACCTTTTACAATAGGTGCTTGGCCAGGAGCACAACCTTGCATGCCAAACCTTTCGAGAACCCTATCAATATAGGCCCTCTACGACAAGCCAAATAATCCACGTGATCTGTCCCGGCTAATCTGAATGCCGATGACAAAGGAAGCACCACCAAGATCTTTCATCTCAAAATTTTGAGATAGAAATTTCTTAGTCTCACGCAACAATCCAATATCACTACTGGCCAATAAAATGTCGTCAACATGCAAGACCAAAATGATAAACTTACTCCCACTGATTTTCACATATATGCACTCATCCGCAGTGTTTTCAATGAAACCATATGAGGAAACAACTTCATGAAACTTTAGGTACCACTATCGTGATGCCTGTTTCAACCCATAAATGAACTTCTTAAGTTTGCAGACCAGATGTTCTGAGCCTTTGGCTTTAAAACCTTCTGGTTGCAGCATATATACGTTCTCCACTAGATCTCCATTGAGAAACGCAGTTTTCACGTCCATTTGATGTAGCTCCAGATCCATATGAGCCACAAGAGCCATAATGATCCTAAATGAGTCTTTCTTAGATACAGGTGAGAAAGTCTCATTTTCAATGCCCTCATGTTGAGTGAACCTTTGCAACTAGCCTGGCTTTATACCTTTCGATATTGCCCTTAGAGTCCCGTTTGGTTTTAAAATACCCATTTGCAACCAATCGGCCTAATCTCTTCAGGCAATTTAACAAGGTCCCAAACTTTGTTGTCCTTCATGGATTTCAATTCATCCTTCATGGCATCGAACCAATGAGAAGAATTTGCACTTTGTTCGACCTTGTGAAAGGGATACAGGATCCTTTTCAACCCCAATGTCAAACTTATGCTCCTGCAAATAGATGATGTAATCGTCTGGTATTGCAGATCTTCTCTCTCTATGTGATCGTCTTAATGGCTCATTATTCTGAAGTGGATTTTTCATTTCCTCATCAGTGGGTTGTATTTGAGGTTGTACATGGTCGTCCATAGAGATCTCAGGGTCCACTGCTGGACGGACAACCATGTTACTCTGAATGATTGTGGTGGGAATCACAATCCGCTCTTCCTCAAATACAATATCTCTTAAATTTGTGCTCCCACTATATTCAGTGTTCTCAATAAACCTAGCATTCGCATTCTTAATGACTCTCATGGAATATGATGGACAATAAAATCTGAATCCTTTTGATCTTTCTGGGTATGCAATAAAGAAGCAACTAACAGTTCTAGGGTCAAGTTTTCTTTCATGCGGGTTATATGGTTTGGCTTCTGCAGGACAACCCCATACACGAAAATATCATAGACTAAGCTTTCGCCCTGTCCACAATTCATATGGAGTTTTCATTACAGCCTTACTTGGGACCCTATTAAGGATTTGCACAGCCGTTTTCAACACATCACCCCACAATTCATATGGAGTTTTCATTCCAGAGTTAGGCTGATTGTCACCCGCAGGACCCGTAGAACTTTTTTTTTAAAGTGTGCTTTCTTTCTTATTCACTTTTCGTCCTTGACCAGATGTCACTAGGTGAGCAGTTTGTGTCTTGCCCGACCTTTTAAGTCTCTCTTCCTCCTGAACGCACTGAGATATCAGTTCGTTCACTGTCCACTTTTTCTTTTGAGTATTATAGCTGATTTGGAATTGACTGAATTGTGGAGGGAGGGAGTTCAGAACCAAGAAAATCAGGAGTTCATCCTCAATCTTAAGGTCTAATGCGCGGATTTTAGCCACCACATCAGACAATCCACCAATGTACTCCCTGATATTTCCTTGACCGTTATAGGTGGCTTGAGTCAATTTATGTAAAAGTGAACTCAGCTCAGCTTTATCCGATTTCTGAAATCGTTTTTCCTATTTCAGTCAAGAAATCTTTAGCTTTCTCAGTGTCGGGCATGACACCCTGCATGGTCTCAGAAATCGAGTTCTTTATGATCTTGAGACACATCTTATTTGACTTGGTCCAGGCCTTATAGTGAGCCTTTGCTTATTCCGTACTAGAGTCAGTTGAAATAGAAGGCTCTACTTCCTCCAGGGCCAAGTCCAAGTCCATGCAACCTAGGACTATTTCAACGGACGACTTCCATTTGGAATAGTTGGACCCAGTAAGCAAAGGTATGGAATTGAATTGTGTTGGAATATTGGAAACAGTCATAGCTGGACATTCAAAGCATAAAACTCACATTAATAAACAAGTCCCATATAACAATGCATAAACATAAACCACAAATATCATGCATGTATGTTCATTCGATTGATTTGGGCCTTCAATCAAATGACCCAGAATGATGATGGGCCATAATCATCAAAATCTGGCAAGAGCCCAGCGTATTATCACAATTCCTCCTTTGGGCGAAATTATAACATACAGGAGGCTCTACTGAACATGAAGCTGATCTATGCTAGTGAAATAAATCTAAGACGTCCATCACCTTTGGGTGAAATGAATCTCTCATACCTATATCACCATCACCAATCACTTCATCCCGCTTACACCTAGCCAAACGATGATACTTCTTTGTTCTGACCACCGCTCGCCTGGGTATGAACGCAACCGAATGCAATCCTATAATGGAAGGTTACTGAATTCCAAGTACAGAAGTCTAGAGGTAGAAATCGTTGCCAATTGAGGTCACTTTGGTGGCTAACACAATAAGCTTCAATCCCACTTCCAGACCCAAGGATTACTACATGGTTCTGCCCACAATGAACCATACTACAAAAGTTCTGATTTGACCAAAATATGATTGATGTCGATTGCCCAAAATGTCAAATATTTACTATAGTGATGGTTGGATTAAATTCTTTAATGGTCAACTCTGAATATCAATCAAAAGATATGGGTAATGGCCTTATTTTGGGCCAAATCAAATTCAACAATGAATAACCATCTTATCTGATTTACCTGACCCATCCATTAAGTAAAACATACCAACCATCAATTATGTATATATGGCTTTTACTTGTACTGAAAGGATGACCCAAGTATACACAATTTAAATGGTTAAGATCAACAAGCCCAAGTTAACTAAAGCGGGCCGCACAATGTCCAAAGAGTGAATGGACAATATGCCCAAGGGTTGGGCTCATAACAAGCATCCGATGGGCCCTAAACTGTCCTTTAAAATGGGCATAGAATAGGCTAATAACGGGCCTAACATATACTGAAAACAGACCCCAAAATCAGCCCATTTCCAGCCATTCAAGGAGCCCCATCCACAAGCCCAAAAGAAACTCAAACATATTCTGAATTCAAGTCTCAAAATGGGCCCAAGACATGGCCCATATATATACATGTAAGAAGACCCAACAACAGATCCAGTAGACAAGCCCATGAGCCCAACGGCATCTGCCAAGGTTGGGCCTAATATGGCCATCAAACAGGCCCTCCGCAGGTCATCTTTCAATGCAACACGTTAAGAAACCCATGCCACCTAAAATTGGGCTTGGGCCCGGCTGGCGGGCCTTATTCATTTGATTGGGCCTATCAGGCCTGGCCTATTGGAATGGGCTTAAAATATGCTTATGGGCCGGGCTTGAACCTGTTAGATGGGCTAATCCGGGCCTGATGGACTAAATGGGCCGCTAGACCCATGTCGGACTGAAGTGGGCCGAGTGCTGGACCTGGGCCTTCGGATCATTTTCTATAGATAATGGGTCCAAAAAAAAAATGAGGCAGCCCATTAGTCCATGGAAAGGGTAATAATGGCCCAAAGTTGGGCCCAAAGATCATTAACTTGGACAGTAGGCCAGAACATCCAAAGTGGCCCCAAAAGTCCAAAGAATGAATATGACATTAAACTCAAGTATGGGCCTACAATGATTGCTGAATATGCCTCAAATCTAGGCCTCAATTCATCAAATCACTAGCCAGATTAGGGCCAAAGGTAGTCACAAAATGGGCCCAAAAATGCCCCATGGGTCTCAAAACCTAGCCCATTCACCATTATTCAAGAAGCCATTTTACCAGGCTGATGCAAACATGTCCTAAGATTGGGCCTTGGACAGCTAAATGGGCCAAAAAGCAGGCCTTAGAACATATTGAAACTGGCCTGAGACTTACCCTAATGCAGAAATAATAAACAGTCCCAGCCAGTTCAAACAGCCCACATATATATGCTGGACTAGCCCATGTACCTTTCAACACCGGCCCACTTGCCAAAGCAAGTCCATTCTCAGCCCCCTCTCTGCCCAAACCCCAAGACCCCATTCTCATTCATAAACAGGGTCGAAACCCTAGCCGTTGTGCAGCAGCCGCCGCCAACACTTCCTCCTACCAGCCGCAATCCTAGCCGTCGCACTCCCTTCACCACCAAATCTAGCTGCCGATCATCAACCGTCTGACGGGGAGGACAGCAGCCATTGCTGGCACATGCCGCTGATGGATGATAGGGCCCTCGATTGGAGGAGATGGGTTTCGAATTTGGAAGGGCGGCCATTAATGGTGGCTCGAGCTTCACCACCTTCTTCTCTCTCCAAACGATCGACCATCAACGGCGTCGCAGCATTCCACAGCCTGTTTGAAACGATTTCGGGCGACAACCATGGTGGATCCAGATTCCGGTGATGATCCATCTAGGGTGGATTTCTTTCCTAATGGCAGTGGTGGTAGAACCTGTTTTTTTATTTTTTTTATTTTTTTTTATGAGATGGGTTCTGCCATTAATGTCTGAATGAGGAAGAAGATGATGCCGCTGCCAGCAAACCAATCATCTCCACTCCTTTAACGGCAGCCTTCGCCATCAATGGATCTGTGATTGGTGGGTTTTTATTGGGCGACAACCATTAATGGTAGCCGCCGAGCACTACAACACCTTCATCTCGTCGGTAATAGTAACGGATGTGGGTTTCCAGCCGGATGGGAGATGGATTTGTGGCTGACGGTCATGGCTGTAAAGATCCCCTTTCTCCTTTTTTTTATTTTTTTTATTTTTATGAGAACTGGTTCTGTATTGGCGTGGAGTCGCTGCCGCCATCAATGGCCGTGGTAACGATCGTCTCCAAGATCTGATTGGGAAAAGATCTGGTGATCTGATCTGATCTGGATTTTCTTTGAAGAAAACAGATCTGATTGGCCACCATCAATCGACAGACCGCGACTGATCAGATCTGATCCCGCACATCAGTCGCACGACGACCACGGATCAGATCTGATGAGATCGGACTTCCTCCATGGTTGCCCGGCATCAACAATCGTTGACAATGGCCAGCAGCCGTCGACAGTACTTCCTCCTACCAGCCGCAATATGGTGCGTCGTCTGCTGGCTATAGCAAGCATGATGGGTTCCAACCACTGGTCACAGAAGCCCTTTACATGAAGGCTAAAAATCTGACTTCCGAATAGGGTTTGGTAGGCAGCCCATCATGGGTCCCAGAGAAATCCGAAATCTGGGTCACTATACAATAAACAATGCCAAAAAATCTACCAAAACCGATGCATAGGTTGCTCTGATACCAACTGTGAAACTTAAACATAATGCGGAATAATCGGATCGTCTATGCATCGAATAATGGAGATTCCATACTGTAATCTTAAAGCCATACCTAATTGGGAAGACATTCTCGACGCCGTCGTGTTGCCGAGAGGAACTCTTGGTCTTCCGTACCTTACACCTTTATGAGAATCACTCAATGGGACTAGTGTTTTCTCTTGTGTGTTGGTGAGGGGACCAAGACGTACATTTATAGGAAAGAGGGCCAGAGAAGCTTACCCATCACACTTCTCTCCTCTAGGGTCTCCATACCGTAGGTTTCCATATCAGGCTTAATAACCGCATATAGGGAACACGGTTCAAGCGTCCCGCCCCAGACCTATTTGCAATGATTACATCTATAGTGAGGCCCACTGAATCGCTCAGTCTGAATAATCCAACGGTCATGATCTAAACTGATGATCATGTGTGGCCCACCTAATGGAGTCTTACAAAACAACATGACAATGCACACGAAAGCGACAAGATACGTACATGATAATAATAGTGAAAACATTTTTGAGTTTCCCCATACTCCAAGTACATACATTGTACGAATTTAGGAGATAGTTTGTTGCACTCTCAAGCAACCAGTTGAAGAAAACATATGTAGCAAAAAATACGCAATGCAAAGTAATTAGGAAGAGAACTATGTAGCTAGGGGTGTAAATGAACCGAACCGAACTGAATACCACCATGTTCGGTTTGAGCTTGATAACCAAAACTCAAGTTTGAGTTTGGGTTTGGTTTTTTTACTAATCAACCGAACTCAAACAATTCACGAATAGTTTGGTTCATTAACCACCCCTATATGCAATATTTTAAATGCCTGTGTAAATGAGATGTTGCACCTTCAGAATTCATTGTAGATTGGACGGCGTATGGATGGTATGGTCCACTTTAGCTTTGGATAGGCTTATTGTGGGGCCCACCTTGCAACATATATTCCATATCCAAAAAGTCAAGACGGTGAGGCTCTTACTATGGGGCCCACCTTGATGCATATATTCCATATCCACTCCATTCATACATTTCATCAAATCATTTCATGGCAAGAGCTAAAAAATGAAGCAGATCCAAATCTCAGGTGGACCATATCATAGGAAACAATGTTTTTTAGCTATAAACAAACCCTATCGAGCCTAATTGAACTGAACTTATGCCTATTTGATTTTGGTTTGATTACTAATTAAACCTAAAAACAAGGTTTGAGTTTGGTTTGTTTACTAATCAAACAAACTCAAACGATCTTTAATCGAACCAAACTCAAATCGTTCACGAATAGTTTGGCTCATTAACCACCCCTACATGTTGCACAATGTATGGAGATGCATGATCTAGAACCTTCATCGGCATATAATTTATTAAATAAATCGAGTGCAACATTGCTTATGGTTAAAAGGAATGAGGTACTGACATGGTAGTCATCAATGGATTATCAGTTTCTACTATGTGGCAATTTTTACGTTCAACCACTTTGTTCTGTTGCTGACTATCAGAACATATGGTATGATGAACCATCCCATGTTCTCGTAGGAAGGCATGAAAAGCCAAAGAGAATTGATGGACCATGATATGGACCTTTAAGAAAATTTTGAAAGTGGATGGACCACAAGCTGTAGTTGGTACCATTAAAGACACAACGTGGGGCATTCGCCCGAAAAGATTCCTTGTCCATACCTAATTAGCGGAGCTAGAGATCAAGGAGATATGGAAATCTGGATGAGATTAAATCTAGAAAGGGTTGGATCTAGAAAAGGTTGGATTGAGATAGGGTTTGGAATAGGATGGGTTTAGATTTGGATCTAGATGAGTTCGGATCTGAACAGGGGGAGATCAGGCAAAGTAGGGAGTGGTCAAACAGGGCAGGGGGTTCGTGCAGGCAGGGGTAGGAGGGGGGTGATCCGGCAAGGGTAGAACGGTGGTGTGGTAGGGCTAGGGGTGGTCAGAAGTGGTAGAAGGTGATGTGGCAGGGCTGTGAGTGGTCGGTTTGGTTAGAAGTGGTAAGGGGTTGGTGCAATGGAGATAGGAGGGTGGTGTGGTAGGGCTGGGGGAGGTGTTAGATTTTCGTTGGTGCTGTTGCAGGGCTGACGGAAGTGCGTGGAGCTTCGATTAAGGCGGCCAGTCCTGCCGGGGAAGTCGAATCTACTGAAAGTTGCGTGAGGGGCCGAATCTGGATGTGTAACTACTGACAGAATCTGGCAGATGTAACTGGAGATTCAAGAAAGTCATCAAGAACAATACCAGTCTAATACCATGCGGACTAGATGAGAATAAAAGAATACTTTTCAGTATATTGTATATTGAATAAGCTCTATATATATATATATATATATATATATATATATATATATATATATATATATATATATATATATAACACCTAAGAATCATGCTATACTTGGTAAAGAAAAATCCTAAGTCTATTATATATGGTAAACAGTAAATACACATAATGAATGGCTAGAGTATCCCTCCATAATGATCCATGGGCCATCTGGCCCATTTTTCGTCTAACACAACAAACACATGGCTGAAAAGAAGCCTTGGTGACTCGAGTAAAGCGACTTGCCCGAATTAGGGCCGAAGCAGCCTGACTTAAGTGACTCGCGGCATTAAACTAGATCGGGTCACACCGAGTCTGATGCGACTCGACTTAGACACGAAAGTCTTGCAATCGTGATTTAACATCATTTGCAGATTTCAACAACAACGCATTCTTATCCTGTGCAGTCGAGATGAGAGAGAGAGAGAGAACATCTTGTGAAAACAACCCATGATGTTGATTTTCTTATTTTTATTTTTATTTTTCTCATCAGTTACTTGCATCGTTTATAACACGTGCCTTTTGTTATTAAAAATTCTGAAATCTGGCGAGATCCTGTGATTGTTCATTGCTATTTCTTAAATGGAGCTGGCTGATCATCCAACGGTTAAAACAACTTGACCCATGAGTAGGTACCCAAGTATATTTCTTGAAGCTCATTAGGTGGGCCACATGTATACAAAATAAACAAACGGTTAAAAGAAATTTACCAATGATCCATAATTATATGCATGTGTTTAGGGCTGTAAATGGGTCAACGGACCTGATGGGTTACCCGGACCCAAAACCATTTAGACCCGACCAGACTTGACCCATTTGTTATATTGTACGGGTCTGGGTCTAAGAACAGACCCAGTTGCTAAATGGGTATGAGTCTGGTTTCCTTTATATTAGGCCCGACCCGACCCGACCCGACCCGAACCCATTTAGTAAGTGGGCGAGTTTGGTCTATGTTTCAAGGGACCCGTCAAGCCCAGACCTGTCCAAACCCGATTTTAAGCCTTGTAAAAATACTTACATAGTTGATCCACATTCAGACCCATTAGACCCGACCTATTTATAAATGGGTCTGGGTGGATCTCCCTCTACCAGACCCGGACCCACTTATAAATGAGTCTGATGGGTTGACTCGAACCGACCCGGACCCGCCCATTTAGTTAAAGGTTCCTGAGTCTAAAATTTGGACCTGGACCCCGACCCAGACCTATATCGGGACCCGTTTAGTAAATGGGCGGGTTTAGTTTTGGCTAAATCCACCCCAAACCCGACTATTTACAGCCCTACATGTGTTTCTCACCGAACGATAGCAAATGATGAACGGTTCCGATGGCACCCGAGAGAGTGCACTTAGGAGATAAAGAGAAAAGACCTGAATACTCTGGCAGTGTGATGGTATGATACGCAGCCACTTCAGATTACTTAGAAATGGCATATGAGTTACTCTTCTAAACTGTCCAAATAATGATTCTCACTTTAAATGCATAGATATTAAAACATTGAGCTTATTTGATTATCTGGATATCGTATTGCTGGACATTTATTGGACGGTCAGAAATGAAAAAGATCCAATGATCCTATTCCAGCAAACCAGTGTCCATGAATCAAAGGTTGGGATTGTTCAACTAATTTCGTTCTGGGATTACGACTTAGCAAGTCTTCCACAGTTTATTTAGATTTAATTTTAATTAATGTATGCCACGTGTACAAGGCAGCCAGAGCATCAAATGACACCCGGTTTGAAAATTCAGACAGACTACGCAGACTCCTACGTCAGTCATTCATTCCTTATCACAAGTGGTACAGAGCTATTCAGACCATCCAAATTGTGGGTCCCATTGTGGATGGATGGAGCACATCTCTAAAATCACACTAATCAAACAAATCCTAACCATCTAATAATGGCTTCAAATGAATTAATATCACGGCACATTTTTAGGTGATCACCATCAGAAGTTCTACAAGCACTTTGGACGGTGTGGATTGCAGTACAACTATGCCATGTGTAAGGTTGAAGTTTTGTATCAGGATGATATTTGTGCCTACAGTAGGGTGGTAATGACCCTATGAACGGTTTGGATGGCATATAAACATCATTATCAGCTTCAACTATGAACATTTTCTTTCTAACTGTTTTGGTGTGGTGTGGCCCACCGGATTTTTGGATCTGCCTGATTCTTGGTTTGATGCCATATTGTATTCTTGATAAACTGATGGACGGAGTGGATTAATCATGAGCATCTCTGTGGGACCCGCAAAGCTTACGAACACAGTAACTTCCTGTGCCTGGGGGCACAGGCAAGCCGCGTCCCTAGAAAATTATCTCAATTTTTATTGAAAAAACGATCATATTCAGCAGCTGTACGTAAACTTTCACATACAGCCATTTCTCTCAAGCCCACGTGTCGACACATCTACGATATGGAACCGTACAGATGGTGGGCCATACTAGTACACTGATTCATACCAACGGCTGTCGAATGATTTTTATGTTGTGTCTAGGATTATGAGTGGATTGTCCTGAGTTTCATACCAGTCGTTCAAAATGGTGTGGGCCACCTTCTACACGGATGGGATATTTTACACGTGTAAAAAATTTGGTGGGAAAGAAATGGCTGTATTGAAAGTTTAACGTATAATTGGCTTATTTTATCATTTTCACTTTATTTTATTTGCATAGAGTCTGTAGTCAACACAAGGAGAAAAGGACGTTTAAGGCACGTGTATTTGGTGCCACTTTGAAATCAAGGAGCTGAAAAATAAGTTGTTTCTCGTGAAATCACTTCTTCGTTTGTCAAAGCCTCTCTTTGTCGAATTTGGGGAAACATCAATTTCAACTTTCTTTGTTATAAAATAAAAACACACTCCAAGAAAAGATAATATATTGAAATGTAAGGAAAATGAATTTATCAGAATGTACCAATGTGCCACCTGTGTCATCATCCATCTTCCCTTACAATCCACGAAGCGTCCCATGTTAATGGGGGTGGCTAACATAGCTCTCAAGTGGGAGATAGAGTGAAGATAACCTCATCTCAACACTTGAGGTCTTGGTATCAATTCTCAAGTGGGGTGGCTAACATTGATGTGTGACTAACTAGGGGAGTGGATGTACCAACAATAGGGTGTGTGTACTAACCACCTAAAAAAAAGTGCAAGTCCCATGTGTGCTAATATGCCACATATTCCACCATCCATCTTCTCATATGCTCCACATATGCTAATGTGTCACATTTACCAATACAGTTTATCTTTTCTTGCACTACATATATGTAGGGCACCCTACATGCACACTTGGGCCATCATCCATCTTCAATTACTCTAAATATGCTACATGTGCCAATGGCATAAATGTGCACAAGTTCTTTCAAGTGCCCACATGTTTCACTTGTTGCAATGCGTGTCTTGTATAGCATGTGCCATGGTACAGCTTCAAGCACCTTACATGTCCTACAACTCAGCTCCAAGTGCCCACACATGCCATGCATGCCACATGTGATTGTCCTTATTTAAGCAACCCATTTGTGCCAACCCACATGTGCCCCATGTGCAAATTCAGCACCTGCATATGATTACCTAAAACTTTTTTCAAGATTTTTTATTTTTCAAAAGTCCAAACAACAATTTTGCAAGAGAAGTTTCCCTCTATAAACCTTACTTTCGACCTACCCAAGTAAACTCCCAAAACTTCAGTTTTCATTTCTAAATGTATGGACTTTTTTCGGATGAAAATGCCCTCGAAAACCCACCTTCTTGGTTTTTCTTCCTGAAAAAAAACCTTCTTCATTTTTCTTCCTAAAAAAAACCATCCTCTTCAATTTTCTTTTGCAAAAAAACTACTTCATTTCTCTTTTTAAAAAAACTATATTTTTCTTCATTGAATCTTTTCTGTACTCGTTGAATATTTAACGAGCAACAAGTACGTTGTAAATTCAACGAGTATTCTCTATACTTGAATTTCAATGAGTAAGTTGTAGAAAGGCTAAGGATTTTAATCGTAGCCATAAAGTACTCATTGAAATTTGAACAAATACAATCAAATTTTAATGTATTTGTTGAATACTATATAGCTACGATTAAAATCTATAGCCTTCAGTTGCAATTCGACGAGTACAGAAAACATTCAATGTTCTCTTTGAATATTACAATTTTTTTTTTTCTTTTCAGGAAAAATGAGTTTTTGAAGTTATTTTCGTTCGAAAAAAGAATTTTACATTTAGAAATGGGAACTAAAGTTTTGAAAGTTTACTTAGGTTGGTCGATCAAAGATGAAGTTTATAGAGGGAAATTTCTCTTTTGCAGATAGATCCTAAATTTTGAAAAAAAAACTTTTAGGGTCCATTTGGATGCTATCAAATAAGTAACTTTTTAAACTTTATAAGTTTAAGTTACTTTTCTTACATAAGGTAGTTTGATTATTGAATTTAACTAAGTAGCCTTTTAGAAAAGTTTGATTATTGAATTTAACTAAGTAACCTTTTAGAAAAGTTAACCTACTATTATTGCTTTTCAACTTTCAAAAGTAATTTATTTTCTTCAATTTTTTTGGTGAGACAACAACTTAAGAAATTATTTAAGAGAATATGCTCTTCGTCTTCATAAACCCTTCCAAGTTTATGAGATTGGAAAATCATCCAATGAATGGGCAGATGATCTAGTAGTGGGCTCCACATGATGATGGCCTATATGGAGGTGGTCAGCCCACATGATGGATGATCCACATCAAATATCCACCCCTAATGATGAATGACCCACATCAAGGTGAGCCTTGAATGATGGCAACCCACATTGAAGGTGGGGCCCAGATGATGGGTAACCCACGTCAAAGGTGGGCTCCATATGATGGGCAATTAATAATGGTGGGCCCCATATAATGGATGATCCATACCAAGGTGGGCCCCACATGATAGACTATCCAAATCAAAGGTCGGCCTAATGACGAGTGGCCTATGTCCAAGGCAGGTCCCGCATGATGGATGACCCACATCGGAGGTGAGCCCAACTAATGGACTGTCCACATCAAAGGTGGGCTCCACATGATGGGTAGCGGAATTGAAATGGGCCCTACATGATGGACAATAGCATTAATGGGTGGTCGCACATGATGGATGACTAACATCAAAGGTGGGCCCTACCTCATGAACTGTGCACATTAAAAGTCGGCTCCTAATGATGAATGGCCCACAACGAAGGTGGGCCCTGATGATGGATGGCCTACATCAAAGGTGGGGCCCACACAATGAATGATCCACATCAAAGGTTTGTCCCACATGACGGTCGATGGATGTGAGGGGGATCAAACCAACTTTATGAAAATTATTTAGATGTTAGAAACCAAATATGCTTTTCTACTTTTTGGATGATAAGTATGTTGTTTACTTAAGTAGAAACTAAGGTAAGCTACTTATGCCATAAGTAGCTTATCTAGAGTAACTTACGATCCAAACGCCCCCCTCAAAAAAAAAGAAAAAAAAAGAAAAGAAAGATGAAGAAAGTGTTGCCTTTCTCACCAACTAGAAATAAGTATTTTTTTGGGAACATTGGCTGTCAAGTGATTTTTTAGCCTTGCACCTAGAATGACGAGTGGATTGTCTGGATTTTCATACCAGGTGATCAACATGGCATGGGCCACCTTTTGCATGGATGGGATATTTACACATGTAAAAAATTCGGTGGAAAAAACAATGGCGGTATTACAAGTTCACATACAACCGGTTTATTTCATCATTTTGGCTTTATTAGAATTTGCAGAAAGCCCTAGTCAACACCAGGAAGGTTTGGAGAAAGCCAATAGAAAGGGACGTTCTAGGCACGTTTATTTAGAGGAAATTTTTGCCTCCAGAGTCAATCGTACTTGAGGTCCATTGAACTTCGCCCAGCAACTATGGGATCATCTGGCTACAAGTCAGGAAAATCTTCACCATCCATTAGTGGGCCTCATTCCACTTGACAGGTAACTTTGGGATGCAGATTGTCTATCCATTTTTCCATATCATTTTAGGGCATAAGCCTAAAATTTGAAGCATATCTATAGCTCAGGTGAACCCAAGAAGTTTTCAACTCTAGGTATTCAATTCCTACTGTTTCCTGTGGTGTGGTCCACTTAAGCTTTGGATATACTTTAATTTTGGTCAGGTACCCTAAAATGAGCTAGAAAAATGGATGGACGACTTGGATAAAACACATACATTAGGGTGGGCCCTACAGAGGCTTCACACAATGGTAAAGAGTGATAAGAGACTCACTACAGAATCTGCCTCAGCTTTGCGTGCCAACTTGCCGTTTCAACGTCACAAGTTGCACTGGCAAGGAGTTATGTCATACGCGAAAGGGAATAGGCTTGTCCGTAATCCATGGTTAACCCCGCCCCAAGTTCTGTGGGCCCTCTGTGATGCTTGTATTCAATCCACTCCATGCATCTGTTTTGCCATCTCATTTTAGGACAAAAGTCCAAAAACCAGGGAGATCCAAAGCTCAAGTGGGCCACACCACAAGAAAGAGTGGGGGATGAAAACAGCCATGTCGAAACCTTCTTGGCCCACCAACACATTTATGAGTTGATTGCCACCTGGGGTGGTTCATTGGTCATGTGACTCTGTGGAGTAACGGATGGATGGAGCAGATACAACAAAACCATCACTGTGGTTCCCAGAGCTTGGGGCACAGCATATATGCACGTTTTCAATTCTGATAAATGGGTCCGTTGAATCCAGACCAATGGTCTGTTGAATCTCAATGTACATGGGCTTTACATATACAGAGAGAGAAGAGAGAGAGAGAGGAATGTTCACCTATGAGCCATCTCTCATGAGAACTTGTGAGAACTTTTTGAGGACACATCGAGTGAATCTGAGCTGTAAACATCCATGTGATGCACCACCCAGAAAAACCCTCAGGGCCCAACTTTCAAACTTGGTTCACACACGCGCGCTCACACACACACACACACACACACACACACACATATATATATATATATATAGCCTTTCAATTTGTTGTCCACATTTAAGTGAAAAGAGTTTCATGATTGGCCGCTGGGGAGATCAGGAGGAGAAGAAATTAAACATCGTCCATGACAAACGCATGCAAAGTGAATTTGCGCGGGAAAGATTAAAGGTGGGGATTTATGATACGGCCAACATGGCATATATATGCGAGATCCAGGCCACTCATCAGTCGGGGCCTACCATGATCTGACTTGGTTAAAAAATCGGCCTTGTTCCACTCATATAGGTGAGCTGGCTAGCGTGTATGATGAATACAGCTACTGTCTACCTGCTGGAGTTTTTGGTCTGGGCACATTCACGATGGGCCCACCTGATGAATGGTCTTGATCTAGAAAAATGTTCCACATCAGCAGTTATTTGTTAAATAAACTATTGAATCTCTCTTCATAATTTGCCAATGCATTTCTCATCTTTATAAATAGGATCATGTGTCTTTCATCAACCCAAACACTAAAATCAATCAGTCTGGTAAAGGGAAAAAAAAAATAAAAAATGCAGCCATTGCACTGCTGTCGTCGGCCCATACATCGCCGGAGACGGTCCTCCGACACTCGCCTCGCTCGCATGAACGAGGTGATCTTCATGTTCCCGGTATCGGCCGTCGCTGCCCTCCTTCAATTACAATACCAAGGTGATAGCACGGTGGGCCAGCGTCCAGTGTCCACTAGTCTCCAAGCTCAATATCATCTGTCCATGGATCTTTTCATCTTGGCCATACTAGTATCCTTCTGCGCTGTCACCGCCTCAGTGACCCTCCCTCGTAAATACATCAGGGCCATTCGTATTTCTGGCCGTGTGGCCATTTGCTCGGTGACCCTGGCATCAGCATCTTTCATATCAATCATCATCCCAAACAAGCTCAGCTGGTTCCTATACCCCCCTTGCATTTCCACCATCTTAAGCTTTTTGCATGAACCATGTAAACGGTTGGCCCCCTGGCTTTGGTGGGCCACTGTGGAAACAGCCCGTAGGATTACATCGATCCGAGTGGGCCGCCGTGGTCCATCAACATCATCAAGCCATGTAGAGGCAGGGCTCATCCATGAAAAGGACATCAACACGACTCAAGTAGAAGGCTTAAATCAAGTTGAACTGATTATACTGTCCTAGTTTGCTGTATAAAAGGTTTCAATCAAGTTTGAGCTGATTATGCTGTCCCAGTTTTTTGTATACGTATCTCCAACTTGTTTTTTGAAACCCTAGAATTTCTTCCAAAATACTAGCCTTCTTGAACTTTCTCTTCTGATCAACGGACATTATCTACCCATACATGTGAGGAGATCAAATGCTCCCACGTGGCTGGAATTTTTGTCCTGTTGTTTTGTACCATATATATCATGTCGTTTGTGTAATGTGTAGGAAGTGGATGTTGCTGGCCATGCACCTGTGTATTTATGTCATTTCAATTCTTAATACGAGAGTAGCCTACTCTATATTCATCCTCTTTGTATGTAGCCCGCACAAAAGGTTTTCTATTAAAGAAAATAGCTCATGTAACAAAGGCTTTGTTAGACCTAGTGTAATAACTTTGTGACATCCATTCCTGTTGAAACCATTATGGGCATTGCAGGACTTGTGGAGTGCATCAAGGTAGGGTATTGAACTCATGGGATCATAACATTCTACCATGCTCGCAACCAACATATACAGTCTCCATATCATGGCAGCTTTCACTCTGGTCTAGGTTTCCCTTTTCACAAGCAACCTCCTCCCCGACTTGAATACAGGACATGGTATTGGCTATAAAACCAATTACTAAGAACCTATCGACTTATGGAACGCATCCAATGAGGCCATTAAGCTCTTGGGATCCTAACAAGAAAAACTGGCTATAGTCATGACCTTTCATGCTTTCGTTCCACTCTCTCTCTCTCTCTCTCTCTCTCATGCTCCCTCCACATGGGCTTGTGTCATAACCCTTTTGTGTACAATTATTTGAACATGTTTCCTCACTGGAGACGATCATGAATGGAATCATAGACCAAAATCAGTGATGATATGATTAAGATCATTTGGGGGGCGTCTGGATAATAAGTTACTTACGGTAAGCTACTTATGCCTCAAGTAACTTATCTTACTTTCTACTTATTAAGCTCAAGTGATTAAATAATTTTAAATAAAAAAGTTATTTATAATGGATCATAAACTTAACTTACTTATCTCAAATAAGTTACTTATCTACTAGTGTAAGTTGAAAAAGCGAATTATTTTGGTAGTATCCGAATGGGTGCTTAAAGAAAAAGATACTGAAAATACCATCAATGATCTTCTGTAAATCATTTTTACATTATTAGGAATATTGTCCGTTCATTGTGATTTGTATTATCTATGACCAATCCATATGGAACCTTAAGGTAAATGAAAGGTTAACCTCATATGCACGTCGTTGTACTTTTTTTTCCCCTTCACGTGTATATCTAGGCATCTTTCTTTCACTTGTTTGCTGCAAGCACGGGACACCTATCTGAGATCTGGGCCATTCATCAGTTAGGGCATACTGTGACATGCCATGGACCGAGAGTCATCTTGGTCCGTTGATTAGACAGGACACAGATTGCATGCGCCAGCCTGGAAGCTGGGTGGGGCCCACCGTGATTTTTGTGGGAAATTCCCACATCTACCAGCTTCTCCAGATCAATGTTAGGACATGGGCCCAAAAATTAGGGGTGCCAATTAGGTGTTACCCGGGTAACAACTTAGTGGGTGTTACCCCTACCGTGGGGCCCACATTGATGATTATCTGTATAGTTTCTGCAAACCATTTTAGGATGGGATACCAAAATTTATACAGATCCAAGTTTCAGGTGGACCACACCACATGGAACAGTATTGATTGTGTGCCTCACCATTAAAAATTTCAAAGGGCTCGTTGTAACGTTTTCTTAATATTTATTTGCAATCCAACCTGTTGATAATGTCAAGAAGATCTTGATGAAGGGAAATTAGAAGGATCCTACTGATCTAAAGCTTTTGTGGCCTGCAAAATGTTTTTAATGGTTATTCATTACTCTTTCTATTGGTATGGTCCACCTGAGAATTGGATATTCTTATAATTTTGGATCACAACCTAAAATGAGATGGAAAAATAGATGGACAGCATGGATATACAACAAATACATCCAAGTAGGCCCCACAGGATGGGGTAACACCCACTAAGTTGTTACCAGGATACCAGCTAATTCACTCCAAAAAATGAGGCAGATCCAAAACTCAAGTGGGCTGAATGACACTAAAAAAGAGAGGATTGAACGTCCACGGTTGAGACGTTAATGGGCCATAGAGGTTTTTGGATCGGGCTTATATTTTTGTGTTTTCATTTCATCCCAGTAGGAATAATTACCTTATAAATGGTATGAATGACATATAAACATCATGGTGGACCCTAGAAAGGTTTCAACAGTAAGCATTTTCCTGCCCACTTTTTCCTATCGTGCGGCCCACTTGAGTTTGGATTTGCCTCATTTTTGGACTCATGTCTTGAAATGATCTGGCAAAATGGATGGACGGGTTAGATTTCTCACAAACCTCACAGTGAGCCCCACCTAGCTTCCTGTCATAGGCAATCCCCATCCGGGTCCTCATCGAATAACAACCCTCTATCCCATTAATTTGTTTCTAAAAAAAAAATATGCACGCAATTTACATTGTATATTCTTCATTAAATCAATGAAAGCATTGTATGCATGAGGAAGGCTAGGAAGACTTTTGTTTCATCCCGTTCGCACCAATGCCTCCCAACCTAATATTGTTAGGATACATCAGAACAATAATCATTCGACCTAGAACAATTGCTTGAAAGTATTCAAGATTGGAAGATCCTCACTTTTATTTGCTGGTCGCAAAACCAATGGTTAAGAGACCAAAGGGTTTGATATTCTAATGTGATTGTTTTTATTTTCTTTTACCCCATTTACGTTCCATCCCATTATATAAGCCCATTTGCAACATTGAAAAATGATTCCCGTTCAAGATCCGTTTTACTAATTGGAAGAAAAGAATTAGTAGATCTGTTCTTCCTAAAATATAAATGGGCTGGGGTTATGAACTTATAATTATGGAATCGACCTGATGATCATCAGATTATAAGTTTAATCCAGCGGCTATAGTCCTGATATGATATTTTATTTTATTTTTTGTTAGTCATGCAACACACCCACCTTATCAGTTGTGCAACACACCCACACAGTTAGTCACACGATGCACCCACCCACCGGTGGGTTAGTGTGTCTCCTTAGCACTCGAACTTGAGACCTGCTATTGAAACGCCTAGGGTCTTCCATCTGGGCTAGCAGGCGAGACACAGCTATAGTTCCAATATATCCTGTAACGGTTTTGTATCAAAGTTCTTCTTTTACTATCATCTTTTATAGATTGATCATGTGAAACAAGTTTGGTGGGGATATCATGCTCTTTGTGTCAAGGAATTATATGATCCTTGGACAAAGGTTTAATGAAATATTCTTATAAATGGCACCCAAAGTTTAGTGATCCAAGCCACTCTTTTGTCAGTCCCTACTGTGGATAGGCCACACCCCAAAAATCTCCGTAATTTATAGGAAAGTATTGGCCTTTCAATTTACGGTATGCAAATAGAGAGTTAAGAAAAGAAATAGAATAATGGTCCATATTCAACCCAAAAATGATCAAGTTAGGTGGTTGGGGATCTTCCAATATTGGTGATTTTGAGACATAAATTAATGACACCTTTTTCCAACATACCATATGCCTTGATCATTAAACCATATGCTTCACTGGCACAGTTCATCATGCGTCTGACTTGCATAAGACTTGTTACTTAAATCTTAGGCAAAGTCAAGTTGATTGGGGGAGTTTTGGAGCCAAATCACAAGAGAACTCACTCGTGAACGTGACTCGCATTTGAATCAGCAAGACATGTCAGGCCGGTCTCTATCAAGGTGAGTTTTTATGACTTATGGTGGCTACCTTGAAAGTCTTTAAGATTGGAAGATCATGGACTTTTGATCAATGACCCCAAAACAATAGTTGAGACAATGGTTCATATATTCGAGGTAATGTTTAGAAATCTATATCTGTTGCTTTGAGAGGCATATCCTACTAAGACACACTTGTAGTTTTACATCCTAGCTTAGGTCATTAATTTAGGATTTGCTAGTCTTAGATGGGCAAGAATTCCCAAACTCGAGAATAATTGATATCCAATATTTCTATATTTTCATAGTTCATATGGGATTATCACAGTTTTAGAAATAGGTTCACTAAGTTTTAAAAAATAAAAGACAAACTAAGGAGCATGGATTCAATGTATTAATCAGTGTCCTGGTGTTATGTTCTCCTAACCGTTTTGTTGACAAATATAGGGAGTAATAATCTTATAAATGATCATATTAAATTCATAGAAATTATCAAAGTTCTTGATGTAAATTTTTCTCTTCCATTATTTCTAAGAGCTTTAATCTTTTTGTTCAATTAATTTTCAACTTCATTTAAAAAATTTAAATTTGAAAAATATTTTTCTTTTGTTTTGTGATTTTTTTTTTTTTTGAAGAAAAGTGGGGAGCAAACCACCTCAATTTTGTTGTCAGTAAAAAGGTTGTACCTTCTTTCAGGTAGGTTCCAACAAAAAAGAAATCAGGCCTCACCTATCATATAAGAATGGCCAAAACAAAATCAATGCACATATGTCCCTTCAACACAACCCCAAATGAGAGAGGAGACAGACCATGCAAGGAAAGGGCCTACCCCGTGACTTGAGCAACGCTATTTCCATTGAATATTACCTATACCCGCAATCTCCAAGGCCAAGCAGCCCCTCACCTTCCTCATCAAGTCATCTCACCTTGGATTAGGTTTGGTAAAATTGCACACGACCCTCCAACCCGCACGAAAAAAAAATCAGTGTTCGGGTCCAACCTTATTGTGTCGGGTCACTAGCGGGTTAGCCCATTAAGACCCATTAACATAATGGTTCGTGTTAGTGTTTCACCAGCGGAACCCGTTTAACCTGTTAGTGAGGGCATTTTGGTAATTATTCTTGATGTGATGAGAAATCCCTAAGAAACTAAGACAGCTAATAAGACTCTCTCTCTCTCTCACTCACTCACACACACACACACACACACACACACACACACACACACACACACACACACACAATCAGGAGTTTTCTCCATCTTTCTACCCATGACCACACTCCAAAATCTCAGTCGTATTGAGCCCCTTCTTCATCTCTTTGCCCCCGAAAGCACAACTCATTTATTTAACGGGTTAAACGGGTCGGGTTGTGGGTAACCCATTAAATTAACGCATGGGTTTGGGTTTCTAGATTTCGACCCATTAGTTAATGAGCTGGGTTTGGGTAAGCAAATTTTTGATATGACACGACATGAACATGGTTCACCATGATCGGTTGCTAGGCCTACCTTTGATACATCATATCAAGATCTCACTACTTCAGACATGATTTAAGCTGCCTACTGTGGTATTCGATTCTCTACAAAAGATACTCATGATGTATGACCGACATCCATCTCATTAATCAGATGCACCTTCCATAGTGATCCATGGGTCTAAAAATTAAGCCAATCCATGAGTTAGGTGGGCCAGACCATAGGCAATAGTTAACAGTGGGGATGCCCACCCACTGAAACCTTCCTGATTGTATATAGGGCCCATTGAAATGTAGTTTAGACATCAGCCCATCCATTGTATGTGTCCCACTTGGATGAGGGGTCACACCAAATTTTAGGCCCTTTCAAAACTCAGGTGGGCCCTAACAAGTGCTTTTGGATGTTTTATGCATGATTTTTCATGTTTTCAGATGGTATGGCCCCCTTGAGTTTTGAATATGGCTGATTTTTTACACATTCCATTACCTAGAGGGGACCTACTAAATGTACGATGTGGGTGTCCATCACATCACGGTAGGGCTTGTAGAGCTTGACCTCATAGGAAGCTCCCACGATGTCGACCTCATAGTACCATTTCCGTGTGTGTGTGTGTGTGTGTGTGTGTGTGTGTGTGGAAATGGTATTATGCTTGGCCTGTTTGTCTATAAGCTATTATCTGAGTATTAATACATTATAGAGACTATACTATATAGACACTTAAGTTTTGGTTGAATTCTAAAAAAAGCTTGGTTTTAAACTATTTCCTAAAACCCTCTTATGGTTTTGCCGTTAACTAAAAAAATACACCGTTTAATACAGGTACGTATTACATACTATATTTTTTAAATGACATTTTTATCCTTAAGGCAAATCCTTAAAACCAAATACCCAAAAAATACCATATCCTCTCTCTCTAGAAAGTGGGACAGATCTCAAGTGGACCACACCGTAGGAAATTGGGGATAATGACACCCATCGTTGAAACCTTCCTAGTGCCACACCACCAGTCACCATTGAAAGCTACATTGTTGGTTCTTGATGCGAGTTTCCTGTAAAAAGGAGGTACTGTGTTAGGAAGCTAGGTGGGGCCCACCGTAATGTCTATGAGTAATCCACTCGTCCATCGATTTTGCGATCTCATTTTAGGACATGCGAAAAAAATGAGCCAAATCCAAGACTCCAATGGGCCTCATGAGAGGGAAATTTGGAAAATGAAATGCCTACAGTTGCAACATTCTTAGGCTACACCTTGATGTTTATATTCCATCGAAACCATTTATAAGGTTATTCCCATTGGGATGAACTCAAAAAATAAAAAACTGATCATGATACAACTTTTGTGGCCATACGAATATTTCAGTGGTGGTAGCTCAATCCCACTATTTCCTCTTGTATGGCCTACTTAAGTCTTGGATCTAGCTCAATTTTTACCGCATGTCCTAAAATGAACTTGAAAAACAAATGAATGGGTAGGATTTCTCACAAACATCACGATGTGCCCCACCTAACTTTCTTACTTAGGAACTTCCTACGAAAGCCTTTTCCAGGAAATCTGCCTTCGTTGATTTCGGGTTGCAGCCAAGTGACGATCCTTTAACACCACCTTCCCGTTGGAGTTTCAAAACTTGTGGACCTCATCATGATGTATGTGGTACATCCACACAGTCCATCCATTTTGTGAGGTCAGTTTAGGGCACGGGCCCAAATATGAGGCACATCTAAATCCTAAGTGGACAACACAATAAGAAATGGAAAGGATTAAACACCTACCTTTTATAACTTCTTGGGGGCTCGAGCATGTTAGATGGAAAGAAAAGAATTACAATGGGCACTTAATTTAGGTCCTCATTACCTAATCAGAAGGTTGGATGCCAAAAAAAAATTACAGTGGGTTCTAGCATTTTTTAATAGTAAGATTTAATTGCCATTATTAACTCTTGTGGGTCTACATGAGATTTGGATCTTCTTCATTTTTAGGCTCATGCCCTGAAATCATGATAAAAGAAAGATGGATGGCGTGGATCAAGCAAACGCATCATTGTTGGGCCCATGACGTAATCCCCCATCGAAGTGAATTATGCGAGCATGATTGTCTTTTTGAATTATAATAGACGGAGTTCTTTGATAGCCATTAATCAAAGTTAAAATGAGTGATTTTTTTTTATAAATCTTATTTCGAAACTATAGGTGAGTTTTAGGAAACAATTTAAATAACCAAAACCAAAGCTTCGATACGGCATTGTCTCTACATGAAAATGAAAGAATTAATTATAATCTCCTTCATATGGATAAAATCGTATATTAAAATAGAACTCTTGTTTACTTCTTGGCATAGAGCGATGATTAAAATGCTGAGGGAATGACAGAGTGTTGTTGCTTAGCAAAACCAGTTGGTTAGTAAAAGAGAGTTCAACTTTTGATCAAAGAAACATTGTAACCAAACGTTTATGTTACGAGGTTTTTCCTACATGTTCCTCATGGTATAACCTTATGTTAAGTAGCGCATATTTCCACAAGGAGAATAGTACATTAGAGGAATGACTTCTTCATCTGTAATACCCGAACCCTCCTACACTTCTTCCACTTCTAAATTAGATTATCTTTATAAAATTGAATACCTTCTTAATCCTAAAATACCCACGACCCAATATCCTGTTATAAATCCATACGTTATATAAGGTAACATCCGAGACAAGACTGCAAAAAAAGATTCTTAAACGAATTGTCACTTCGCTATAAAACCCCATTTCCATTAAAAAAATGCTTGTGCCTCTAAATTTGATTAACACTCATTTTTTGCAAATCTAAAGGAGTCATTTGTGGTCCTAAATCTCCCTAAAGAACTCCATCAAGGATGGTTGTTTAACGAATACACTCATATCCGATTTGGCGTAGTTAAGCTACCCCTTACTTTTCATGGACAATGAGATCTTCTAGTTTCTTTTAGAATTTTGAATATTTTGAAATCTCTCACATAATATTTAGGTTTCATTTGATTGCTATGAATTATAAAGTGTAAAAATGCCACATTAATCCATATTTAGGTGTCATGTGTGGCGATTAGTAGGAAATTAATTCCTATGTTTTGAAATTCATATTAATTCCAACATCGTCACTCTCCATTTCAGGCTGCCTCCCCTTCATCGTAAGCACTCTCCATTTTCTTTTTTACCTTTTGCTTCTGCCAATTGAATGTCAATTAATTCAAATAAATCAATAAAATTTAGATGCCTCCAAATTCCAACTCCTCACCATTCATAACAACAATCACAGTTAGTTGACTCTTTGAAATTCCATCTACTCCATTCAAACACTTTCTTTGCCTCCAACAAAGGTTTTTTTTTTTTTTTTGCCTTCCTATCCCTTAGACTGGGATGTTTTATTACAATTTGACATTGGTCTTTTTAGATCCGTTGACAATTTATTAAGTTTTCCATTCTGTTTGAGATGGGTCATGTGACTGACCAAAATTTTAGTTTTCTGATGGTTTACTAGTAGAGATTGTTCTGTGATTATGTTCTTAATTATAATTGTTCCCTTTTCTTTTCTTTTCTTTCAATAGTATTAGTGTACTTGCCCACCTAAGATGCTAGATATCTTTTTTTTTTTTTGCCTTCCTATCCCTTAGACTAGGATAATTTATTGGGGTTCGACACTAGTTTTTTTAAGATCCGTTGCCAATTTATTATGTTTTTCCATTCTGTTTGAGATGAGTCAAGTAACTGATCAGAATCTCAGATTTTCGATTTTTACTAGTACGGATTATTCTGTGAGCATGTTCTTAATTATAATTATTTTCTTTTCTTCTTCCTTTTTTTTTTCCTTTTTTTTCATTTTTCTACAGTATTAGGGTTTGTCGAGCGTGGAAGCAACCTCATAAAAAATCAAACAATGCAATAGGGAAGGAAAAACCGAGCAACCACGGAGAACACAAAGATTTTACGTGAAAAATCCTTGCGAAAAAAGCCACGACATAATGCGACAAACAATCCATTATAATTAGAAAGTTATAAGAGATGGACTAACTTACAAAGGAGAAAACCCTAACTTTTCCCTTGCACAACCCTAGAAATCATGTAGGCTCTCTTTATCATTTACCCTAATTAAGTTTAGAAGCACCCTTATATATTTTAGTACAATATTAAGAAACAAGTCCTGCACTTTCTAAAACTTACGCATTTCGTCCAGTCGACCTGACTGGGCCACAGTCAACCATAAACAATACAGGGACACACGGTAGACCTAAATCAAGCCACGGTCAACTGGGAATTAAGTCAGGGAGTTCCGATCCACCCTACAACGCTACAGTCGATCGAAATCCACTTACAAAGATTAAATGCACTTTTTCAATAATCTTCACCATGGCTAGGGGAGAAAGCATAGGAAATGAAGTGCCATTATCGGGGAGGAGGGAAATTTTTGGGGAGATATTATGAGAAATTGTAATGCATAGAAACCATAGTTCTTTTGATTTCTAACCGAGTTAGAGATCCAAACAGTATGAAAGAAGATTTCTTGTGAAATCCTTTTTTTGTTTCTTTCATTTTCAATGAAACCAAACAGGGTCTTAGATTGTTCATAAGTTATAATCTATGTGAAATTTTATATTTTTCATTAGATCTCAATTTGTATAGCGTTAAAGATGGTCCAAATTAGTCAAGGCTTTTAATGTGAGTTGTAAATATAGGTGATCTGTTTCAAGCCATTGAGATTGGACCATGAACACCCAGTGGAGGTCACATGTATAATAAGATATCATTATAAAAGCCTTATGAAAGAAGCCAGATAAACAATATACGTTAATCAGACCGTGACATGTGTGGTGCCAACCAGGTCATCAACGTACGCCTCCTACTTTGTGTCCATACTATTAGGTGTGGAGAGGGAAACAGTATACATTTAAATATATAATTTTGGAATTTTTTTAAAATTCTAAAGGCCTCAAATATATAAATATGAAAATTAGAGATTTTTTAAAATCCGAAAAAAAATTCCTATCATTAAGCTCATGTATCCATACACGATCTTAACTGGTTGTTATGTATCTTGCACTCTTGTCCAAGATTAGAACAAAGCGTGTATGGATTTGACCATACTACCACATTGATGCAAGGGGCCGACTCATGGCTTGTCGCTCGTGGATGAGGTCCCATGGCTTCTAGACTGCTAGATTAACATGTGGGGTCCACAAAATTACAAATATAATGGCTCAAATTTGGGCAAGATGCATCCTTTATTTGAAAAATCTAATTAACTCATTATCCTCTTTAAGATGATCATTTATTGAGCGAGTCATCTCTCATAATCTACAAATCAATTAAAATAAAATTTAGATTGAGTTGTATTCTTATTGTATCCTTCGAGGTGGTTTGGTTGGACTTGACAATTTTTTTCTAAATCTAGTTGGATTGAATTATAGTTATCTGCACTTTTTTTTTTCTAACGAATCAGAGTCATCCCATATCATATTGGGTTGAAACTTGTTGTTCGGTCCAATTTGTTTATACTAAAAACATGTTATGGCTCGGATTGTCCAAATGATGTCATGATCATGAAGATTTATTAAAAAACATCGTTAACTATGACTCAACGAAATTCAAGCCACATGTTTTGGGCATTCACTTAATTTGGACATATTTGTGTTCTTTTAATCATTGTTTATATTGAACATCCAAACTTGTGGATGTGTGGGCCTACTTACTCTTGGCGTGGCAACACCTCATGTCTAGCTTATGATGAACTTGTGGTCCTTCAATACGATGAACCTAGCCACATAATTATCCTATCTTGATTATATTGGTTAAATTTTTATTTGACCATGTGGTTATACTTTTGGCTAAGTCGTGCAAGTTAATAGGATGATGGTCCAATGTTAGACACTATGCAAGGAGATGACCAATTGCTTGTTTCCTAGCGAACATTGCACAATTGGATTATGGCTTTACATTGAACTTGATTGGATTGCATCTCAGTCTTTATAGGTCCCATTGCCTTGAAAATTTATTTGAAAACATTATTCCACATAAGGAAGCCACTAAGTGGTGTAGATTTGATCCATGGTGATCAGATCTATCTAGGATTGAATTTGGACCATTAGATCTTTTCTTTTTTATGGATCTCATTTGTTTGAAATCAGATGGGCTAACACTTGATGTGTAGCCTAATGACAATGTGTTAAACACATACGTCAATCTAAATTGAATTGTTTGACGAGCCAATCACGTGTTATTGTTAGGTCAATCTCTTATTACGCACATGGTGTTTTTCACCGGTCTTTATGACGCGGGCATAATAATCCCCTAAATGTTTATTTGATTAGCATCATGGGACTCGCAAACGTTGGAAGGTGCCTTAATTACATTTCTAAATGTATGACGTAGTGCACGAGGGATGATAAAACAGTCTAAACAAATGCCTTGGAGATCATACATTTTATTATGGTACATGTTAGTTGATATTGTAATATTTTTTTTGTTGATTTTCGTAAAGGATATTCTATTGTCACACAGACCTGGCGCATGCTCAACATGAAATCTCAACTTGTATATGGGTAATTGTAATTACGAGGCATGATTATGTTACCTTGCTTTATGTAATGGGAGTCATTGGTCTGTAACATGACTTAACAAACTTTGGGTCTATGTGTTTAAAATGCATACACTGGCACACGACGGAATGTATACTTACAAATATTGGTCTAGGCTTTAATCAGTACTGCAGAATTGTGATGAAGCTTAACGCGGTGTCAACTATCACCACTTCTAAGAAGTTAATTGGGAAAAAAATTATAAATTGATCATAGAAGCTGAAATTGCTACTCGCCTTGGAGTGAGTATTCTATGTTATTCATGAGTCGCCTCCTCTCAAAACTAACCTTGAAAATAATAATGGATCCCTAGCCATTTTTACAAACTAATGGTGGACGTCTAAAGCTCCCTCTTGCTTCTCTTCTTTGGGATATAATAATTTATACAAGGAGTTACGATTTTAAGGGTGCACCCAGTATTATGCTCTACCACACTACAAACGTTTATGAAATCTAGTGTGAAGGAAGTTCATTTAAAATACACTATTCATGTATGTACTTGCAATCTAATTCTTCCAGCATGATGGCTATCCATCCGAGATCTATGTCACATGTTGATCAAGTAGTGAATCGTTAGATCTAAGCCATTAGATCATCATGAAGTATGATTTACGTCCTTGCTCATGCCTCAGTGGTAGTCTCACAAGATTTTTAACATGATGTCATGGGTTTGAGTACTCATTGTGGTAAAAATAACCATTGTGGTGCGTGAGTGCATGTGTGTCTGAGGGGTATGAATGTGTGTAAAAAAAGTGTGCTTAAAGTAGTTTTCATCATTAAAATAAAATTTAAATTATTAAAAACTTTTGAAAAATATCTTAGGTGTTGAATGTAATAATAAAACCACTCAATAAGTCTATAATCTAATAAGATGTAGCCATATACATGTCCCTAGATAAAATCTCATGGATTGCTTATTGGCCCATGCACAAACCAACAACTTATGAAGAAAGTATCCAGTATGTCTACTTTTAATAACTGCATGGTAGCCTTATAATAAGAGCAAAAGTTTATCAATCTAGGTTTTAATCCTTACTCGTTTTCAGGTATAAAGATTTATCATCTTTCATACAATGTCAAGTTCTTATCATTATGATCATCTGGTTTGAGCCATTGCACCCCCTCCCCCATATACACACACTTGATGAATCTTGGTGCAATCAGATCTAGCCATATACATGCCCTAACATAATAATGGTTCCTTATTAATGTTGTGGATTCCTTATTAATGTTGGACAATCCCAGGTGTAGGACTATGATCTAGTAATAATTTGGTGAGATCGAGGTCGATCCATAGGGACTGTATGAATAATGGTTCGTAAACACATCTAAATTTAGGCTAACTAAATCAGATTGAATGGTTGGATTGGTCCAATAAATTGAAAAGATTTAAAAAAATAATAATAAGAAAGCAATAAGAATTTAGGGATCTACTTTTAACAATCATAATGCGTAGTTCATTGATTTATCTCGATAACTTAATTAGAATCGAATTCCTATGCATTTTAATCAGAGAATAATTCCGTTAAACCAATCACAAATATCCATATAAAGTATGGATTTAGTTGAATAATTCTCTCGTGAAGTACACAGACATTGATCACAGGGAATTCAATAATCAATTATGCCCGGAGTATACTATAGATCAAACAATTTTATAGGTCGATTCATTCTCTAATCAAGCT